>OY728147.1:477798133-479048133 GCA_963277665.1 Viscum album
TCTCTCAATAAAATGAAATGCACAATATAATTATGGAATACCCTTGGGTATTCTGGCCAAACGGCTAAACAAAGAAATTCACCCCTGAGGTGGTCCGAGATCCAATCAGTGATCCCAAACAGTAGTTTAAACATACCATTATATTATCTATGAAATTATACATATATTTTAAGCAACGGACTCAACCATATGACACCCCAACCATGGTCGCATTGCACAACAGTACAAAATTTCAACACAACAGTTGAGAATAATCATCAGACCACCTACCTCGATCATCTCTGATCAGTATATGTGAATGACACTTCTCAAATAATCCATGAATGATGTAGATATGGGATAAAAGATCACGCATTCAAACTCAACTAACATTACCTCATGAAATAATTAGTAAGAAACATACACAGAGGGGGAAGAACTCACCCATGAGATTCAATTGAGACTATCATGGAAGAATTTGGATTCCTGGTATGTGGTCTGGAGTCCTCCAAATCTCCGGCCTCTTCTCCCAGACCCAAAATGAAATCAAAACCTCCTATGCCGAATAAGTAGGATACTTCCCATTTTATGAGAAAAAACAAACTACACGGCATATAATCTCAATTACACAGAATGTACTTTTCATTTGTTAAAATGTTCCTCTAGCGGCCTCTTTCCACCGCGGCACTGTTCATCTGTCGACATGAGTACATGACGTGTATCATTGATTACATGATGTGTACTGTCACTTTGCTGGAAGCTTCTTCTACTACCATACTGTTCAACTGCTGACTGATTACACGACGTTTATTTATAATGTACCCAGCATGTAGTCCGTTTTTACACTCTTCATTGTCAACAGTACTACACGCCCTGTGTACTCAACCCACACGGCCAATGTACATAGCATGTGGAAAGGTACATAGTGTGTACCCACAAAATGTGGGATTTTTTCCAATTTTACATATTATATCAATAACACAAAAGGAAAAAAGGAAAATAAGAAACCCATACCTAGAAAATAATAATTGGGTTTTTACAAACATCCCCCCTTAAAGAAATTCATCCTATAATTTCCCATCCAAGGGAGGTGATGATACAGCTATGAAAAAATATGGCCTCTAAGCATGTACGTCAGTCTTTTACTCCCATGTTTCTTCCGGCACTCGACCATGATTCAATATCACCCAAACAAGATGAATTGACTGGCCTCAGAGAACCTTCATTATCCTATCAACAATATGAATCAGATACTACTGAACTGATGCATCAACCTAAAGCTCAACCTCCTTGAGCTGAAAAACGTGATATTGGTTTGAATGATAGCGGTGCAGCTGAGATACATGGATGATGTCACGCATGGCCCAACAACACTATGGTAACTCCAACTGGTAGGTAACCAACCTGACTATCTATAGAATATCAAAATGTCCGACATACCTCGTTGAATGTTTACCCTGTCTCCTTATCCGCATGTTTCCCAACCTTGGCGAAACACGAATGAAAACCTGATCCCCAACCACGAACTCCAAGGGTCATCTATGGCGATCAGCATAAGATTTATGACGAGACTGTGCAGTAGCAATATTCTTCTAAATCACCTAGACCTGCTCTAAATTATCCTACACAAGACATGGTCCCAATAAATTAGCCTCACCTACCTCTAACCATCACAAATTTGATTGGAATGGCCTACCGTATAATTCCTCGTATGGTTCAATATCAATAGTTTCTAGAAAACTTTTATTTTCGTAAAAATCTACTAGGGTTATGTGCTTCTCTCAAGAGCCCCCAAAGTCTAGGACGCATGCATGCAACATGTCCTCAAGAACATGTATCATACGATTCGACTGACCCTCATTCTAAGGGTGGTAAGCTATCCTTAGAAGAATCTATGTACTCTGTGCCCTCTGAAAGAACTTCTATAAATGAGACATTCAACGGTCATCCCTATATGAAATTATAGACTGAAGGACCCCATAAAGGTGTACTACCTCTCGGATATATATCCTTCTGAGAACATCAACACTGAATGTCTCCTTATTCAGAAAAAAGTGAGCTACCTTCATTAGTCTGTCCACAACAGCCAACATGGCATCCCTGACTCGAGGTGACCTTGGAAACTCAGTCATGAAATCCATCGTGACATCATCCCATTTCCACTCCGAAATGGGTAACTTCGGTAAATGCCAAGCTGGCATATGTTACTCTTTCTTCACCTGCTGACAGGTGGAACATCTCGCAATAAAACCATCTACATCATCTTTTATACCTGGACACTAATACTAATGTCTCAAGTGACTATACATTTGTGTTACTCTGGGATTCACTTCCCAAGCTAAATCATGAATCCCCTACATCAACTCCTCACGTATATACCTTGGATCCCACAGTCATCCATGGAAACGTAGTACCTCATCATTGCTTATTGACCATCAAGGAGGAGGGTCCTGACTTGCTACCGACTCTCGTAGATCTAGGCCTTCTGAAGATGGTAGTTGTATCATCATCACTCTATCCAAGACGTTAGAAGTCAAACCTAATCTTGACTATCGTGCACCTCTAAATGCATCACAGAGAACAAATCCATAAGCTTCCACTCACCACTAGCCTCATGTACTTCCTATGTCTGAGTCTTCCTACTTATTGCATCAGATACTACATTACCCTTACCAGGTGTATTGGTAAGCTCAAAATCAAAATGCTGAAGATATTTGACCCACCTTTGTTGGCTCAAGTTAATGTCACGCTGAGTAAAGATTTATTTGAGACATTTATGGTAAGTGAAAACCACAAAATTCTATCCCGAGAGACAATGTATCCAAAATTGAAACTCATGAAAATCTACTGCCAACTCGTGGTCAGTAATTGGGTAATTCTTCTCATGTGGCCTTATATACCGAGACATGTACGCAACATCTTGATCACCTTGCGTCCAAAATTCACCCATCCCAATACCTGATGCATCAAAATAGACTATATAGCTCTTCCAAATCTTTGGTATTATTAGGATTGTTGTTGATGTCAAGCTACCCTTATGCTCCTGAAAAGCTATCTCACAAGATTCTAAACATACATAATTCAATCCCATCTTAGAAAAACCTGTAAATAGTTCTTCTAAGCAGGATTAGTCCAACATAAAAAACCTGTAGTAACCAGACAACCCCAAGAAACTCTGTATCTCAAAAACTTTTTCAGAGGCTCCCATGAAACTACATTTCTCGCCATCTCTGGTTCTATAACAACTCCTACCTCTGATATAATATGACCTATGATGTGAATTTGGTCTATCCTAAAGTGGAACCTTATGACATTATCATATAGATGATTCTCTCTTATTATACTCAATATGATCTCAATATGGGTAGCATGGTCATGTAGATTGTAAGAGTACACCAATATATCATCCACGAAGACTACCAAAAAAGAATCTAGATAAGGGTCCAAGACACGATTAATCAGATCCATGAAAACAGCTGGCATGTTTGTGAGTCCAAACTGAATAACCAAGTACTTGTATAGAACATATCTGCTGCGAAAAGATGTAAGTGGTATGTTTGATTGTCTAACGCATAACTGATGATATCAATATCTCATGACAATCTTTTAGAACAATCATTATCCTTGAAGTTGGTAATTAAGATCATCAATCCTTTGAAAGAGATATCTGTTCTTGACCGTCAACTGGTTCATATTCCAATAATCCACAATAAGTATGAGGGTATTTTTCCCTTTCTTTGAAAATGAGACTGGCGAACCCCAAGGAGACGTGCTGGGTTGGATGAAACCCTTTACATGCATCTCCCCCAACTACCTCTTGAGCTCCTGCAACTCTGGTGTAGCCATTCTATAGTGTGGAATGGACATTGGTGCTACTCCTGGAATTATCTTGATAGAGAAATATACCCCTTGCTCCGGAAGAAGGCCTGAAAAGATATCTGGGAAGACATCCCTAAAATGATAACTACTGGAGGGAAATACTTCTGGCAAGTCCCCCGATTATCCCGATATAAGATCACAATCTGGGTTGTCACTCAACCCCACTAGTGATGCTCAGGTCTAGCTCGACTCACGTTGAAATCCCACTCACCCTTTTATAGAGACTCTCCACCCTCTGATGATGCGAAACTCACCCTGTGATGATTGAAATCCACAAAGTCTTGACAGGGTACCAGCCATCCCATCTCGAGAATGAAATCATAAGCTGTCATCTCTATGACATAGAGGTCCCATAGATAGCGACACCCACCCACCTCTAGGGGGAACTCCCAGCACTAACACACTCCTAATATTATCACTCCCAACAAAGTTTCTATCATCATGGAATTAGAAGAAGAATAAACACAGAGCCCATGGCTCCCCACAATGGCCACAAATATAATACTATGTGTAGAAATAGTATTGAAATGTGAAGAAGATAAAACAAAATCCACTAGAATAGTACCTTTAACAGTTGATTGTTTGGGGTCTTGATCATGTTGGGTCTGTTGCACTGCATATGCATGCCCAGTGTCGATGTCCTGCGACACAGCCTGGGTAACCTGAGCTGACCCACCCTGTTGCCTCTAAGAACATTGTGTCTGGCTACCACGACCATGACCACCATCTCTGCCTGCATGCCCTGATGTACCCCATTTTCCTGACTAGTATGAAGCTGTTGGTCCTGTTCTCAAACTCTGAGTTTGTATAAAACCACTCTCATAAGCCCCTGGTGGAAACTCCATTAAAAAATGATGGAGATGACCCATCATGCAGAAAGCTCAACACTCTACTAGGTCTCATAGAAAATGAGGTCTCTTATTCCCCTCTGTACCACACTGGTATCAAATGACTTGACCACCTGAAGTATTTTTCTGGCTAGTACTGCCACCGTGAGAGAAGCTCATCTGCCTCTACCTCTTACCAGTAGAAATAGTTTAAAAAATGGTGTTGAAACCCCTAGCCCACACAAATAGCTTCCAACAAGTTCCTCTCAATAATCAGAAACTGGTTCACAAAAAATGTATGGTAGGAAACCTGAATACATTTTCCATTTCTCGGATGACACACCAAAGACCATCCTAAATTTACCTATCCCTAAACATCTCATCACCTATAAGAATAGGTGAAAAATGTTGTAGCTCTGTGAAGCGGGCAGAATAATCCATCTCTAACATGGAACCCTTTTGAAGATTCATGATCTCTCTAGCATGATCTTCCCACAATGTCTCTGTGAAGAAGAAGTCATAGAAGGCTTCCTGAAAATCTTCCCATGCCATGTCTCAAAGATTCTCACACTGGGTGGTTACATCCCACCACCTCTTAGCGGAATCAAGTAGCATCTAAATAGTGATCTTGACCCTCCTCACAGGAGGCATCTCCAGATGCTCAAATATCACCGGCATCGCATATACCATGACTTCGCAGCCTGTGGTCCGCCATCCCCAGAAAATATTGGCGAATGTTGCTGTAGGACGATACGTGTCAGCTCTACCATAGATGTGGCGGCATGTGTTTCTCCCTAGAAGGTCTTCTTGAACTGCATGAAGCCTTCACAGAATAGCCCATCAGCGCCTGTGTCTAGTATAATGGCTAGCGCCACATCATACACTGTTTGAGGGTCCATTAGTAGCCCATGGCCTACCATATCAGGAGTATAATGGTCTCCGCTCACCTGGAGAACAATCGATGCTCATCTCCGTGGCATGACTCTACAATGGTAACCATACACCATAGATCCAGATTTTTCGATGTCCAAAAACGAGGAGACCAAGATGAGAATAGTATAATGAAATCATTAAAGATTTACAAAACTTGACAACACGACATGTATAAATACTACACTGCGTGTTCTCACAGGCCATCCACATGAGCTTGTACTCTAGCTAAAACTGGTCGTGTAATACACCAACCACATGACATGTCGTAGGAATACATGTTGTGTATTAGTATCCTCTATCCCTATATGAGTCATTCTACACGGCTATGTCACACGACTCTCCAAAAACAAAACTACACAGAGGGTCTCACAGGCACATGACGTGTACATAACATGCATTCACCGGTTGTGATGTTCGTGACCCAGCCTGTACACTCAGTTCAAACTACATAGCATATTTTAATATAACAATACGTGTACGAGGAACGATAACATTGACTCGTGTTGTTAGTGACACAACCGAGTTCACGACGTGTTCCCCCAAAACATCCCTATCCTGTGACTCTTCCCACACAAAATATGACACGTTGAGAGACTACACTGCGTTTACTTAAATACTTTCCCTTTCTTCCCGAACATAAAAACACAAGGCATGTGTCCATAGAACTATACAGCATGTATGCTGGGTTTTCCGGACAGTAAGCCTTAGAAACAACTCTGAAACCCAAAAAAAAAACAAAGAACAAACACCAAAGTGCCAAATTCTGATATGTGAGCGTCCATACTCCCCTCGAATCAAAGATTGTCATCTTATGCATGTTATAACAAAGAAACCACGTTAATGATCCACCGAATTCCTTTTATTAATGGACCATTCATCTCAAGAACCAAATTTTTGTGTTCATTATATCAAAACCTCACACCATAATACCCTAAAAAATAGGTATCTATAAAAGAAACTATTAAAAAAACATTCTCTTATATCACGTCCACTATCACAAGAAATCCAATTTCTAATGCACCTACATTTCTTGGAAAGAATGAATGACTTCTGATTTCTATCATGTGCCTAAATGATGCATGAGATGGAACACCATCATCATATCAGGTTGCAATAGAAATAGATCCCATGTATAACATAAAAATAGTTCTATCACAAGTACGTCACCAAACGGTGAAAATAAAATCCACTATAAAATTGCATAACCAGTTATAATTTCAATAAAAAGGTATATTGGATTTTCCCTTTACACGGGTTAGCTACTTCCATGAATAACTTATTACCAACTACCATGTCCATCCTATCCATGAATAAGGCTCCAAAATTGTATGTCAATTAAAATAATTCCTCCGATACTACTTTGTACCATCCCGGATCTGGAAGCCACAAAACAGGTGCCCCGAAACCAGTTGGTCACATGAACTCCAACACATTTCCCCAAACGCCAAAGGCTTCCGACTAGCAGCAAGGGACTAGGTCTAATAGTGCGGAAACTATGCACTAGTTTTTCATGTTTTAGCACATCATAATAGAAAATAATATACATTACAAAAATAGTAAAAAATATGAACTAGAAATTTAAAACATAGGTAATAGATAACCAACAGTTATATATAAAATTGTAGCATGTCACTATTTTTATGAAAGCAGCCCTAACAAAATACCCTTCAATACAATACAATACAACTCAAAGTACATGATACAACAACAGAACATAACAGAGTGAATAGAACGCAACATCATCACAATCCTTAGATCAGTCCCATTCTCTTCTTCTCATCTACAAAAAAACATGTACCTGTATAGGGACCCTTGGCCCAGTCGAAACCTAGAGAAATATAGTCTATTTCATCCGAAGACGTGACCCAAATAGGGTGTGAGAAATAAATCCCATTAACAAACCACCATCGGCTCGTGCCCAACTGTCAATGAATATGTCCAATAGTAGTGTGAAAAAGTAAATTCAATAAACTAGTTATTACTCAAATGTAACAATCACTACCAGTTTCATAGCCATTTTAATTATTACATATCATATCCAAGCTTGTTCTTTGGCATGGATGGTACACAATAGAAAATCACCACAGTGAATATTCTAAATAGTCGTGTCCTCAGACATACTATCCTCACCCTCAGGAAACAGAATCAAATCCCCATAGGTGATTGACCTCAAGCATAACGATTATTTCCCGAAGGCATTCATGATAATTCCCTCAGGCACATAGACTACTCCACACATGCATAAACAAAGGTTATCCTATGGGAAACCAAACACTACCCACAGGCTATATAAAACATTGCCCACATGCTAATAGAATGCTTCTCTCTGGTTAAAGGAACCTGGACGAGCACAAATCATGAACAAAAAATTATATAAACTTTTTCTCAATGAATTTAAATGAACAATATATTCATGGAATAGCCTCGGGCATCCTGGACAAATGGATTGATAGAGGAACGCACCCCCGAGGTGGTCTGGGATCCAAGCAGTGATCCCAAACAGCAGTTTAAACTTATGATTTGATTATCTATGAAATTCTAAATATCTTTTTAGAAAAGTTCTCGGCCATACAACACCACAACCATGGGAATGGTGAAAAATGATATAATATTTCAACACAACATTTGACAATCAACATCATCCAACCTAACTCGATCATCTCTGATCAGTATACATGAACGACGCCTCTCGAATCGTTCATGAACAACATAGATTTGGAAAAAACATTCACTCATTCAAAATTAAATAAATTTCTCTTGGGAATGATTTGGAAAAAAATACAATGAGAGTGAAGAACTAAACCACACAGTTCAATCAATACCATTAGAGAAGAATTTTTATTCCCAATATGCGGTCGAGAGATCTCCAAAGCTCCATCTTCCTCTCTCGGCTCCAAAACTAACTCAAAGCCTTCTTTTCTAAATGAGGAGGCTACATCCCATTTTAAGTTAAAAAATAAAACTTCATGTTGTGTAATATCATGTACATGATGCGTAATTTTAATTATTTAAACTTTTACTCTAGTGGATCCTTTCCACCACGACACTGTTCAACTGTCGACATGAGTACACATCGTGTATTCTTGATTACATGGTGTGTACTGTCGCTCCACTAGAAAATACTTCCACAACCATAATGTTCACCTAGAGACTGATTACACAGTGTGTAAATACAAAGTACATGTTATGTAGTCAGTTTTTAGACCCTTCATTTCCAATAGGCCTACACGCCCTGTGTACTCATCCCATATGGCCAATGTACACGATGTGTAGAAAAGTATACAGTGTGTACCCACAAAATATGGGATTTTCCCCTATTTTATTTATTTTTTCTAAAAGAAATAAAGAAAAATGGAAAATAAGAAACCCTTACCTCAAAAATAAGTATCAGGTTCTTATAATTAATTTTGGTAAATATATTTTTTCATTTCTAGATGATGTGAAATATAAAGAAGAACCCAATTTAAAAAATATGTTTCACTGTAAATATTTTAAAAAATTATTGTTATGATTCAATGAATATCTTCAAGTGTAACTACAAAAATAAATAAATACATAATATAAAAATATAGATGGGGACGGAATTTTTATTTTTTCATTAATTATTAACTATATTATACTGAAATTATACTATGAAATTACATTTTAATCATAAATTTATGAAGAATATCTCCATAAAGAAATATATAGTAAATAATTTATTTTAAATGTATCATATATGTAGGATGATGACACATAATTTTCAAAAAATACATATAGAGTTCAGTAAATAATTTTTACTATATTTTAAACTCAAAATTTTCATTTTATTACTTTTTATTAATTTGTGACCATTATTATATAATTCAATCCCATAGATTTTACATTAGTTAATTTTAATTTTTTTTGTCATCTACATTTTTATATAGATAGTATAATCTATAGAAATTCAAAGTAAACCAAACAAAAAATTAACTGAAAAATAAAAACTATTAATAATATAATCAGAATTTTGGGGTTCTTTCATTAACCATCAATAAAAATCCATCTTATAGATTTGTTTTCAATCTAAAAAATGATGCAATTTCTTCTTCATTAGCTTTTAGGATTCACTATTGCTTCATTGAACATCTTATTTATTAAATATACTTTCAACTGTTGGGTTTTATTATTCCTCAACATATATTCCTATTTCAGATGAGCCAATAATATTTATTCTTCATTATAATGTCAACATAGAACACCATACCATTGTTCACTATTATGTGTAATTGGGGTGATTTATACATTCTTAATAATGAAATGTGAAAAATACATTGTACATTTGAATGATTTTAAATTTTTTCTAGCCAATTGAAAATTATACCACATGATCTATAATATAATAATGTCTAATTAAAGATGAAAATGGCTTGTTTATTGTTATTAACCTTATTCCTCCTTTCTATCTAATGTTTTTAATAAAATGCATTGAAATCTAACTAGATTCTGATATTCCATCAATCAATTGTTAGTATAATTCCTTTTTTGTCTATGTAAATATACAATATATTTATAGATTACACGTATCTTCACTAATGTATCATTAAAAAAATATATTCCTTAACGTTATTATATAAAAACATTGTCTTAGTATTTTTGATTTATAAATAAATTTTCAATGAGATATTTTTTAGGAGCTACTTGATTCTCAAGTGAAAACTATTGTTGTTGAATAATTCTATTTATTGAAAATATTTTTGAAATTTCCCATGAATATCATGTAATATATCCCACAAAATCTCATCCAATTATAAATTAGTCAACTTAGTCTATACATAAGTTGGAGATTATAGTACATTTAGTGTTTTAATTATGAATAAGTAACATTATGAGGGTTCCTCTAGATCATAGATGTAAATCAAGGATCCTCTTATAAAAAAATTATTATTATTTCTCGATGAAGCGACATCAAAATATCCAAATTCATTAGGTAACGAAACTAAATATTTTCATCTTCTCACATTGTGATATGATGAAAATCATATATTAATTGTTTATTTTTGAGACATATAATATTGATTCAAAATGATTTTATTATAAGGATAAAATCAATATCCACATTGATGTTTTCTGAATTTAATAGACTTAATTTTTTTGGCTTACATACACTTTAGATTAATTACAACTATGGATTTACTTAATCAAACAAAAACCATTTTTTTGAGTATTTAATAATATTAATTTTCATGTATTACAACTAATTGAAATACCTTAGAAATCTATTCATTTTAGCGCATCAGAGGTATATATAGAATATTGAACATTGAAAATCTTCCATCATCAATTATAATAACTATAAATAAGATGGGATTGATAACCTTGAACATATCCCTAACATCCATTATAATTGTCATTGAAGAAAATAATACATTTTCAAATCATCAATATTTTAATTTAATTTATGAATATCTCCTAATTATTTCATGATCTTAAATAGAATTTATGATTCGGAAATAAATTTTGATAATATTGATGATTAACCATACCTTATAAATTCCTAATAAATATATATAAACAAAATGATTAGTTGGAATCATTCTATAATATTCAATAGAACATCTCTAGTGTCTTACCTAATAAAATAATTAGTGATTTGTTTTTTCAATCCATGGGTGACATTGGGATGAAATATCAGATTCCATAGTAGGTTACAACCAACCCCTTCATCACATCTTTATATAATTTTATATGATTAATTATGATTAATTCATATGGTTGTAGTATATATCACATTATTCATTATATATATTTTGTCCCCATATAACTAAATCAAAAATATCTACATCTAACTCCATTTAACACCTAGGATAACATTATACATTAGGGATTAACTGTTGTGATTCATATGAAATAACCTTCTCAATTTGAATGTTGACTATTATAGTTCATTTCATGTATTCATATATATAAATGATAAATTATTACCATTTAGTTTGTACGGGTATCATAGGTAAAAAAAATTATCTTCATTATTTCCTTTACAATTATCCTACCTCCTCTATCATAATATACTTAACTCCATTTTGATATAACATGGATATTATATTATATTTGATTGAATAGTCATCAAGAAATTATTATATAGTACCTTTATCTAATAATGAAATCATTTATATTATTTAATGATATAGTATGTTTACATTCAACAATGGTTATTGTAATTGATAGAACCAATGAGATTCAAAAATTAGTGACATTGTGTCCGAAAATAAACCATCTTCTTACCAGAACACAGAATTTAATAATTTTAAAAAAGATATATATATCATAATATTTTGTAATATTACCAATATATGATACTCATTATCATCATAAATATTCATATATATCAATATATCATAATTTAGAAACATGGAAAATTTATAAAGTAGTACTTATAGAATCCATGAATAAAACTAATAAATTTCACATGTACATTAGTCACGATAATAGAAATAAAAACAATAACATAACATATATATATTTCACCATTGTTATTATTTGGGATATATAATATCATTACCGCCATGTGATAATAACTTGATCAAAAAATAAATGTTGATTACAATTGCATCCCAAAAATCTAGTCAAAAACTTATCGGTACATTGAAGTGGTTATTTTGGCTTCATGATGATCACATAATTTAGCTATGAGAATTTAATAAATAAATTGACCCATCCTTCTAATTTAAAAATTGATACCTTCTCTTCAAGGGGATACATATGGTCAAATAACAGCCATGAAAATATATTATGATTTTCCTTTTTTAATTACTCCAACAGTGCATATACCATCTATATGAGAATTTCGATATCTTACTTGATATTTTAAGGATATTAGTAGATTTATATTTCAATTGTTTTGGGTAATTTCGGAAGAACTGTTTCGAAAATAATTTAATGTAATGGTAAGAACCATGTTCAATTTGATAATTTTATTTAAAATCAATATATAAATATATATTTTTTGTCTATTTTACTACATTATTAGTGGATACAATATATTAAGTAAACTATTAAAAAATGATACGATTTCATGATGTAAATATTATACCATGATGAATAATAAATAAATTGTCATGTTTTATGTTCAGATGTGAATAATCATTCAGAATAAAAAATAAAATTGAAATATTTCATTCACATTGAAACTCCCCATGATTTCATAAAAAATATATTTTCTTCAAAGTAATTCAATAGCTAGCACTACCTGCAACACCAAGTTCAAGCGCACCATGACATATCTAACTAGTCGTTCAAAAGTGGTTATGAATAATAGTAACAGAATTTTGAAATGTATATACTCCATATAATTTAATAATCCATAATATGTGTTTCTCAGACATAATATAATAACAAGTTCAATTTTTCATCTCAAAGAATTTTTTTTGAAATAATGAAATTTTTTCACCTTTTAATGGAAAATAGTTTATTAAAAATAAATATTTGAAATTTTTTTTATTCAATTTAATGGAATTTAATTTTTCTTTAGAATTGTGACATCAAAAAATATTTTCAATAAATGTTTTTTGTAATAACATTTATATTTTTATGAATATTGAATAATACTAAATTTTATTTGAAAACAAATTTTTTCATCGTAATAATTTATAGTTATTAATTATATATTTGAAAGTATTGAAGTATAATTAGATTATATTTTTATAATTTAGTACAATATTGGTCATTATATGTAATTTGACATTTACATTTGACATAAAAACATGTCAATCTATTGATAGTTTTTAATTTCCAAAAACACCCTTTTTGGATTCAACAATAGGAATTAAATTTAAATTAATTAATGAAACTTCTATGTTTTGAATTTTTTAAAATAGAATTAATTTTATAATTAAAAATATAAACATTATTTTAGGGGAAATTTTTGGTATTTTTCTAAAAACATTCAATTTTTGATGAACTGTGAAAAACATTGTGTTATAGATTTAAACCAACTATTTATTTAAATAATTATTTATTTTATTTTATTATATTTTAATTAAATATATATATATATATAATACATATAGATTTTCAATTTAATTCATTGGATTCATTTTATAATAAAATTAGATGTATAAAAAATGATCGATAATTTTACCGCCTTTTACCAACTTCCTAGAAGCATTTTCAAATTTGCATAGAACATAATTTTACTTCTTTTATGTGTTGAATTTAAAAATTTCAAGAGACATAGTTAATATTAGTATGTAAAATGTTTATCAATAAGATAAAAATAATTTTTGGTAAATACTAACATTTGACTTTTATTTAACACGGTTAAAGACAAATAGGGTAAGTAAGGGTAAAAATGATATAATAATTACCCTAACACAAGTCCTATTTCAATTGGATATGTATAATTAGACAAAAAAAACATAGTAATAAAATATGAACCTATTTGGTCCACATGTATTAGATTAGGACAATTATTATTATTTTATTAAAAAAAGTGTTAAAAGAGTTAAATTCAATGTTTAATAACTCAATCATTTTTAATATATTGTTACACACAATATAAATTCGACTATAAATATTTATTAGATATAAAAAATGATTTACTACATAATGGTATTTTATTTATAATTTATAGACATTATATAATTTAATTTATTTATGACACAATGATGGTTATGTAATTACCTTATTAATGAAATATTAAAATAATTGTTATTATAAATATAGAAAAAATTGTAAATTTTGACTTTTGAGGAATGAAACTAATTTTCTAGGTTGATATGAAATGATAATATTAGTTTAATAAAATTTATATGATGTGATAATGTTTTTATGGATTTCAAGATTATCAAATACTAAATAGTGTCAAAATTGACACAATTGAGATTTTAAAATAAATATTATATTATTAATTAAAATATTATTCATAAAATTCCAAGGATCGTCCAAAGGATTTATATATCTATATATATATATTAATATTGAAAAACTTGGGATTCTATTGGCATGTTATAGTTAGTTTATCAACCATATAATATTAAAATACAAAGAGATATGGTAAATGTCAAACTATTTAACTAAGAGTTAAATCTAAAAGATAAGTTTAAGATGATGTCCTAAACCTATCTAAAACCTATTTTTTGAGAGGTTATCATCCCATACCCACCTTATACTTTAAATAATTTATTTTTTACGGATTAGAAAACAAAAATGATTTAATTATAAAATAATATTTCAAACTATTCATAAAGTGACCATCACCTCTCTTATAAAACATCACTTCCCTTTCTCTTAATTTCACACCTACAAATCCTTTCGGCTTGGAAAAACCTGTAAACAATATCCCTCCAACTTTCCTCCCATCATCATAGTGGATCTCGTTGGTCTGAAGTCCATCCAATGGATCTCATTTGATCAAATAAAAATTTTATATCCATATTCATTATTCTATCAATCCTAAAAATGAAAAAGTCACCATACGTGCGTACCTACAGATTACAGTCTCCACGTCATGGTGTAGTTGATTATTCAATCAATTCATTATTTGGATGGGTATAATAATTCATATAATTGATATTAATAATAAATATAACATGTTATTGATTCATTATATATTGTATCCCAAAAAATAACATAATATTTCCCCATCAATATAATGATATTGTCGCTCGGGTGTATGTACGTATTATCGTCTCCATTAAAGCGATGAGATTTATTCTCCATCGTAATCATTTGAGAATAATTATCAATTTGGGAATAAAAACAATGTTTATTTACATAATATAATTCTTAATATGAATAATATAACTAATTTACATAATAAATTTTTCTTATGTAACTATGTATATATAGGAAAACAAATATGTTAACACCAGAAACGATGATACTAAAAAAATATTATTAACAAAGCAATATTAGGGGATAATATATGAGATCATATTTATGTATATAGTTTTTGAATATTTTAATAACAATTATTTAACTATTATAAAATGGTTTAATTTACACTTGACCATGGAAAAGTAATAGGTAAGGGGTTTTCATCTCACTTTTTATTCACGTGAGATTAAATCTATATTGGACACTATGTCCTTTTGCAAGGTGTATATACTGCCCATGATTGTATTCTTGGTGTAATATACATTAATTTATGGGAATATACATCATCATTTTATGATCCTTCCTTCATGGGGTGTATTATTTGTAAGATACCAAATCGGTAAGGGAACTTCAAATTTCAATTTCTACTCATTGGTCTTTACATATTCATTTTTGAATACTTTAAACCAATATTATGTGTGAAATTACTCTTTATTTAATAATGTAGTAATATCCAATCCACATTCTTTGGATATAATTTTGATACACATAATAAATCCATTTTTCAATTCTCAAGTCATCAATAAAAACATGATAAGTGTAATTTTAACTCAATTTCTATTCATTGAGTTAGACATCCTAGTCATTGGGGTTGTTTTTAAAAACAAATTTTGAATAACCTCTGATTGATTTAAACTATATATCCAATCATATTGAGTGTATTTATATTTTTCACACATAATTTTATCCTATATTTACCCTTAACCTAAGTATATGGTCTTTGTAAAGGAATTCATCTCATCGTAGATTCCATTGAGACTTTTTTTATGTGCCAATTCAAATTTATTTGGTGTATATATTGTAGATTGATATAGTATATCTTGAATCACTTTATACTCATGATATTATAAGGTTTATATTATCTCAATATATTGTATTAAAATTTCTCGTGTTTGGTTAGTAATACTGACTAAAATATCATTATATTTGTTTTAAAAATTTATTCATCTAAATCATTATCATTAATGTCCATGTTTTAATAATGGTATTAATGTTTTATTTATATGGACGATAATGTATTAAAATTAAGATTACTTTTAAATGTTACAATTTGGTATATGAATTTTTGATTAAAAAGTCTATTTTAAGTGGATTATTGATAAATATTGAGACTCTTTAATGTTTTAAAGAAAATGGGGGATATTTCTCTCAAATTGATTTGATTATTATTTTCATCTATGTAAATATCCTTCATTAATCTCCGTTGAGGTTTTCTTATAATAAATTCATCCATAATGTATTGAATGATTTTTTTTTGATTTTTGATATTAATTTTTATACCATTCATTGGTTAAAAAAAGGTAATGACAATTTTTTTGTTAGTTTTAATAAAAAAAATTATGTTGTTTTTTAATATTTTAATATAAGGAATTCATTGGACTTTGTAATTGACGAGTGGATCCCACTATAACTCTTCTATGCATTGGTAGATCGAATTAGACTAGATGGTGTCCTGGCACATGGCCTTGACAAAATGTTATTTGTAATCTTGGAACAAGGCCTTGACTACATGGTTATGAAGACTGGCAATATGTATTCCATCATTATGAAAGTATCAATTGATATTTAATGTTATTATTCAACTAGTAGAATTTCAATGTGAATATTTAGATGGATTTATTTGATTTTATATTTTACATATAATGATTATATTCGTGATTAAACGGGAATTGTTTTAGTATTATACAATGACATACATGTTTATGCTTATTTATGAATGTTTCCGATATATTGTTATCCTTACTGAGCATCTGAGATCACCCCTTTCTATGTAATATTTTTCCTAGGATGTGATGAAGTTTTTTATGGTTGACCTGCAGGGATAGGCTAAGGATATATGTGTGTTTAAAAATAAGAAAAAATGTTGTTGATGTTTAGTACAATCCTTGGAAGATATATTTATAAAAACTCAAGTTATAGAACATTACCCAACGATAGACATCGAGGATTGGTATAGAAGAACTTTTAAGAATTTTGGTATTGTAGATATTCTGTGAGTTTTCTATGAAATGCATCCATGTCTAGAGACAAGAAGGTAGAGGTGGCTCTATAACTAATGTACCTAGGGGTAAAACATGAAAACACTACTTTTAACTAGAATTGGACGACAACTAGAGAACGATAACAAGACTTTCATCACTCTTTGTTACAACCCTCATGGGGGATATGCTAAGGATAATTCACAGTTTCATTACAAATTTATTTTTAGTATTTTAATATAAGATGAGAATAAATAACCTAGGTTAATCCTTAGGTGTTTTAAATTGAGAATAAGGTGTCACGATATTCTCTAAATGATTTTATGAATCTTACAATGATTTCTTGTGTTTGTAAATGGTTGTATTCCAAGGAATTCATAGTTTCATTTAACATGATTTTCAAGGTGTGAATGATTGTGGAATTGAGAAAAGAAATGGAATGTTGATAAGTTTAGAATATATCATGTTCATGACAAATTAGTTATCTCAAAATATGATCAACAACATATATATTAACCAACTCATGGACTCAAAAATGAAGATAAAGGCAGTGAATAGTAAATCTCCACTAGAGGAGATCATAGGGAAAAGAAATCACAATTTCCATAATCAATGAAATGTGGACGGAGAATACTAGGGAAGTGTCTCAATAGAAAAAAAATGATTTAAGTGTTGGATAGAATGAAATAAATTAATGAATTAACAAGGAAAAATTAATGGTACTATGTATGAAAATAAAAATGATCCCATGATTCCATTTTCATTAATTTTCTGTAAATGTAGGGGACCTTGGCATTACCCATGTGAATGCCCTATTCTACAGGATAACATCCTGGTAAAAGAAGAACCTCTGTTGAAATAAATGCATGGTTTAATGTTTAAATGTATTACCACTCTTTGTTGTTCAGATTACTTTGGAAGAATTTTATATTGTATGTTTAACCCTTGAGTTTGTTTTGTAAAAATCATATTTTAGGAAGAAATATCTTTTCTATTGTTGATATATTTATAAATAAACAATTGGGTTTATTTGATCTATGAATTTCATGAAATTACAAGTTATTAAATATTGGAACAAAATGCGAGACATCAGATAACATTTGTGAAAAATTATGTTATAATTATATTGAGGAATTTATTTCATTTTGGGAATGTTATAATACATAGTTTTTGAAAAGGGAAAACACGTAGACAGTGTGACCACCCACCGCGTCGGAAAAAGCTATAGGAATAAAACCCATAACTATATTTGGATTTGAATTTACTGACTACCACTGGACTATGTGAATTCCCTGTTTAGTGTGACTAATTAATTTCAGTAAAATGATTTAATTGATCAATAATAAGTTTATTTAAGATCATATGTCTTATTAAATGGATATAATTATTATAAGGAAATGATGTGGTGAATATGTGATTAATGAAATTTTTGATGATGATCACTCGGTTGGGAAAACTATATCCCTAAGGAAAATAGAATAAAATGGGATTTTATTGGGGAGTAATGGTGGATTTTTATCAATTTATTTAATTTGGATTTATAGATATTTGGGTTATTTATTGAAATGAATAACCTATCATAGATTATATCTGATTAGGTTATTTACTTTTAACAATGTTACTTTAAGAGTACTTGATTTTATTTGGAGATAAAATTTATTGTGGAAGACTATGTAATCAAATTATTCTATGTTAAGTGTTTCAATATTAGTTTGGATTGTATTGATGGATTTTAAGGACAATTTTTTATTCAGTTGTATTAATTGAACTATGGGAATTGTAGGTTTAATTTTAGAAATAAGTATTTACCACAGTTAAAGGTAAATATGGTAAGAGTAAAAATGATATAATATTTACCCTAACACATGTCTTAATCCAATTGGATAAGTATAATTCGACCAAATAAACCAAAGATATAAAATATGATCCTATTTGGACAACATGGATTAGATTAAAAAAATTTATTATTTTATTAAAAGAATATTTAAAAGAGTTAAATTCAATGGTTATTAATTAAACCATTTACCATATATGGATACACACAATATAAAATCGACTATAAATATTCATTATCAAGATAAAAATATTTCCTACATACTTTAATTTTATTTGTAATTTTTAGACCTTATATAATTTAACTTATTTATGACACAACGATGATGTAGTAACTACATTATTAATGAAATATTAAAATAATTAATATTATAAATATCAACATAAATGTAAATTGAGAGTACTGTTGAATTCTACAAATTTTATAGGTTTATATGAAATGATAATGTTAGTGGAATAAATTTCATATGAAGTGATAATTGTTTTATGGATTTAAAAAAATGAAATACTAAATAGTGTCAAAATTCACATAATTGAATTTTTAATACAAATATTATATTATTAATTGATATAATATCCCTAAAATTCTATGTATCTCCAAAGTACATAGATAAGGTTATATATATTAATAATACATGGGGTTATTTTGGCTTGTTATAGTATGATTATCAACCATAAAATATAAAAATACAAAGAGAGATGATAAATGTCATACTGTTTAATTAAGAGTTAAATAAAAACTATAAGGTTAATATGATTACATAAACCTATCTAAAACCTATTGGCTGAGTGTTTTTCATCCCATACCTACCATAGAATATAAATAATCCATTTTGGATCCATTTGAAACCGAAAATGATTTTATTATAAAATAATATTTCTGGTTTTCCTAAAGTGACACTCACATATCTTAAAGAGGGAACATACCCTTATCTTAATTTCACCCCTCCAAAGACTTTTGACTAAGCCAACCCCTAAAAATATATCCTACGAACTTTCCTTTATTCATCTTATAGGACATCCATTGGTCCTAAATCCACAATAAGAAGTCGTTCTGATCCAATCAAAAGGAAGAACCCGAAGAAGAGGTAATTATTTCATCATCTATTCCAAGTTCATTTTTTCTTCCACTAACTTCTTCATTGATGTTTCCACAATAAAATAATAACTCATTCATATTCTATACACTACGATTTTATTATTAAATTTGTATAACCTTATTCATTATTGTATCCATCCTATAAATGACAAAGTCACCATATGTTCATACGTACAGATTACAGTCTCCACGTCGTGGTGAAGTATGTTTTTCAAACACCTCATTATTTGGATGGATATAATAATAAGTATAACTGATGAAAATAATAAATATAACATGATAATTATTCCATATATATTATATAAGATCCAATTACATACGATTTCACCATCAATATAATGATATTGTCGCTCGTGCGTATGTACAGATTAACGTCTCCACGAACGTGATTAGATTCATTCCCCATCGTACTAATTGAAGAATAACTTCTTAATTTTTATGATTAATATTAGTATTTATGAACTTAAAATAATTATTGATATAAACAAAATACATCCCATCCATTAAAAATATTGTTTATGTAATCGTGTATATAAAGGAAAACAGATCATTTAACACCCAAAACGATGGGACTTTTAAAATATTATTAACAAAGCAATATTATAGGATCATATACGATATAATATTTATGTATATAGTTTTTTATATTTTTAAAACTATTATTTAACTATTATAAACTATATTAATGTATTCTTGATCAAGGCAAAGTACATGGTAAGGCATTATCATCTCACTTTTTATTCGAGTGAGATTAATACTATATTGGTTAATATTTCTTTTTGTGTGGTGTATGCACTGCACAAGATGATATTCTTGGTGTAATATACTTTAATTTATGGGATTTTAAAACTTTATTTTATGATCAATCTTTCATGGGGTGTATGTTTCATATATTACCAAATCGTTAATGCAACTTCAAATTTCAATTTTCACTCATTGGGATTTCACATAATTCATTGATTACTTTTCCCCAAGACATTGTGTGATATCACTATTTATTTTCATATATAGTAATTTCAACTCCCCATTCTATGGATATAAATTTGATATAAATAATAAATCAATTGATAAATAATATAGTTATTGATATATTGTTGATAAGAGTAATTTTAACTGAATTTCTATTCGTTGAGTTAAACATCCAGGTCTTTGGTGTTGTTATTACAATAATATGTGTGAATATCCTATGAGTGATTTACACTAAATATAAAATGACTTTGAGTTTATTTATATGTGTCACATATAATTATTTCATTTATTTATCATTAACCTCGATATACAGTCATTGTAATTGAATTCATCTCATCTAAATTCTATTGAGACTTCATTGTTGTCATATGCCAATTAACTTTTATTTGGTGTATATACTCTTTTTTGACATAGTATATCATGAATCCATTTATATGCAAGGTATTATAATTTTTTTATTACCTCAAATATATATTTTCATTTGTCTCTCATTTGGATATGAACATTGACTAAAATGTCATTTTATATGTTATAAAAGTTTATTCTTCTAAATTATTCTCATTAATGTCAATGTATTACAAAAGTATTACGGTTTTATTATTATAGAAATTAATGATTTAAAATTAGAATTACTTTTTAAATTTTCAATGTTTTATGGGAAACATTGATTAAAAAATCTATTTAAAAGACTTCTTGATAAATTGTGAGCGTTTTTAATGTTTTAAAGATAAAGGGGGATATTTTTCTCAAATAGTTTTGATGATTATTTTAATATATGTAAACATCATTCATTATGCTAAAATAAGGTTGATTTATTATATTGTAGTATTCCATATTTTTTTAAATGAGTAATGTTTGAATGTATTTGTTTATTTTTATATCATTCATGGTTTATGAATAAAGTATTCATATTTCGTATTCTATTTCTAATAAGAGTGTTTATGTAATGTTTATACTTTTTCATACAAGGAATTAATTGGACTTACTATGTGACGGGTGGAGCCCGCTATAGCTCCACAACACATCAGTAGATATCATGAGGCAAAATATTCTCCTTGAATAAGTCCTTGACAAAATCGTATTTGTAGTCTTGGCACAATGAGTTGACTATGTGGTTATGATGTCTGGAATTTAGTATTCAATCATAATGAAAGAATATATTCATATTTCGTGATATTATTTGACTATTTGAATATCCATGTGAATATTTAAATGGAATTATTTGATTTTATCATTTCCATATAATGATGATGTTTTAGTTTAAATGCCTTTTGTTTTTTTCTTATACATTGCCTTAAATGTTTATGCTTATTTATGAATGTTTCTACTATATTTTTATCCTTACTGAGCAATTATTCTCACCCATTTCAATGTTTTATTTTTTCCAGGATTTGAACAAGTAATTTATGGTGGACCTATAGGGATAAGCTAATGATATAAGTATGTTTAAAATGGGGAAAAATTGTTGTTAATGTTTTTATTTAATGATGTTATATAACGATTATGAGTGTATCTAGTATGTCCAAGGAACCTGAACTGATTGGTCATTATGGAATTTATTCTTTGTAATAATGAAAATGTTTTAAAATAATACACTGGATTTGGGATTCTCGGGTCGGAGCGTTACACATATTTTTAATGGTATATTTATGTTGTGAACATTGAGGGAATTACATGACATGATTCAATAGAATGAAAAACCAACCCGGGAGGAGGATCAAAAAATAAATATATGAATATTTGTTTCATGCATTGAAGCATGATATTAGATGATTAAGATAGAAATTTTGATTCAATAATTATAATTACGTGATTTTTTGTTTTCAGGATGAATAGGATTGATTCAAAATTATTTAGTGATGAAATAATGGACAATTAAATCCAACTAAAGCATGAATTTTTATTATAAATATATGAATATGGGGGTTTGAAAAAAATTCAAATGTAGGGAACCTCCAAAAACACTACATAATTTGGGTACTTTTATGATGTTTTCATTTTACAATTATGTTTTACATTAATTTCATTATAATTAAATATTTATATGTTTTTAAATTTTATTATTCATTCATTTAACTATTTAGTCAAAATGATTCATTCTAATTTTTTTAAAAAAATTTAGATATCCCAAACACCCTTCATAAAAAATAATATTGTTACTGTTTCATTATTATGTTTTCATACTACATACCTGAAATAGAAAACACAATAAAAAATAATTATAATACTATTTTCATGCTTATATTAATGAGATGAATTTTTTTAATGTATACACCAATTAGAATTTTATCAAACTCACCAATTACAGTTTTATCGTACACACTGCATAACATTCATAGTAGTTTTTTATGACTATAAATCACACTAAATTTTATTATGATAATCATCATACCCATATTATTATATTTTTTAATATCTGAAGAACACATTTTTATTTTAATGAAGACAATTCAATCAAAATGATTTACTGTATTCATCTTGAATATTTATTATATATTGATTAATTTGTTTCATTTTCAAAATAACTGATTTTGTGCCCCGTGTCCAACTCCTTCTGAATACTTGTCAGAAATTCCACAAATTAAAAGAGAATATATCTATTGGAACCAACACAAATATATGTTATTTCATTTAAAAGATCACATAACATTTTAAAATTTTTATACATCATGAGAATGCTATGTGAAATCTATTCATCATGCGTAATGCTATGAACTCTAGTTGCGAACTACTCATTCAACATACATGTGAATTTATAGTGTTTAATTACATAGTGTGAAACAGATCATTGGTTGTTATGATCGAGGACTTTGTGGATAGTAATACAAATATGATGATCATCATAATATTGATTGGTTATCAAGATTAAAGACAGAGGTTCTGATTACTATCTTAATCAGTAGAAGATGAGGATATGTAAATATAATATAGTTGATCATCATATCAAGGTCATTCCCAGGTGTGGGAATGTTTAACATGCTTGAATGTATAAATCAAGGGTCCTCCATCACATGTCAAATGATACCTATATCATTGGGTTAAATGAATTGTATTTTTTAATATTTCTTCTCCATTTTAATAGATATTTAATTATTGAAGCTATTAATCTTACTTTTATATATTTTGTTACTTATAACCAATGTGATTACAATAACCGAAAATTACAATTATTGAAAATTTTTATTACTTGGTATGATTCAGAACACATTATGAGAGAATAATTTTATTGTTTTACAATGATCATCGTAACATTACTGAAAATGATATTTTACAAGCTTACTATGTTTAAATCATTTCCTCTATGAATAAGATTAATTTAAATTATGACATGTGTTATATATATTGTAACCAAAATGATTATGATATTCTTCTTCATTAGAAATACGGAACAATCCAATTAGCTGTTCTAAATATATTAAGATGGTTTATAAGTTAATTTGTTTAATTATTTTAAAACTAAATCATTTTAAGGGGAAAAATGGATTTTTTTAAAAAATAAAATTCACTCCACCCTCATGTATTGTTCCAACAAAATATACATTATGATCCACAAATTGTTATCAACTCCGGTTTACATTGTTAAAATATTTGGTTTCATTACATTATAAAGTTAGTTAAATTTTTTTTATAATCATTTTTTATATAAATAACTAATACACAAACATGTACTATTGAAATAGAAATATTGTATTTCTTTAAAGATAAATGGTTTAAATTTCAGTTTATTGAAAATATTAGTCCTAAAATACCACCTATTTTAAAAGATAATGATTATGAATACTATAAATACATAATGAAATATTTTTTTATTAGAATTGGAGTTGATAATTTTATATGATGACTTGAGAGTATGAGATTTCTGATAAAGAATTGACACTCATTACATGGAATAGAAACTAGAGTATAAGATAAATTAAAAGTTAAAAACACTTTACTAGGATAATTTACTAGAAATAAATATAGCTAGATTTATTCATGAGAATAATACCATAGTATTTCGACGAAACTAGATATTACTAAATTTCCAACATCTAATGTGGTTGATACTATACTAGCTTCTCTTAGAGAAGACTATCATGCTTTTTATTTTCCTTATACATAAAATGTTAGTATGGTACAAAATATATTCACAACAATATTTAATAGTCTACAATACATGGGAAATAAATGACTTGATAATGAAACTCATGTTGATATGATCATAGAAACCTTACCTAACTTGGGGGAAACAAAAATAAAATAACTATTGTAAGATAAATGAGAAAGGTTTAAAATGGCTCTCATGATGAATTGTTTGGTACTCTTTTTGAAGGAAAAAACAGATTGGAAAAAGACTCATAAAAATCCATTAAAAAGAATATCGGTGATGCATTTACTAATAATACATATCAAAACAATGCTAATACTACTCATAGGATTGTTTAATCTAAAAAGGCAATGAATGTTGGGATTGAATTTGATTCAATTTGGTAAAAGCATTCACTAAATGAGTTCTCTAATATTGATCGAATAATGAACATGATTTTTGGAAATAAATATTTTTAATTTTTATTTAGGGAAAGAAATAATGATTATAAATACATTGAAGTTTGTTTGTTATTAATGAATGAAAACTAAACACATCAGAACATATTTCCCAAAGTTATAAATAATGTATTAGATAAATATTCATTAACAAAAAATAAGAAATAATTATAGAAGTAAAAAGGAAAGAAATTACTAAATTAAAATTATTCATGTACTGTTGGTGGTGGACACTCATCAGATGAATCATCAGACAATGAAAACAGTGAACAAATGTATATTTTTCTTCTTCCCATAATACCTATTGAAAATAATTATTGATGGAAAGTGTGCACATTAATTAATCCTTGACTAATATGTCTCTAAATTTAAATCATCTTGGTGATAATGGTTATATTTCTTCTGATGAATTCAATTCTTCAATATAAGATGATTCTTTTAAATTATATAAAGATGTGTCTAGATTCGTAAAATAGCTTGAAAATATAAATTTCAAGGTTAATTAGAAACTAGATAAGGAATATTAATGAATAAAAATTTAAAATAAAATTATTAGATCCTTTTAAAGAACATGATAGGAAATTTTTATAAATATATTCTATTTTATAAAATGTCGATGAAGATAATTCTGAGAGTGATAAAATTTTAATGGATATTAAAAAACTTAATTCAGGGAAAAAAGATTTAGATGAAAAAATTACTTGTAAATGAAATAATAATGTTGATTATAATTAAGCTCTAAGATTAAATTCTAAATTAATTACTTTAAAAATACATTTTACAATATTTTCCTCCAGTAAATAAGATTTTCAAAACATATAAAAACGTGTTCATCTCTAATGTAATAGATCAAGAATGTGATTACCCATTCAATGCTGTTTTTTATTAAAAATTATTTTTTTCCTGAAAATGCACCTCTATACTAAGTTTAAATGTGGATGTCATTGGAATAAAAATTGTTCATTAAATATAATTCAATATATTATATTTCACAAAAATCATTTACAAAAATTTCTGTTCCAAAAATTTTATATTCATACATTTTTGGATCAAATAATATTTAGATTCCAAAGGAATAATTGATTTTCTCTTATAAAAACCAATAATGTATCATCATAAACAATATATATTACATAGATAATGGATGTTCCCAGAATATGGCTGGAAAAAATTATTTCTTTGAAAACATTATTGAATTTAAATGTGAATGATTTTTCTTTTACAGAAAATACAAAATGTAATTTTGATTGACTATATGATTTTTTTCTTAGAACAGATTCTATTAAATATTTATTATTTTTTCAGGTTTACAAGTACAAACATATAAAGATAAATCAATATATTTATGAAGGATTTATTCTGAATTTTAGGTGTCATAAATTTGTAGTACACAATTCCATGGATGAATTTATTTTTTCTACCCATTGGTATAAAAATATATTTAAACTAAACATAAAAGATCTTATGAGACAAGGCATATCTAGACAAATTTTAATTGAGGATAAATATAGTTAATTTCATACAATTTCAAGACACTATACATATAGGAACTTATATAAATTTCACACGAAAATAATTTTAAGGATCTAATGGAACAAGGATTTGATTATTCAAATGTTTATGATCAATGCCAATAAAGAATGATATAAAATTCATCCTTAATTTATATTAGTGATGTCTGAACAAATTTTCACTATAGTTATACTAATTGAATTATTTGTTCCAATACAAAGTTGGAGTATTGAAGTTAAATTATACATATTTAGTTATACATTAGTATTAAAATTGATATAAATGGGAATATTTTATAGAAAATAAATATGATGTGACTTCATATTATATAAAATTTTCTTCCAAAGATAAAATTTAGTAAAAAACTTTTGATAACTATTTTTATTGATCATTGTGAAGAATTTGAAAATATTTCTTTTTTAACATTTTGTATAAAAATTTCATTACATTTAAATTTTCCAAACCAAGAACTCCTCAAAAGATATTTGATGTTGAAAAACAAAATTGTATTCTTTTATCGATATTATGAACCATCTAGAGTGAATATTATATTGCCAAAAAAATCGGCTGAATCTATAAGTATTTCATGTTATACTATAAATTCAGTTCTAATTAGACCGTTTATTTATAATAAAATATATTAATTATGGAATGCCTGAAAAAAATTTCATACATCAATGCTTCGGTATGAAAAGTATTTATTTTCAATACAAAAGTCCATTTTCAAAAATACTCACACAAATCCTATGAAGGTATTTTGATGGGATATTACACTATATATAACGTTTATAAATGATTATTAAGATTATTTTACTATTGAAATGGATATATATTTAAAATTTGATGAAAATGGACCTTTTAAAAAATGACTCAACCTAAATATTCTTATGTGTTTTCTAAAACGCATTATCAACTATTCATAGAATATTCTCTTAATAAGGAAAATACTCAAGAAATTGTTTCTATATTTTTCAATACATAATAAATTCCCACTTATATTGAGGAACATGATTTTAAAAACATAAATCAGCAGTTTCATTACATTCTTTTCAGTAATATTATCATATTTGATTAAAATAAACTAATAAGTAAAACAATTTCTTAGAGAAATGAAGTATAACAACATGAATTCCAATAAAAATTAGATCATAAAATTCCAAATGATGCTTTAAGAGATAAATATTTAATAAAACTGTTGTGGTATGAATTAAATGAATTCAAATGGAATAAAGTATAGACCTTGGATTAAAGTCCTGAAAAATATTCTGTAATTAGTCTCAAATGGGTTTTTAGAAATATAATATGTGATGAAAATGGAATAATCATTCAAAATAATGTAAGACTTGTTAATAATGTTATAATAAATCAGAGGGAATATATTATAGAGGAACCTATGAACTAGTCTCTAGACTGGAATACATTCGTATACTATTATCTACAATACAATTCATTAATTTCAAACATTATCAAATGGATTAGAAGTGTTCTTTTCTCTACATATATCTTAAAAAAGGCATTTTTGTCGAAAAAATCATGGTTTTTATGATAAAAATCTTCTGTAATTTGATTTCAGACATAAAAAATTTATATATTGACATTAACAATCCCTTAGATAATGGTATGATATATTAATAAGATTTCTTCTTGAAACTTTTTATGGTAACTATTGACCCAATAGTTTATATGAAAATAAATAAATATATATTTTGATTACTAAATTTTATTTTTATGATATGAATTTTGTTTAAATCATGAATCATTAATAGATTATTTTTCAAATATTATGATATATGAGTTTGAGATGATAATGACGTGTCAGTTAACATTCTTTCTTGGTTTTAAAATTTCTAAAACACATTAAGGGGATTATATGTAACAAAAAAGTATATTTAATATACTATTAAAAAATTATAGATGTGAAAATAAAAAATGTCTTAGAACACCAATCGGTATATCAAATACTATTTAAATTTATGTATCTAGACATCTAGTAAATCAAAAAAATATTAGAAGAATTATATGAAGCCTATAAGTCCTAATTGCTACTCATCCTTACATATGGATTTTAGTAATAATATCTACATGATATTAATAAATTCATAAGGAATATCACTTAAAAGTTATCTATATATTTTTATTATTTAATAGGATTAATGGATTTGGGAATTTATTTTTGGAAATGATTTTATATTGAATTTTTTTTTCATATGTTGATTTTAGTGGTTGTATAATGGATAGAAAATAATATCTAGAACATTTCCTTTCATATGTGATTCAATTGTTTCATTGTTTTGTATGAAACAACATAGGTAAAACAATCCAATATTTTAGTTGAATATGTGTAGTTTGATATTGTTGTGCTCAACAGTTTTTGATGCAGCACACACTCACTGGTTATTGAATGTGTTTTAAAAAAAATACTATATGATTAAACTAGTTCCATAGTTTTATCAAAAAACCATTCACACCATTCAGGAAAAAAACACATAGATATTATGCATCACTTTCATATGGATCACACAAAGGATGGATATATTAATGTACAATTTATCAAAATTCAATAACAAATTGTTGATATTTTTTAAAAATATATTCCCTTCTATAGAATTGAGTACATTAATAAGAATCTTGGAATGGTCACTGCAATGTAATAAATTATATCTACATCATGTTTAATCCATATACATAAATTAATTTACAACTTTAAAAATCAGAGTGAAATATAGATGTTTATAAAAAAATTCATACACTGTATTTAGGTGCATAAAATTTTTATACAAGAAATTATTTTATGTACCAAAAATTTTAATACAAAATTTTTTTTTTCTTAGACAAAATAAATATAAAAAAAATTCATTATACCCAAAATATTCATACCCATAAACTATTTTACATAACCAAAATGTTTTCAAATAAAAATATTTCTTGAAAAAAATATATTCATAAAAAAACAATTTTTATATCTGAAATTTTCATAACCTATTTTCCCCTTACTCAATTTTATTAATAAAATTTTATTTCCATAGTAAAAATTAAAAATAATTTATTACACATTTTCACTATTCACATTCTAATTAAATTGTACGTGTTAAAAATATTTTTTTACTAATTTTGGATATTCCAATTATATTTCCATCAAATCAATTAATAAATTTATCATATTCATTTTCACAATTATGATTATATTTTCGTCATACACATTAAAATATTTTTCATACATAAATTTTAAAAAAACACAAAATTAACCAATAATTCAAAATCTATGCTGATATTTTGATTGGAACAATATATTATATTAATTTTTTCCTCTTCAATTGTATTCAATTTGATGTTAATTTTTATAAAAAATCAGAATAATCATGACTATAATTTTTAAAAACAGTTATTTAAAAAATCCTTCAAGATTATAGTATTTCAATCTATTGGATCTTTTCTTACCTAATCTATGTTCTAAAAGTTCAATGGTAATTTTTCTTCATATATATAATGGGAACCACCATTTCTATCCATCATAAGATTTCTTATTCTCCATGTTTAAGATCACCCACTCCTCATATAACTAGATCTGATAAATATTTTTCATACATTATTACATTATACATGTGTATCAATCATCTGGAACCTCTACAAAAAGAAATTGCATGAATTCTATGATATGTTTTTTATATGTTAAGGATAATAACATTATAATTCTATGACATGTGTGATTCATCTTCAAAATCAATCATTCTGTTTCAATGATTTGGGTCAGTATGTATTGAAAACAAGAATCTTTTCAATTTTCTATTGGTTTTGATGAAGTTACGAAATTTAATAATACCTTAAATTTCTATTAAGAGGTTAATTTTAAATTTAATATGTATAATAGAGTTATTAGTGTATTTGAAATATAATCTTCTCATTTATTAGGTCTTCTTTCTTAGGTTTACGCATTTTTTGCAACATACAAATTTAAAAATGTAATGTGAACTCTTATTAAGAAAAAATATGAAGAATTTCATTTTCATTTGAATGAATGTAAATGAAAAAAAACCATAATTCCCATGACAATAATTTTATCTCTCTTTGGATGCATGGTTTACTAATTCATAGGAATGGTTGAAGGGATATTTTGATGGTGTCAATTGTCTTGATCATTGAGTATTTGGTGCATATGAAAAGGATAAACATTATGGTTTTCATTTTCAAAACCCTAAAAATCTGAAGTCAATAGTGATAAAATCATAATATATTATGTTTCCAACAATTATAAGAATGTTATTTTTTGAAGAACCTATGTTGTTTGATCAAGAAGTTAAGTCTGAAACAAGAAATTATGGTGTTTCTAAATGTTGGGATGATAAAATAATGATATTGAAATTTAATTTTAAATCTAAATCAAAGAAGTTTGATAATTAGGTTTAAGTAGAAACTCCAAAATAGATAGTTTAAGGGAGTAAAATTATTCCAAGATAATCGAGAGTAATTATTTCATAGATTGTAAATAAATAAAAATATGATAATATTATTAAGAAAAATAAGCAAAGTGTTTATATTCATGAAACTACGGCTATGTGGAGAACGGGGCAAGCTCAATGAATCGAGGGAGATCCTAAATTTGTTTCTAACACTGTAGAAATAATTTCAAATAATATTTAGACTCAATATATAATCAAAGAGGACAAGAAGAATATAAATATAAAATATGTAAATTGAGACATTCAAAATATTGATAATCACTTGAACATAATTGAAAAATATGCTACAAATATTAGAATCTGGGAACAAATTATATAATAATATAAATTCATTTCATCTATCTAAGACAAAGAAAAGAACAAAAATGATAAATTGAAGAATAAACATCTAAATAAATATATCAGTATATCATTTCAGAAGAAAAAAATTATACCAATATGTGATTGATAGATGAATATCTTCCTTAATATCATGAATGAAATGATGTGGTAGTAAAATAAAATGAAACTAATCAAAAAGTGTAGTCCAATAAATTCCCAATATGATATTACCATGAAATTGCATGTAACATTTCATCACCATCAATTGATTAATCAATGAATGCTTCATAGAGAGATCAAGCATGAAAAATAATTCAAATAAAAGATATATATGAATATTCAATATTTGATTTAAATAATAGTTAGGATTCAATTTATATTTCTTTTCGAAGACATTATATAGATCTTACTGATTATATTGAACACACTAATTAATACAATAATATCTCTTTGAATAGAGATGAATATGTTTGTTCAGGCTCGAAAAGTTAATTGAAGTGGAAATTACACATTTACATATAATATAAGGGATTGTTGATTTTGTTGATGTCAATTAATACATATTTCATAATCTACCATGATCAAATGAAATAGTTGATGAAACATGAGGTTGAGCTCAATGTTTTGGAAGAATATACCCTGGAACATCGAAAGGATGGTAATAATATTTAGAAATAATCATATATATTTTATGTATTAGTGAATCTTTATGAAGAATAAATTGAAGATATCAGAAATCTAGTGAATGTACTATTAGATGCATTCAACATGTTAAAAAGTGGTACATCTCAAAAATTGAAAACCATTAGAGGGACAAAAGAATGGAATTATGATAAATTTAAAGTGTTTAAAAATTATTTCAATGTCATTAAAATAGAGGTTTAAAATAACTTTTTTTGTAATATTGAGTTCATTTAGATGAAATATCAAAATATCATGATTTCTGATTGGGATTAGGTTCAAGAGAATATATCTGTTGGAACCAACACAAATAAATGTGATTTAATTTGAATGATCACATAACATTTTAAAATTTTGATACATCATGAGAGTGATATGTCAAATATATTCATCATGTGTAATGCTATGAACTCTTGTTGCGAACTACTCATTCTACATACATGTGAATTTAAAGTGTTTTATTAAATAGTGTGAAACAGATCATTGGTGGTTATGATCGAGGACTTTGTGGATAATAAGACAAATATGATGATCTTCAGAATATTTAGGGGTTCCCAGGATTAAAGACAGAGGTTCTAATTACCTTATTAATCAATGGATGATGAGGATATGTAAACAGAATATAGATGATCATTATATCAAGGTCATTCCCAGGTGTGGGAAAGACTAACATTCTTGAAAGTATAAATCAAGGGTCCTCCATAACATGTCAAATAATACCCATATCATTAGGTTAAATGAATTGTATTTTTTTATTTATTCTCCATTTTAATAGAAATTGAATTATTGAAGCTATTAATCATTCTATTATATATTTTGTTACTCATAACCAATTTGATTACAATAACCCAACATTACAATTAATGAAAATTTATAATACTTGGTATAATTCAGTACACTTTATGATTGAATAATTTTGTTTTTTTACAATGATCATCATAACTTTACTGATTATGATATTTTATAAGCTTACTATGTTTAAATCATTTCCACTGTCAATACGATTAATTTTAATTAAGACACGTGTAATACATTTGGTAACAAAAATGATTATGGTATTCTTCTTTATTAGAAATATGGACCAATCCAATTAATTGTTATAAATATTTTATGATGGTTTATAAGTTAATTTGTCAAATTATTTAAAATCTGTATCATTTTATGGGGTAAAAATGGAATTTTTTAAAAAAAAATTAAAATTCACCCCCTCATTTATTGTTCCAATAGAGTATACATTATGATCCAAAAATTGTTATCAACTACGGTTTACATTGTTAAAAAATTATGTTTCATTACTTTATAATGTTAGTTAAATTTGTTTTATAATAATTTTGTATATAAATAACTAATACACAGACATGTACTATTTAAATATAAATATTTTATTGTTTTAAAGATAACTAGTTTAAATTTAATTTTACTGATAATATTAATCCTACAATACCACCAATTTTGAAAGTTATTTATTATGAATATTATAAACACATAATGAAATCTTTTTTATTATAATTGGAGTTTATAATTTTATATGATGAATGGAGAATATGAAATTTCTGATAAAGAACTAACACTCATTACATTGAATAGAAACTAGAGTATAAGTTAAATTAAATGGTAAAAACACTTTACTAGGATAATTTACTAGAAATAAATATATCTAGATTTACTCTTGAGAGTAATACCATAGTATTTAGAAGAAACTATATATTACTAAATTTGGTACATCTGATGTGGTTGATACTAGAAGATCATCTCTTAGAGAATACTATCATGCTTTTGAGTTTCCTTATAGAGAACATGTTTGCATGGTACAAAATATATTCACAACTATATTGAATAGTCTACAATCTATGGGGCAGAAATGACTTGAAAATGAAACTTGTGTTGATAAGATCATAGAAATAATGACTAACTAGTGGTAAACAAAAAAAGAACTATTTTTGAATAAATGAGAAAGGTTTGAAATGGCTCTCATGATGAATTTTTTATTACTCTTTTTGAAGGGAAAAAATATTGGAAAAAACGCATAACAATCCATTAAAAAGAATATCGGTGATTCATTTACTAATAATAAATATCAATACAAAGCTAATACTATTTAGAACATTGTTATATATATAAATCCAATGAATGTGGGGATTGAATTTGATTCAATTCAATCAAATCATTAAATGAATGAGTTATCTAATATTGCTCGAATAATGAACAAGATTTTTAGAAATAAATATTTTTAATATACATATAAGGAAGGAAATAATGATAATAAAGACATTAAGGATAGTTGTTATTAATGAAAGAAAACTAGACACATCTGAACAGATTTCCCAAAGCTATAAATAATATAATAGATAAATATTCATTCATAATAAATTAATAAAAATTAATACAATGAAAAAGGAAGGAAATTACAAAATGAAAATTATTCATGGAGTGTTAGTGGTGGAGGCTCATCAGATGAATCATCACACAATGAAAATAGTGGACAAATGTATATTTTTATTTTTCCATAATACCAATTGAAAATAATTATTGATTAAAAATTTACACATTGATGAATCCATGACTAATATGTCTCTAAATTCAAATTATCTTGGTGATAATGGTTTTATTTCGTCTGATGAATGCAATTCTTAAATATAAGATAATTCTTTAACATTATACGAAGATGTGTCTAGATTCGTAAAATAGCTTGAAAATAAAAATTTCAAGGATTGTTAGTATGTTGAGAAGAAATATTATAGAATAAATATTTTAAAATAAAACTATTAGATCCTTTTAAAGAACATGATAGGAAATTTTTTTAAATTTATTCTATTTTATAAAATATCGATAAAGATAATTCTGAGAATGATAAAATTTTAAAGGATACTATAAAACATATTTCAGGGAAAATTAATTTAGATTAAAAAATTACTTTTAAATGTAATAGTAATGTTGATTATGATTTAGTTATAAGCATAAATTCTGAAATAATTTCTTTGAAAAGACATTTTACAATATTTTCCTCCACTAAAGAAGATATTCAAAACATATACAAATGACTTAATCTCCAACATAATAGATCAAGAATGTGATATACCCATTAAATGTTCTTTTCTATTAACAATTATTTTATTCCAGAAAATGACCCTCTACACTAAGTGTAAATGTGCTGGTCATTGGAATAAAAGTTTTTCATTAAATAGAATTTAATATATGATATTTCACAAAAATCATTTTAAAAAAATTGTGTTACAAAAATTTTATATTCATACCTATCCGATCAAATAATATTTGAATTCTAAAGGAATAATTAATTTTCACTTAAAAAACCAATAATGTATCAACAGAAACAATATTTGGTACATTGATAATGGATGTTACCATAATATTTCTGGTATAAATATATTTCTTTAAAAACAATATTGAATTAAAATTTGAATGATTTTTCTTTTAGAGAAAATCAAAAATGAAATTTAGTTTGATTATATGATATCTTTTAGATAGAATGGATTTTATTGAAAATTTAATATTTTTTAAAGTTTTTAAGAACAATATTATAAGGACTAATCAATAATTTTATGAAGGATTTATTGTGAATTTTATGAATCATAAATTTGTAGTACACAATTCCATGGATGAATTTTTTTTCCCATCAGTATAAAAATATATTTAAACTAAACATTAAATAACATATGAGACAAGTCATATCTAGTAAAATTGTAATCGATGATAGATATAGATTATTTCCAAGAATTTTATGACAAAATAAATATAAGATATTATATAAATTTCCCACGAAAATACTTTTAAGGTTCTAATGGAACTCAGAATTGATTATTCAAATGTTTGGGATCAATGCCAATATAGAAAGAAATAAAATTCATCTTTAATTTATATTAGTGATGTCTCATCAAGTTATTCACTATAGTTATAAACATTGACTTTTTTAGTCCAATACAATGTTGGAGTATTGAAGGTAAATAATACATATTTTGTTATAGTTTATGATTAAAATTGATATAAATGGGTATATTTTATAGAAAACAATTATGATTTCATTTCATGTTATATAAAATAATCTACCAACGAAAAAATTTAGAAATTTTGTTTTTGATAACTATTTTTTTGATTATTGTGAAGAATTTGAAAATATTGTTATTGAAATTTTTGTATAAATATGTAATAACATGAAAATTTCCCAAACCAAGAACTCCTCAAAAGAAATTTGTTGTTGAAAAACAAAATTGTATTAATTTATAGATAACATGAACCATGTAGAGTGAATATTATATTGCCAAAAAAATTGGGCAGAATCTATATGTATTACTTGTTATAGTATAAATTGAGTTTTAATTTGACTGTTTATTTATAATAAAATATATTAATTATGGAATGCCTGACAAAAATTCATACATCAATGATTTGGTATGAAAATTATTTATTTTAAATTCAAAATACAATTTTCATAAATTCTCACCCAAATTTGATGAAGGTATTTTGATGAGATATTACACTATATATGACTTTTATAAATGATTATTATGATTATATTACTATTGAAAATGAAATATATGTACAATTTGATGAAAATGGATCTTTTAATAAAAATGAATCAACCTATATATTCTAATGTGTCTTCTAAAATTCATTATCAACTATTGATATAATATTATCTTAATAAGGAAAATACTCAATAAATTGTTTCTACATTATTCAATATAAAATAAATTCCAACTTATGTTGACGAAAATGATTTTAAAAACACAAATCAGTTTTTTTCTTTAATATAATTTCACTAATAGTATTATTTTTGATATAAATCAACTAATAAGGACTATAATTTCAGAGAGAAATGAAGTAGAACTACTTGCATTCAATTCAAAATTAGAACATAAAAGTCCAAATGATGCTTTAGGAGATAAATATTTAATAAAACTATTATGGTATGAATTAAATGAATTCTAATGGAATAATGTGTAGACTATGGATTAAAGACCTAAAAAATAATATGTAATTAGACTAAAATGGTTTTTTAGAAATATAATATGTAATGAAAATGGAATAATCATTCGAAATAATGTAAGACTAGTTAATAATGTTATAATAAATCAGAGGTAATATATTATAGAGAAACGTATGAACTTGTATCTAGACATGAATACATTCGTATACTATTATCAATTATATAATTCATTAATTTCAAACATTATCAAATGATTGGGAAGTGTTCTTTTCTCAACATATATCTTCAAAAAGGCATTTTTGTCGAAATCATCATGGTTTTGATGATAAAAATCACCGGGAATATGATTTCAAACATAAAAAATAAATATATAGACTTTAACAATCCCCTAGATCATGGTATGATAGATTAACAAGATTTCTTCTGGAAAATATTTTTTTGGAACAGATGAACCTAGAGATTCTATGAAAAAAAACATAAATATTTGGATTACTAAATTTTTTTTGTATGATATTAATTTCATTTAAATCATGAATCATTAATATATAATTTTTCAAATATAATGATATATGAGTTTGAAATAATAATGATGTGTGAGTTAACATTTTTTCTTGGTTTTAAAATTCCTAAAACACATTAAGGTGATTATATATACCAAAATAAGTATATTTAATATATTATTAAAAATTATACATTTTAAAATACTAAATGTATTAAAACTCCAATCGGTACCTCATATAATCTTTAAATTTATGTATCTAGACAACTAGTAAATCAAAAAAATATTAGAAGGATTATATAATGCCTAAAATTCTTAATAGCTACTCATCATTACATATGGATTTTAGTAAGACTATCTACATGATATTAATAAATTCATAAGGAATATCATTTAAAAGTTGTCTAAATATTTTTATTATTTAATAGGATGAATGGATTTGGGAATTGTTTTTTGGGAAATGATTTTAAATTGAACAATTTTTCATATGTTGATTTTAGTGGTTGTATAATTGATAGAAAATAACATCTAAACATTTCATTTCATATTTGATTCATTAGTTTCATTGTATTATATAAAACAACATAAGTAAAACAATCCAATATTTTAGTTGAATATTTGTAGTTTTATGTTGTTGTGCTCAACTATTTTGGATGCAACACACACTCACTGATTATTGAATGTGTTTTACAGAAACACAAATACTATATGGTTACACTAGTTCCATAGTTTAATATAAAAACCATTCACACCATTCAGGTGCAAAACACATAGATATTATGCATCAAATTCATATTGATCACCCAAAAGATGGATATATTTATGTTCAATTTATATAAATAAAATAACAAATTGTTGACATTTTTACAAAACTAATTCCTTCTGATAGATTTGAGTACATTAATAAGAATCTTGGAATGGTCATTCCAATGTAAAAATTTATATATACATCATGTTTAATCCATATCCATACATTAATTTACACCTTTTAAAAATCAGAGTGAATTTTATATGTTTAGAAAAAAAATTCATACACAGTATTTATGTGCATAAAATTTTTATACAAGAAATTAATTTTTTTAACAAAAATTTTAATACAAAAAATAATATTTCTTCCCCAATATAAATTTTCCAAAATGAATTCATTATTCCAAAAATATTCATAACCATAAACTATTTTACATACCCATAATGATTTTAAATAAATATATTTCTTGTAAAAAATATTTTCATAAAAAACTACAATTATATCCAAAAATTTCATAACCAATTTTACCCTTACTCAATTTTATTAATAACATTTTATTTCCATAGTACACATTAAAAATAATTTATTACACATTTTCACTATTCACATTATAATTAAATAGTACGTGTTAAAAATATTCTTTCACTAATTTTCACTGTTCACATTATATTTCCATCATATTCATTAATAAAATTTTCATATTCATTTTCACAATTAACTTTAAATTTCTGTCATACACATTAAAATATTTTTCATACTTAAATTTTAAAAAACAATTAACCATTAACTCAAAATCTATCATGATATTTTTATTGGTACAATATATTATGTTAATATTTTCTCTTTAATTCTATTCAATTTGATGGGAATTTGTTTAAAAAAATAAGAACAATCATGACTACAATTTTTAAAAACAATTAATTAAATAATCCATCAAGATTACAATATTCCAATCTATTGGTGATTTTCCTACCTAATCTATGTTGTAAAAGTTCAATGGTAATTTTTCTTCATATATATAATGGGACCCACCATTTCTATCCAGCATAAGAATTATTATTCTATATGTTTAAGATCATCCACTCCTCATATAACTACATCTGATAAATATTCTTCTTATATAATTACATTGTACCTATGTATCAATCATCTGGAACCTCTATAAAAATAAATTTCTCTGAATGAATTCAATGACATGTTTTTTATATGTTAAGAATAGTCACATTATAATTCTATGAAAAGTATGATTCAACTTCTAAAACAATCATTCTGTTTCAATGATATAGGTCAGTTTGTTTTGAAAACATGAATCTTTTCAAGTCTTTATTGGTTTTGATGATGTTATGAAATTCAATAATACATTAAATTTCTATTAAGAGAGGAATATTTAATTTAATATGTATTATAGAGTTATTAGTGTATTTGAAATATAATATTCTCGTTTATTAGGTCTTCTTTCTTAGGTTTATTCTTTTTTTGCATCATACCAATTCAAAAATGTAATGTGAATTTTTATTAAGAAGAAATCTGAATAATCTCATTTTCATTTCAATGAATTTAAAAGAAAAAAATCATATTTCCCATGACAATCATTTGATCTCTCTTTGGATGCATGGTTTAATAATTCATAGGAATGGTGATTGGGATATTTTGACGGTTTCAATTTTCTTTTTCATTGAGTATTTGGTGAATATGAAAAGGATAAACACTATGGTTTTCATTTTCATAACCCTAAAAATATGAATTCAATAGTGATCGGCTCTTAATATATTATGTTTCCAACAATTCTATGAAGGTTATTTTTTGACAAACCTATGTTGTTCAATCAAGAAGTTATTTATGAACAATGATATTTGTGTGTTTTCAAATGTTGGCATGATACAATAATGAGATTGAAATTTAATTTTAATTCTAAATGAATGAAGATTGATAATTATGTTGATGTAGAAACTGTAAAATAGTTAGCTTAAGGGAGTCAAAGTATTCCATGAAAATCAAGTCTAATTATTTAATAGAAATTAAAAAAATAAAAAATTGAAAATATTATTAAACGAAATATGAAAAGTGTTTATATTGCTTAAACTATTGCTATGTGGAGAAAGAAGCATGCTCAATAAATAGAGGGAGATCCTGAATTTGTTTTTAACTCCATTGAAATCATTAATAAAAATATTTACACTCAATAAATAATCAATGAGGAGAAGAACAAGATAAATATAAAATATGTAAATTGAGACATTCAAAATGTCAAAAATCACTTGAACAGAATTGAAAAGTATTCTACAAATATTAGAATCTGGGAAAAAATCTATAATAATATTAAATCATTTAATCTATCCAAGATAAGGAAAAGAACATAAATGATAAATTGAAGAATAAACATCTAAATAAATATATCACTATTTCATTTCAGAAGAAAAAAATTATATAAATATGTGAATGGTACATGAATATCTTGAATAAAATGAAGTGGTGGTAAAATAAAATGGAACTAATCAAAAAGGGTAGTCTAATAAATTCCCAATGCGATATTACCATGAAATGTCATGTAAAATTTCATCACCATCAATTGAGTCATCAATTAATTCTTCTTAGAGATATCAAGCATGAAAAATAATTCAAATATTTGATATAGTAGAATATACAATATTTGATTGAAATAATTGTTAGGATTCAATTGATATTTCTTTTGGAAGTCATTATATATATCTTACAAATTATATTGAACACACTAATTAAAAAAATAATATCTCTTTTAGGAGAGAGAAATTTTTTTCATCAGGCTCAAAAATTTAATTGAAATGGAAATTACATATTTACATATAATATAAGTTAATATTTATTTTGTTTATGTTAATCAATACATAGTTCGGACTCCACCATGATCAAATGAAATAGTTGATGAAACTTGAGGTTATGCTCAATGTTTTGAATGAATATACCATCTAACATAGAAAGGTTGTAAATAATATTTAGAAATAATCATGTATATTTTATGTATTAGTGAATCTTTATGAATAATAAATTGATGATATCATAAATATAGTGAATGTACTACTAGATGCATTCAACATGTTAAAAAGTGATACATATCAAAAATTGAAAACAATTAGAGGGACAAAAGAATGGAATTATGATAAATTTAATGTGATTAAAAATTATTCCAATGTTATTCGAATTGAGGATTAAAATTTCTTTTTTTGTAATATTGAGTTCATTTAGATGAAATATCAAAATATCACGATTTCTTATAGGTTTGCGATTAAAGAGAAAATTATTACATTTTAAGAATCTCAGATTAAATCTATTGAAGATTTATTTCAATATATAGAATAAATTCTTACTAACAAGGACCGCCTATTTGAAGGTTTAGAACTAATTCCATGATCTTATAAATAATCTTCTGATAAAGTAATTGATAAATAAAATGAGTGAATGAAAATGAAGGATTTAGTTTTAGAACTTTTGATGAATGACAATGAAAATGATTATAAATTTTTTTTTAATGTGGTTTTGTTTTATTTAAGACATTAACAAAATTATTTGTCATCTACATAATGTTAGAATGAATGTTTTCAATTTTGTGGACAAATATTTTTTAAGTTAATTTATACTGGTTAATTTCATTATCAATTCATATATATATTTTCTATAACACTTATTTTAGTAATTAAATGACTTTCCCTATTCCACTTTGTTAAAAAAAAGGTGATGAATGTATTATAATGTGGGAGAATTTATATGATAGGGTTAGAATAAAAGATTGATAGTTAAATGAATTATGCTATTAGAAAGGGGTAATTTGTACTGAATGTGATTCGTAAGTATTTTATTATTATTAGGGGGAGATTAATCATATTCAAGCAATATTTCAATGTGTTTTTAATATCAGAGGTATATAATTACAAATGTATACTTTTTAATATGAATCATTTAATTGATATTCAATTTGTTTTTAATACTGATTTGTGCTTTCCCAAAATGGGGATATTGTTGTGTCAATGTTATTCTTTTTCATTTTCAATAAATTTTTTTATAGAAATCACTAACTCTCTTTCTATAAAATCATATTTTTCCATTTTCATTATTATGTTTTTATAACATATAAAAAAATCCTACACATCGATAAATACACATATAAATAAATTCATTTTGATCGTAATTAGAATCATTAATTTTTTACAATACACAACTAAAACAATATTATCACAGACACGGATTAAAATTTTACTGTACACACTTCCCATATTTAATACAGATTATTTATCATAAAAAACATATAAACTCCTATTATAAAAATCATAACACTCATTATATTGTATATTTTCATATCTTGATAACTCAATGAAAATAGAAATAATAATGTTATATCAAAATTATATCATGTATTATATTTCAATATAAATTCTGGAAAAATTTCATTGTTTCAATTTCAAAATATCCATTGCAGTGCCAAGTGTCCAAGTCCATCATAATTTTAAAAGTAAATCCAATCATTGGAGGATAATATTATTGTCCAATCCAATGCATAGAAATAAAAGGTCATTTGAATGAGATTAATTTTTTTGACAAATTAATGACATCCTACAAGAGCTCTGTTAGATCTCTGCTTTATGTGGAATAATATTAATTCTAGTTGTGAACTACTAAATTGACATACTTTTTAATTTCATGTGTTTTGTTTTTTACAATTGTGATGTTGATCATGGTTGATTATGATCGAGGGATTCCATGGATTGGGAGATAATCATTCCAGTCATTATATGATTGAGGGATTATGTGTATTGAAAGACATAGGTTTTTATTACCTGTTTATTCGAGGGATTTTGAGGATTGGAAAATAGATATGAGATGTTCATCATATCAAGGTGTTATACTGTTTTTGGTTAAATAGACATCATTGAATGTATAAATTAACGGAAATATATCACTGGTTAAAGGAAAACCTTATATTTTGATTAAAATAATAGTTTTCATTTAAATTTTTGGAACATTGTAAAATAAATTTAATTTTTTTTAAATATTTATCATTATATTATATAATATTTTATCGTAAATAATTTTAATACGATAATAAAAAAATACTCTTACTGTTATTTTTTATTACTCAACACAATTCATTATTGTTTATTATTTAGTTATTTTATTTTTTTACATATTGTAATCATAACAATAGTGATTATGGTCATTTAAATGCTTACTATGTTTAAATTATATTTACTATGAATATGATTAATTTCAGTTAGAACAAGTGGAATACATATCATAACCAACTTGATTATGATATTCATTATCATCGGAACCGTTGTTGATTCAAATTATTGTATTAATATTAATAAATATGTTTTATAAGGTTATTTTTTAAACAATAATTTAAAATAAATCCCCTATAGGGGTAAAAAAAAATTTGTAAACCTAATATTCAAAGACCCCTACTCATGTATTGTCTTATGTGAATATATATTATTATCCAACATTTTTATACATCTCATTCTAAATCTCTCCAACATTACTATTGATCTATTACACTATAAATGTTCAGTAACTGACTTGAGGAATATCCATAGGGATCATTATTCTTTGTTTAAATACTATTTTTTTACATATAATGATTTCATTTTTTTATTGAATGATCTAGAAGTGTATGCATGTGGTGACGGACCACCAATAACGACTCTCAAACACATTTCAATGCTCATATAAATTATTTTCCCCTACTTCCATTCTTTAAAATCTTGTTATGATGGAGTATTGTCTTATCAAGGGTTTAAAAAACATATGATGGTGTTGTGTCCATAATGATATTTCATTATCAAACATGATTGTTATCTTAAATTGGATATTGAATGAGTTAATATTTGGTGCACTAAAAAATTTCATAAACATGACCAATATCACAATAATGGTATACAATAGAAATTTTTGTATAATGAGTAGAGTTTTAAAATTTAATATCAAATTCATAAATTGTAAAATAAGGATAATAGGTAGCCTATCATATGGAATTTTTTTTTATCCTTCATTAAGTATATCCTTAGTTGTATCAATATTACAATTTTTGAATGCAATTCATATTCTCACATCACAAATTGTCATAGATTTTTTAATTTAAATTACAAATTATAAAATTAAATTTTAAATAGCATTTTAGAAACAACAAGGATCCTTATATAAGACAAACCCAGTCTTCAACTTTCAATGATAAATAACTAAATTTTGTCATTTACACCTCCCTTATGTAATGAATGTCAACACATGAAACCATTATTGGGGATCCAAGTTGTTTTCATTTCATTTTTAATTTTTTCAATTGAAATTGATATCATTTTATCTTAAAAAATAAGATAATTCCATATGTAATATGAAATTTTTATATTCAGCATTTAATTACAACCCTTGTCCAAAATATCTTTTAATTGAGGCTAAAAATTTCATAAACATTCAAATTCAAAGGGATAATGCAAATATGTTTTTTGGTATAAATACAAATAGACAAATATATGATATGTATCCAATGAATCATGATTCTAATCCACTGGTGGTTAAAATTACACCACTCAAAATGTATGTTAATGAAGATATGAAGGTTAAAGTGGAGATACTATATGAACCACTCCACCACTCTCAACTATTTCATAAGGATATAGATGATTATGGATCACTTTTTTGAGACATGTATTGGATATCATAACGATATAGATTACATTAAGATTGAATATGTTGTGTCATATTATATCCCCATCAATAAAAAATTGAAATTGATATCACTAATTCATATTTATAGCGTTTGATGAAAAATAATCCACCCATGTGGGGAAATTTAAAAACCTGATGAACAATCAAAATATCCTACCACCAACTCCTACTATTCAAATACCAAAGGCACATTCTACTATTGATGCTATTCGAACTGATACTTTTAAGGTAAAAATTTATTTCATATACTAAATTTTATTTATTTTCAATGAATATTAATTGATTATTACCTATCATTATTTTTAATAATTATATATTAATAAAACTAGTTTTTCTCTATAGAATAACGAGGAATAGAATTATGAAACCAGTTAGGATAATTTTTACCTCCATGAATACATTGAACACGTAATTGAAGGAGACCATGAGGATATACATGTGGAATTTCCTAAGTAAATATAAACATAAGATGATAGCATTAATGATTAATAGTTTTATATTTTATTTATCATATTTTTGTTATGCTAAATTTTAATTAAACTCAAACATTCTGTTTCCATATTCAATTAGTGGACCATATCTCCAGAAACCACTAGAATGTAATGACTAGATTGTTCGAGTATCATATACATGACATGAGGAAACAGACTTCCTATTAAATAAACTTGGAAATATATATAAATATATATAATTTCAATGGGTCAAATTTTGTTTAAAATTTCAATGGTATCATACAAAACAATTAAAATAAGTTTAATAAGTATGGAAAAAAATTTGGTATTCACCTATATGAAACTCCACCCACCTAAAAACAGTTTCTTGTACATGGTACTTAATAATTTAAGGTAATAAAAAATTATAGAAATATAGGGTATCTAACCATGACTTATCTTCTATTAATTGGATTTCAAAAAAAATTCCTTATATGTCATTATCAGTGTTACGATTTTGAAATATATTGAGATGTCAAAATATATAAATTAATACATTTATCATTAATTACATGGTCCTTGCTCATTGATGATGGATTTATATTTACAGGACCAGAAACACAGAATAGAACAACATGATGGAAAGTTAATTGGTTGTTTATAGTTGTATAACAACATGAGTATCATATACATGTTATATATTGGTACGAAATGAGGTTTGAAAACCAAATAATATATTCATTGTACATTGAGAATGAAATTCAAATCCTTGTATTTCTTTATTAAACCATTACATATATGTTTTTTGATATTTATATAAACATCCATATCATACATTTTACTCATATAATATAACATCAAACTAGAAGACATCTTCTATTTTTAATAATTAGTATTCACTGTCTTAATATTCACAATCGGCCAGATTTAATGAGAGAAATCAAAACTTAATTAGTAAAAATACAGATGGGGTTGGATTAAAAAAATATTTTTTTAAATGACTTATTTCTTATATATGTAAATCATCATATATATTTCATATTTTGAATTTATAATATTTATTTTTACTGATAAATTATTTTTTTTCTATATCCACATTTAATATTTATAATTATATTTTATCATTAGAGATAATATTCATAAACAAAATATTTCCCATTTTATCACTAGTATATTTCATGACTGACTCCCACATGTTTTTATCATGATCATTCAAGAAGTTAAGTCTGAAACAAGAAATTATGGTGTTTCTAAATGTTGGGATGATACAATAATGATATTGAAATTTAATTTCAAATCTAAATCAAAGAAGTTTGATAATTAGGTTTAAGTAGAAACTCTAAAATAGTTAGTTTAAGGGAGTCAAATTATTCCAAGACAATCGAGAGTAATTATTTCATAGATTGTAAATAAATAAAAATATGATAATATTATTAAGCAAAATAAGAAAAGTGTTTATATTCATGAAACTACGGCTATGTGGAGAACGGGGCAAGCTCAATGAATCGAGGGAGATCCTAAATTTGTTTTTAACACTATAGAAATCATTTCAAATAATATTTAGACTCAATAAATAATCAAAGAGGACAAGAAGAATATAAATATAAAATATGTAAATTGAGACATTCAAAATATTGATAATCACTTGAATAGAATTGAAAAATATGCTACAAATATTAGAATCTGGGAAAAATTATATAATAATATAAATTCATTTCATCTATCTAAGACAAGGAAAAGAACAAAAATGATAAATTGAAGAATAAACATCTAAATAAATATATTAGTATATCATTTCAGAAGAAAAAAATTATACCAATATGTGTTTGATAGATGAATATCTTCATTAATATCATGAATGAAATGAAGTGGTAGTAAAATAAAATGAAACTAATCAAAAAGGGTAGTCCAATAAATTCCCAATATGATATTACCATGAAATTGCATGTAACATTTCATCACCATCAATTGATTAATCGATGAATGCTTCTTATAGAGATCAAGCATGAAAAATAATTCAAATAAAATATATATATGAATATTCAATATTTGATTTAAATAATAGTTAGGATTCAATTTATATTTCTTTTCGAAGACATTATATAGATCTTACTGATTATATTGAACACACTAATTAATACAATAATATCTCTTTGAAGAGAGATGAATATGTTCGTTCAGGCTCGAGAAGTTAATTGAAATGGAAATTACACATTTACATATAATATAAGGGATTGTTGATTTTGTTGATGTTAATTAATACATATTTCATAATCTACCATGATCAAATGAAATAGTTGATGAAACATGAGGTTGAGCTCAATGTTTTGGATGAATATACCATGGAACATAGAAAGGATGGTAATAATATTTAGAAATAATCATAAATATTTTATGTATTAGTGAATCTTTATGAAGAATAAATTGAAGATATCAGAAATCTAGTGAATGTACTATTAGATGCATTCAACATGTTAAAAAGTGGTACATCTCAAAAATTGAAAAACATTAGAGGGACAAAAGAATGGAATTATGATAAATTTAAAGTGTTTAAAAATTATTTCAATGTCATTAAAATAGTGGTTTAAAATAACTTTTTTTGTAATATTGAGTTCATTTAGATGAAATATCAAAATATCATGATTTCTGATTGGTTTTAGGTTCTAGAGAATATATCTGTTGGAACCAACACAAATAAATGTGATTTCATTTGAATGATCACATAAAATTTTAAAATTTTGATACATCATGAGAGTGTTATGTCAAATATATTCATCATGTGTAATGCTATGAACTCTTGTTGCGAACTACTCATTCTACATACATGTGAATTTAAAGTGTTTTATTAAATAGTGTGAAACAGATCATTGGTGGTTATGATCGAGGACTTTGTGGATAGTAATACAAATATGATGATCTTCAGAATATTTAGGGGTTCCCAGGATTAATGACAGAGGTTCTAATTACCTTATTAATCAACAGATGACGTGGATATGTAAACAGAATAGAGATGATCATTATATCAAGGTCATTCCCAGGTGTGGGAAAGACTAACATTCTTGAAAGTATAAATCAAGGGTCCTCCATAACATGTCAAATAATACCCATATCATTAGGTTAAATGAATTGTATTTTTTTATTTATTCTCCATTTTAATAGAAATTGAATTATTGAAGCTATTAATCATTCTTTTATATATTTTGTTACTCATAACCAATTTGATTACAATAACCCAACATTACAATTAATGAAAATTTATAATACTTGGTATAATTCAGCACACTTTATGATTGAATAATTTTATTTTTTTACATTGATCATAATAACTTTACTGATTATGATATTTTATAAGCTTACTATGTTTAAATCATTTCCACTGTCAATACGATTAATTTTAATTAAGACACGTGTAATACATTTGGTAACAAAAATGATTATGGTATTCTTCTTTATTAGAAATATGGAACAATCCAATTAATTGTTATAAATATTTTATGATGGTTTATAAGTTAATTTGTCAAATTATTTAAAATCTGTATCATTTTATGGGGTAAAAATGGAATTTTTTAAAAAAAAATTAAAATTCACCCCCTCATTTATTGTTCCAATAGAGTATACATTATGATCCAAAAATTGTTATCAACTACGGTTTACATTGTTAAAAAATTATGTTTCATTACTTTATAATGTTAGTTAAATTTGTTTTATAATAATTTTGTATATAAATAACTAATACACAGACATGTACTATTTAAATATAAATATTTTATTGTTTTAACGATAACTGGTTTAAATTTCATTTTACCGATAATATTAATCCTACAATACCACCAATTTTAAAAGTTATTTATTATGAATATTATAAACACATAATGAAATATTTTTTATTATAATTGGAGTTTATAATTTTATATGATGAATGGAGAATATGAAATTTCTGATAAAGAACTAACACTCATTACATTGAATAGAAACTAGAGTATAAGTTAAATTAAATGGTAAAAACACTTTACTAGGATAATTTACTAGAAATAAATATATCTAGATTTACTCTTGAGAGTAATACCATAGTATTTAGAAGAAACTAGATATTACTAAATTTGGTACATCTGATGTGGTTGATACTAGAAGATCATCTCTTAGAGAATACTATCATGCATTTGAGTTTCCTTATAGAGAACATGTTTGCATGGTACAAAATATATTCACAACTATATTGAATATTCTACAATCTATGGGGCAGAAATGACTTGATAATGAAACTGGTGTTGAAAAGATCATGGAAATAATTCCTAACTAGTGGTAAACAAAAAAAGAACTATTTTGGAATAAACGAGAATGGTTTGAAATGGCTCTCATGATGAATTTTTTATTACTCTTTTTAAAGGGAAAAAATATTGGAAAAAACGCATAAAAATCCATTAAAAAGAATATCGGTGATGCATTTACTAATAATAAATATCAATACAAAGCTAATACTATTTAGAAGATTGTTATATATATAAATCCAATGAATGTGGGGATTGAATTTGATTCAATTCAATCAAATCATTAAATGAATGAGTTATCTAATATTTATCGAATACTGAACAAGATTTTTAGAAATAAATATTTTTATTATACATATAAGGAAAGAAATAATGATAATAAAGACATTAAGGATAGTTGTTATTAATGAAAGAAAACTAGACACATCTGAACAGATTTCCCAAAGCTATAAATAATGTAATAGATAAGTATTCATTCACAATAAATTAAGAAAAATTAATATAATGAAAAAGGAATGAAATTACTAAATGAAAATTATTCATGGAGTGTTAGTGGTGGAGGCTCATCAGATGAATCATCACACAATGAAAATAGTGGACAAATGTATATTTTTATTTTTCCATAATACCAATTGAAAATAATTATTGATTAAAAATTTAAACATTGATGAATCCATGACTAATATGTCTCTAAATTCAAATTATCTTGGTGATAATGGTTATATTTCTTCTGGTGAATGCAATTCTTAAATATAAGATAATTCTTTAACATTATACGAAGATGTGTCTAGATTCGTAAAATAGCTTGAAAATAAAAATTTCAAGGATAGTTAGTATGTTGAGAAGAAATATTATAGAATAAATATTTTAAAATAAAACTATTAGATCCTTTTAAGGAACATGATAGGAATATTTTTTAAATTTATTCTATTTTATAAAATATCAATGAAGATAATTCTGAGAATGATAAAATTTTAAAGGATAATATAAAACCTATTTCAGGGAAAACTAATTTAGATTAAAAAATTACTTTTAAATTTAATAGTAATGTTGATTATGATTTAGTTATAAGCATAAATTCTGAAATAATTGCTTTGAAAACCCATTTTACAATATTTTCCTCCACTAAAGAAGATATTCAAAACATGTACAAATGACTTAATCTCCAACATAAAAGATCAAGAATGTGATATACCCATTAAATGTTCTTTTCTATTAACAATTATTTTATTCCAGAAAATGACCATCTACACTAAGTGTAAATGTGCTGGTCATTGGAATAAAAATTTTTCATTAAATAGAATTTAATATATGATATTTCACAAAAATCATTTTAAAAATATTGTGTTAGAAAAATTTTATATTCATACATACCCGATCAAATAATATTTGAATTCCAAAGGAATAATTAATTTTCACTTAAAAAACCAATAATGTATCAACAGAAACAATATTTGGTACATTGATAATGGATGTCACCATAATATTTCTGGTATAAATATATTTCTTTAAAAAAAATATTGAATTAAAATTTCAATGATTTTTCTTTTAGAGAAAATCAAAAATGAAATTTAGTTTGATTATATGATATTTTTTTCATAGAATGGATTTTATTGAAAATTTAATATTTTTTAAAGTTTTTAAGAACAATATTATAAGGACTAATCAATAATTTTATGAAGTATTTATTGTGAATTTTATGAATCATAAATTTGTAGTACACAATTCCATGGATGAATTTATTTTTTTTCCCATCAGTATAAAAATATATTTAAACTAAACATTAAATAACATATGAGACAAGTCTTATCTAGTAAAATTGTAATCGATGATAGATATAGATTATTTCCAAGAATTTTATGACAAAATAAATATAAGATAATATATCAATTTCCCACGAAAATACTTTTAAGGTTCTAATGGAACTCAGATTTGATTATTCAAATGTTTGGGATCAATGCCAATATAGAAAGAAATAAAATTCATCTTTAATTTATATTAGTGATGTCTCATCAAGTTATTCACTATAGTTATAGACATTGACTTATTTAGTCCAATACAAATTTGGAGTATTGAAGGTAAATAATACATATTTTGTTATAGTTTATGATTAAAATTGATATAAATGGGTATATTTTATAGAAAACAATTATGATTTCATTTCATTTTATATAAAATAATCTACCAAAGAAAAAATTTAGAAATTTTGTTTTTGATAACTATTTTTATTGATTATTGTGAAGAATTTAAAAATATTGCTTTTGAACTTTTTGTATAAATATGTAATAACATGAAAATTTCCCAAACCAAGAACTCCTCAAAAGATATTTGTTGTTGAAAAACAAAATTGTATTAATTTATAGATAACATGAACCATGTAGAGTGAATATTATATTGCCAAAAAAATTGGGCAGAATCTATATGTATTGCTTGTTATAGTATAAAATGAGTTTTAATTTGACTGTTTATTTATAATAAAATATATTAATTATGGAATGCCAGAAAAAAATTCATAAAACAATGATTTGGTATGAAAATTATTTATTTTAAATTCAAAATACGATTTTCACAAATTCTCACCCAAATTTGATGAAGGTATTTTGATGAGATATTACACTATATATGACTTTTATAAATGATTATTATGATTATATTACTATTGAAAATGAAATATATGTACAATTTGATAAAAATGGATCTTTTAATAAAAATGAATCAACATATATATTCTAATGTTTCTTCTAAAATTCATTATCAACTATTGATATAATATTATCTTAATAAGGAAAATACTCAAGAAATTGTTTCTACATTATTCAATATAGAATAAATTCCAACTTATGTTGAGGAAAATGATTTTAAAAACACAAATCAGTTTTTTTCTTTAATATAATTTCACTAATAGTATTATTTTTTATATAAATCAACTAATAAGTACTATAATTTCTAAGAGAAATGAAGTAGAACTACTTGCATTCAATTCAAAATTAGAACATAAAAGTCCAAATGATGCTTTAGGAGATAAATATTTAATAAAACTATTATGGTATGAATAAAATGAATTCTAATGGAATAATGTATAGTCTATGGATTAAAGACCTAAAAAATAATATGTAATTAGACTAAAATGGTTTTTTAGAAATATAATATGTAATGAAAATGGAATAATCATTCGAAATAATGTAAGACTAGTTAATAATGTTATAATAAATCAGAGGTAATATATTATAGAGAAACGTATGAACTTGTATCTAGACTTGAATACATTCGTATACTATTATCAATTATATAATTCATTAATTTCAAACATTATAAAATGATTGGGAAGTGTTCTTTTCTCAACATATATCTTCAAAAAGGCATTTTTGTCGAAATCATCATGGTTTTGATGATAAAAATCATCTGGAATATGATTTCAAACATAAAAAATAAATATATAGACTTTAACAATCCCCTAGATCATGGTATGATAGATTTACAAGATTTCTTCTGGAAAATATTTTTTTTGGAACAGATGAACCTAAAGATTCTATGAAAAAAAACATAAATATTTGGATTACTAAAATTTTTTTGTATGATATTAATTTCATTTAAATCTTGAATCATTAATATATAATTTTTCAAATATAATGATATATGAGTTTGAAATAATAATGATGTGTGAGTTAACATCTTTTCTTGGTTTTAAAATTCCTAAAACACATTAAGGTGATTATATATACCAAAATAAGTATATTTAATATAATATTAAAAATTATACATTTTAAAATACTAAATCTATTAAAAATCCAATCGGTACCTCAAATAATCTTTAAATTTATGTATCTAGACAACTAGTAAATCAAAAAAAATATTAGAAGGATTATATAAAGCCTAAAATTCTTAATAGCTACTCATCATTACATATGGATTTTAATAAGACTATCTCCATGATATTAATAAATTCATATGGAATATCATTTAAAAGTTGTCTAAATATTTTTATTATTTAATAGGATGAATGGATTTGGGAATTTTTTTTTGCGAAATGATTTTAAATTGAACAATTTTTCATATGTTGATTTTAGTGGTTGTATAATTGATAGAAAATAACATCTAAACATTTCATTTCATATGTGATTAATTAGTTTCTTTGTATTATATGAAACAACTTAAGTAAAACAATCCAATATTTTAGTTGAATATTTGTAGTTTTATGTTGTTGTGCTCAACTATTTTGGATGCAACACACACTCACTAATTATTGAATGTGTTTTACAGAAACACAAATACTATATGATTACACTAGTTCCACAGTTTAATATAAAAACCATTCACACCATTCAGGTGTAAAACACATAGATATTATGCATCACTTTTATATTGATCACCCAAAACATGGATATATTTATGTTCAATTTATATAAATTCAATAACAACTTGTTGACATTTTTACAAAACTAATTCCTTCTGATATATTTGAGTACATTAATAAGAATCTTGGAATGGTCATTCCAATGTACAAATTTATATATACATCATGTTTAATCCATATCCATACATTAATTTACACCTTTTAAAAATCAGAGTGAATTTTATATGTTTAGAAAAAAAATTCATACACAGAATTTAGGTGCATAAAATTTTTATACAAGAAATTAATTTTTTTAACAAAAAGTTTAATAAAAAAAATAATATATCTTACCCAATATAAATTTTCCAAAATGAATTCATTATTCCAAAAATATTCATAACCATAAACTATTTTACATACCCAAAATGATTTTAAATAAATATATTTCTTGTAAAAAATATTTTCATAAAAAACTACATTTATATCCAAAAATTTCATAACCAATTTTACCCTTACTCAATTTTATTAATAACATTTTATTTCCATAGTACACATTAAAAATAATTTATTACACATTTTCACTATTCATATTCTAATTAAATAGTACGTGTTAAAAATATTCTTTCACTAATTTTCACTGTTCACATTATATTTCCATCATATTCATTAATAAAATTTTCATATTCATTTTCACAATTAACTTTAAATTTGTGTCATACACATTAAAATATTTTTCATACTTAAATGTTAAAAAACAATTAACCATTAACTCAAAATCTATCATGATATTTTGATTGGTACAATATATTATGTTAATATTTTCTCTTTAATTCTATTCAATTTGATGGTAATTTGTTTAAAAAAATAAGAACAATCATGACTACAATTTTAAAAAACAATTAATTAAATAATCCATCAAGATTACAATATTCCAATCTATTGGATATTTTCCTACCTAATCTATGTTGTAAAAGTTAAATGGTAATTTTTCATCATATATATAATGGGACCCACCATTTCTATCCAGCATAAGATTTATTATTCTATATGTTTAAGATCATCCACTCCTCATATAACTACATCTGATAAATATTCTTCTTATATAATTACAGTGTACCTATGTATCAATCATCTGGAACCTCTATAAAAATAAATTTCTCTGAATGAATTCAATGACATGTTTTTTATATGTTAATAATAGTCACATTATAATTCTATGAAAAGTATGATTCAACTTATAAAATAGTCATTCTGTTTCAATGATATAGGACAGTTTGTTTTGAAAACATGAATCTTTTCAAGTCTTTATTGGTTTTGATGAAGTTATGAAATTCAATAATACATTAAATTTATATTAAGAGAGGAATATTTAATTTAATATGTATTATAGAGTTATTAGTGTATTTGAAATATAATATTCTCGTTTATTAGGTCTTCTTTCTTAGTTTTATGCTTTTTTTGCATCATACCAATTCAAAAATCTAATGTGAACTTTTATTAAGAAGAAATCTGAATAATCTCATTTTCATTTCAATGAATTTAAAAGAAAAAAAATCATATTTCCCATGACAATCATTTGATCTCTCTTTGGATGCATGGTTTAAAAATTCATAGGAATGGTGATTGGGATATTTTGACGGTTTCAATTTTCTTTTTCATTGAGTATTTGGTGAATATGAAAAGGATAAACACTATGGTTTTAATTTTCAAAACCCTAAAAATATGAATTCAATAGTGATCGACTCCTAATATATTATGTTGCCAACAATTCTATGAAGGTTATTTTTTGACAAACCTATTTTGTTCAATCAAGAAGTTATTTATGAACAATGATATTTGGGTGTTTTCAAATATTGGCATGATACAATAATGAGATTGAAATTTAATTTTAATTCTAAATGAATGAAGATTGATAATTATGTTGATGTAGAAACTGTAAAATAGTTAGTTTAAGGGAGTCAAAGTATTCCATGAAAATAAAGTCTAATTATTTAATAGAAAATAAAAAAATACAAAATTGAAAATATTATTAAACCAAATAAGAAAAGTGTTTATATTGCTAAAACTATTGCTATGTGGAGAAAGAAGCATGCTCAATAAATAGAGGGAGATCCTGAATTTGTTTTTAACTCCATTGAAATCATTAATAAAAATATTTACACTCAATAAATAATCAATGAGGAGAAGAATAAGATAAATATAAAATATGTAAATTGAGACATTCAAAATGTCAAAAATCACTTGAACAGAATTGAAAAGTATTCTACAAATATTAGAATCTGGGAAAAAATATATAATAATATGAAATCATTTAATCTATCCAAGACAAGGAATAGAACATAAATGATAAATTGAAGAATAAACATCTAAATAAATATATCACTATTTCATTTCAGAAGAAAAAAAGTATATAAATATGTGAATGGTACATGAATATCTTGAAAAAAATGAAGTGGTAGTAAAATAAAATGGAACTAATCAAAAAGGGTAGTCTAATAAATTTCCAATACGATATTACCATGAAATGTCATGTAATATTTCATCACCATCAATTTAGTCATCAATTAATTCTTCTTAGAGATATCAAGCATGAAAAATAATTCAAATATTTGATATAGTAGAATATACAATATTTGATTGAAATAATAGTTAGGATTCAATTGATATTTCTTTTGGAAGTCATTATATATATCTTACAAATTATATTAATCACACTAATTAAAACAATAATATCTCTTTTAGGAGAGAGAAATTTTTTTCATCAGGCTCAAAATTTTAATTGAAATGGAAATTACATATTTACATATAATATAAGTTAATATTTATTTTGTTTATGTTAATCAATACATAGTTCGGACTCCACCATGATCAAATGAAATAGTTGATGAAACTTGAGGTTATGCTCAATGTTTTGGATTAATATACCATCTAACATAGAAAGGCTGTAAATAATATTTAGAAATAATCATATATATTTTATGTATTAGTGAATCTTTATGAATAATAAATTGATGATATCATAAATATAGTGAATGTACTACTAGATGCATTCAACATGTTAAAAAGTGATACATATCAAAAATTTAAAACAATTAGAGGGACAAAAGAATGGAATCATGAAAAATTTAATGTGATTAAAAATTATTCCAATGTTATTCGAATTGAGGATTAAAATTTCTTTTTTTGTAATATTGAGTTCATTTAGATGAAATATCAAAATATCACGATTTCTTATAGTTTTGCGATTAAAGAGAAAATTATTACATTTTAAGAATCTCAGATTAAATCTATTGAAGATTTATTTCAATCTATAGAATAAATTCTTACTAACAAGGACCGCCTATTTGAAGGTTTAGAACTAATTCCATGATCTTATAAATAATCTACTGATAAATTAATTGATAAACAAAATGAGTGAATGAAAATGAAGGATTTAGTTTTAGAACTTTTGAAGAATGACAATGAAAATGATTATAAATTTTGTTAATGTGGTTTTGTTTTATTTAAGTCATTAACAAAATTATTTGACATCTACATAATGTTAGAATGATTGTTTTCAATTTTTTGGACAAATATTTTTTAAGATAATTTATACTGGCTAATTTCATTATCAATTCATATATATATTTTCTATAACCCTTATTTTAGTTATTAAATGACTTTACCTATTCCACTTTGTTAAAAAAAAGGTGATGAATGTATTATAATGTGGGAGAATTTATATGATAGGGTTAGAATATAAGATTGATAGTTAAATGAATAATGCTATTAGAAAGGGGTAATTTGTACTGAATGTGATTCATTAGTATTTTATTATTATTAGGGGGAGATTAATCATATTCAAGCAATATTTCAATGTGTTTTTAATATCAGAGGTATATAATTACAAATGTATACTTTTTAATATGAATCATTTAATTGATATTCAATTTGTTTTTAATACTGATTTGTGCTTTCCCAAAATAGGGATATTGTTGTGTCAATGTTATTCTTTTTCATTTTCAATAAATTTTTTTTATAGAAATCACAAACTCTCTTTCTATAAAATCATATTTTTCCATTTTCATTATTATGTTTTTATAACATATAAAAAAATCCTACACATCGATAAATACACATATAAATAAATTCATTTTAATCGTAATTAGAATCATTAATTTTTTATAATACACAACTAAAACTATATTATCATAGACACAGATTAAAATTTTACTGTACACACTTCCCATATTTAATACTGATTATTTATCATAAAAAAACATATAAACTCCTATTATAAAAATCATAACACTCATTATATTGTATATTTTTATATCTTGATAACTCAATGAAAATAGAAATAATAATGTTATATCAAAATTATATCATGTATTATATTTCAATATAAATTCTGGAACAATTTCATTGTTTCAATTTCAAAATATCCATTGCAGTGCCAAGTGTCCAAGTCCATCATAATTTTTAAAAGTAAATCCCATCATTGGAGGATAATATTACTGTCCAATCCAATGCATAGAAATAAAAGGTCATTTGAATGAGATAATTTTTTTTTGACAAATTAATGACATCCTACAAGAGCTCTGTTAGATCTCTGCTTTATGTGGAATAATATTAATTCTAGTTGTGAACTACTAAATTGACATACTTTTTAATTTCATGTGTTTTGTTTTTTACAATTGTGATGTTGATCGTGGTTGATTATGATCGAGGGATTCCATGGATTGGGAGATAATCATTCCAATCATTATATGATTGAGGGATTATGTGTATTGAAAGACATAGGTTTTTATTACCTGTTTATTCGAGGGATTTTGATGATTGGAAAATAGATATGAGATGTTCATCATATCAAGGTATTATACTGTTTTTGGTTAAATAGACATCATTGAATGTATAAATTAACGGAAATATATAACTGGTTAAAGGAAAACCTTATATTTTGATTAAAATAATAGTTTTCATTTAAATTTTTAGAACATTGTAAAATAAATTTAATTTTTTTTAAATATTTATCATTATATTATATAATATTTTATCGTAAATAATTTTAATACGATAATAATAAAATACTCTTACTGTGATTTTTTATTACTCAACACAATTCATTATTGTTTATTATTTAGTTATTTTATTTTTTTACATATTGTAATCATAACAATAGTGATTATGATCATTTAAATGATTACTATGTTTAAATTATTTTTACTGTGAATATGATTAATTTCAGTTAGAACAAGTGGAATACATATCATAACCAAATTGATTATGATATTCATTATCATCGGAACCGTTGTTGATTCAAATTATTGTATTAATATTAATAAATATGTTTTATAAGGTTATTTTTTAAAAATAATTTAAATTAAATCCCCTATAGGGGTAAAAAAAATTTGTAAACCTAATATTCAAAGACCCCTACTCATGTATTGTCTTATGTGAATATATATTATTATCCAACATTTTTATACATCTCATTCTAAATATCTCCAACATTACTATTGATCTATTACACTATAAATGTTCAGTAACTTAGTTGAGGAATATCCATAGGGATCATTATTCTATGTTTAAATACTATTTTTTTTACATATAATGATTTCATTTTTTTATTGAATGATCCAGAAGTGTATGCATGTGGTGACTGACCACCAATAACGAATCTCAAACACATTTCTATGCTCATATAAATCATTTTCCCCTACTTCCCTTCTTTAAACTCTTGTTATGATGGAGTATTGTCTTATCAAGGGTTTAAAAAACATATTATGGTGTTGTGTCCATAATGATATTTCATTATCAAACATGATTGTTATCTTAAATTGAATATTGTATGAGTTAATATTTGGTGTACTAAAAAATTTCATAAACATGACCAATATCACAATAATGGTATACAATAGAAATTTATGTATAATGAGTAGAGTTTTCAAATTTAATATCAAATTCATAAATTGTAAAATAAGGATAATAGGTAGCCTATCATATGGAAATTTTTTTTATTTTATCCTTCATTTAGTATATCCTTAGTTGTATCAATATTACAATTTTTGAACGCAATTCATATTCTCACATCACAAATTGTCATAGATTTTTTAATTTAAATTACAAATTATAAAATTAAATTTTAAATAGAATTTTAGAAACAACAAGGCTCCTTATATAAGACAAACCTAGTCTTCCACTTTCAATTATTAATAACTAAATTTTGTCATTTACACCTCCCTTATGTAATGAATGTCAACACATGAAACCATTATTGGGGATCCAAGTTGTTTTCATTTCATTTTTAATTTTTTCAATTGAAATTGATATCATTTTATCTTAAAAAATAAAATAATTCCCATATGTAATATGAAATTTTTATATTCAGCATTTTATTACAACCCTTCTCCAAAATATCTTTTACTTGAGGCTAAAAATGTCATAAACATTCAAATTCATAGGGATAAAGCAAATATGTTTTTTGTTATAAATACAAATAGAAAAATATATGATATGTATCCAATGAATCATGATTCTAATCCACTGGTGGTTAAAATTCCACCACTAAAAATGTATGTTAATGAAGATATGAAGGTTAAAGTGGAGATAGTATATGAACCACTCCACCACTCTCAACTATTTCATAAGGATATAGATGATTATGGATCACTTTTTTGAGCCATGTATTGGGTATCATAAAGATATAGATGACATTAAGATTGAATATGTTGTGTCATATTATATCCCCATCAATAAACAATTGAAATTAATATCACTAATTCATATTTATAGCATTTGATGAAAAATAATCCACCCATGTGTGGAAATTTAAAAACATGGTAAACAATCAAAATATCCTACCACCAACTCCTACTATTCAAATACCAAAGGCACATTCTACTATTGATGTTATTCGAACTGATACTTTTAAGGTAAAAATTCATTTCATATACTAAATTTTATTTATTTTCAATGAATATTAATTTATTATTACCTCTCATTATTTTTAATAATTATATATTAATAAAACTAGTTTTTCTCTATAGAATAACGAGGAATAGAATTATGAAACCAGTTAGGATAATTTTTACCTCCATGAATACATTGAAGACGTAATTGAAGGAGACCATGAGGATATACATGTGGAATTTCCTTAGTAAATATAAACATAAGATGATAGCATTAATGATTAATAGTTTTATATTTTATTTATCTTATTTTTGTTATGATAAATTTTAATTAAACTCAAACATTCTGTTTCCATATTCAATAAGTGGACCATATCTCCAAAAACCACTAGAATGTAATGAATATATTGTTCAAGTATCATATACATGACATGAGGAAACACACTTCCTATTAAATAATCTTGGAAATATATATAAATATATATAATTTCAATGGGTCAAATTTTGTTTAAAATTTCAATGGTATCAAACAAAACAATTAAAATAAGTTTAATAAGTATGGAAAAACATTTGGTATTCACCTATATGAAACTCCACCCACCTTAAATCATTTTCTTGTACATGGTACTTAATAATTTAAGGTAATAAAAAATCATATAAATATAGGGTATCTAACCATGACTTATCTTCTATTAATTGTATTTCAAAAAAAATTTCTTATATGTCATTATCAGTGTTTCGATTTTGAAATATATTGAGATGTCAAAATATATAAATTAATACATTTATCATTAATTACATGGTACTTGCTCATTGATGATGGATTTATATTTACAGGACCAGAAACACAAAATAGAACAACATGATGGAAAGTTAATTGGTTATTTATAGTTGTATAACAACATGAGTATCATATACATGTTATATATTGGTACGAAATGAGGTTTGAAAACCAAATAATATATTCATTGTACATTGAGAATGAAATTCAAATCCTTATATTTTTTTATTAAACCATTACATATATGTTTTTTGATATTTATATAAACATCCATATCATACATTTTACTCATGTAATATAACATCAAACTAGAAGAAATCTTCTATTTTTAATAATTAGTATTCACTGTCTTAATATTCACAATCGGCCAGATTTAATGAGAGAAATGAAAACGTAATTAGTAAAAATATAGATGGGGTTGGATTAAAAAAATATTTTTTTAAATGAATTATTTCTTATATATGTAAATCATCATATATATTTCATATTTTGAATTTATAATATTTATTTTGACTGATAAATTATTTTTTTCTATATCCACAATTAATATTCATAATTATATCTTATCATTAGAGATAATATTCATAAACAAAATATTTCCCATTTTATCACTAGTATATTTCATGACTGACTCCCACATGTTTTTATCATGATCATTCATGGACAAAAAATCAATGACCCGAAAGAGTACTAAAACATTTAATATGATTGATGATTTGTATTATTATGTTAATACCTAAGAACCCACCTTTTAATTGAATCATGTTATATCAGAATTAATCAGTGGATGACCGTCATAATCAAGGATAATTTATTTTTCCATACCTTATACTAAAAATGTTCAATAGAAATGTGATGTTTCAAAAATAAATTATGAAAAAACAAAATATGAAAGAACATATAAATGCACGATATTAAAAACCAACATGAAATCATCAATAAAGAGAAATCTATATATCAAGAGAAGATCCATAATCATGATCAGAGTCGTCGTCATTAATATCAGATTCCCACTCTGATTGTCAGTTCATTAGATTAGAATGAGTGGAATTTTCTTTGTCTCCATTTCAGCTATAAAATGTGCCCTATAAATTGAGACCAGGTAGATACCCAAGCACCTTCGCATCCACCATCCCAATCATCACAACCACATAGTAGACCATGATGTTTTTTAGATAGTCACAACTTTATGGTTTTTGTTTTTTGTTAGGCCCCTCTTGAATCTCTCTTATCCTTATCTATGAGGGTTTCTAGATAACCCTCATCCCATTTCTAGGTATGATCAATCACAACCTTATTTTTTAGCATAATATTTAACATATAAAAAATTTCATGACACATAATTTTCTCTTTAGTTATATCAAAGGATTTTATCATCATCTCATGCTCAACATGATGTTTAGAAGAATATTTTACTACATCAACTTCAACAGATTGAAAATCAAATTCTTCCACCAAATATTCAACTTCAACTAAATTCTTCATCCCAGAAATTGTTCCATGACATTTATTAGAAACTATTGGAAGGGGTTTGTGTTCCTTATTCAATTCCTGAAAAATCATTTATCAAAATGAGTTGTGATCCCCATGCAGAACCTGATCGATAGATGTCTCAAAATTCTCATCAATATAGAACAATGATTTAGAAGTTCCATTACTATACAACATGTCCTAGAGAAAATATCCCTCACCTGAATGGTACTATTCATTCATGTATCAATAGAGTTTCCAACAACTATGTTGGATATGGAGGTCCATCAGTGATGATATTATTCAATGGTATTTTTCTCATATTTTGGGAGAGGAATAGTTTTCCTTGATTAATATTATTTTTCAACTATCTTGTAATAAAAAATAAAGGAAATCAAATAAATAGAATATGATAAAATGGGGGTTCTCATAAGATGAAAATGAATATCCATTTTCAAACCAATTATATTATTTAGATTGGGTTGTGGTAATAGATTCAATATTTTTCTAATAATAATTTTTTATCAAAATAATAATAAAGAAAAAAATTAAAAGGATTAAATCATGAGAGAGAAATTCATTAATTATATTTACCCATATAATATTCCCTATTTGGCCATTGTGAAGTTGGGGTATAACATGATTATTATTTTATGATTATTTTATTTTGATTATATCCTGACAGTATACATAAATATTTAATTCTCTACATCATTTTTAGCATTATTTTATTCTATACCCACCTATCATAATCTTAATAGACATTGAAGAAAATGCCTAGTTGTTAATGATAATATACATAAAACATGTCAATATTATCTTTTCAAACATGATTATAATCCAGTAGTGGATGAAACTTTACCACTTAACATTGATGCTGTAGAACCATGGATGTCAAATATGGAGACACCTAAAGATTGAATCCACCACACTCATCCATTCCTATAAGAGATTATTTATAATATAATTTCTATTAAAAAATGTATAGGATCTCATAATGATTTATATGACATCAATTTTTAATAAGAGGTCAAATATGATATCTACATTCAAGGAAGAGAGGAATTATCAGTACCATTAAATATATCTATGATGTTAGGATGAATAATCCACCCATATGGTGAATTATAATGTGATGATGGTGGATCATGATATCCTACCTCCTGTAACCACCATTAAATTTTAAGAGGAAATTTCAACTATTGATTAAATTAATTTTGAACCCACTAAGTTTAATAAACATTTATTATAATAAATATTATTTAATTACATTGAATCAATTCTGAGTATTACGTATCCCTATTTTCATTCTATATGCTTTGGTATATTTTTTTTTCTTCCCTAGATGATGTGGAATATAATGATGAACCCACTGAAAAAAATATGTATCTCTATATATAATTTTAAAACATATTTTTATGATTCTATGTTGATCTCTATGTCTAACTACATAATGAAATAAATACATAATATGAATATATTAATGGGGATAATTTTTAATATTTTCATTCTTTACTAATTATATTAAATTAAAATGATACTATTAAATTACATTTTACTACTGAATTTATAAAGATATCTCTATAAATAACTATATAGTAAATAATTTGTTTTAAAAGAATCATATATGTAGGACAATGTCACATACTTTTCAAAAATTACATATAGAGTTACCTTGTCAATTTTAAAAATATTCTAAACTCAACAATATAATTTTATAACTCTTTAATAGTATGTGATCATTATTATATAATTCAATCTCATATAGTTTACATTAAATATATCACATTTATTTTCATTTCCCTTTTTGTGTATATATTATAATATAAAGAAATTAAAAGTACACAAGAAAAATATTAACATGAAAATATAAACAATTAAAAATATAGTGATAATTTTGTGGTTCTTACATTCACCCTCTGTAAAAATATATCATATACATTTGTTTTAAATATAAAAAAAGCCTCAATTTCATGTACATGTCCTTTTAGGTAGCAATGTTTTTTCATTGATCATCTTATTTATTAACTATACTTTCACATGTTGGGTTTTATTATTCCTCCAAACATATTCCTATTTCAGATGAGTCAATAATATTTTTTCTTCAAAATAATCTCAACATAGAACACCATGCAAGTTTTCACTATTATATGTGATGGGGGTGATTTATACATTCTTTATAGTGAAATGTGAAAAATACATTGTACATTTGAATGATTTTATATTTATTCTGACCAATTAGAAACCCGTACCACATGATCTATATTATAATAATGCCACATTAAACATGAAAATAGATTGTTTTTTATTATTAAACTCATGACCCCTTTTTATTTAATTTTTTACAAAAAATACTTTAAAATATGACAAGATAATGATTTTCCATCGATCGATTGTTAGTATATTTTTTAGACTTGGTGTTTATTAAATATATTTTTAAATATGTACTTTAACTATTATGTCGTAAAAAAATATAGTCCTTATAGTATTTCTATAGAAACATTTCATTGTATGTTTGAGTTATAATAAACTTTTCAACGAGATGTTTTTTAGGAGCTACCAGATGATCATGTGAAAACCAATGGTATAGAATAATTCAACATGTTGTAAATATTTTTCCTAAATACCATGAATTTCATGTAATTTATCCTAGAAAATTTCATCCAATTTTCAATTATTCATCTAACTCTACACATCAGTTTATGATTTTAGTACTTGTGGTGTTTTAATTATGTACAAGTAACATTATGAGGGTTCTTCTAGAACATAGAAGTAAATCAAGGATCATCTTAAGAATGAATTAATATTATTTTTCCATGAAGCTTCACCATAATATCCACATTACTTTGAAAAAGAAACTAAATAATTTTATCTTCTCACATGATGATATGATTTAAATCCTATATCATTTTTTATTAATGAGACATATAATATTGATTCGAAGTTCTTATACTATATGGATGAAATCAATATCCACACTGATGTTTTCAGAATCTCACTTATTTATTGGTTGTGGTTTCCACACTCATTATATTAATTACAAATTTGGATTTACATAATCACATGAAAACCATCTTTTAGTATAATCAACAAATTTTAATTTTCATGTAGTACCAATAATTGAAATACCATACATAGCTATTCATTTTAGTGCATCAGGGGTATATGTAGAATTTAGAACATTGAGAATTGCCCATCATCAGTTATATTAACTCTAAATAATATGATATTAATATCATTGAACCTATCCCTAACACTCGATTACAAATGAGATTTATCGAAAAATATACAATTCTCAAATCATCAATATTTTATTTTAATTTATGAATATGACATAATTATTTCATGGTCTTATATAAAATTTATGATTCGGAAATAATTTTGGAAAGTATTGATGATGAAACATCCCTTATGACTTCCTTTTCAATCTATATAACGAGAATTATTAGTTGGCATCCTTATATAATATTCTACAGAATATCTATGGTGTCTTATAGATTAAAATAATTAGGGAACTTTATTTTCCATTCATGGGTGATATTGGGTTGAAATACCAGATTCCATTCTATGTTACAACCATCAACTTATACACATCATGATATGATTTTATATGATTATTTAAGTTAAAATCATGTTTGTGTATTATATATATCATTATTCATAATATATATTTATTATTCATAAATCTAATTCAAAAATATCTACATCTAACTCCATGTCACATGTAGGATAAAATTGTACCTTAAGGATGAACTATTGTGATTCATATGAAATCACATTCTCATTTTGAATGATTACTCTTATAATAATTTTCAAAGATTCATTTATATAAATGATATATGGTTCCCATTTAGTGCATATTGTTTCTATAGTTAAAAAATATATATCATCATTATTTCATTTATCAATTATCCTACCTCTTCTATCATATTATACATAGCTCCATTTTGATATAACAAGGATTTTTTATTATATGTCACTGAGTAGGTATCCAAAAATATTATATAGTACCCTTATATAAAAATGAAACCATTAATATTATTTAATGACATAATATGTTCCCACTAAACAGTGGTTTTTGTAATGTATAAAACCATTAAGATTCAAAAACAAGTGACATTCTGTCCCAAAATAAAACTACTTCTAACCATAACACACAATTTAATAATTTACAAAAAGATATTTACTTCTAAATATATTTTTATATTACCAATAAATGATGATCATAAACATAATAAATATTCATATATATCAATATATTATTATTAAAATACATGGTAAATTTATTTAAGGTATTCCTTATGGAATCCATTAATAAAATTAATAAATATCACATGTAAATTAGTCAAGATAATTGAAATAAAAACAATAGCATAATTTCTATATATTTCACCCAAGTAATTCTTAGTGATATATTATTTCTTTACTGTGAAGTGATAAAACCCTCATCAAAAAATAAATGTTGATTAGAATTGTGTCCCAAAAATCTAGTCAATAAATTATGAATACATTGAAGTGTGTATTTTGGCTTCATGATGATCACATTATTTGGCTACGATAAATTAATAACTAAATTGATCCATCCTTCTAATATAAAAAGTGATAAGTTCTATAAAAGGTTATACAAATGTTTAAATAACACCCATCATATTTTTTAATGAATTTTCTTTTTTAATTACTCTAACAATACATATCCCATGAATATGAGAATTTTTAAAAGTACTTGATATATTAATGACTTCAATTGAGTTCTATGTCAATTATTTTGTGTAATATTAGTGGATATTTTTCTATAATACTTTAATGTATTGGGAACACCCATGTTATTTTTTATAATTTTAATTGAAATCAATATATATATATATTTATTTATTTTTATTGTTTGTATATTATTTCCAATTTATTATTGGATACAATATATTAATTAAACTATTAAAAAAAGATATGATTTCTTGATGTAAATATTTTACCATGATGAATAATAAATAAACTGTCATGTTTTAAGATCAGATGTGAATAATCAATAGGAATCAAAAATAAAATTGAAATATATCATTCACATTGAAACACCCCAGTATTTCATATTAAGATATTTTCATTGAAATAATTCATTAGCAAGTTCTACCCACAACCCCATGTTCGAGCGCACCACGACTTATCAAACTAGTCGTTCAAAAGTGTTTATGAATAGTATTAACTGAATTTTGAATTTCATATACTCCATATAATATACAAATTGATATCATGTGTTTATAAGACATAATATAAGAACAAATACATATTTTCAGATAAATGATGTATTTTTCAAAAAATTCAATTTTTCCACCTTTTAATGGAAATCCTTTTTTTAAAACCAATATTTGAAACTTTTTTCTTTTAAATTTTATGAAATTATATTTTTTTTTGAATTTGGAGATAAAAATATATTTTCAATAAATATTTTTTACTATTATGATAACTTTCATATTTTGATGAATAAAGAAAAATAAAAAAAATGTAAATGAATTTTTTTTTTAAAAATTGAAATCTTTTATAGTGATAAATTAAATATTTGAAATGTTTGGAAGTATATTTAGATTAAATTTCTATAATTTATTACAATATAGGTCATTATATATAATTTCAATTTTAAATTTGACATAAACACAAGTCAATCTTTTGATGGTTTTTACTTTTAAATCATTTCAGATGTGACAATGGGAATTAATTTTAAATTAATTAATACCACATCTAGGTTTAAATTTTGTAAATATAAATTCATTTTTTAATTTATAATATCCAAATTATATTATGGTAAATTTTTGGTATTTATCTGAAAACATTAAATTTTTGATGAATAGTGAAAAATAAGGATTTATAGTTTCAAACCGATTATTTATTTAAATAATTTTTTATTTTATTTAAATCAATTTTAATTACATATATATATAATACCAATATTTGTTCAATGTAATTTATTAGAGTCAATTTATTATAAAATTAGATTTATAAAATTATATTGAACATTTTACTGTCTTTTACCATCCTCCAAGATTAATTCGCAAATTTACATAAAACATAATTTTACCGCTTCTATTAGTTGAATTTAAATAATTTTAAACAAATAACTAATATCAGTAAGTAAAATTTGTCTCAATAATATGAAAATAATTTTGGGTGAATAGTAAATTTTGACTTTTATTTACCACGATTATATGTAAATAGGTTAATTAAATGTATGAATGATAACCTAATTACCATAAAACATGTCCTAATTCAATTGGATAAGTATAATTAACATATAGAAAACCAAATTAATAATATATGAACTTATATGGTCCACATGGATTATATTAGGACATTTGTTATTATTTTATTTAAAGAAGAGTTAAAAGAGTTAAATTGAATGTTTAATAACTAAATAATTTTTAATATATTGTTACACTAAATATAAATTTGATTATCAATATTTATTAAAAATATAAAATTATTTCCTACATAATTTTATTATATTTATAATATTTATACATTCTATAATTTAATTTATTTATGACACAATGATGATGTAGTAATTACATTTTTAATGAAATATTAAAATAATTGATATTACAAATATTCAAATGAATGTAAATTGTGACTTATGGGAAGTTACAGTATTTTTCTAGTTTAATATGCAATTTTAATATTATTTTAATAATTCTATTTGATGGGAAATTTTTTTTGGCTTTTAAAAAAATAAAATTATAAATAGTGTCAAAATTGACATAATTGAGTTTTTAAAATAAATAGTATATAATTAATTGATATTTTATTCATAAAAATTTAATGATCGGCCAAAGCACTCATATAATGATATATATATTAATTATGAACCACTTGGTGTTTTAATGGCTTGTTATAGTATGTTTATAAACCATATAATTTGAAAATACAAAGAAAAATGGTAAATGTCAAACTATTTAACTAAAAGTTAAATATAAAAGATAAGTTTAATATGATGACCTATGCTTATCTAAAACATATTAGTTGAGAGTTTTACATTCCATACCATCCATATTATTTAAATAATTCATTTTGGAGACATCAAAAATAGAAAATGATTTAATTATAAATAAAATATTTCATTCTTTTCCTAAAGTGAACCTCACTTCACTTATAAAATGACATTTCCCATTCTCTTAATTTCACACCTCAAAATCCTTTTGTCTTAGCCAACCCCTGACAAAATATCCTCCTAAATTTTATCCCTTCATCATAATGGACTTCCTTTGTTCATAAATCCATTCTATGCATCCCATTAGATTTAATCAAAATGAAGAACCTGAATAAGTTATAAATATTTCATCACATATTTCATGTTCTTTTATTCATCCACTTATTCTTTCTTTGTTTTTTCCACTCTAAATTAATAACCCCAATATATTCTATATTCTTTTATGTTATTAAAATAATGGTATATCAATATTCATTATTCTATCCATCCAATATATGAAAAAGTCACCATATGTGTGTACCAACAAAATACTGTCTCCACGTAGTGGTATAGTTTGTCATTCAAACACTTCATTATTTGGATGTATATAATAATGAGTATAACTGATTTAAATAATAAATAAAACATTTTAATGATTCAATATATATGACATAACATCCAATTACATACGATTTCTACATCAATATAATGATATTGTCACTCATGTGTACGTATGGATTACCATCTACACGAACGCGATGAGACTCATTCCACATTGTAATGATTCAAAAATAATTTCTGTTTTATGATTAAAAATAATGTTTATGAACATAATATAATTCTTAATATGAATAAAATAAATTTCATCCATAAAAAATATGGCTTACATAATGGATTTTATAAAGGAAAACCAATCATTTAACACCCAAAATGATGATACAACTAACATATTATTAAAAAACAAAATATTAGAGGATCATATATGATATCATATTTTTTTATATAGTTCATTATGAACTTAATAACATGGATTTAACTATTATACAGGTGGTTAATGTACCCTAGACCTAGGAAAGTACAAGTTAAGTGGTTTTCATCTCACTTTTTATTCACATGAGATTAATGATATAATGGACACAATTTCCTATTATGTGGTGTATATACATCCCATGATTATATTCTTGGTGTAATATACTATAATTTATAGTAATTTACATATTCATTGTATGGTCCTTATTTCATGGGGTGTGTGTTTTGTAAGTTACCAAATCAGTATGGGAATATCAAATTTCAATTTTCTCTCATTAGACTCTAGATATCATTAATTGATTCCTTTAACCCAAGATTATGTGTGAAATCAATATTTATTTACATATGTAGTAATTTCCACTCCCCATTGTGTGGATATAATTTTGAAAAACATAATCAGTCCATTGATAAATTCTCATGTCATCGACATAAACATGATAAGAGTAATTTTAACTCAATTTCTATTCATTGAGTTAAACATACAAATCATTTGTGTTGTTTTTAAAAAAAATATGTTTGAATCTCCTATGATTTATTTAAAAAAATATATAAAATCATATTTAGTGTATTTATACTTTTCAAACTTAATTATATAGGTTATTTATCCTTAACATGTTGATACGGTCTTCATAAATTAATTCATCTCATCTTACATTCTACTGAGACTTCATTGTTGTTATGTGCCAATTCACATTTATTTGGTGTATAAAATATAATTTGATATAGTATTTCATAAATAAAATTATTCCCATGATATTATAATGTTGTTATTATCTCTATATTTTGTATTAATGTGTCTCTCATTTTGTTAGGAACTCTGACCAAAATCCCATTTTATATTTTTTAAAATTTTATTTTTCTAAAACATTCTCATTAATGTCCATGTTTTAAAAAAAAATTAGTATTTTATTTAAAAGGACATTAATGTTTTATAATTAAATTTATTTTTAAAATATTCAATTTGGTATGGGAATCATTGATTCAAAAAACTATTTTAAACAAATTCTGGATAGATAGTGAGACTATAAAATAAATAAAAGAAAAATGGGTTTATTTCTATGAAATATATTTAATGATAATTTTCATCTATGTCAGTATCCTTCATTACAATCCATTGAGGTTGAAGTTTTTTAACACATTAATACATAATGTATTAAATAAGATATGTTTGATTGTGGATTTGTATTTTTATTTCATTGAAGTTTTAAAGATAATATATTAACATTTTGTATGATAGTTTTAATATGAATGTTTATTTTATGTGTAAACCTTTTTATATGAGAAATGCATTGGACTTAGTAAGTGATGAGTGGAGCCTACTATAGCTCTTTGATGCATTAGTAGGTTTTAATGAGACTATCTAGTGTCTTGGCACAAGGCATTGACAAAATATTAATTGTAGTCTTGGCATCAGGCCTTGACTATGTGGTTATGAAGTCGGGCATTATGCATTCTATCATTATGAAAGTATCTATATATATTTCAAGTGATTATTCTACTAGTTGAATTTACATGTGAATAAGTAAATGGAATTATTTTATTTTATATTTTCCATATAATGATGATGTTTATGTTTAAAAGTGTTTTTTTATTCTTATACATTTCCTTAAATGTATAGGATTATTTATGAAATTTTCTTCTATATTGTTATCTTTACTGAGCATCTGACCTCACCCCTATCTATTTATTATTTTTTAATTTATGTGAATAATTATTTTATGGTTTACCTGAAGGGATATGGATATATGTGTGTTTAAAAAGTGGAAAAATGTTGTTGATATTTTAATTTCTTGATTTAATGTAAAACATATGAGTGTACCTTATACTTCCAAGGCTACTAAACTGGCCAGTGTTTTGGGACATGATTCTTTCTAATGATTACATAGTATTTAAATAATACAATGGCTTTGAGCATTAAGGGTTTCAGAGTTAAATATTGTATCAAATGAATTTTAGTACAATATTTGGAAGCAAGATTTAGACAATGGTTGGGTTGAGTGGTTGCTATATATATATATCTTTATCTTTTGGGTTTTATCCCACCACACCCATTTTGAGCACTTAGTGTCGAACACTCCCATTTCATGGGAGAGGGTGTTTTCCCATAGTTACTAGCTCCTTCCTGCTCCTTCTCCCCTAGGCTGTGATGGCTTGAGGCGACCATACACCCAAGACACATCGGGTAGGTTTCGATTGGGGTGGTTAGGACCAAGACTATTCAGGAAGGCTTATATGATATAATGGCTTGATGTGACCATACACCAAAGAAACTTTGGGTAGGTTTCAATTGGGGTGGATTTATCCCAAGACTCTTCGAGCAGGTTCTACTTTTTCCCAAGACTCTTCGGGATGAGGCCCAGGTGTGTGCGGGCGGAATACGTTCTTGTGAGGCCGAGGTGTGTGCGGGTGGGATATGTGGTTGTGAGGCCCATGTTTTTGCGGGCAGGATACATGGTTGTGAGGCCCAGGTGTGTGCGGGCGGGGAGAGTATGGCAGCGTCAGGATGTTCGTTGTTAAGAAAAGCAGCTAACTAAAGGGAAATGGTGTGGGGTACCCAATACTCATTTTCTTATACTACTTCTAACTGTTGTGCTTGTGTTTTGGTGAGTGTGGAAGATGAGGTTGGGTGGATAGGATTCCTTGCTATGTTTCTTCTATTGTTCTCACGAGATGTTAGGATGTCTCCCCACTTGTGCATGATAGCTTTAGTTTTCCCTACTGAGTATACTTGTATGATCACCCTATGTTTACTATCAGGTTTCCTGGAGGACTACCAGGGCAATGCGGGACCCTAGTAGTCAGACCGTTGGAGTTTTTGCTGTTTTTGTACCTTTGTTTTTCTTTTGGTATTGTACTTTGAGCATTCTTGTACTTGTGCCTTATTATAAGATTGTTTAAACATGAATGTGGGATTGGTTTGGGTTTATTTATATACAATGGTTTTTTCCTTTTTTGTGGTTGAATTGTCCTATTTCCGGATCCTAAATAATAAAAAGGGTAATGCCTCCCATATTTGTGAAATCTCATACCCTTGGTGCTAGTCGCCACCCCGAGGCCTACTGGAGGGACTCAGGGGTCATTATCTCACTTTCACCATTGCCAGCTTAGGAGGGGCATCTTTGGTGGGAGGAGGTCATGACAGAATGGTATCAGAGCTGATGGTGGAGAGATATGATGGAGTCTGGAGTTTGGAACAGTGAGGATTGCATGGGATGGTAGGTAAACAGTGTTTGTTAATCTTGGTGCGTGACATAAGCCAGGGATGACCATCTAGGACACGAGATTTTAGGGTCCCTGTGATCCGATGTATGGACTATGACCCTACCGAATGGCCAAGTGAGACTACATTGATTGCAGGGTAGATGCCCTAGGAATGGTGCATGTATCATCATGATTGTGTTTGACATTATTTGGGTGTTCTGGGAAAGAAATTGAAATAAAATTATAAAATAAAACCATGAGTTTCCTTAATACTTGGGCTTAGGCGATCTTGGTTTACCGTATAGCTATGGCACATAGACGTCGTCCCTGGGTGGCTCAGACGCCCGAGGCCCAGCAGATTCGGATGGTCAATCAGTTGAGGATTGAGCGATAGTAGGAAGATTGCTAGTGGCATAAGACTCTCCGTTCGTTCCAGCGGTAGACCCTTAATCAGTACGAGTGTAGTACTTCGGATACGGATATGGAGGGGTGTCTTGAGGAGCTCGGGATCAGTTTTACCTTGATCCATGATCCATAGGAGTACTGTGTTCCCCCAGAAGTCAATCAGCTGAGAGGTGCAGTGCAACAGTGGTGGACGCTCTACCTCGGAGAGAGGATAGAGGCAAATGTTCCATGGGCTGACTTTGAGAAGGAATTCTGAGAGGAATTCCTTTCTTCCATGATCAAGGTGGAGAGGAGGCATGAGTTACTCTCCCTTCAGTAGGGGAGTATCTCGGTACGAGAGCTAGGAATCAAGTTCAATGATCTCCTGCGATGTGCTCCAGATCTCTTTCCGGATGAGGAGTCTCGGTCGTGACTTTTGGAGGAGGCGCATCGTCCTTCGCTCCAGTATGTTGTCACCCTCTTCACCCTTCTGACGAACTTGGTGGTACAGAAGAAGGCAGAGGTTGTAGAGAGGATTTAATCGCTGGGAGGTTTACCCCGAGAGAGGATCCAGCCAGGCTCGTCGAAGGGGATGGCAGTCTGGAGCAGGTCTCCTGCGACAGGACCTTCCAGTTTCAGGCCAGTAGGGAGCAGGCCCCAGCAGTTCCAGTTCAGATCATTGGGTCCTCGTCCCTTTTTCACGAGCCTAGGACCAAATTGTTTTTCTTGTGGATGTTTTGGGCACGATCAAAGTCGGTTCCTGACCCAAGCTCAGTATGGTGGAGATGTACAGGTTTAGCGCCCACCTTAGCAGCACCAGTCACCGGTAAGACCCTTATTACAGAAACCGGCTCCAGTACCTCTGAGGGGAGATGAAGCAGGTGGTGGCCAGCCACAAGGAGTTCCTCAAGGATCCCAATCGGGATGTGGTTGAGGTGGCAGACGTCAACCGGGAGGCGGAGGAGCATGGCGCGGATAGTTGCATGCATCTGAGGTAGCATCTCAAGAAGGACAAGGGGTCGATAAATATGTGTTTGGGTTCTCATGAATGATCTCCACTATGTTTTGTTGGGAGCATTACACTCCATTTTTGGAACTCTTTTTCTCATTCTTTGGTCCTGAACCTTGTTTTAGTGAGTTTTTAATGCTATGTCCTTTCCCAGTTTTCATTAAATGTACGTGAAGAGCCCTATCATGTGGGGAGGGGAAGACCTAATCCCTAATCGAGACACATTAATTTAGATGTGATTAAACTCATGCAGGTGAGTCAGTTCCACCTAAAGTGGATAATATCTCGACATGGTAGAAGGAATTCCCCAAGCCATATGTCCAGGCAGTGTGTGGGTTATACGGTGTTCGGGGTAGTGTAAGTTGGAAAATCCTAATATATGGAAGTGGGAAGGCCCAATCCTTAATTGAGACGCATTAATGCGGATTCGATTAAACCCGTGTAGGCGAGTCAGTGCCACCTAAAGTGGATAATATCTCAACATAGGAGAGTGAATTCCTAACTTATATGATTAGGGTTGCCGGTTGGGTTCCTGTTATAACAATAACCCTAAGAGGTATCTTGTTGGGTTTCCTCTGGGTTGGTTTTTGAATTCTCAGGGACGAGAATTTTTTAAGTGGTATATGATGTAATGGCCCACACCTCCCCGACCCATTCCTTTGTCAAAAATAAAGTCGATAAGTGTTCTGAAGGGTAAAATGGAATTTTCCCACACTTTCCAGATTTTTTGAAACTACATGTCGTGTAGTTTGAGTACCCGCCGTGTACCACCTTTCTGGGTATACCCCGTGTTGAAGGCAGTGTCCTTGTTGTGTGGGATGATGGTTTCACGCCATGTGTCTATTTCTACATGCCGTGTAGTCCTCTCCCATGTATGTGTTACCAGTCAATAGTCATGTACCGTGTTGGAGCCGTGTCCTTGTCGTGTGCAATAAATGAGTACACGTCGTGTGTCCAAACTACATGTCGTGTAGTCCTTACCCACATACGTGTTACCAATTAATGGTTGTGTACCATGTTGGAGCTGTTTCCTTGCCGTGTGCAATGAATTAGTACATGACGTGTGTCCAAACAACATGCCGTGTAGTCCTTCTCCGCATATGCATTACCCTCAAACCGTGTGTTTACCAGTCAACGGCCGTGGAGCCGTGTTGGAAGCCGCATGGAGACCATGTTAAAGAACCGAGTACACTCCTTGTATCATAAAGTACACATCCTGTACTTTTTCTTTTCATGCCTATAAAAGGAGGGATCCCCACCTCCTTTCAACTCACACCTCTCCTCCCCTCTCCTCTGAGCAGAGCTCTCCCAAGAGACTCGAAGGCTCTTCCTTCCATAACTTCTTCGTCCAAGCTCCGATTTACGATCCGTCAGCGGCCACAGGATCATAATGACGAGGCGGAGCTTCTGAGCTTGGGTCCATTGACATTCCTTAGGCCTTTTCTTTCCGACATCCACCTGAGGAGGTTTTACCAGGACCCAACAGAAGTGATGGACGCCGACAGTTGTCTTCTAAGGTTGATCCGGGGGAGAGTTGTGATCAAGAACCTATTGAGGTAGGGATCATACCTTCATCTCTCTAATTTGTGCATCATGCGGGGTGGGTGTCTTCTTGTTTACGTGAAACACGTTAGAATCTATTTTAATGAAGATAACAATTGGCTTATATAATGGGGATGGGATGTTGTGATTGCTATTACTTTATTTCCTGTGATTTTTTGTTGTGAATTGAATGAGCTTCTACCTACTTAAAATCACCATTTTTGGGGGCCTTTTCTTACGCAATATAATGTTTCCCTCTCCTTGTAGATTTTCTAATGGAAGGAAACCTTGTGGATTGTGTAAATTTGTTAATCATCTAATGATGGCTGTTAAAATCTGGAACCCTTGTGTGATCACCCTGGTTAAAAAAATGGAATAATGAACATGTGGGTGTTGGCTTGGTTTAGGGTTGGTGTGAATGCTATGTTGGTGATGGGTAGCGGGGCTGTGATAAATGGTATTAACGGGATAATGATGTACGGGTTTTGGTGTGTTTGTGGTTATGGTGGTTGGCAGCGAGGCTGCAGGGATGGGCTTGATTTTTAATGAATAGTGGGTTGTGTTTAATTAATAAAAGTGTAAGAGTTAATGAATGGTGGGGCATGGAAATGAAAAGGAAATAATAATCAATGGGGTTGGTAGTTTTATAAGAAGGGCTTGGTTGTGTTTCTTGTGTTTTCTTAACTTGATTTGTGGATGGTAGGGATATGTTTTACGAACGATCGTTATGGTTGGTTGTAGATAGTTTCCCAGTAGTTGAGGAACTAAATAAGCTAATTTCTGTTGATATGTGAAAACCTAAATGGGATTGGGGTTGTTTGTTGTATGCATGCATCGTGGTAGCAGTGCCGAGGCACCTTCTCAGTTTCTCTGTTTAGAAGCCATAGGTGGGGTTGAGTGGTTGCTATATATATATATATATATATATATATATATATATATATCTGTATTATTTGTGTTTTATCGCACAACACCCATGTTGAGCACTTAGTGCCAAACACTCCCATTTCATGGGAGATGGTGATTTCCCATTGTCACTAGCTCCTTCCTGCTCCTTCTCCCATAGGATGTGATGGCTTGAGGCGACCTTACACCCAAGACACTTCGTGTCGGTTTCGATTAGGGTGGTTAGGCCCAACACTCATCAGGTAGGATTATAGGCTATAATGGCTTGAGGCAACCTTACACCCAAGACACTTCAGGTAGGTTTCGATTGGGGTGGCATTAGCCCAAGACTCTTCGAGCAGGTTCTACTGTTTCCCAAGTCTCTTTGGGATGAGGCCCAGGTGTGTGAGGGTGGAATATGTGGTTGTGAGGCCCAGGTGTGTGGTGGTGGGATATGAGGTTGTGAGGCCTAGGTGTGTGCTGGAGGGATACATGGTTGTGAGGCCCAGGACTGTGCGGGTGGGGAGATTGTGGCAGCATCAGGACGTTCATCGTTTGGAAGAGCATCTAACTAAAGGGAAATGGTGCGGGGTACCCAATCCTCTTGTTCTTATACTACAACTACCTGTTGTGCTTGTGTTTTGGTGAGTGTGGCTAGTGAGGTTGGGTGGATAGGATTCATTGCTAGGTTTCTTATGTTGTTCTCACGGGACATTAGGATGTCTCCTCACTTATGCACGAGAGCTTTAGGTTTCCCTACTGAGTATACTTGTATGGTCACCCTATGTTTACTTTCAGGTTTCCTTGAGGACTACCAGGGTCGTGCGGGACCCTACTAATCAGACCGTTGGAGTTGTTGTTGTTGTTGTACCTTTGTTTTTCTTTTGGTATTATACTTTGAGCTTTTTTGTGCTTGTACCTTATTATAAAATTGTATAAACATGCATGTGGGATTGGTTTGGGTTTATTTATATACACTGGTTCTATTTCTTTTTGGTGGTTGGATTGTCCTATTTCCCGATCCTAAATAATAAAAAGGGTAATGCCACCCATATTTTTGAAAAATCATACCCTTGGTTCTAGTCGCCACCCCGGGGCCTACTGGAGGCGGGACTTGGCGGTCATTATCTCCCTTTCAGCATTGCCAGCTCAGGAGGGGCATCTTTTGTGGGAGGGGGTTGTGAAATTAATATAGAAGAACATTCAATAATTTTTGTATTATACAGATTTTGTGAGCTTTCCGAGATATACATCCCTGTATAGATACATACAGGTAGACACAGATCCGACAGAGATGTACCTAATGTTAAAACATGAAAACACCACTATGAGAACAACTTGAACGAGAACTATTTCCTTATAACGGGACATCTTACACTCTTGGTTACAACACTCCTAGGGGATATGCTTCTGAGAAATGACATTTTCATTAAAAACTGATTTTAAGGATTTAAATATAAGATGATAATATATAACGTAGGTTAATCCTCAGGTATTTTAGAATGATAATAAGTGTTTTATGATATTCTCTAAATGATTTTTTGACTCACACAATGACTTCTTATGTTTGTCAATGGATGGATTCCAAGGCGGTCATAGTATCATTGAACATGATGTACAAGGTGGGAACAACGGTTGAATTGAGAAACAAAATGGAATGTTGATAAAAGTGAAAGATAACGTGTTCATGATGAATTAGGTTTCTAAAAATATGATCAAAAACATATATATTAACCAACTCTTGGACTCTATAAAGAAGAGAATGGCGGTGAAAGTTAAGATCTACTGTAGTGGAGATCATAGAGAAATGAAATCCCAATTTAAATCATGTAGGAAATATGGAAGGAAAAACCTAGGGTTGTGTCTTAATAGAACAAAAAATTGATTTATGTGTGGGAATGAAGGAAAAAAATGTAATTAATTACAAAAGAAAAATGAAGTGCACTATGGAAGAAAATAAAAATGATCCTAATAATCCATTTACATTTATTTTTAGTAAATGTAGGTTACCTGAGCATTACACAAGTGGATTCCCTATTTTATAGGATACCTTCATTGTCAAGGAAGAACCTATAAAGAAATAAATGTGTAGTTAAATGTTTAATTGTATTATCTCTCTTTGGTGATGCGATTACTTTGGAAGAGTTTTCTATTGTATGTGTAACCCTGATGATCATTTTGTAAAAATTCTATTTTAATAATAATTTTCATTCTTACTATTGATATTGAATTACATAACCATTTGTGTTTATATGATCTTTAAATTTGAGGCAATTACATGTTATTAAATTTTGGGATGAAAATGTGAGGCATGAGATAACATCTGTGGAGAAATTATGTTATAATTATTTTCAATAATTTATTTCATATTGGGAATGTTATAAAAAAAATTTCAAAAGGGAAAACACGGAGTCTATGTGTCAACCCATCACATCAGTCAAATCTGCTAGAATCAAACCCACAACCATAATGTGATTGTGATTTATCTCGTACAATTGGACTATCTGATGTCCCTAGTTAGTGTGACTATTTATTTTTATTAAAATGATATTATTGATAAATATTAAGTTTTTTTTAAGATATTATGTCTTATTAAATGTATATCCTTATTATAGGAAAATTATTTGATGAATAAATGATAAAAGTTATTTTAGAAGTCGATCTCTTTGTTTTGAAAACTATATGCCTAAGGAAAATAGAATACTATGGGATTTCATTTGAGGATTAATGGTGGGTTTTTATCTATGTCTTTATTGTGTTTTTATAGATATTTGGGTAATTTTTGGAAATGATTAACCTATCCTAGAAAATATGTTATTAAGATATTTACTTTTAAACATGTGACTTTAAGAGTATTCGATGTTATTTTGAGATACAATTTAATTTGGAAAATAGTGTAATCAAATTATTCTATGTTTTGGGGTTCAATATTAGTTTGGATTAAATTGATGGAATTTAAGGTAAATTTTTTATTGATTGTTATTTATGGAACATTTCATATTGTTAGTTTAATTTAGATATTAGGATTAATATTTCCTTCTCTAAAGGAATATCCTTTTTGGGGATCATTAAATCTTATACTATCCATTTCTATTTTGGTTAATATATAAAGACTAGGTAAACATATATAGTTTATCATTTGTGGATTATATAATTCTCAAAAAGTTGGTTCTAGCTCATCAGATGTGACCAAGTCATCTTGAATACTCATCATTTGAATAAAATATGTGTTAATTGTATAAATTTATTAAAGGATGAAAATCTACATAAAAATTAAGTATATCTCATTATATTGTAATTCATATCATAAATAAATTCTTCAACATTATGAAATGGAAGTTAAAACTAAAAACGTTATCTGTTTACTTTTCTTACTAGAAACTAATGACTATTTATCCCATCAAAAGTTTTTGGTTTTATTTTTGTTAAAATTGTCATGATCATGTTTTCTATCAAACTATACAAGAACATGACACTTATTTTAGCTTCCATATCTGTGTTTTCATATATGGAATCCTAATATGGGTTATTATGGGTGTCCTCTATACTTCACTTTCTTTCATATAATGAGATAGTTTTATTGAATCTTTTAATGATGTGGTATTTTCAATGTAGTTCCCATGACCAATTTTAAAATTACTAGGACTGAATTTCCAAAATGGGAAATATTTTAACACCCCAAGATTTCATAGTAAGTTGTTTTTTTAATGTAATTCTATATCTTGTGCTACAAGAAATAACATGTTTCAGCACACTATGTCATTCCAAACTAGCCATTCAAAAGCTTTTATGAATAGTATTAACTGAATTTTGAATTTTATATACACCATATAATTTTATAATCCATATTATATTTTTCTTAGACAATATATAAGAACAAATACAGTTTTTAATATAAAATAGGTATTTTTCAAAAAAATGAAATTATATGACCTCTTAATGCAAAAACATTTTCTAAAACCAATATTAGAATGTTTTTTATTTTCAATTTAATGAAATTAAATTTACCTTTATATTGGGGACATAATCATTTAATTATGATAAGTTTTTGGTACTTTTGGGATAACATTCATATTTTGATGAGTACTGAAAAATACTAAATTTTAATTGACAAAATCTTTATAATTGAAAAACATTATATTGTTAAATTAACTATTTGAATGGTATGTATGTATAATTAGATTATATTTTTATCATTCGAAACAATTGAGATCATTATAAGTAATTACACATTGATATTTTACATAAACACATGTCAATCTGTTGATAGTTTTTAATTTTATAAACCCCAATTTTCAGTTTTGACAAAGGGATTTAATTTTAATGTAATTAATGTAACTTATACATTTTTTATTTAGCATAATTGAATTCATTTTTGAATTCAGAATATCAAAAATAGCATTGGGTAAATTTTTGGTATTTTTGTAAAGACCCAGAAATATCAAGGAATTTTTTTCTTAATTTCAATGAATTTTAAAAGTACGCGGTTTCTGACGGCACCTGATTCCGAGGCTCGGTGTGCCCGAAATCAATTTCGGAAGTTTTTTTAAGCTCAAATTAACACGTGTATGTAGTTTTACTGAATAAGTGTTATAACTCATAAATGGTTACTCGGATCAGAAATCTGAGGGCACGGTTGCACTCAGGATGGCGGGTTTACCCTTGGCACGACTTACGTTTTGTCGGCACGGGCCTCCTGTGAGAAATTACATAAATGGCTTAACAGTAAATAAAATAATTAAATACATTATTTTATTTTTCTAATGCTTATAACTCAAAAATGGTAGCTCGGATTAAAAATCTGAGACAACTGCTAAACTTGTGAGGGTATGGTTTATTTAAGCAGATACTAACATTGGCCGGCACGGGCAACCATAAAAATTTAGTTTTTGGCCACAAATAAAATAATTAAATGACAATTATTTTATTGTAAAATTGGTATCTTTTAAACGGTAACTCGGATTGAAAATCGGAGAGTACAGTTGGATTTGTTGGGGAGTGTTTCACTTAGGTAGATCCTGACCATGACCGGTGCGGGTCGACGGTGATTGATAATAATTTTCCGTACTTTTTTCGGGTACGTTCAGTAAACGTACATGTGGGTTTTCCTATCTTTTGAACTGTTTCTCATAATTGAAATTCAATGGCGCTGATGTACTCGCAGCACCGATATTTGCTTAAGGGGACCTTTATCGCAGTTGCGTTTTATGCGGGTTGAAAGATAAAATTTGGGGATTAGTCACAAAGATAAATAAAATTGTTTAGAACAATTTTATACACCATGGTGGTTAAATCATACTTGGGGAAGTTTATGGTGGGGCCCACACCCACATAACTTCTCATGTGTAGATATTTGTAAGGTGGGGCCCACATGATCCTCAACCTTTCATCTCCCTTGAAACCACCTTAAACTCCCTTTCTTTTATTGTGACAACCATTATCTTTATTAAGTTTTTTAAACTCTTCACCTTCCTCCCAAATAAATTTCCAAAACATTATAATTAATTAAGGAGGTTATCCAATTAATTAATTATAGTGTTTGAATCTTAAATCAATTGTTTTTTGAATAAAATAATAGGAAGAGCTATTATTTTAGTTGGAAAATTGTGGTGTTGGAGAAAACCTGGGAATGATTAGGAGATATAGATAAAGAAAATGTTCATATCTTCGACGAAGAACGCCTACAATGAAGAATGATTCCCTATTCTCTGTGACGCCGGTTCCACAAAGAATGTCGATGCACCTTCCTTTCTCTTCTCCACGACGTCATTCTTCGCGATGCCATCTACCGCGGTGTTCATCTTCCATGGATCGACGATGTGCGACGTCTTTGCGAGGAAGGGAAATATTGTATATTTCTAAATTATGTGGTTTATACCCTCGATCTTCAGCGTTTACTTGTAGGATTTATCTTTGTGTATTCCTTACCTGGGTTTAAATTTCTCATGATGAACGCGAATTAAATAAATTAATTCGTGGATCGATAATCAATTGATTGAATTAATTTTCTTATTGTTTATCTTGAATTTGAAATTCTTGAACCATGATAAATATTTAATTTCCAATTCCCCATGTTCTTGATTCTCAAAAACAATGGCCAAACTAACATGAATATCGATACACACTTTCACCGTGATCTTTTCTTATTCATTGTCCGGACATTCTTCGCATGTTCTTCATCATCAAATAATTAAGCACGCTGGAAACTCAATGTTTCCCTGAGCACGACATACGGACGCGAAGATCTCGACTCGAGGATCATGGATATGCATTCGTATCTTTTTTTCATGTTAAATCAATGTCAGAATGGAGTGCAGAATGATCACGTGGCATGAGTAGGGCGGTCTGGCAGAGAACAGTTGGCAGGCTGAGGTGGAATCCGTGGGTGCCGCATGTTGGAGGCGCTATTTTGGGGAACGATAAATTAGAATGGATTGGAGAGAGAAATTGAAGTGTTGAAATAATAAAGTAAATAATAATAAAAACAATAAAGGAAATGAGGTTTGGGAATGCCGCATGGAGGAGGCACCAATGTTGATGCGTGGAAGATTTGTATATTATAATTTTGTAAAATAATATTAAAAATATTAATAATATAATAGTGTAATTATTATTTTCATTAGGAAATCCGTATTTTGACGGTATCTTCTTCGTGCGGCCTCAGTTTCAAGAACCATCGGCAGAAATGTGAACCAGATTCCGAGACGGATATTATGAGTCCAATATTGGATTTTTTTTTCGGGTTTTTGAATCGGGTACCCGAAGCGCTCGAAAAATAATAGATTTAATAATATTATTAAATCTTCGACCCACCATAACTCATGCGTGCGACGTTCGATTTCCTTGCCGTCAGTGGAAATATAATCCCGTCATTAATATGATCGATTCAAGTCTAATGTTGGATACTAAATTCTATTTTGTGGTGCGGGGCCACGAAACAGCGAATATTAATAATAATATTATTATTACCGGATCTTGTATCGGACATATCTCTCTCATATGGTGTCGGAATGACGAACCGTATGCGACGTTGCGACACTGGAATTACGAAGGTTGTTTCAAGACTAATTTTGGATATTTATGTCAAGGTTGAGGTGCGGGCCCCACGAGGCTCGATTCGCGCATGATGCGGTGAAATGTAACGTTTTAATCGGCTATCCGTTTGGTACCAATGGGTAGTCCATATTGTGTGTTTTCCCTATGGATCACAAAGATGTGACCGTTTTGGTTAACCGGTGTCATTTGAAGTACGACTTGGTTGGATCGATCATGAATCCAACCGGGCCCTCTGAGCGGAAACGCTTATAACATGAACTCTGTATGTTCGATTGACGTGTCGTCGACTTTGTCGGATTCCAATTAATGAGACGGAAATTTTGGTATACATAGCCTGAGGATTGGACAGTATTGAAATATAGCCGGGTTAGATTGTACCTGAAATCCATCCTGGCCCCTCGAATGGAAAAGATGATAAATTTTAGACTGGACGTCTATTTGGCGTACCGTCAGCGGTGTTAGTAATCACATTGAGCAATGGTCCCTATGAGTATCCCCTATATGAGTTCGAGGTACATTTGAGATATGGCCAGGTTGGTTCCCACACGAAACCAACCACGCCCCTGGGACCTAAAGGCTAATAACTCAAAGACCAGGCGTCCGATTGAAGTTTCGTCTATTGTGTTGAGACCCCTATGACGAGGCGGTCCACTAAGATACTTCTTCATGGGACTTTGATATACTTTGGGTATCGACCTGTAATGTAGAGACCCGAAGCCTGACGTGCATGGACATTACATTACTTTTGCGGAATACGTAGTACATAACAAAAACACACACACAAGGATCGTAATAGTTTAGTGTCTTTGGAAACTCGGAACGTAATCTTCTAATTGTGGTGAAAGATCTTCAATATCTCCCATAAAGATCTTCCCCTTTTTTTACCTAAAACCTTTCTTTATATCCTGGGGAAAATAAAACATAAAAGGGTGAGCTCAAATGCTCAGTAAGGGTAAACAAAAGAAAATCAATCACATCTTATTCATAAGAACATAACTTTTGGAAATCTTAACCTGCAAAAGAGAGCATAATTTCATAACATGGGATTAATCATAGTAGTGAAAATGAGATCCCCATAATCATAACATAAAACTTGAAACTTTGTGGCATGCACACATAATCATGGAAATCATTTCTTGTTAGTCATGACTCATTGCCAAGACTATCTTAGTGGACAAAGTCCCTTTCTGAATCGAGTAACCCTCGTTTCAGTCCTGTTTCACTGAACCGGTATAACCTACCATTTCAGCCATGTCTATCTCATGAGATATAAAATCATTACCCAATGCATTGGAGGGAGATATAGGCCCCACCCATCTCATAATGAATCCTTTCTTATGTGTTCCACAAAATCATAAATCATACATTATTGCATAACCCATGTAATAAAAATGGGATTCTTAAACAACATGACATCATAAAACCATTCATATAAGATAAAGGAATTCATAAACATAATTCCATCACAACATAGTCAAATCAATGTAATAATAGGGATAAAAACATAACCCTTTATTATCTTAGATGGAAAATAATTTTGATAAAACACTTGAACTCCATTCTTGAGGAAAATATCCTTTCTTCTTCAAAAACATTTTTCCTTTCATAACATGTCATAAAACTTTAAAATAAAAGAAGTTGATTAAAAATAAACTTGAAAACTTGTAAAGGAAGCTTTTTGGAAACAATGTTTTAAAAATCCATTCATGCCGTATAAGTTAAAAAAAACATTCTTCGTACTTTTTTCGGAAAGTCAAAAAGTACCTCGTATGAAAAACGACAAAAGATTCCTTTAATATCTTTTACAAAAAAAAACTTACCGAAGGGTAAAATTGGATATAAACTATTGTAGAAGGATGGAAATAATATTACATATTGAGGGAACATGGATGTGGATGATAAAATACACCCCAGTAATTAGCAATGTAAATACGATCTCGGATAAAAGTGAGATTGTGATATTTCCCTTACCTTAGGTCCGACTTGCGTTGTACGTATCCGAAACTCCTGTATAATGATTTAAATCATGTTATTGACTTATTACAGAATCATACTCATTGTTATGATATCATATATGGTTCACTGATGACATTATATTACCCGTTCTTTTGTAAATTCCATGTTAAAGAAGCGTTTTGGGTATAATCGTTTCATTTATCGTAGGTGTTTTGACTTGTTGTTCTTGACATCATTATTACTTATATCATGATTTACTTACTTCCAGAATATAAAATATGATTTATATATCATATATATTCAGTATATATATATATAATATGTAGATAAATAAAATGAAAAACACCGTTCATGGTGACGGTAGTCCGTACGTACGCATGAACGTTGTTTTCCTTTCCTTATTGTCTTGAAATGGAAGTAAGTAGATGACATACATATGTATATATATACATAAATCCAGTAGCTTTATAATGTCATATATTTCATTATTATTTCTTATATATACATTATAATCATTCTTAAATGGTTAACATGGAGAATGAATCTCATCGCGTCGTCGAGACGGTAGTCCGTACGTACGCACGAGCGATGATATCATTTCTATAAATTTTGAATTGAATTGGAGAGGATTATACAATATATCAGAATCAATATGATGTTGTAATAACTATGTATAGTTATTCTTTACACCATTATACCCATCCATGTAAGGTGGTGGTGGAAAATAGATTACACCACGGCGTGGAGACGGTATTCCGTACGTACGCACGCGCGGTGATTTCTTTTTCCGTAGGATGGATAGATGGTGAAATAGGGTTGTTTCATACTTATAATAACATATCAGTATATGATTGATACTGATGTTATTACTTCATAATGAAACAACCTAAGAAGAAGAAGTGGAAGAAGAAATAAAGATGAAAGAATTGGTAACGGTAATTACCTCTTCTTTGAAGTGCCTCTTTGAGACCCCCTCTTAGGGAACTAAAATTGGTCTTTGAGGAAGACCAGAACCTCTAGGATGTTTCTAGGGAAGTGGAGAAGAGATTTTGGCATGGGTTGGCCGAGCTTTAGTGCTCAAATTGGTGTGAGGAGGAGGGGGAGGAGGATCCCTTTTATAAGGGAGGAGAGGGGCACCTTAGGAATATCTCAAAATATTATTTTATATTAAAGTCAAAATCGGTTTATAATGGTTCCAAAGGGTCTTATTTCGAAGATAAAGTGGGGAAGGGTCGCAATACTATCAACCAATAGGATTTAGACAAGTTTAGGGTATTATTTTAACCTTATCAATTAGATTTAACTCTAAGTTAAATAATTTATCTTTTACCATGTCTTTTTGTTTTCTTTCACTATATGGTTAATATACTTACTATAACATGCCAAACGAACCCCAAATTGTTTATTATTAATATATATATCCTTATCTAAGTCATTTGGCCGAACCTTAGATTTTTATGAATAAAATAACAATTAATAATATAATATTTGATTTAAAAACTATTTTGTGTCAATTTTGACACTATTTGATATATTATTTTTGTGAAAGTCATAACAGAATTATATGTTCGAACCAAGTTGATTAAATCAACACTAATATATCATAGTAACCTAGAAAATTAGTGGAATTCATAAAAAGTCTTAAATTATATTTATTTTGGTATTTATATTATCAATTATGTCAATATGTTATTAATAAGATAATTACTGCATCATCTTTGTGTCATAAATAAATTATATTATTTGATGTCTAAAAATTACAAATAAAATACCATCATGTAAGAAATATTTTTAGCTTTCTAATATATATTTACAATCGAATTTATCTTATGTATAACCCCATATTAAAAATGATTTACTTATTAAACTTTGATTTTAACTATTTTAACCCTTCTTTAAATAAATTAATAATAAATGTCCTAATCTAATCCAAGTGGGCCTAAATGGTCATATTTTATTCCTAAGTTTGTTTTTGGTCGAATTACACTTGTCCAATAGAATTAGGACATGTGTTAGGGTAATATTAATATCATATTTACCCTTAGTTACCCTATTTACTATTAACCGCGGTAAAAATAGTAAAAAGTTACTATTCACCAAAAAATTATTTTTATCTCATTAAACCACATTTTACTTACTGATATCAACCGTGTCTGTCGGATTTTCGAAATTTCATTCACAGAAGCGGTAAAATTACGTTTTATGAAAAATTCAGTTTTTAACCTACCACTTAGTAGTTTCACTATTTATCAAAAATTGATGTTTTTCAGAACACTGCCAAAATTTCATCCTAAGATATATTTCATATTCCGAATTCAAAAATGAAGTCTATTTTACCAAATTCATATCATATAATTTTCATTAATTAATTTTATAATTAAATCCCGCTGTTAAAACAAATAGCGTGTTTTTAAGAAACAATATCTATCAAAATATTGACACTTGATTATGTCTGGTTTAAATGTGAAATTACATCCAATGACCAACATCGTATTAAATTGTAAAAATATATTCTAAATATACTTTAAAACCACTCAAATTAATAATTTATCACTATTAATTATTTCGATTAAAAAAGTTGTTTTTAATTATAATTTAGTAATTTTCACTATTCATCAGAATATGAAAGTTATCCGATAAGTACCAAAATTTCACCTTAGGCTAAATTCGATAATACGAATCCAAAAATGAAGTTCATTTTGAAAAATAAGATTTACAGAGTTTTAAAAAGTGGTTATTACTATTCATAACGGCTAGTTTTAATAATATTTTAATAGCATATCATTGTTTAGTGAACTCGGTATTGCGTATTACACACGCTATCGAGGAAGGTCGCGATTGCGTGTAATGCAAGGCAAGTAAAGGATGCGTGTTGTGCAAGCTCCTTTTGGTGTAGCGTACAACACAAGACTTTAATAAAATTAAAAAGAATTTTTTTATAAAATCTTGGGCTGTTACATTCTACCCCCCTTAAAATGAATTTCGCCCTCGAAATTCGTCGGGGTTATAAATGGTTTACTATTCGAAAGTTTCTTTAATAGAAACCCACATCGTAAAAAGGAATATCAAAACCAATCTTTAAAAACAAATGTATGAAACGTAATGGTTACCCAAATAAACTAATCATTGGGTTTCCACATAGGTGAAAATATGGATATGGAAGAGAAATCTAACCATCATGTTCTGATGGAGAGTGGTAGAGAACATGGCTATGGAAAAGCCAGTAATCACAAATCCATAGATTTGTGATGATATAAGGTACCATCTGATTCATTAGGTATAAGATCACTAGGACAACATTTTTGGTTTTCAAGATCATTTCCCTAAAGTTGAAAATTTGAATTAGAATAAATACTTACTTAATTTTGGTACAATCTCACTGTTGTTCGTGCCTTGAACAATTTCCACTTCATCTCTTAAATAAATGAAGTTGAATTTGTTATTCATGAAGTATTAGCTGATCATGTGATAGAATGACGGGTCATTCCATCTGTCTCAAACAAAAGGTTAGCAAAAATTATATGCATAAGTCGATCTATAGTGAGATTAATCATATATGGTTCCTAAAATGAACTTATACTTCATATATCATACCGCTTAATAAAATAAAACTAGTTTCTACTAAACAGGGACTTCATGTAGGCCAGTGGTAGGCGATAAAGGCCAGTCGCACTTCGGTTGTGGGTTCGATTCCTACAGCCTTGTCCGAAGCGATGCACTGTCGCCCGTCCTGCAGGTTGTCCTTTTTCCAAAATTATATAACATCCCATCAATAATATCGAAAAAACAAACAATACTAACTTATGTCCAACATAATCCATTCCAATCTTTAGGCTTATCCATAATACTGCAGTCGACTCTTATAATATAGTGAAAATGATTACCAGAGATTTAACACCATCGTCGATCCCCATATATCATAAGATATGTTTTGTTGGTCACATTCCAAACATTAAAAGTCCTTAATCGTGTATTCTCTTGAATACCTTAGTGAAAACATGAATGCAGTTAAAAGTTAACACTTTTCACATACAAAAATCCTCAAAATTCTATATACTCAAACTTAGTCCTTATATCAATCATGAGCTCATGAATACTGTTAAACATTTCATTTTCTCGTTTTCCCTTCATTATGCGCATAATATCTCAATCACTTTGAATACCACATTAAACCCATACATAAATATTCCAATATTTCATGATACAACATTATTTTGGAATCCCATTACATAAACACTTAATCATTCCACCACATCATTGTCATATTCAACATTGCCAATAGTGATCGCATGTGACTTCCCTTTGTCCTTTGCCTTCAGCGGTTGCTCATGTTGATCATCACTAACCCTTGGATTAGGGCATTTATTAGCATAATGCCCCATTTCCTTACACTTGAAGCATTGAAGTGTTGGTGGTGCGTTCTCTGCAGTGTTTGCTTTGTTCACATCACTAGAAACCCTTTTTCCATTACTTCGACACTCAGCTACTCGATGACCTTCTTTTCCACACTTAAAACATTTTCTAGTCCCTTTAAGACAATCTCCTCCATGATTCTTTCCACACATTGAGCATAATGAAACATTCATTTTCTTTTCACCATTATTCTGAGATTTCTCCTTGAACTCCATCTTTCGTTTCTTTTCAAAACCATGAGATGGATATGTAACACCAACTTCCATTTCTACCTTCATAGCACAACGCACAATTTCTTCATAGCTACTGAAGTCTCGTATAGCTAATGCCCTTCGAAGACTTGGTTTTAAGCCACTGAAAAATCGATCAACTTTACTTTCAGGTTGGATGATAATGCCAGATGAATACCTTGCAAGTCATGTAAAATTCGCTTCGTATATACCAACAGATTCATCATCCTTCTGTTTCAGCTCAAGAAACTCCTTTTCCATCTTCGTTCGGAGAATACGAGGGATGTACTTACTGAAAAACAAGTTCTTGAACTCGTCCCATTCCATGGACTCAATTTCATCTCTTTGCCTTGTATTCTTGATAAGATTCCACCATTGATCAGCTTCACCTTCCAAACGATATACTGCTATGATGACTTTATCATGTTCAGAACATTGAAGAACTGAAAATATCTTTTCAGTGGTACTGATCCATTGTTCAGCAACAAGTGGATCAGAAGTCCCACTGAAAGAAGGTGGACGTTGCCTCATGAAGGACTCAATAGAATACTGTTCCTTTCCCTGCTCATTTGGAAGTCCAGAATGATTCATAGCTTGTGTAAGTATAGCAATAAGATTTTCCACTCCATCTCCCATAACATTTGTTTGTTCAGGAGGACAATCATTGCATTGTCCATTGCATTGATCAACACGGTTCCTTCGGGTTCCAGCCATCGTCTAAAACCCAAAAAGAATAGTGTGAGAGGCAAAAATCATAATAACGGGGGAGTAACTTCAATATCTAACATCTTAGGTTATATTCTATGATCGTTACCGTAGTTCTAGGAATATATCATATACGTATACTTATCCTTAGGGACATCCCTAGACAAACCTTATAAATATCTCTAGGGATCTCACTAAAGTTCTCGCATCCTAGTTTCAAAAGGTTGACTAAACCTTTCCTCTGATACCAACTGTAGAGACCCGAAGCCTGACGTGCATGGACATTACATTACTTTTGCGGAATACTTAGTACATAACAAAAACACACACACAAGGATCGTAATAGTTTAGTGTCTTTGGAAACTCGGAACGTAATCTTCTAATTGTGGTGAAAGATCTTCAATATCTCCCATAAAGATCTTCCCCTTTTTTACCTAAAACCTTTCTTTATATCCTGGGGAATAGAAAACATAAAAGGGTGAGCTCAAATGCTCAGTAAGGGTAAACAAAAGAAAATCAATCACATCATATTCATAAGAACATAACTTTCGGAAATCTTAACCTGCAAAAGAGAGCATAATTTCATAACATGGGATAAATCATAATAGTGAAAATGAGATCCCCATAATAATAACATAAAACTTGAAACTTTGTGGCATGCACACATAATCATGGAAAATCATTTCTTGTTAGTCATGACTCATTTCCAAGACTATCTTAGTGGACAAAGTCCCTTTCTGAATCGAGTAAACCTCGTTTCAGTCCTGTTTCACTGAACCGGTATAACCTACCATTTCAGCCATGTCTATCTCATGAGATATAAAATCTTTACCCAATGCATTGGAGGGAGATATAGGTCCCACCCATCTCATAATGAATCCTTTCTTATGTGTGCCACAAAATCATAAATCATACATCATTGCATAACCCATGTAATAAAAATGGGATTCTTAAACAACATGACATCATAAAACCATTCATATAAGATAAAGGAATTCATAAACATAATTCCATCACAACATAGTCAAATCAATGTAATAATAGGGATAAAAACAGAACCCTTTATTATCTTAGATGGAAAATAATTTTGATAAAACACTTGAACTCCATTCTTGAGGAAAATATCCTTTCTTCTTCAAAAACATTTTTCCTTTCATAACATGTCATAAAACATTAAAATAAAAGAAGTTGATTAAAAATAAACTTGAAAACTTGTAAAGGAAGCTTTTTGGAAACAATGTTTTAAAAATCCTTTCATGTCGTATAAGTTAAAAAAAACATTCTTCGTACTTTTGTCGGAAAGTCAAAAAGTACCTCGTATGAAAAACGTCAAAAGATTCCTTTCATGTCTTTTACAAAAAAAAACTTACCGAAGGGTAAAATTGGATATAAACTATTGTAGAAGGATGGAAATAATATTACATATTGAGGGAACATGGATGTGGATGATAAAATACACCCCAGTAATTAGCAAAGTAAATACGATCTCGGATAAAAGTGAGATTGTGATATTTCCCTTACCTTAGATCCGACTTGCGTTGTACGTATCCGAAACTCCTGTATAATGATTTAAATCATGTTATTGACTTATTACAGAATCATACTCATTGTTATGATATCATATATGGTTCACTTATGACATTATATTACCCGTTCTTTTGTAAATTCCATGTTAAAGAAGCGTTTTGGGTAAAATCGTTTCATTTATCGTAGGTGTTTTGACTTGTTGTTCTTGACATAATTATTACTTATATCATGATTTACTTACTTCCAGAATATAAAATATGATTTATATATCATATATATTCAGTATATATATATATATAATAGGTAGATAAATAAAATGAAAAACACCTTTCATGGAGACGGTAGTCCGTACGTACGCATGAACGCTGTTTTCCTTTCCTTATTGTCTTGAAATGGAAGTAAGTAGATGACATACATATGTATATATATACATAAATCCAGTAGCTTTATAATGTCATATATTTCATTATTATTTCTTATATATACATTATAATCATTCTTAAATGGTTAACATGGAGAATGAATCTCATCGCGTCGTGGAGACGGTAGTCCGTACGTACGCACGAGCGATGATATCATTTCTATAAATTTTGAATTGAATTGGAGTGGATTATACAATATATCAGAATCAATATGATGTTGTAATAACTATGTATAGTTATTCTTTACACCATTATACCCATCCATGTAAGGTGGTGGTGGAAAATAGATTACACCACGGCGTGGAGACGGTATTCCGTATGTACGCACGCGCGGTGATTTCTTTTTCCGTAGGATGGATAGATGGTGAAATAGGGTTGTTTTATACTTATAATAACATATCAGTGTATGAGTGATACTGATGTTATTACTTCATAATGAAACAACCTAATAAGAAGAAGTGGAAGAAGAAATAAAGATGAAAGAATTGGTAACGGTAATTACCTCTTCTTTGAAGTGCCACTTTGAGACCCCCTCTTAGGGCACTAAAATTGGTTTTTGAGGAAGACCAGAACCTCTAGGATGTTTCTAGGGAAGTGGAGAAGAGATTTTGGTAGGGGTTGGCTGAGCTTTAGTGCTCAAATTGGTGTGAGGAGGAGGGGGAGGAGGTGCCCTTTTATAAGGGAGGAGAGGGGCACCTTAGGAATATCTCAAAATATTATTTTATATTAAAGTCAAAATCGGTTTATAATGGTTCCAAAGGGTCTTATTTCGAAGATAAAGTGGGGAAGGGTCGAAATAATATCAACCAATAGGATTTAGACAAGTTTAGGGTATTATTTTAACCTTATCAATTAGATTTAACTCTAAGTTAAATAATTTAACTTTTACCATGTCTTTTTGTTTTCTTTCACTATATGGTTAATATACTTACTATAACATGCCAAACGAACCCCAAATTGTTTATTATTAATATATATATCCTTATCTAAGTCATTTTTCCGAACAATAGATTTTTAGAAATAAAATAACAATTAATAATATAATATTTGATTTAAAAACTATTTTGTGTCAATTTTGACACTATTTGATATATGATTTTTGTGAAAGTCATAACAGAATTATATGTTCGAACCAAGTTGATTAAATCAACACTAATATATCATAGTAACCTAGAAAATTAGTGTAATTCATAAAAAGTCTTAAATTACATTTATTTTGGTATTTATATTTTCAATTATGTCAATATTTCATTAATAAGATAATTACTGCATCATCTTTGTGTCATTAATAAATTATATTTTTTGATGTCTAAAAATTACAAATAAAATACCATCATGTAGGAAATCTTTTTAGCTTTCTAATGAATATTTAAAATCGAATTTATCTTATGAATAACCCCATATTAAAAATGATTTACTTATTAAACATTGATTTTAACTATTTTAACCCTTCTTTAAATAAATTAATAATAAATGTCCTAATCTAATCCATGTGGGCCTAAATGGTCATATTTTATTCCAAAGTTTGGTTTTGGTCGAATTACACTTGTCCAATAGAATTAGGACATGTGTTAGGGTAATATTAATATCATATTTACCCTTAGTTACCCTATTTACTATTAACCGCGGTAAAAATAGTAAAAAGTTACTATTCACCAAAAAATTATTTTTATCTCATTGAACCACATTTTACTTACTGATATCAACCGTGTCTGTCGGAATTTCGAAATTCCATTCACAGAAGCGGTAAAATTAAGTTTTATGAAAAATTCAGTTTTTAACCTACCACTTAGTAGTTTCACTATTCATCAAAAATTGATGTTTTTCAGAACACTGCCAAAATTTCATCCTAAGATATATTTCATATTCCGAATTCAAAAATGAAGTCTATTTTACCAAATTCATATCATAGAATTTTCATTAATTAATTTTATAATTAAATCCCGCTGTTAAAACAAATAGCGTGTTTTTAAGAAATAATATCTATCAAAAGATTGACACTTGATTATGTCTGGTTTAAATGTGAAATTACATCCAATGACCAACATCGTATTAAATTGTAAAAATATATTCTAAATATACTTTAAAACCACTCAAATTAATAATTTATCACTACTAATTATTTCGATTAAAAAAGTTGTTTTTAATTATAATTTAGTAATTTTCACTATTCATCAGAATATGAAAGTTATCTGAAAAGTACCAAAATTTCACCTTAGGCTAAATTCGATAATCCGAATCCAAAAATGAAGTTCATTTTGAAAAATAAGATTTACAGAGTTTTAAAAAGTGGTTATTACTATTCATAACGGCTAGTTTTAATAATATTTTAATAGCATATCGTTGTTTAGTGAACTCAGTATTGCGTATTACACACGCTATCGAGGAAGGTCGCCATTGCGTGTAATGCAAGGCAAGTAAAGGATGTGTGTTGTGCAAGCTCCTTTTGGTGTAGCGTATAACACAAGACTTTAATAAAATTAAAAAGAATTTTTTTATAAAATCTTGGGCTGTTACATTCTACCCCCCTTAAAATGAATTTCGCCCTCGAAATTCGTCGGGGTTATAAATGGTTTACTATTCGAAAGTTTCTTTAATAGAAACCCACATCGTAAAAAGGAATATCAAAACCAATCTTTAAAAACAAAAGTATGAAACGTAACGGTTACCCAAATAAACTAATCATTGGGTTTCCACATAGGTGAAAATATGGATATGGAAGAGAAATCTAACCATCATGTTTTGATGGAGAGTGGTAGAGAACATGGCTATGGAAAAGCCAGTAATCACAAATCCATAGATTTGTGATGATATAAGGTACCATCTGATTCATTAGGTATAAGATCACTAGGACAACATTTTTGGTTTTCAAGATCATTTCCCTAAAGTTGAAAATTTGAATTAGAATAAATACTTACTTTATTTTGGTACAATCTCACTGTTGTTCGTGCCTTGAACAATTTCCACTTCATATCTTAAATAAATGAAGTTGAATTTGTTATTCATGAAGTATTAGCAGATCATGTGATAGAATGACGGGTCATTCCATCTGTCTCAAACAAAAGGTTAGCAAAAATTATATGCATAAGTCGATCTATAGTGAGATTAATCATATATGGTTCCTAAAATGAACTTATACTTCATATATCATACCGCTTAATAAAATAAAACTAGTTTCTACTAAAAAGGGACTTCATGTAGGCCAGTGGTAGGCGATAAAGGCCAGTCGCACTTCGGTTGTGGGTTCGATTCCTACAGCCTTGTCCGAAGCGATGGGTTGTCGCCCGTCCTGCAGGTTGTCCTTTTTCCAAAATTATATAACATCCCATCAATAATATCGAAAAAACAAACAATACTAACTTATGTCCAACATAATCCATTCCAATCTTTAGGCTTATCCATAATACTGCAGTCGACTCTTATAATATAGTGAAAACTATTACCATATATTTAACACCATCGTCGATCCCCATATATCATAAGATATGTTTTGTTGGTCACATTCCAAACATTCAAAGTCCTTAATCGTGTATTCTCTTGAATACCTTAGTGAAAACATGAATGCAGTTAAAAGTTAACACTTTTCACATACAAAAATCCTCAAAATTCTATATACTCAAACTTAGTCCTTATATCAATCATGAGCTCATGAATACTGTTAAACATCTCATTTTCTCGTTTTCCCTTCATTATGCGCATAATATCTCAATCACTTTGAATACCACATTAGACCAATACATAAATATTCCAATATTTCATGATACAACATTATTTTGGAATCCCAATACATAAACACTTAATCATTCCACCACATCATTGTCATATTCAACATTGCCAATAGTGATCGCATGTGACTTCCCTTTGTCCTTTGCCTTCAGCGGTTGCTCTTGTTGATCATCACTAACCCTTGGATTAGGGAATTTATTAGCATAATGCCCCATTTCCTTACACTTGAAGCATTGAAGTGTTGGTGGTGCGTTCTCTGCAGTGTTTGCTTTGTTCACATCATTAGAAACCCTTTTTCCATTACTTCGACACTCAGCTACTCGATGACCTTCTTTTCCACACTTAAAACATTTTCTAGTCCCTTTAAGACAATCTCCTCCATGCTTTTTTCCACACTTTGAGCGTAAGGAAACATTCATTTTCTTTTCACCATTATTCTGAGATTTCTCCTTGAACTCCATCTTTCGTTTCTTTTCAAAACCATGACATGGATATGTAACACCAACTTCCATTTCTACCTTCATAGCACAACACACAATTTCTTCATAGCTACTGAAGTCTCGTATAGCTAATGCCCTTCGAAGACTTGGTTTTAAGCCACTGAAAAATCGATCAACTTTACTTTTAGGTTGGATGATAATGCCAGATGCATACCTTGCAAGTCTTGTAAAATTTGCTTTGTATATACCAACAGATTCATCATCCTTCTGTTTCAGCTCAAGAAACTCCTTTTCCATCTTCGTTCGGAGAATACGAGGGAAGTACTTACTGAAAACAAGTTCTTGAACTCGTCCCATTCCATGGACTCAATTTCATCTCTTTTCCTTGTATTCTTGATAAGATTCCACCATTGATCAGCTTCACCTTCCAAACGATATACTGCTAAGATGACTTTATCATGTTCAGAACATTGAAGAACTGAAAATATCTTTTCAGTGGTACTGATCCATTGTTCAGCAACAAGTGGATCGGAAGTCCCATTGAAATAAGGTGGACGTTGCCTCATGAAGGACTCAATAGAATACTGTTCCTTTCTCTGCTCATTTGGAAGTCCAGAATGATTCATAGCTTGTGTAAGTATAGCAATAAGATTTTGCACTCCATCTCCCATAACATTTGTTTGTTCAGGAGGACAATCATTGCATTGTCAATTTCATTGATCAACACGGTTCCTTCGGGTTCCAGCCATCGTCTAAAACCCAAAAAGAATAGTGTGAGAGGCAAAAATCATAATAACGGGGGAGTAAGTTCAATATCTAACATCATAGGTTAAATTCTATGATCGTTACCGTAGTTCTAGGAATATATCCTATACGTATACTTATCCTTAGGGACATCCCTAGACAAACCTTATAAATATATCTAGGGATCTCACTAAAGTTCTCGCATCCTAGTTTCAAAAAGTTGACTAAACCTTTCCTCTAATACCAACTGTAGAGACCCGAAGCCTGACGTGCATGGACATTACATTACTTTTGCGGAATACTTAGTACATAACAAAAACACACACACAAGGATCGTAATAGTTTAGTGTCTTTGGAAACTCGGAACGTAATCTTCGAATTGTGGTGAAAGATCTTCAATATCTCCCATAAAGATCTTCCCCTTTTTTTACCTAAAACCTTTCTTTATATCCTGAGGAAAAGAAAACATAAAAGGGTGAGCTCAAATGCTCAGTAAGGGTAAACAAAAGAAAATCAATCACATCATATTCATAAGAACATAACTTTTGGAAATCTTAACCTGCAAAAGAGAGAATAATTTCATAACATGGGATAAATCATAGTAGTGAAAATGAGATCCCCATAATCATAACATAAAACTTGAAACGTTGTGGCATGCACACATAATCATGGAAAATCATTTCTTGTTAGTCATGACTCATTGCCAAGATTATCTTAGTGGACAATGTCCCTTTCTGAATCGAGTAACCCTCGTTTCAGTCCTGTTTCACTGAACCGGTATAACCTACCATTTCAGCCATGTCTATCTAATGAGATATAAAATCTTTACCCAATTCATTGGATGGAGATATAGGTCCCACCCATCTCATAATGAATCCTTTCTTATGTGTGCCACAAAATCATAAATCATACATCATTGCATAACCCATGTAATAAAAATGGGATTCTTAAACAACATGACATCATAAATCCATTCATATAAGATAAAGGAATTCATAAACATAATTCCATCACAACATAGTCAAATCAATGTAATAATAGGGATAAAAACAGAACCCTTTATTATCTTAGATGGAAAATAATTTTGATAAAACACTTGAACTCCATTCTTGAGGAAAATATCCTTTCTTCATCAAAAACATTTTTCCTTTCATAACATGTCATAAAACTTTAAAATAAAAGAAGTTGATTAAAAATAAACTTGAAAACTTGTAAAGGAAGCTTTTTGGAAACAATGTTTTAAAAATCCATTCATGCCGTATAAGTTAAAAAAAACATTCTTCGTACTTTTGTCGGAAAGTCAAAAAGTACCTCGTATGAAAAACGACAAAAGATTCCTTTCATATCTTTTACAAAAAAAACTTACCGAAGGGTAAAATTGGATATAAACTATTGTATAAGGATGGAAATAATATTACATATTGAGGGAACATGGATGTGGATGATAAAATACACCCCAGTAATTAGCAAAGTAAATACGATCTCGGATAAAAGTGAGATTGTGATATTTCCCTTACCTTAGGTCCGACTTGCGTTGTACTTATCCAAAACTCCTGCATAATGCTTTAAATCATGTTATTGACTTATTACAGAATCATACTCATTGTTATGATATCATATATGGTTCACTTATGACATTATATTACCCGTTCTTTTGTAAATTCCATGTTAAAGAAGCGTTTTGGGTAAAATCGTTTCATTTATCGTAGGTGTTTTGACTTGTTGTTCTTGACATCATTATTACTTATATCATGATTTACTTACTTCCAGAATATAAAATATTATTTATATATCATATATATTCTGTATATATATATATATAATAGGTAGATAAATAAAATGAAAAACACCGTTCATGGAGACGGTAGTCCGTACGTACGCATGAACGCTGTTTTCCTTTCCTTATTGTCTTGAAATGGAAGTAAGTAGATGACATACATATGTATATATATACATAAAACCAGTAGCTTTATAATTTCATATATTTCATTATTATTTCTTATATATACATTATAATCATTCTTAAATGGTTAACATGGAGAATGAATCTCATCGCGTCGTGGAGACGGTAGTCCGTACGTACGCACGAGTGATGATATCATTTCTATAAATTTTGAATTGAATTGGAGTGGATTATACAATATATCAGAATCAATATGATGTTTTAATAACTATGTATAGTTATTCTTTACACCATTATACCCATCCATGTAAGGTGGTGGTGGAAAATAGATTACACCACGGCGTGGAGACGGTATTCCATACGTACGCACGCGCGGTGATTTCTTTTTCCGTAGGATGGATAGATGGTGAAATAGGGTTGTTTCATACTTATAATAACATATCAGTATATGAGTGATACTGATGTTATTACTTCATAATGAAACAACCTAAGAAGAAGAAGTGGAAGAAGAAATAAAGATGAAAGAATTGGTAACGGTAATTACCTCTTCTTTGAAGTGCCTCTTTGAGACCCCCTCTTAGGGCACTAAAATTGGTTTTTGAGGAAGACCAGAACCTCTAGGATGTTTCTAGGGAAGTGGAGAAGAGATTTTGGCAGGGGTTGGCCGAGCTTTAGTGCTCAAATTGGTGTGAGGAAGAGGGGGAGGTGGTGCCCTTTTATAAGGGAGGAGAGGGGCACCTTAGGAATATCTCAAAATATTATTTTATATTAAAGTCAAAATCGGTTTATAATGGTTCCAAAGGGTCTTATTTCGAAGATAAAGTGGGTAAGGGTCGAAATAATATCAACCAATAGGATTTAGACAAGTTTAGGGTATTATTTTAACCTTATCAATTAGATTTAACTCTAAGTTAAATAATTTAACTTTTACCATGTCTTTTTGTTTTCTTTCACTATATGGTTAATATACTTACTATAACATGCCAAACGAACCCCGAATTCTTTATTCTTAATATATATATCCTTATCTAAGTCATTTTGCCGAACCTTAGATTTTTAGGAATAAAATAACAATTAATAATATAATATTTGATTTAAAAACTATTTTGTGTCAATTTTGACACTATTTGATATATGATTTTTGTGAAAGTCATAACAGAATTATATGTTCGAACCAAGTTGATTAAATCAACACTAATATATCATAGTAACCTAGAAAATTAGTGTAATTCATAAAAAGTCTTAAATTACATTTATTTGGGTATTTATATTATCAATTATGTCAATATTTCATTAATAAGATAATTACTGCATCATCTTTGTGTCATAAATAAATTATATTTTTTGATGTCTAAAAATTACAAATAAAATACCATCATGTAGGAAATCCTTTTATCTTTCTAATGAATATTTACAATCGAATTTATCTTATGTATAACCCCATATTAAAAATGATTTACTTATTAAACTTTGATTTTAACTATTTTAACCCTTCTTTAAATAAATTAATAATAAATGTCCTAATCTAATCCAAGTGGGCCTAAATGGTCATATTTTATTCCTAATTTTGTTTTTGGTCGAATTACACTTGTCCAATAGAATTAGGACATGTGTTAGGGTAATATTAATATCATATTTACCCTTAGTTACCCTATTTACTATTAACCGCGGTAAAAATAGTAAAAAGTTACTATTCACCAAAAAATTATTTTTATCTCATTGAACCACATTTTACTTACTGATATCAACTGTGTCTGTCGGATTTTCGAAATTCCATTCACAGAAGCGGTAAAATTAAGTTTTATGAAAAATTCAGTTTTTAACCTACCACTTAGTAGTTTCACTATTCATCAAAAATTGATGTATTTCAGAACACTGCCAAAATTTCATCCTAAGATATATTTCATATTCCGAATTCAAAAATGAAGTCTATTTTACCAAATTCATATCATATAATTTTCATTAATTAATTTTATAATTAAATCCTGTTGTTAAAACAAATAGCGTGTTTTTAAGAAACAATATCTATCAAAAGATTGACACTTGATTATGTCTGGTTTAAATGTGAAATTACATCCAATGACCAACATCGTATTAAATTGTAAAAATATATTCTAAATATACTTTAAAACCACTCAAATTAATAATTTATCACTATTAATTATTTCGATTAAAAAAGTTGTTTTTAATTATAATTTAGTAATTTTCACTATTCATCAGAATATGAAAGTTATCCGAAAAGTACCAAAATTTCACCTTAGGCTAAATTCGATAATCCGAATCCAAAAATAAAGTTCATTTTGAAAAATAAGATTTACAGAGTTTTAAAAAGTGGTTATTACTATTCATAACGGCTAGTTTTAATAATATTTTAATAGCATATCGTTGTTTAGTGAAACTCGGTATTGCGTATTACACACGCTATCGAGGAAGGTCGCGATTGCGTGTAATGCAAGGCAAGTAAAGGATGCGTGTTGTGCAAGCTCCTTTTGGTGTAGCGTACAACACAAGACTTTAATAAAATTAAAACGAATTTTTTTATAAAATCTTGGGTTGTTACATGTAACTCGTGGAGTAGACCCTCCCAGAGACGAGCGTTCAGAGTACGGAGACCGTGTAGCCAGTTGAGACCTGACGACTGCTTGACTGACTTGACTTGGAGTGAGTCAACTAGCCCAGTGGATGGAGCACTACTTTGTTGGGTGCAGACCCATGGCGGATAAAGCACTACCTGTGTGACAGCACAGACCCGCGGTACTCATCTGGAGAGTACCTCTGCAGGCTATTAGGTGGTGTGCACTGCTGTGTTTGGGTGGCATACCCCGGAGGGAAGCACTACTGTGTTTGGGTGGCTGGCCCGGGTACTCGACAGGAGGAGTACCTCAACAGTCTTAGGTTAGTGAGCAGTACCTCGGAGTCATGATAGGACCATTGTACACTACAGAGACGGGACTCTTCAGAAGTTACAGTTTCGATAATGAAAATTCTGGTTTGATCTGAGTCTATGACCATTGTGTTTACCTCATGATTGAGATGGGTCACTTGATAACTTAGGTATATGTATGGGCATATACCTAAGTAGTGGTTATCTGTTGATTTCATAACCTTTGTGTTTCCTCATGATTGATATGGGTTACTTGATAACTTAGGTATAAGTATGATCTTATAAATATGTAAGGGTTATATGTTGATATCTTCTTTGTGGTTATCCTTGTTAGACATAGTGAGACCTTGAGGGTCTCGGGGTCCCTACTGAGTATCATTATACTCACCCCTGCACGGGCTATGCTCGCACCTCGTTGTGTTGGTTGAAGACGATGGGCAACAAGACAGTATCCAGTGGTGGACTTCACCACGAGACGACACTCAGAGGAGGTTGACGGGTGAGAGAGTTGTGGAGGCTATCTGTACCTACACTTTTGGTAGGATCTGTGGTGGATGATCAAGGAGCTGTGATATCTGTACCTACACTTCAGGTAGGATCCCTGGTGGACGATCCAAGAGCTACGCTATCTGTACCTACCCTTCAGGTAGGATCCGAGGTGGACGACCTAGGAGCTGTTTCTATACTTCCAGTTGTTAGTCCTTTATGTTGTACATCTGTTCAATTATAGTTATACTTTCCAGTTGGGTTTGTATTCTGGCCCTTTTCCTTTTCAGAACTTCTTTTGTACTTAGTGATTACTTTTTCTTGTACTCTGTGGTGTTTTTTTTACTTTTATAAAGGCAATGCCTTCCTAGTTATCAGGATTTACGCCTTTGGTACAAGTCGCCATCCCCTGGCCTATGGAAGGCGGGCTTGGGGTAGTCATGGCACGGGCCCTGAGGACAGGTTGTGACAAATTGGTATTAGAGGAGTCAGTTCTACCGGAGAACTTATAACTCTGATATTCCCTTTCTATGAAGCAATAGATTTAAGGGTACCGAGTGTGGTCATCAGTTCAGGGAGTCCATTGTTGGTGTGGCGGCCGACGTATCCGTACACTAGGACCCTTACTACAGATTTTTGACTTTGTGCACGAAAAACACTGATTGCGTGTGTGTTTACAAGAGTTTTAAAGTCAGCTCAAACCAGGTCAGCTCACCAGGTATAAATCGTTGATTGTGTCACATCTGTTCAGGATGTCTCCACACATACAGTCAGTTGGAGTTCTGTGAAAGTACATGATGACGGCCCACCGAGCGACGAGGCTCTAGTGTGGGGCCCTTTTTACTATGTTGGCACCCTCGGGTTGTGTACCCATAGCACCACCACCTGTTGGGCAGTAGATTCCACCAGCCATAGTAGAAAATTGTGCATGGTGGGAGAGCGCGTTGCACAAGTTCCAGCAGTAGAGGCCTTTGAGGATACGAGGCGAGGCAGATTCCAAAACAGCAGAGCACTGGTTGGAGGCGATTACTAGAGTTTTACACCTAGCTGAGACATCAGTAGAGTGTATGGTGGACTTGGCTACTATTGTTTTCCAGTGAATGACCATGATGATGGTCCGCATAGTTATTAGGATTCGGTATGTGGACCGATGCCTGAGATAGTGCCTTTGGGTAGTGTGTTAGCTATATATCACTACATGCTGGTCAGCATTTACAACTGGCGGTACCGGTAGGTGACACATGTAAGCTTACTGCCTTAAATGTGTTCTAGCATCAGATACCCTCAAGTTATGAGGTGAACCTGACTCACTGGAGGCTGAGGAATGGCTTGAGGAGGTGATGAGAGCTTTCTAGAGCTTATACAGCTTCGGCAGGATGACGTGTTGGTAGCTGAGAATTCATCGGTGCATACCAAACCATTCCTGGTACTCAAAGAATGTGATGTGATCAGTGCTTCAAGGCTCAAACATCCGAGCCATCACCTTTTCTCTATGAATTTCTTCTTATTCTAGGGTTCTATAAAGAAAATTTGTGGTTGAGAATTATTTTGCAGAATGGATGCAGTAAGTGACGGTTAGCAAAGGGAAAGCTAGAAACTGGCGCTAGTCTCGGAGACATGGGCGTGTAAAATGATTCAAGAAGAAGAAATGTTAACGAAAGAAAAATCTGCTGAGAATCAGACATGGAAGCAGAGCTAGGAGAGCGGCATTGGGTGGTGTACTTTTCAACATGTTACAATCACCCACCTCTGTAGTCCCCGCCAAGCTTAGGGAGATGGAGGGCACGGGAAGAGAGTAGTTGCATGCGGTCAAGGAGTGTGACCCAAGGGATCTAAAAATGATTCAAGGGACAGTCTGTGTCCACTACTAGCTTCTGTAGTAACATACATTGATATGAATCATTCTATCCTTCCACGAATATTGTCCCAGAACTAGAGTTTCTCGTATGCCATGGACTTGACCCTCATGTCTAGAGATACCTTTGGGAGGAGACTCGATAATCATACATGTGCCGACAGTGTGATCTGACCCACGAGGAAAGAGTTTCGGTTGAAATCTCTTGGTGGCAGTGTCGAGGCCTTACGATGTTGGTCTGAGTATGGATTGGATCCACAGTTCATACACAGATTGACTGTATTAGGAAAAAAGGTTATGGTTTATCTAAAACGTTGGGATGTGGTTTTCCTTGGTCGTCGAAAAGGAAAACCCTGACATCACAGGATGGAATCATGCATATGAAGGTGTAGCCGATCACTATTGAGTCGACCAACTTCACCCACGTGGCAACAGGAGTTTTGAGTTTCTGTTCTAATCAGGAAAGGGAGACCTCTAGAGTTCGAGGATGATGATCTCGTCCTTATACAGGTCTCACCTCGATGAGGTTTACAGAGATGTGGACGAGGCATAATTTTATCTCTGAGGTTCAATAGACCTTTATAGGTCCTTAGCAGGGTAGGCGAGGTGGTTTACCACTTGACATTTCTGCCTCAGTTACACTGGGTGCAACATATCATCCTCGTACCTCAGATAAAGAGATACGTTCATGATCCTTCACACATCATCGCTCTCCGGAATTTGGACATCGAGGATTGGACGACTTCCATAGGGATCCAGCAGGGGTTGAGGATCGACAAGAGCGGTTCCTACGGGGATGGTCGATTCCTCTTGTGCTCTTTTGCTGTTAGCACGGGAACCCCTTGGTGAGCACATGGGAGCGGAATGCTCAGATGCGTGCTCAGTACCAATTTTGTTTCCCTAGTTTGTGTTATAGCTTTACGGGTACGTAAAGCTCTGAGGTGGGAGTAATGTAAATACCAAGAAATTTCAAGGATTTTTTTTTTCGTAATGTCTTTGGAATTTTTCAAGAATGCAGTTTCTGACGGATCCTAATTCCGATGCCCGGTGTGCCCGGAATCAATTTCTGATGTTTTGTTAAGCATAAATTAACGCGTGTAAGTAGTTTTACTGAAAAAATGTAATAACTCTTAAACGGTTACTCGGATCAAAAATTTGATGGCATTGTTTCTCTTAGGATGGCGTGTTTACCCTAGGCGCGACTTAAGTTTAGTCAGCGCGGGCCTCCTGTGAGAAATTCCAAAAATGTATTAACACTAAATAAAATAATTAAATGCATTATATTATTTTTAAAATGGTTATAACTCACAAATAGTAGCTCAGATTAAAAATATTAGACAACCGCTGAACTCATGAGGGAATGGTTTATTTAAGAAGATACTAACTTAGGCCGGAACGGGCCACTAGAAAAAGTTTGTTTTTGGCCGCAAAAAAATAATTAAATGACAATTTTTTTATTGTAAAATTTGTATATTTTAATCGGTAACTCGGATCAAAAATCTGAGAGTACCGTTGGATTCGATGGTGAGTGTTTCACTTAGGCAGAGCCTGACCTTGACCGGTGTGGGTCGACTATGACTGATAATAATTTTCCGAAACATTTTTCGGGTACGTTCAGTAAACGTACGTGTGGGTTTTCCTATCTTTTGAACTGGTACTCGGAATTGAAAATCCAAGGGCACTGATAAATGCGCGGCGCAGATATTTGCATAAGGGGAACTTTACCGCTGTTGCGTTTTATGCGGGTTGAAGGTTAAAATTTGGGGATTAGTCAAAATGATAAATAAAATTGTTTAGAACAATTTTATACACCATGGTGGTTAAATCCTACATGGGGAAGTTAATGGTGGGTCCCACCCCCACATAACTTCCCATGTGTAGATATTTGTAAGGTGGGGCCCACACGAGCCCCAACCTTTTATCTCCCTTGAAACCCCCTTAAATTACCTTGCTTTTATTGTGACAACCATTATCTTTATTATGTTTTTTAAACTCTTCACCTTCCTCCAAAATAAATTGCCAACACATTATAATTAATTAAGGAGATTATCCAATTAATTAATTATAGTGTTTTATTCTTAAATCAATTGTTGTTCGAATAAAATAATAGGAAGAGATATTATCTTAGTTGGGAAATTGTGGTGTTGGAGAAAACCTGGGAAATCTCTGGAGATATAGATAAAGAAAATGTTCTTCTCTTCGACGAAGAATGCCTCCAACGAAGAACGATGCCCTCTTCTCCACGACGCCGGTTCCACGAAGAACGCTGATGCGCCTCTCTTTCTCTTCTTCATGATGTCGTTCTTCGGGACACCATTTACCATGGTGTTCGTCTTCCACGGATCGACGATGTTCGACGTCTTTGCGAGGTAGGGGAATATTGTATATTTTTTATTTATGTGGTTTATATCCTTGAGCATGAGCATTTATTTTTAGGATTTATCATTATGGATTCTTTACCTCGGTTTAAATTTCTCATGATGAACGCGAATTAAATAAATTAATTCGTGGATCGATAAACAATTGATTGAATTAATTTTCTTATTGTTTACCTTTAATATGAAATTCTTTAACCAAGATATAAATTTAATTTCCAATTCACCATGTTCTTGATTCTCAAAAGTGATGGCCAAAATAACAAGGCTATCGATATGCACTTTGATCGTGATCTTTTCTTATTCATTGTCCGCGCATTCTTATCATGATCTTCATCCCTAAATAATTAAGCGCGCTGGAAACTCAATTTTTCCCTGAGCACGACATATGGATGCGAAGATCTCGACCCGAGGATCATGGATATGAGTTCGTATATTTTTTTCAAGTTAAATCGAAGATAGAATGGAGTGCGGAATGATCACATGGCATGAGTAGGGCGGTCTGGCGGAGCAAAGTTGGCAGGCCGAGGTGGAATCCGTGGGTGCCGCATGTTGGAGGCGCTATTTTGGGGAAGGAGAATTTAGATTGGATTGGAGAGAGAAATTGAAGTGTTGAAATAATAAAATAAATAAAAATAAAAACCATAAAGGAAAGGAGGTTTGGTAATTCCACATGGAGGAGGTTCCAATGTTGGTGCGTGGAAAATTTGGATATTATAATTTTGTAAATTAATATTAAAAAAAATAATAATATAATAATGTTATTGTTATTTTCATTGGGAAAACAGTATTTTGACGGAATCTTTTTCGTGCAGCCTCGGTTTCAAGAACAGTCTGAGGCAATGCGACCCAGATTCTGAGAGAGACATTATGAGTCCAATAATGGATGTTTTTTTCGGGTTTTTGGATCGGGTACCGGAAGCGCTCGAAAAATAATAGATTTAATATTATTATTAAATCATCGACCCACCATAACTCATGCGTGCGACGTCAGATTGCCTTGCCGTCAGTGGCAATATAATACAATCATTAATATGGTCGATTCAAGTCTAATGTTGGATACTAAATTCTAGTTCGTGGTGTGGGGCCACAAAACACTGAATATTAATAATAATATTATTATTACGGGATCTTGTATTGGACATATCTCTCTCATACGGTGTCGGAATGATGAACAGTCTGCGATGTTGTGACCCTGGAATTACAATGGATGTTTCAAGACTAATTTTAGATATTTAATTTGAGGTTGAGGTGCGGGCCCCTATGATGCCCGTTTTGTGCATGATGCGGTGAAATGCAACTTTTTCACCAACTATCTATTTTGGACCAATGGGTAGTCCATCTCATGTGTTTTTCCGTATGGATCGCAATAGTGTGACCAGTTTGGTTAACCAGTGTCAATTGAAGTACGAATTGGTTGGATCGATCATGAATCCAACCGGGCCCTCTGAGCGGAAATTCTTATAACTTGATGTTCGTACGTCCGATTGACGTGCCACCAACATTGTTGGATTCCTCTTGGTGAGAAAAAACTTTTGGTATACTTCGCATGAGGTTTGGACGCTTTTGGAATATAGCCAGGTTGGATCTTACCCGAAATCCAACCGGGCCCCTGAAATTGAAAAGCTGATAACATTCAGACTGGATGTCCGCTTGACGTACCGTCAGCGGCGTTGGTGATCACGTTGAGAAACGATCTCTATGAGTATACCCTATGAGGGTTCGGGGTACAGTTGAGATACGGCCAGGTTGGATCGCACACGAAACCAACCGGGGCCCTGGGACGAAAAGGCTAATAACTCACAGACCAGGTGTCTAATTGACGCGCCATCTATTGTGTTGAGACCCCTATGACGAGGTGGTCCATTGAGATACTTCTTCGTGGGACTTTGAGATACTTTGAGTATCGACCGGTAGCTCGTGGAGCGGACCCTCCCGGAGACGAGCGTTCGGAGTACAAAGACCATGTAGTCGGTTGAGACCTGAAAACTGCTTGACCAACTCGACTTGGATTGAGTCGACTAGCCCAGTGGACAGAGCACTACTTTGTTGGGTGCAGACCCATGGCGGACAGAGCACTACCTGTGTGATAGTGCAGACCTGCGGTACTCGTCCGGAGAGTACCTCTGCAGGCTATTAGGGGGTGTGCACTACTGTGTTTGGGTGCCATACCCATTCGGAAAGCACTACTGTGTTTGGGTGGCTAGCCTGCAGTACTCGACAGGAGGAGTACCTCAGCAGTCTTAGGTTAGTGATCAGTACCTCGGAGTCGTGACAGGACCACTGTACACTCTAGAGACGGGACTCTTCAGTAGTTACGATTTCGATAATGATAATTCTTGTTTGAGAGGAGTCTATGACCATTGTTTTTACATCATGATTGAGATGGGTCACATGATAACATAGGTATACGTATGGGCATATACCTAAGTAGCGGTTATCCGTTGATTTCATAACCTTTAAGTTTCCTCATGATTGAGATGGGTTACATGATAACTTATGTATAAGTATGAGCTTATACCTAAGTAAGGGTTATCTGTTGATATCTTCTTTGCGGTCAACCTTGTTGGACTTAGTGAGACCTTGAGGGTCTCAGGGTCCCTATTGAGTATCGTTATACTCACACCTGCATGGGCTATGCCCGCACCTCATTGTGTTGGTTGCAGACGATGGGCAACGAGACAGTATCTCGTGGTGGACTTCACGACGAGACGACACTCGGAGGAGGTTGACGGGCGAGAGAGTTGTGGAGGAAATCTGTACCTACCCTTCAGGTAGGAACCGGGGTGGATGATCCAGGAGCTGTGCTATCTGTACCTACCCTTCAGGTAGGATCTGTGGTGGATGATCCAGGAGCTACGCTATCTGTACCTACCCTTCAGGTAGGATTCGAGGAGGATGACCCAGGAGCTGTTTCTATACTTCCAGCTATTAGTATTTTCTATTGTACTTCCGTTCAATTGTTGATTTACCTTTTAGTTGGGTTTGTATTTTGTCCCTTTTCCTTTTCATCACTTCTTTTGTACTTAGTGTTTACTTCTTCATGTACTCTGTGGTGTTTTTTTACTTTTATAAAGGCAATGCCTTCCCAGTTAACGGGATTTACGCCATTGGTGATAGTCGCCATCCCCTAGCCTATGGAAGTCAGGCTTGGGGTAGTCACGACACAATCCCTAAGGACAGGTCGTGACAATATTTCTTAAAACAATATATTTTTGATTAATAATGAAAAATATGGCGTTATAGTTTAAAAATGACATTATAAATGAATAATTATTTTTTTTAAATTTATATTAAGTAAAAATATATAAATAATACATATATAAGATCAATGTAATTCATTGGAGTCTTTTTTTAATAAAATTATATATATAAAAATTTATCGATATTTTTACAGTCTTTTACCTACCTCGTTGGAGTATTTGAAAATTTGCATAATACGTAATTTTATCGCATATTTTAGTTAAATTTAAAAAATATGAGAGACATAATTATTTTAATTAAATAAAATTTGGTTCAATATGAAAAAATTAATTTTTGGTGAACAATATCCATTTAATTTTATTTAACTAGGTTAAAGGTGAATATGGTAATTAAGAGTAAAAATGATATCATAATTACCCTATCACATGTTGTAATTGAATTGGATAATTATAATTTGACCAAAAAACCTAAGAAATAAAATATGAACCTTTTTGGACAATTTGGATTAGATTAGGAAGTATATTATTATTTTATTAAACGAATATTTAAAAGAGTTAAATTCAATGTTTAATAACTAAACCATTTTCAATATAGGGATAGACAATATATAAATTAGACTATATATATTCATTATAAAGATAAAATTATTTCCAAAATCATTTTATTATATTTATATTTTTTATATATTATATAATTTAATTTATTTATGACACAATGATGATGCAGTAATTACCTTATTAATGAAATATTAAAATATTTGATATTTTAAATATCAAAAAAAATGTAAATTGAAAATTCTATTTAATTCCACTAATTTTATAGGGTAATTTGACATGATAAGGTTATTTGAATAAATTTTATTCATAGTGACCATGTTTTTATGGCTTTTAAAAAATCAAATACTAAATAGTGTCAATATTGACATTATTGAGTTTTCAAAAAAATTATAATATTATTAATTGATATAATTTTCATAAAAATCTATGAATCAGCCAATGTACTTAGATAAGGTTATATATATTAATAATTAACAACATTCAATTCACTTGGCTTGTTATAGTATGTTTATAAACCTTGTAATATAAAAATACAATGAGAAATTGTAAATGTTAAACTATTAAACTAAGAGTTAAATAATAAAAGACATGGTAAATATGATTACATAATCCTATATTATACCTATTGGTTTATATTTTTTTCATCCCTTCCCCACATTAGACTTTAAATAATTCAATTTTTAGTCATTATGATGAGAAAATGGGTTTATTATAAAATAATATTTCAATCATTTCCTAAAGTGACCCTCACCTCTTTTACAAAAGAAAACATCCCCTTCTATTAATTTCACAACTCCAATGCCTTTTGGATCAGCCAATCCCTTCAAAACTATCATCCCAAAATATTTTCCTTCATTTTATAGGATATCAATTTGTCAGAAAGTCACCCTAAGGAGATGTTGTGATCCAATCAAAAAGAATAACTTGAAAAAGAGGTATATAGTTCATCACCTCTTCCAAGATCATTTCTTCTTCCACATCCACTTTATTTGTTGATTCCAATCTAAAATAATAACTCCAATATGTTTTATAAACTATCATGTTATTATTAAATTTTTATAACCTTATTCATTATTCTATCAATCCTATAAATGAAAACATATCTATATAAGCATACGTACAGATTACTGTCTCCACTTCGTGTTGTAGGTTGTTATTCAGACACTTCATTATTTGGATGGATATAATAATGAGTATAATTGATGAAAATAATAAACTTTACATGATAATGAGTCTATATATATGATATAATATCCAATTACATATTATTTCACAATCAATATAATGACATTGTTGCTCGTGCATACATATAAATAACCGTTCCACGAACGCTATTAGATTCATTCCCCATCATAAACATTCAGGAATAATTTTCATTTTATGAATAATATTAATTTTTATGAAATTAATATAATTCTAGATATAAATAAAATATATTATATCAATAACATATATGGCTTACTTTACCATGTATATGATGGAAAACAGATCAGTTAACACAAAAAACGATGATACTATTAAAATATTTTTAATATAGTAATATTAAAAGATAATATATGATATCATGTTTATGTTTATAGATTTATTATAATTCTATAACTATTATTTAACTATTATACACTAGGTTAACGTACCCTTGACCATGGAAAAATACAAGGTAAGGCATTTTCATCTCACTTTTTATTCACGTGAGATTAATGCTATATTGGCCACTATTTCTTTTTGTGTGGTGTATGTAATTCCCATGATTATATTTTTGTTGTAATATAGATTATTTTATGGGAGTTTAAAAATTAATTGTATTATCCTTCTTTTAAGGGGTGTATGTTTAGTAAGTTACAAAATTGGTAAGAGAACGTCAAATTTCAATTTCCACTCAAAGGGCTTTACACATACATCATTGATTACTTTACCCCAAGACTATGTTTCAAATTTCTATTTATTTTCTTCTGTAGTAATTTCAACACCTCTTTGTGTGTATATAAATTTGTTACACATAATCACTCCACTGATAAATTGTCATGTCATTGATATAACATTTATAAGAGAAATATTATCTCAATTTCTATTCATTGAGTTAAACATCCAAGTCATTAGTGTTGTTATTACAAGAAAGTTTGTGAATAACCTATGATTAAATTACACTGAATATACAATAAAATTGAGTTTATTTATAACTTTCACACATAATTATGTCATTTATTTATCCCTAACCTAACGATATAGTCTTTGTAAATGAAATCATATCATCTTACATTCTATTGAGACTTCTTTGTTGTCATACACCAATTCAATTTTATTTGGTTTATATACTGCAATTTCACATAGTATATAATTAATCCTATAATTATAATTATATTATAATATTTTAGTACCTCAATTATTTATTTTCATGTGTCTATCATTTGGGTAGAATATTTGACTAAAATATCTTTTAATATGTTTTAGAAATCTAATCTTCTCAATAATTCTCATTAAAGTCCATGTATTAAAAATCGTATTATGGTTTTATTTATCTGGACATTAATGATTTAAAACTAAAATTTCTTTTAAATGATTCAATGTGGTATGGGAAACATTGATTCAAAAATTTATTTTAAACGACTTCTTGATAAATAGTTATACTTTGAAAAGATTTAAAGAAAAATTGGGATACTTCTCTCAAATAGTTTTGATGATTATTTTCATATATAACAACATCATACATTATGCTCAATTTAGCTCAAATGTTTCTATGATTTAGTTTTCCCAGAATTTGAAGAAGTATTTTATGGTTGTCAAATAGGGATAGGCTAAGGATATAAATGTGTTTAAAAAGGGGACAAAATATTGTTGATTTTTTTATTTCATTATATTTTGTAAATCATATTAGTGTATCTAGTACTTTCAAGGATACTGAAATAAACGGTCTTTCCGGAATTGATTCTTTGTAATCATTAAAATGAATTAAAATAATGCAATGGCTCTGGGCTTTTGGGTTCAGGGTGTTACACACATGTTTAATTGTATATTAATGTTGTGAACATTGAGGGAAGAACATAAAAAGATTAAATTGAAATAAAAACCACCCCGTGGGGAGGATCAAACAACTAAGTATGTGAATATTTGTTTCATGCATTGATACATGATATCAGATGATTAAATATAAACTTTGATTCAATAAATAGTGTTACTTGATTTGATGTTTTCATGATGACTCAGGTTGATTCAAAATAATTTAGTGATGAAATAATGGATAATTAAATTCAACATAAGCATGAATTATGATAATAAATATATAAATTTGGAGGACTTGAAAAAAATAAAATGTAAAAAACCCTTTAAAACAATACTTAATTGGGGTACTTTTATTATATATTCATTTTAAAATAAAATTTTTATTTCATTTCATTATTATTGAATATTTATTTCCTTTTTAAAATTTTATTATTCACACATTTATCTTTTGAGACTAAATGCATGATTCTAATTTTTTTATAAATTTTTAGGTTATCCCAAACACCCTTTATAAAAACTAATGTTTTTACTTTTTCATTATTATGTTTCCATAAAATATATGATAAATATCATGCACACTAAAAAATAATAATTATAGTATTTTCATGGTTATATTAATGAGATGGATATTTTTAGTCTTCACAATAGTTATAACTTTATAGTACACATTGCATAACATTCATAGTAGTTTTCTTTAAAATAAATCAGACTAACTATTATTATGATAATCATCATAATCATTTTATTTTATTTTTTCATATCCGGAGAAAACATTTTCATTTTAATGACGACCATTGAATATAAATGATTTATTGTATTCTGGTTTAATATTTATTATGAAATGATGAATTTTTTTAATTTTTAAAATAACAATATGTGTGCCATGTCTCCATGTCCCTGAAATATTTAGGTGAAAATGAAACCATTAGAAGAGAATATGACTATTTGAACCAACACCAGTAAATGCGATTCCATCTGAAAGATCTCAGAACATTTTAAAAATTTCATACATCCTAATAATGCTCTGTCAAATCAATTCATCATGCAAAATACTCTGATGTAATGTTGTGAACTAATCATTCTACATAAATGTGAATTTAAAGTGTTTTATTTCATATTGTGAAAATGATCATTGGTGGTTATGATCGAGGTATTTGTGGATAGTAAGACAAATATGATGATCATTAGAATACTGAGGGGTTCCATGTATAAGAAGACAGAGGTCTTAATTACCATATTAATCAACAGATGATGAGGATATGTAAACAGAATACAGTTGATCATCCTATCAAGGGCTTACCCAGATGTGGGTTAGACTACCATTAATGAAAGTATAAATCAAGGGAAATCCTTCCCAGGTCAAACGATATCCATATCATTGGGTTAAAAGAATTTTATTCTTTTATATTTATTCGTCATTTTAATAGAAATCGAATTATTGAATCTTTTTATCTTACTATTATATATTTTGTTACTCATAACCAATATGATTACAATAACCCAGCATGACACTTTATGATTGAATCATTGTGTTGTTTTACATTATTGATCATAACTATAGTCATTATGATATTTTACATGCTTACTATGTTTAAATCATTTCAACCATTAATATGATTAATTTTAATTATTACATGTAGAATAATTATTGTAACCAAAATTTTTACGATATTCTTTTTCATTAGAAATATGTACCAATCCAATAATTGTTCTAAATAAATTAAGATATATTATATGTTAATTTGTTTCAATATTGAAAACTATATCATTTTATGGGATAAAAATGGTTTATTTTAAATTAAAATTCCCTCCCCCCTCTTGTATTGTTCCAACAGAATATACATTATGATCCAAAAATAGTAATCATCTTAGGTTTCCATTGTTCAAATATTTGGTTTCATTACCTTATAAACTTAGTTAAATTTGTTTTAATTTCATTTTGTACTTAAATATATAATACACAAAAATGTACTATGGAAAAAGAAATATTGTATTGTCTTAAATAAAAATGGTTTAAATTTCGGTTTGATTGACAATATTAATCCTATAATACATCCTATTTTAAAAATTAATGATTATGAATAGATTAAAGACACGATGAAAACATTTTTTATTTTAATTGGTGTTGATAATTTTATATGATAACTAGAGACTATGTAATTTCTGATAAGTAACTCAAACCCATTACAATGAATATAAACTATACTATCAGTTAAATTTCAAGGTAAAAACCCTTTACTATTTTTATTTACTAGAAATAAATATTTCTATATTTATTCTTTTGAATAATACAATGGTATTTTGATGAAACTAGATATACTAATTTTGGTACATCTAATGGGGTTGATACAAGAAGAGCTACTCATAGAGAATATTATCATGTATTTGAGTTTCCTTATATAGAACATGTTTGTATGGTACAAAATATATTCACAACAATAGAGAATAGTCTACAATACATGAGAGAGAAATGACTTGATAATGAAACACATGTTGGTAAGATCATAGACATCATGCCTAATTAGTGGGAATCAAAAAATAACTATTGTTGAATAAAACAAAAATGATAAAAATGGAAGACATGATGAATAGTTTGTTACTCTTTTTTAAGGAAAATACACATTGGAAAAAGATACATAAAAATCCATCAAAAAGAATATTGGGCATGCATTTACTACTAATACATATCAGAACAAATCTAGAACTGCATAGAAGATTGTTAAATATATAAATCCATTGAATGATGGGATTTAATTTGATTCAAGTCAATCAAAGCATTCAATGAATGAGTTATCTAATCTTTCCTGAATAATGATCAAGATTTTTGGGAAGAAATATTTTCAATATAGATATAAGAAAAGAAATAGTGATAATATAGACATTGATGTTAGTTTTTATGAATGAAAGAAAACTACATAGATTATAAGAGATTTCCCAAAGCTGTAAATATTATATTAGATACTAATTCCTTCTCAAATAAATATGAAAATCTAATACAAGTAAAAAATGAAATAAATTACTAAATTAAAATTATTCATGGAGTGATAGCGGTGGAGGATCATCAGATGAATAATATGACATTGAAAAATGTAGATAGAAGTATAATTTTCTTATTTCCATAATACCTAATGAAAATATTAATTGATGGAAAATGACCACATTGACGAATCTGTGACTAATATGTCACTATATTAAAATTATCTTGTTGATAATGGTTATATTTTTTCTTATGAATACAATTACTAAATATCAGATAATTCTTTAACATTATATAAATAAGTCTCAAGATTTGTAAAATTGGTTAGAAATAAAATTTCATTTGGTTGGAAATAAAATTTCATTTTTTCTGATGAATACAGTTACTAAATATTAGATAATTCTACATGATCTTTATTGAATAATGATTATATAAATGAATTGATTGAATAAATATGATATATGTTACAGTAATACCTTTCTGTAAATGTGGTATCTATATCCTAAAAAGAGTAATAAGAATCTATTCGACAAAACACACATAAAAACATAATGCAATGAACTCTCGAATAACAAGTATTAATGAAATATTACTAATAAGAAGATAAGAATATGACCATATATGATATCATAACAATGAATATAATTCTATAATAATAAAATGAAATTATTTAAATCATTATACTGGAGGTTCGGAGAAAAACAATTCATATCAGACCTAAGGTAAGGGAAAATCTCGCAACCTCCTTTTTATCTGAGATTTTTTATACTTTTGAATTTAATGGAGAATATTTATCTTCCACATCCATGATTCCTCAATATGTAATATTATTTATATCCTAATACAATTGTTTAAATCCAATTTTACATATTGGTGAATTTTAGTAAAATATATGAAAGGAATATTTTGTCATTTTCAGTAAGAGATACTTTTTTACTTTTCCGGCCAAAGTACGAGAAGAATGTTTTTTTAAATTATATGGTATGAATAAATTTTTATGATTTCATAGAATATTTTTTCAATGATGCTTCCTTTAAAAAATTTCAAGATTATTTTTAGTCAATTTATTTTATTCTATGATTCTATAACATTCTAATAATGGAAAAAAATTGAAGTAGAAAGGATATTTTCCTCAAGAATGGAGTTCAGCTGTTTTATCAAAATTATTTTCCATATAAGATAATATAATGTTTTGTTTATATCTCTATTTTTACACTGATTTGATTATGTTATGATGAAATTAATTTTATGATTTCCTTTTATCTTATATAGATTATGTTATGATGGCAGGATGATTAAGGATTCCATTTTTAATAAATGGATTATGCTATGATTTATGATTTTTTGGAACACATAATAATGGATTCATTATGAGACAAGTGGTGCGTATATCTCCCTAAAATTCATTGGGTAAAGATTTATATATATAAGGCCCCCACCATAAACCTTACTTAATATTGAGTTATTATATAATTACTCATTGAGGATCTTTTCAGATTTAGAGTTTTAGATAATTATATCATAAAACATGCATTACATTCCACATTTAAACAAAGTGGTTACATAAAATATAGTATTAATTTTTCACATCAACAGAAACATATTTAAAATAAATCATGGATTTTATCATGACACATTCTTGACACTATCATCTTATAATGTACCCTTCCCTTGACCTGTGAGAAACATTTCAAAAACTTGGGATGAGCATAAAAAGCTCAGAAAGGGATATAAAAATATGGAAAGAAAACATGAGTACATGTATACATAAGAATGAAATCATAATTTACCCATAAAACATATGCACTTTAACATACCTTATAAAATCATGAATAAATCATAGAAATCATAAGACATAATGGTAACCTGAGGCATTCATAACATTCTTACGTAGGGAGTAACTCTCTTGGTTACGTTTGGAATACCCATCACAGTATATTCCCTAAATATCATCACAGAAACCTTAACATTTAACCCCTTCGCATTACCCATTGCATTGGAGAGATATATCGGGCTCACCAGCCCTTATTTTGTCCCAGAACTTCCCGCCTTCATTATAATGCCCATGAACCATAACATAATCGTATCGCATAAAACATGCATAATGGAAACATATCATTTCCTCTTTTCAATAACAAGATATCAATACAACACATTGATATAAAAACATTATGAAAACCATTTTCAATACAAAAATAATAGAAAAGTAAAACATGGTATTTATTTTTCTTTTAAAAAAAGGTATGGCTTGTAGAGGAAGCCGAAACTCAAATAATGGTCATGGCGGCGGAGAAGTCGTTGTCTCTGCGTACATACGACAAAAACATTCCCTTTTGTCTTTCAGTAAAACTCTTTGTATAAAAAAGATTCATTTCGTATAAACGTAAAAGTCAAAGGGTTTTATACACCGTATAAGAGAAGGTTGTGTATAAAACAAAATATGCCTCAATGAAAGGAGATTGAGACTAAGTCCCATACAAAGACGGTATCCTAGGACTAAGGATAAATCAATTACATAATTATGTGTGACAAACTAATACACCAAATATAAGTGGATATTAAATGTAAAAAAATCATAGGATACTCACACGTATTCATACAATGACATATTTAAGGAGTAGAATCTTATCCCAAAGAATCAAAATTGGGTTAAGAAGTTCCCTTTCAAAAATTTGATAGCCTAACGGCGTCACTAAAAAATTCAGAAAATGAGTTGATGAGAGATAAAAAGGGTATCTCATCACTTGGACATAAATTTTAAATCACTAAGGATATATAAGAACATATACCAACATAATGTTATGTGAATTAAAAGACATAACAAAAGAAGTCTTTTATAAATAGGAGGGTGAAAGGTTCCTTTACCGACATGGGTATCTTTCCAAACATACACCCCGTGAAAGAAGGACAATACAACATTGATGTAAATACTCATAAATGAAATTATATTACACAATGAGTAAAATAATGGTCAGTACATACTCCACTCAAAGGAAATTGTGGCAAATGCAGCATAAATCTCACGGGAATAAAAGTGAGATGAAAAATCCCTTACGAAAACTCGGCAGCCTAATGGCGCCACTTAAATATTCCAAAAATGGATTGATGAGATCAAATAGTGTCTCTCATCATATTTCAATAAAATATAAAGAGAAATATAAAAGAAAATACCACATCATAATAAATAGATGATTAAAAGATCTGACATAAAGGAGAGTACTTAAAATGAAAGAGAGAGGTTAGATCTCTTACAAGAATTCGGCAGCCTAATGGCGCCACTCAAAACTTCCAAAAAGGATTGATGAAAAAGAATATGGACTCTCATCATATTAACATAAAAATTACAGTAATATTAATATAATAGAACATCCTAATCACAAGATAGATGAGCTTAAAAGGAATGACATAAAAGAGTGTACTTAAAAAGAAAGAGAGAAGTATTATCCCTTACCACGGGTCCGACTTGACTCGGTCATTCTTTAACGTCTTGAATCATAAACTTGAGTTAATTTCTACATTCATAAGAACCTTTTTCAAGTTCATTATTCCTTTTGAATCACTTATTTTGATGTTATAAACATTATGTAATCATTTAAGTTAATAATGTTTGTTTTGTCGATTTTTGGTTCTTATGTCGAATGTGGACATCTTACAATTACATGTTATTCGTGTGGTCAAAGGTACATTATATCAAAAATGTTATTCATGATTTGGATATCATATATATAATATATATCCAGAATATAAATGTATTTATAATATTACATAATCATTTAGAGGTATGAAATGAAATACACCGTTCATTGACACGGTAAGCCGTACGTACGCATGAACGCTACCTTCATTTCTATGTCATATTAATGGAAATAAAACTAAATTGGAGGTATGTATATTTTAATTCAAGAATTATATTCATCATTTATATGTTACATACATCATATATAATAACATTAAAAACATCCTTTATACATCCCACATATGGTATTAACAAATCAAACCACTTTGAGTGGGCGGTAGTCCGCACTTCCTAAAATGAAATTATCATGTTTACCCATAATGGAAACCATAAAGGTATGCCAAAAAAGAAAAATACAGAAGCTTAAGTAAAACATAAACATATTATATATCATATATAAATATAGTGACATCTTAATGGCCACCTTTTTAGGTGTTATATGTGTGTTGAACAATCATCGTTTCGTGAGGCAGAAATTCGCCATCCACAGAGACAGTATCTTCTTTAACCATTTGATGTAGGTGCGTGTATGTGTAGCTCGAATTATTATTAAAATGGAATCCTAGTATATTGAAGATAATTTATTTTTTACAAATGAAAGAAGAAAAAGGGTTTAGGGGGTTGGAGAAGCAAAATAATACAAAAGAACACAAGTGAAGACATTACCTTAAAATCAGGTAACTCTTTTTGAATTGATCTCAAAGGATTCCTTGGGAGGACTTATACCCAAAGTAAGGCTTCTAGGAGTAATAGAGTGATGTGGAGAGGAAAATTGAGCAGGGCACGACTGAGACAAAGGATTGAGAGGTGTGGGTAATGTGGTAGATGTGGGGGCCTTTTATAAGAGGAGAGGAGTGGCACTCTTGTAATGTTACAAAATGTTACTTTATTTTCAAAAGAGTTTCGGATTTCAAAGGTCCCACATTGATGTATTTAAAGAATAAGGTGGTAAGGGTTCGAAATATACACATCAAATAGGTTTTTTACATGTTTATGTTATAGTATTACCATTATCTATTTATTTTATTTAAATCCTTTATTAATGATGTAATCGGGGCATCATCATGATGTCATACATAATTTAATTTATATAATGTATAAAAATTATAAACAAAATCTCATGATGTAGGAAATATTTTTATATTTCTAATTAATATTTATAGTCAAAAATATGACTTGTATAACCCCATTTAATAATTGTTTTAGTGAAACATCTCATGCTTGTGACATTTTTATTTTAACTTTAAATAAAAAGTTATTTATGTCATTTTCCAACCAAAGTGGATCCATGGGGTCCCCATGTTGACCCATGGATTGTTTTGGTCGGAAATGACACATCTAATTATTATAGGACATGTGTCTAGGACATTTCACATTATTAAAACATTATTTTTACCTTAAATTACACTAATTACCTATAATCGCTATTAAAAAAAATAAAAGTTACTATTCACCAAAAAATTATTTTAATCCCACTGCACCACATTTTATTTCCTAATGACAACCATGTATGTCGGATTTTTGAAATTCAAAACACAGAGGTGGAAAAGTTTCATTTTATCGAAAAATTAATTTCATTAACTACCACTTTGTGGTTTCACTATTCATCAAAAATTGAAGTTTTTCAGAAAAATACCAAAAATTTACCCTAATCTATATATGATATTACGAATTCAAAAATTAAGTCTATTTTAAAAAATTCAAAACATATAAGTTGCATTAATTAATTTAATAATTAATTCCCGCTGTCAAAACAAATAGAGTTTTTTTAAGAAACAAAAGGTATCAAAATATTTTCTCTAATTTAAGTCCAATTTCAAGATAAAATTAATTTCAACGACCACTGTTGGACTAAATGGTAAAAATATATTCTAGTTGAACTTTTAAACCAATTAAAAATATAATCTAATCATATAAATAAATTATATTAAAAAGATGTTTTGAATTAAAATACAACATTTTTCAGTGTTCATTAAAAAATGAACTTTATCGGAAAAATATGAAAAATTTACACAATGTAAATTTTGATGTCCCAATTATATAAAGGAATTTTATTTTGTCATATAAAACACATATAATTTTCAAAAAGTGGATTTAAAAGAGGATCTCCATCAAAAGGCGGTTAATCGACCTTTTAAAGAATATTAGAATGTTTATTCTTAAAATTTGGATTCATTCACATTTTTAATCCTCTAACATTTATTGTAAAAAGTAAAAATATTTTACAAACATATATAATCATTTATTAGTTAGTTCTGTTCATTCCCTCCATTACAACGGGTAGGCGTTAACTACCATTTAAGATAATATTATTTTATTATTAGAGTGCAACGTAAGATTTCAAACGAACTCGTTGTTTGTGTATTGGGTAAGCCATTGAGCATAGCATTACTTTTAAATTAATATTGACATTTTATTAACAAATAAGGATAAATATAAAAATTTCATATTCTTTATTTACCTGGGGTGTTACTTTCTTCCCCCCTTTTTGGAATTGCGTCCTCTCAATTTCAAAATTGGGCTCAGAAACATCCTTGAAAGTCCTACATCGGAACAAGAGTCAGTAAAACAATAACTTTAAACGAATGTGAGAGAAGTACAAAGGTCACCCGAGTTAACCCAAACTAGGATTCCAAGTATGAAAATATGGATATGGAGGAGAAAAAAATGGTCATGTTCTGATGGAGAGTGATAGTAAACATGTCTAGGAGAAATTTAACCATTTGAAAATTGCAAACATGTGATGGGTTAAACGATATTGGATTCCCCAGTAGGAAAAGTTAATGGACATCAATTTTTTTCAGTTACTTTTCATTGAGGAATTTATTTTTGAGCATAACTAAAACATAAGGAAACATACTTATTTGTCATGTTGACTTTCAAATTTTACTAGATTTCTTATATAAACTCATATTTTCTCCAAAAGATGAGTATTTAGGATGACTTGTTTACATTAAGAGAGATATATTCAACTTATAGAGAATCACCTAACCCAAAAAAAAGAACTATATACTTACCATGTCTTTAGACTTTATCCAAAACAAAAACAAAAAAGGTTAGTAAAAGATCAGATAATCCAGAAAAGGATAACCCTTTATAAAAAGAAAATCTATTCTTAATCTCCAAAATTTCTCCAACAAATCCCAAAGTTCAACGAGGACCATTTGATAAAAAATTTTCAATAAAATTCATCAATGTAAACCAAAATAAGATTGAAACCCAAATATTTGAAGGATTTAGTCACATAGTCTTCCAAGGTACAAATTAACTTTTATCTACAAATAAAATCAGTTTCTCTTAAATTCTCATATTGAAAAGTAATTAACCTAATCACATATCCTCGATGATAGGTTAATAATTTATATAGATAACCAAAAATAAACTTAATCTTAACTCCTAAAATCATCTAATAAAAAATAATTAGTCAAACTAACAAGGGACTTCACGTAGTCCAGTGGTAGGTGATAAATACCAGTCACACATTGGTCGTGGATTCGATTCCCACAGCTTTGCCCGACGGGATGGGTTGTCACATGGTCTGCATGTCGTACTTTTTTGAAAACTATATAATTCTTAAAACATTCCCCAAAATGAGTTAAAATCTTCAAAATTATCATATCATATTTTAACTTCAAATTTATCTCATGACTTTCATTTTCAATCATAACATATAATAACCCATAATTACTTCAAAAGTAAGGATCATATAAACTCTAATGGTTACCTTTATAATTATTACCTGAACTTCCTCATCGATTGGTCATCTCATACATGATGCATTACAGATCATACCAAGGTTCAAGTGGTTGATCATGACTCCTTGATAGATTTTTTAGAACAACCACGGGTTTCCTCATTGATTCCCCCATTTTATCTAGTACCTTAATCAGAGAACCACCACAGTCTCCTTCAAACCTGTTGTCTCTTTGGTGCATGCTAGAACCATCCATTCACTAAAAATAGAAATGTCAGTGTGATTATATCAACAAAACCATCATGTAATAATGAAGAAGGTAAACACTAAGATATACTTACTCATTCACTTTATCTAAAACTAGGACTCTTTCTGAAATCCTAACCATTATGGTAATGTCACTTGTGCTTAGAGAATACCCTAACCTCTAAAGTTATCTAAACCGACCGTTGATACCAACTATAAGGCCCCAGCTTTAAACATTACTTAATCTTGTGTTATTTCAAGATTACACATTGAGGATTTTTTAGGTTTAGAGTTTTAGAGAATTAGATCACAAAACTTTCATTACATTCCACATTTAAACAATGTGGTTACATAAAAGATAGTATTCATTTTCCCATCAACGAAAACATATTTAAAATAAAACATGGATTCTTTCTTGACACATCCTTCACACTATCATCATATCATGTACCCTTCCCTTGACCTGTGAAAAACATTTCAAAACTTGGGATGAGCATAAAAAGCTCAGTAAGGGATATAAAAATATAGAAAGGAAACATGAGTACATGTATACATAAGAATGAAATCATACTTTACACATAATACATAATCAATTTAACATACCTCATAAAATCATGAATAAATCATAGAAATCATAAGACATAAAGGTAACTTGAGGCATTCATAACATTCTTACGTAGGGAGTAACCCTCTTGGTTACGTTTGGATTACCCATCACAGTATATTCCCTAAATCTCCTTGGAGAAACCTTAATGTTTATCCACTTCATGTTACCCATTTCATTAGAGAGCTATATCGGGGTCACCCGCCCTTAGTTTATCACGGAACCACCCGTCTTCATAATAATTCCCAAGAACCATAACATAATCATATCAATAAAACATGCATAAAGGAAACATAACATTTCCACTTTTCAATCACAATATATCAATACAACAAATTGATATAAAAACACTATGAAAACTATTTTAAATACAAAAATATAAGAAAATTAAAACATTTTATTTATTTTTCTTTTAAAAAAAGGTATGGCTTGTAGAGGAAGCCGAAACTTAAATAATGGTCACGATGGCGGAGAAGTCGTTGTTCCCGCATACGTACGACAAAAACATTCCCTTTTGTCATTTAGTAAAACACTTTGTATAAAAAAAATTCCTTTCAGATAAATGTAAAAGCCAAAGGGGTTTATATACCGTATAAAAAATAGTTGTGTATAAAACAAAATATGCCTCAATGAAAGGATATTGAGACGAAGTCCCATACACAGACGGTATCCTTGGATTAAGGATAAATAAATTACATAATTATGTGTGACAAACTAATACACCATAAATAAGTGTATATTAAGTGTAAAACAATCAGAGGCTATTCACACATATTCATAGAACAACATATTCAAGGAGTACAAGCTTATCCCAAAGAATCAAAATTGGGTTAAGAAGTTCCCTTGCAAAAAATTGACAGCCAAAGAGCGTCACTAAAAATTCATAAAATGAGTTGATGAGAGATAAAAACGGTATCTCATCACATGGACATAAAATTTAAATCACTAAGGATATAGAATAACATATCCCAACATAATGTTATGTGAATTAAAAGATATACCAAAAGAAGTCTTTTAATAAGAGGAGGGTGATAGTGTCCCTTACCGACATGGGTAACTTTCGAAACATACACCCCATGAAAGAAGGAAAATAAAACATTGATGTAAATACTCATAAATGAAAGTATATTACACAATGAGTAAAATAATGGTCAGTACATACACCACTCAAAGGAAATTGTGGAAAATGTAGAATAAATCTCACGGGAATAAAAGTGAGATTAAAAATCTCTTACGAAAACTCGGCAGTCTAACGGCGCCTCTTAAAACATCCAAAAATGGATTGATGAGATGAAATAGGGTCTATCATCATATTAAAAAAAATATCAAGAGGAATATAAAAAACATCCCCCATAATAAAAAATAGGAACTTAAATGATGTGACATAAAGGAGAGTACATAAAAAGAAAGAGAGATGTTAGATCTCTTACGAAAATATGGCAGCCTAACAGCGCCACTCAAAACATCCAGAATGGATATATGAGAGATAATAGGGTCTCTCATCATGTGAACATAAAAATTATAGTATGAATAATATAAAATAACATCCCAATAACAATAAAGATGAGCTTAAAAGGAATGACATAAAAGAGTATACTTAAAAAGAAATAGAGGAGTAGGATCCCTTACCTCGGGTCCGACTTGACTCGATTATTCTTTAATGTCCTGAATAATAAACATGAGTTAATTTGTACTTGATTAAGAAACATTTTCAAGTTCATTATTCCTTTTATATAACTTATTTCCATGTTATATACATTATGTAATAATTTAAGTTAATAATGTTTGTTTTGTTGATATTTGGTTCTTTAGTCTGAAGTGGACTTCTTGCAATTACATGTTGTTCATGTGGTCAAAGGTTCATTATATCCAGAACGATATTCATGATTTGGATATCATATATATCATATACATCCATAATATACATGTATTTATAATATTACATATTCATTTGGAGGTATGAAATGAAATGCACCGTTCATGGAGACGGTAAGCCGTACGTACGCATGAACGCTACTTTCATTTCTATGTCATATTAATGGAATTAAAACTAAATGAGAGGTATGTATATTTTAATTCCAGAATTATATTCATCATTTATATTTAACCTAAATCATATATAAGAACTTTAAATACATCCTTTATACATCCCACATATGGCATTAACAAATCAAATCACTTTGAGGGGGCGGTAGTCCGCACTTCCTAAAATGAAATTATCGTGTTTAACCACAATGGAAACCATAAAGATATGCCACAAAATAAAAATACAGAAGCTTAAGTAAAACATAAACAAATTATATTTCATATATAAATATAGTATCATCTTAATGGCCACCATTTAAGGTGTTATATGAGTGTTGAACAATCATCGTTTCGTGAGACAGAAATTCGCCATCCACAGAAACAGTATGTTCTTAAACCATTTTATGTAGGTGTGTGTAAGTGTAGATAGAATTATTCTTATAACAATATCATATTATATTTAATATACTGGATTTGTTGCAAATTAAATGAATAAAAAGAGCTTAGGGGGGTGGCGAAGCAAAACAAAACAATAGAACACAAGTGAAGACATTACCTTAAAATTGGGTAACTCTTTTTTATATCAGCTCAAAATCTTCCTTGGGAAGACTTCATAACAAATTGAGGCTTCTAGTAGTAATATAGGGATGTGGAGTGGCAAAATGAGAAGGCTTTGGCCTAGCAAATGTCTTGAGATTTGTGGGTAAGGTGGTAGAGGTGGGGACCTTTTATAATAGGAGAGGAGGGGTACTCTTGTAAAGTTACAAAATGTTAATATATTTGCAAACGAGTTTCGGATTTTAAAGGTCCCAAATTTAATTATTTAGAGGATAAGGTGGTAAGGGTTCTAAATATACTCATACAATAGGTTTTTGACAAGTTTATGTTATAGTTTTAACATTATCTATTCATTTTTTTAATCCATTATTAATGAGGTAATCGTTGCATCATTATGATGTCATAAATAATTTAATATATATAATGTCTAAAAATTATAAAACAAATATCATGATGTAGGAAATATTTTTAGCTTTATAATTCAAATTTATAGTAAAAAATATGACTTGGATAACCTCACTTAAAAATTTCTTTAGTGAACCATCTCATGCATATGACATTTTTATTTTAACTTTAAATAAAAAGTTATTTATGTCATTTTCCAACCAATGTGGCTCCATGGGGTCCCCAAGTTGACCTAGGGATTTTCTTGGTCGTCCATGACATATCAAATGAGGGTAGAACATGTTTCTAGGTCATTTCACATTATTAAAACATTATTTTTACCTTAAAATACACTAATTACCTATAATCGCGATTAAGAACATAAAAGATACTATTCACCAAAAACATATTTTAATCCCATTGAACCCCATTTTACTTCTTAATGACAACCATTTATGTTGGATTTATGAAATTCAAAACATAGTGGTGGAAAAGTTTCATTTAAACGAAAAAACAGTTTCTTTAACTACCACTTAGTGGTTTCACTATTCATCAAAAATTGAAGTTTTTCAGAAAAATACCAAAAAATCACCCTAAGCTATATTTGATATTAAGAATTAAAAAATGAAGTCTATTTTACAAAATTCAAAACATATAAGATGCATTAATTAATTTATAATTAATTCTTGCTTTCAAAACAAATAGCGTGTTTTTAAGAAACAAAAAGTTTCAAAAGATTGACTCTAGTTTAAGTCCAATTTCAAGATGAAATTAATTCCAACGACCAATATTGGATTAAATGGTAAAAATATATTCTAATTTAAATTTAAAACAATTCAAAAGATAATCTAATCATATAAATAAATTATATTTAAAAGTGGTTTTGAATTAAAATACAACATTTTTCAATGTTCATTAAAAAAATGAACTTTATCGGAAAAATTCCAAAAATTTAAAGAAGGTAAATTTTGATGTCCCTATTCTAAAGAAGAATTTTATTTTTTCAAATATATTACATGAAATTGTCAAAAAGTAGATTTAATAGAGGTTCTCCATCAAAAGGCGGTTAATCGACCTTTTAAAGAATATTAGAATATTTATGCTTAAAAATTGGATTCATTCACATTTTTAATACTCTAACATTTATTGTAAAAAGTAAAATATTTGATAAACATATATAATCATTTTTTAGTTATTTCTGTTCATTTCCTCCATTACAATGGCTAGGAGTTAACTACCATTTAAGATAATATTATTTTATTATTAGAGTGCAACGTAAAATTTCAAAGGAACTTGTTTTTGTGTATTGGGTAAGACATCAAGCATAGTGTTACCTTTAAATTAATATTGAAATTTTATTCACAAATAGGGATATATATAAAAATGTCATATTCTTTATTTACCTGGGGTGTTACAATATCTTAGGAGATAGACATGGCTGTAATGGTATGTTAATTCGGTTCAGTGATACAGGATTGGGATGAGGAGTGAACTTGATTCAGAAAGGGAATTTATCCAATAAGATGGTCTTGCCAGTAATGCCTTGGATACTATGGAAATAATATCATGTGCATAATGGATTTCCACAATTACATGTTTTCTTACCATGATATTTTATCATTTTAGATGTTCCATTATGATATATGCCTTACGTACTTCCATTATATATTACTTTGCTCAAGATTTTGATGTTTAGATTTTATGTTCATGTTTTTGCAGTCAAATAATTATGGATTGTTTTATGTTCTCTATGAATACCCTTACTGCACATTTGAGTTCAACCTTTTTATGTTTTCTTTTCCCTGGGATATAAAGAAGGTTTCAGGTAATAAAAAATGGGAAGATTTATATTGGAGATGTTGAAGATCTTTAACCATGATTAGAAGATTGTGTTCTTAGTTTCCAAAGACACTAAACTATTACAGTCCTTTGGTGTCTGTTTTTGTTATGTATTAAGTATTCTTAAAAAGTAATGTAATGTCCATGTATGTCAAGCTTGGGTCATTGCAGTTGGTATCAGAGGAAAGGTTTAGTTAGCCTTTGGAAACTAGGATGCGAAAACTTTAGTGAGATCCCTAGAGATATTTCGAAGGCATGTCTAGTGATGTCCCTAAGGTTAAGTATATATCTAGGTTATAGTCTTATAATTATGGTAATGACCATAGAATTTATCCTAAGATGTTAGATATTGAAGTTACTCCCCCCTGATTATGATTTTTCCCTCTCACACTATTCTTTATAGGTTTTAGAAAATGGCTGGAAATATGACAATTCATGATAATGAAGGATATGATGGACAATGGAATGATATTCTTCATGAGAAAACAAATTAATTTTGACCTGGAAGACCACGTATTATTATTATGCCTAATAAAAAATCTCATAATATGACCAATAATCTCAAAATTGGTAAGTTTCCCAAATCATCTAATGAGAGAAAGACGGGGTTTCATGATGATCATAGGGGAAAGAAAGTTTAATTTCCCTCATGTAAATAATGTGGGAAGAGGCATCAGGGATAATGTTTCAATATAACTGTAAGATACTTTGGGTGTGGAAAATAAGGAAACAATTATAGAAATTTAAATGAAAAGGTTTAGTTAACACCATGGACAGGGATAATGGTGTTTCTAAGACATCAACAATTGTTATTGTTTTAAATGTGGAATGTTCATGCATTACACAAACAAATTCCCTAAGGGAAAATATTATGAAGAGAATCAGCATGGTCATATGGGCACTATTTATGGGATGATGATGAAGTGACTACAAATGATATATGAGAAGAAAGAAATGATGAAGCTCAGTTAGTGTTTTAAGAAGGTAGTGGAATGATTGTATGTTTATCAAGTATAATGTATTTTTCTATGGAATTAATAAAAATATAAGGACTGTTACACTATTTACTTTCCTTGAGTTTTTGAAAGTATATTATGATTGGTACCGGTAGCCATTAATGTTTATTCAAATATTTTTTGGAAGGTAGATGATATGTTAATAATGAAAGGATACAGAGATAATGATATGTTTGATAATATTAATGAGCTCATGACAGATATAAGGAAAAACAGATATGATTGTTGGATTATATATAATTTCTAAGATTTAGGTATGTGGAAAGAGTTACCTTTTGAAATCATTCATGTTTTCACTAAGGTTCTATGGTAATTAATGTAGCAATATAATACATGATTTAGGTATTCAAATGTTTGGAATGCGATCAATAAGATATATCTTATGATATATGCAGGATAAATGATGGTATTCAGATTCTTGGTATGTGAACATTATAGTAGTCGTTATCTATATACTATGAGATTTGACATAAGTATTTCTGATAATCCTAAATGTTGGAATGAAATAAATTGGACATCATATAATATTGTTTAGGGCTAGAAATTTTTGATATTATTTATGGAATGTTGTAATAATTTAGTTTTAGAAAAGGACAACCCCTAAGATGGGTGACAACCCATCGCGTCGGACAAGGATGTTGGAATAAAACCCGCAACCAATGTTCGATAGGCCTTTTTTACCTACCAATGGCCTACAGGAAGTCTCTGGTCAGTAGAAACTAGTTTTATTTTATTAATAGGTATGATAAATGATGTATAAGTCCATTTTTTGAAATCATATATGATTAACATCACCATAGATGGACTTATGTAAATGTGATAACTTTTTCTAACCTTTTGTTTGAGACAGATTGAATGGCTCATAATTCTATCGCATGATCTTCTAACACTTCACGAATGATAAATTCAACTTCAATTCTTTAAGAGATGAATTGGAAATTGTTCATGGCTCGAACAATGTTGAGATTGTACCAAAATCAAGTATGTATTTCTTTTATTTCAAAAATTATTCAACATTTGGTAAATGATCTTTAAAACAAAAAATGTTGTCCTAGTGCTCTCATATCTGATTAATCAGATGATACCTTATATCATCACAAATTTATGGCTTTGTGATTATTGGCTTTTTCATAGCCATGTTCTCAACCACACTCCATCAGATCATGATGTTTAGATTTCTCTTCCATATCCATATTTTTCAACTATGATCGCCTATGTGGGAACCCAAGTGATGAGTTATGTTGGGTATTTTTTTTATTTCTAATGTTCATTTTTAAAAGTAAGTTTTAGTATTCCTTTTTATGATGTTGGTTTCTATGAAAGAAACTCTCATGTAATAAACCATTTACAACCCCGACGAATTTTGAGGTTGATATTCATTTTAAGGGGGGTAGAATGTAACACCCCGAGATTTTATGATATATATTATTATTATCTTTCATATCTTCTATCGTATGCTTCACCAATATTACCTTGTTCTATATGCAACACCGTATTAGCTTGCAGTATACACAACACTATTCTTGGATCATGTTACACACAATTTCAAGTTCATTTGATAGTAGTTATTCTATGAAACATTGAGTATATATATATATATTCAATGTATAAATGAAATATGGTTAGATTATGTTATATGAAACAATGAAGGAGTCTTTCATAACACGCAACCCTGACTTGGATTTCATTATAGGCAATTGTGACCTTCCTCGATAGTGTGTGTTGTACGCAATACCATGTTTCACTAAACAACGATATATGATTATAATATTATTATGAACAAACAGTTATGAATAGTATCAACTAAATTTTTAGTTTTATAACATTATTATTCATCTTATGCATCTTCTTGAACATTGTATGAGAACAAACTAAATTTTCCATGTAAAATAAGTATTTTTAAAAAAATGCAATTGTGCCGCCTTTTGATGGCGCACCAACTTTAAATCTAGTTTTTGACATTTTTATAAGTTCAATTTGAAAACATAATATTATTATTTGGAATTAGGAAATAAAAATTTACTATGGATAAAATTTTCATATTATTATGATAACTTTCATATTTTAATGAATAGTAAAAACATGCTATATTTTAATTAAAAACAACTTATTTTGAATGCAATATTTTATATGGTAAAATTATAATATTGGATGGTTTTAAATTATTAATAGAATATATTTTTACCATTTACTATAATGTATGTCATTACTATTAATTTCAATTAGAATTCATAGGAAAAAACATTTCCATCTCTGGCAACGCTTTAACTTTTAAAACGCATTTTTTAACAACGGGATTAATTATAAATTAATTACTGCAAATTATGTGTTTTAAATTTTGAATTTTTTTTCCATATTTTAATTCAGTGGGTCCAAATTATTTTAATTGGTTACTCTTAATTTTTTTATATTATGAATAGTAACTACGATAATTTTTATTTAATGCAGTTAAAAGAAAATAAGGTAATTAAGGGAAAACATAAAATAATAAACATACCCTAACACCTGCCAAAATCATATTGTATGATAAAAAGTCGACCCATATCAAAAAAGGGTCGGATTAGATTAATTTTATAGACATTTGACTATGAAAATAATTTAATTATTATTAAAACCAATGAAAGTGACATCATGGCACTCTCTTAAATCTTATATGTATAATAATTTTAATATAGTTATAAACATAATGAAACATCGAACATGAATAGTCTCTATGTAGATAAAACAATTATCTACATCATGGGAATTTATTTTTAATTTTTAGGTATTAAATAATTTTTATTAAAGGTGACACAATAGTGATGTTGAAATTTGTTTTTGGAATGAAATATAAAATAAATGATTTTAAAAATATTAAAATAAAAATTATGTGAACAATTTAATTTGCTCCAGGAATTTTATAGATATATATGACATGCTATGAATTTATCAAATATTTTATTTCTATATTTATTTTTTTTTGTATTTTATTTAAATTAAAATAAATGAATAGTGTCCAAATTGACACTATTTTTATTTTTTAAAAATAACATAATATAAAATTGTTTAAAAATCACAAAATTATTTAATAATTAAAAATTAAAATTTATATGGTCTAAATTTTCATATATAATCCAATTATGGACAATTAAAAACACATAAGTTATTATTTATTACAATTTAAAATTTAGAGTCATATTACCACAAATAAAAGTAAATAGATTAAATAAGGATAAATCAAGATAATAAGGTTTAAAATAAGTTTTCAACAAGTCTAAATTTTATTGGTTGATTAGATTACAACACTATCTCATCTAAGCTTCTAATATGAGTCATATTTGGAGGTTTTATTTGGGTTTTATTTATTATAAATTAATATATTTGAGGTTTCCAAAGATGCCCCTCTCCTCCCTTGTAAAAGGGCACCTCCTACCTCTCCTCATTACAAAACTATGAGCCTTAAAAGTCGGCCAAACCCTACCTATTTCCTTTATAAAATACCCTAGAAACATACTAGAGGATCTGGTCTTCCTCCAAGTCCAACTTTAGTGCTCTAATAGGTGGTTAAGAAGAGGCACGTCGAATAAGAGTTAATATCCTTCACCGATTATTTAAAAATTATTTCCTCTTCTACTTCCTCTATATTAGTTGTTTCATTATTAACTAATAAATCCAGTATCAATTGTACACTGATATGTTATTATGAATATGAAACAACCCTGTTTTTTCTTCTATCCATCCTATGAAAAAAACAAAATCCCCATGTGTGCGTACTTATGACCTACAATCTCCACGAGGTGGTGAAATCTTTTATTTCATAACCAACATACATGAATGGGTATATGATGTGAGAAATAACTATATATTATCATTTTAATGTAATATTTATTATTAAATATTATACACAATGCACTTTAATTCATTTCCACGATCATGGGAATGATATCATCCCTCGTACGTATGTACGACCTACCGTCTCCACGATGTGATGCAACTCGTTCTACATGATCTTAATTAAATAGTGATCATATAAATGAATTGAATGAATAATTATCATATATATTATAGTAATACAATTTTTTAAATGAGTTATCTATAACCTAAAAAGAGAAATAATAATCTATTCGACAAAATACAGATAAGATCATAAATCAATGAACACCCGAATAATAAGTACTGATTAAATATTACTAAAAAGAAGATAAGAATACGACCATTTATAATATCATAAAAATGAATATAATTATGTAACATGTCAATGAAATTTTTTAAATCATTATAATGGAGGTTCAGAGATGAACAAAGCATATCGGTCTTAAGGTAAGGGAAAATCTAGCAATCTCATTTTTATCCGAGATTGTTTATACTTCAGAATTTACTGGGGAATATTTATCATCCAAATCCAAGTTTCCTCAATATCTAATATAATTTCTAACCTCATACAATTGTTTAAATCCAATTTTACCTATTGGTGAATTTTATTAAAATATATGAAAGGAATCTTTTGTTTTTTTAGTACGAGATACTTTTTGTCATTTCCAACCAAAGTACAATAAGAATGTTTTTTTATCTTATATGGTATGAATGGATTTTTATGATTTCATATAAAATTATATCCATGGAGAGTCCTTTAAATTTTTTCATGTTTATTTTTAGTCAACTTCTCTTAGTTTAAAATAGTAAGACATGTTAAAAATGGAAAAAAAATTGAAGTAGAAAGGGCATTTTCCTCAAGATTGGAGTTCAATTGTTTTGTCAAAATTATTTTCCATCTAACATAATATAGTGTTTTGTTTCAATCCCTATTTTTGCATTGATTTAATTATGTTATGATGGAATTAATTTTATTATGTCATTTTATCTTATATGGGTTATGTTATGATGGCATGAAGTTTAAGAATCCCATTTCTATTACATGGGTTATGTTGTGATTTATGATTTTATGGAACACATAAGAATGGTTTCATAATGAGATGGGTGGGATTTATATATCCCTATAATGCATTGGATAATGATTTATATCTAATGAGATAGACATGGCGGAAATGGTATGTTATTCTGGTTCAACGATACAGGAGTGGAACGAGAAGTGAACTCGATTCAGAAACGAACATTGTCCACTAAGATGGTCTTGTCAGCAATGTATTGGCTACTATGGAAATAATATCATGTTCATAATGGTTTTCCACAATTACTTGTTTTCTTCCAATTCTATTTTATCATGATTTATGTTCCATTATGATATATTCCTTACATACATCCAAGATAAATGTCTTTGCTCAAAATTTTGATGTTTAAATTTTATGTTCTTGTTTTTACATTCAAATGATTATGGATTGTTTTATGTTTTATATGTTTACCTTTACTGAGCATTTGAGATCACCGTTTTTATGTTTTCTTTTACCTAGGATATAAATAATGGTTTTAGGTAATAAAAAAGGGGATGATTTTCATGGGAGATATTAAAGATTGTTCACCATGATTAGAATATTTTGTTCTATGTTTCCAAAGACACTAAACTATTATGGTCCTTCAGTGTCTGTTTTTTTTATGTATTAATTATTCTGCAAAAGTAAAGTAATGTCCATGTATGTCAAGCATGGATCTATACATTATATTTGGGATAAAATAATAGTTTTCATTTAAAATTTTAAAACATTGTAAAAGAAATAAAATTGTTTTAAATATTTACCATTCAATAATATTTTTTTATAGTAAAAAATATTATTACAATACCAATAAAATACACTTATTGTGATTTTTTATTACTCAACACAATTCATTATTGTTTATGATTAAATAATTATAGTGTTTTACATCTGTTAATCATAACCGTACTGATTATGATCTTTTATATGCTTACTGAGTTTAAATTATTTTTATTGTGAATATGATTAATTTCAGTACAGCATGTGGAATACATATCATAACCAACCTGATTAAGATATTCATTATCGTCAGAACCATTGTTCAGTCCAATTAATTTATTAAAATTCGTAAATCATTTTTATTAATTGAATTATTTAATAATAATTTAAATTAAATCACCTGTAGTGGTAAAAATGATATTTTATAAATCCACAATTCACTGATCCCCACTCATGTATGGTACATGTGCGTATATATTATTATCCAACATTTTTTTCCATCACAATCTACTTCTCAACATCAATATTGGTGATCCATTAAACTATATATGTTCAGTAACGAAGTTGAGGAAAATCATTGGGGATCATTATTCTATGTTGAAATATTAATTTTTTTAAAATATAATGATTTAAATTTTTTATTGAATGATATAGAAGTATTTGCATGTGGTGATTGACCACTATTAAATGACTCTCAAACAAATTTTTATACTCGTAAAAGCCTTTTTTCCATTCTTCACTCAGCTAAACTCTGGTTATGATAGAGTATTGTATTATAAATGGTTTAAAAAACATATAATGGAGTTGTTCCTATAATGATATTACATTATCAATAATGATTGTTATCGTAAATTGGATATTGAATGAGTTAATATTTGGTGTACTAAAAAATTTAATAAACATGAACAATATCACTTTAATGGTATACAATATAAATCTATGTATTATGAGTTGAGTTGTAAAATTTAATATAAAATTCTTTAATGAAAAAATTAGGATACTAGGTAGCCTATTGTAAGACCAATTTTAACATTTTATCCTTTATTAGTGTATCATTAATTGTGTCAGTATTTTTATTTTTGAATGATATTCAAATTCTCACATCAAAAATTATCATATATTTGTAAAATTATATTACAAAAACTAAAATTAAAAATGGACTTAATTTTTAGAAACAAAATGGCTCTGCATATGAGACAAACCTAGTCTTCCATTTTCTATCATTAATAGCTAAATTGTTCCATTTACACTACCCATATGTAATGTATGTAAACTTATGAATCCATTATTGGGGATACAAGTTGTTTTCATTGAATTTTTACATTTCACAATTGAAATTGATATCATATTAAAATAGAAATTAAAAAACTTCTCATATTTACTATGAAAATTTTATATTCAGCATTGAATTACAACCCTTATCCAAAATATCAATTACATGAGGCTGAAAAGTCATAAAAATTAAAATTCAATGGGATGAAGAAAATAAATTAATGGAAAAATTAAAATAGAAAAATATATGATAAGTACCCAATAAATCATGATTCTAATCCCCTGGTGGATAAAATTACACAACTCAACATGTATGTTAATGAAGTTATTAAGGTAAAAGTGGATATACTCTATGATCCACTCCACAACTCTCAAATATTTATTAACGAGATAGATGATTATGCATAACTTTTTTGAGCCATGTATTGGATATCATAAAGATTTATATGACTTCATGATTGAATATGGGGTGTTATATTATATCCTCATCGACAAAATTTTTTAATTATTATCTCTATTTTATATTTCTATAATTTGATGAAAAATAATCCACCCATGTGGGAAAATTTAAAAACACAATGGATGATCAAAATATCCTACCACAAACTAATACTATTCAAATCCCAAAAGGAACATTCCACTATTGATGCTATTAGAAAAGATCCTTTTATGGTAAAACATCATTTCATATACTAAATATTATTTATTTTCAATTAATTTTAATTGATTATTACCTATCAATGTTTTTAATAATTATATATTGAAAAAAATAGTTTTTATCTACAGTATAAAGAGGAAAAGGACTGTGCAACCAATTAGGTTAATATCTACATACATGAATACATTGAACACTTATTTGAAGGGGTCCATGAGGATATACATGTAGAATTTCCTATGTAAATAAAATAATAATATTATAGAATTAATGATGGTGAATTTTATATTTATTCAGTTTGTTTTTTCTAAGATAAATTTAAATTACACTCTAATTTTATGTTTCCCTATTTAATTGATGGACCATATCTCCAAAAACCACTAGAATGTAATGAATAGATTGTAAAGGTTTCATATACATAAGTGGAGGAAACAAACATACTATTATATTCTCATGGAAATATATATAAATATATTTCATTTCAATGTTTTGTATTTGGATTAAAATGAAAATGGTATCATAAAACATAATTCAAATATGTTTAACACGTATGGAGAAACAAGTCGTTGTTCACCTATACGAATCTCTACCCACCTTCAAACATTGTCTTGTATATGATACATCATATTTGTAAGAAATCAAAAATCATGGATATAAAGGGGATCTAACAATGACATATCTTATTTTAATTGGATTTCAACAATTTTATTCTTATATTTCATTATCTGTAAATAGATTTAGAAATATATTAAGATGTTGGCATTATTACATAAATATTTTTATCTTTAATTACATGAACCTTGTTCAATGATGATGGATTTTTATTTACAAGACCTGACACATGGAATCGAACAACATGATAGGATTTTAATAGGTTATTTATAGTCATATCACCTCACAAGTATCCTATTCAAGTAATATATTGGAAGAGAATGATGAAAGAAAACCACATAAACTATTCATTGTATGTGGAGAATGAGATTGAATTCCTTATATTATTTTTAATCAACCATTTGATATATGTTTTTTTATGTAATCATACATATCATACATTTAAATCTTGTATTATAACATTAAACTATAATACATAATCTATGTTGTACAATCAATATTCATTGTTTTAACATTCCCAATTGGCATGATTCAATGTGTGAATAGAAAAAAAATATTAGTCAAAAAATTGAAGTGTTAGGATTAAAAAATATTTATTTTTTTAAATGATTTATTTCAAATATATGTAAATCATAATATATATTTCATGTTTTGAATTTATAATATTTATATTGACTTATAAATTATTGTTGTCTATATCCACAAGAAATATTAAGAATTATATATTCTCATTCCAGATAATAATTATTAACAAAATATTTCTGAAGTTCTCACTATGATATTTCATGACTGACTCCAACATGCTTTCATCTTAAAGAGTCATGGAATAAAATCAAATGCAAGACAGAACATTGATACAATTAATATGATGGAGGGATTATATTATTATGTTAATACCTAAGAACCCACAGTTTCATTTAATCATGTTATATCAAAATGAATCAATGGATGACAATTATAATCAAGGATAAATTATATTTACATTCCTAATAATAAAAATGTTCAAGAGACATGTGACCTTTCTAATTAAAATTATTAAAAAAAATACAAAAGAAGAAATAAATGGACGGTGTCAAACAACGACATGAAATCATTCTTAAATTGATGCATATACATCAATAGAAGATCCATAATCATGGACAGACTCCTCATAATTAATATTATATTCCCACTATATTTGTCAAATCATTAGATTAGAAAGCATATAGTATTTCTTTGATACATTTTTCATCTTTGAAGTGAGCCCTTTAAATGGAGACTTGGTAGATACCCGACCACTTCCACATCCACCATCTGAATCATCACAAACACGCACTATACCATGATGTTTTGGATGTCGTCACTAGTCCGTGGTTTTAGTTTTTTGTCAGCCCCCTCTCAAATATTCTTTATCCTTCTCTATGAGGGTCTGTAGATAGACCTCATCCCATTTATAAGAAAGATCAACAAAATACAATTTTTTTACCATAATATTTAATATAGAATCAATTTCATGAAACATAATTATCTCTTTAGTTATAATATAGGATTTTATTATCAGCTCATGATCAACATTCTGTTCAGTAGAATATTTTAATACATCAAATTTAACAAATTTTTACATCCAATTATTTAACCATATATTCACCTTCAATTACATGTTACATCCCTAAAGTTGTTCATTGAATTTTATTATCAACCATTGGTAGAGGGATGGGTTCCTTCTTATTAAATTCAAGAAAAATATTATCTCATAATGAGTTGTGATCCCCATACTGATCCCGATCGATAGATGCCTCCAAATTCTCATCAACATCAAACTTTTATTTAGAAGTCCCATCATCATACAAAATGGCCTAGCCAAAATATCCATCACTCGAATGGTTTTCTTTCTTCATGTATCCACAGAGTGTCAAAAATCCATGGTGGATATGGAGGTTCATCAATGATGATATTATTCAAGGGTATTTTGTTCAGATTTTGGGAGAGGACGAGTTTTCCTTAATTAATATTATTTTTAAACTATATTGAAAAGAAAAATAAGATAAATTAAAGAAATAGATTATGAAAAAATGGGGGTTCCCCTAAGAGGAAATATTATATCAATTATCAAAACAATTATATTTTTCTAGTTTAGGGTGTGGATATAGATTCAATATTGTTCTTATATTCATTTTTTTCAAAATAATAATAAAGAAAAAAATAAAAGGATAAAACCATGAGATGGAAATTCATTAATTTTATGTAACCATATCATATTCCCTATTTGAGCTTGTTGGAGTTGGGATATAACATGTTTATTATTTTAGGATTATATCATTTTGATTATATCTCTAAATTATCTATTAAAATTTAATGTTTTGCATACTTTTTAGTATTATTTAATTCTATATCCACCTATTGTAATCTTCATTGAAATTTAAAACATGATGAAATTTTCTCAATATTAATTATAAATTTTTTCATAAAATGGTGGGGATACTAGATTCTGTTAAAACCAACAATAAGATACAAGTAAATGAGTTCTGTTGAAAAGTATATTACATGTGTAACCATTATTGACAAATTTAGTAGAATATTTTGTGAGTTATTGTAATATCCCATGTAACTAAATAATAAGAAATATTTCGTATTTACTAATATATGTGAATTAATAATTAATTTTACTTTAAAAAGGTTGCTATGTTCGATAGCGTACCAGATACAGAACAAAGTGTTGTATTTGAAATCTTACATTACAGGTAAATAATATAATATTATCATTTTAAAAGGTAGTTAAATCCTAGCCATTTTATATTGGGGAATGAACAAAACTAACTACAATATGAATTATGCATGTTTTTTAAATTTTTTTACTTTTATCCAATAAAATTTTGTGTCATTAAATATAAATGAATCAAATTTGAAGAATAAATACTCTAATATTCATTAAAATATCCATTTACAACCTTTTAATGTTTAACCCTATTTAAATATATATTTGGTCTCATAAATATATTCTATTTGACCAAATAAAACCCTTCTTTAAAATGGGGACATCAAAATTCACTTTGGGTAATTTTTTTTAATTTTTCCAATGAAGTTCATTTTTGAATGAATAGTTAAAAGTATTGAATTTTAATTCAAAAAATTAGTTTTAATCTAATATATTTATTCTCACGACCCACCTTCACCAAAATAAGGGAAGGGCCAGTAGATTTCTAGGACCTTCCTTATTTATGTTGAAGGAGAGATAATGACCCCCGAAACCCGCTTTCAATAGGTCTCGGAGTGGTGACCATCACCAAGGGTGTAGAATCACAGGCAAAATGGAAGGCATTACACTTTTTTTCTTTTAATAGGATCGAGAGATAAAATAGTAAATCCCACAACACCAAAAACTGAATGTGCAGGTACGGATGAAAGTAAACCATTCCCATATGCATGGTAAAAGTTAAAACATACAAGTCACAAAACTCAAATGGTGAAAAGATACCAAAAAATGAAAACAACAACAGCAACTTCCCCAGAGGTCCAAGCTAGTATGAACCCACACGGTCTCTGAAGTCCTAATGTAAACCTGAAAGCAGTTTTATATACATTGACTGATCATTCAAGTATACTCAGTGGGGAAAACCAAACACTCTCGTGCACAAGTGAGGAGACATTCTAATGTCCTCTGGAAAAAGAGATAAGCAAAAACCCAATTAGGAAAAAGCTATCGAACCAACATCACTGTGGAACGCTCCCCAAATAAACCATGTCTTGTAACGTATAGTAATAGCACATCGATATTTCGGTTCCCCATGAAACTTTCCCACTAGTTATTGAATACATCCTATGCATAGAACCAATATTTCCATTCATACTGTAGTCCAACTACCAAACTACGCCTGCACACACCTAGTCCACAACCATCACACACAACCATAGCCACAAACACCTGGGTCAGAACAACTACTGCCACGCCTGAAGACACCTCAGCCTCATCCTGAGGACACTTGGGAAACAACCTCCATAGAAACACCTGGGCCAACCACCACAACTAACCTACCCAAAGATTCTTGGGCTAATAATGGACTTCAGGCCATCACAGCCTACCCGAGGATACTTGGGCTATCCGGGAAAGGGAGTAGAAAAAAGTTAATAACCAGCCACTAATAGAAGTGTAGAGAAAAACACCCTCCCCCATGAAATGGGGGTGTTCAGCACTATGTGCTCAACTTTGATAGGGCACGAATATGAAACATAAGAACTACAAATATATGTATAAGTAATAAACACTCAACCCACCCTACGGTTTCCAAAGCCATCCCAAGAACAAGCACACTCGTCCCTATTCATAAGAAGCAAACTACTCACAGACGAGTCACAACTCACCCCCAGAACCAATCCCCATTTAATCTATTCATGCTTACATATTCATGTAATATCATTTAAAAAAAGTTCTTCACTACTGAGGAACTAACATCATAAGCACAAACCATGGTAAAAAATTATAGCCAACAGCAATATAAGCATTCACACTCGATTCTCTTGCAAAGTCACAACAACAAAGGGATAATTGAGATCCCTCAATGTACTAGAACCAATGAAAACCACGAGATACAACCCCGTGTCTCCAAAATCCAGGATCCAATAGTTTCTCAACAACAGAGGATCCCACCCCAATTCGTGATAAAAACAGTGTAATCACACAGCCTCAAATTCACAACCAGCGGATGTATAACATCATGTGATCCCTTCCCCACCCGCATCATCCAATCAATCGGCCCACGAATGAAATGACCAAACTGGTACCAACAACAAAAGGCAAGCCCATGAAATTATTCTCAGTTTTAAAATATTTAACACACTCCATGGTTTCAATTCCACTTTACTTTTACCGGGGATGTCACAAAAAATGGTATATCATGGTGCTTTCAATTTATTTAACCGAGTATACGTAATTAACCAATTCCATTTTAAGGTTATTTAAATATAAAGGGGTACCGAGGTTCATTTGTGTGCAAGGAAATACCACCATCAACCATGATTTTCAGTGAGTACAGGCTTGTATAATTCAAAACACATAACAACATAAAAGAGTATAACATAACATCGGTCCCCCCCCCCCTTAATTCATTAAAGGTCCGTTCATTATCTTCATTAATTTAGGTTTCATCAATTTTCAGAGAAAAAATCATGCACACACCGCATGATACACATAAGGAGAGACGTAGGATATAATCCCTACTTGATGGATCAAGGATCTACATTAAGTCCTCATGTGAGCAAGAACTCCACGGAATGCGATCAAGGATATCTTCAAGGGGTTACAACTAATTGAGAGGAAGGGTATTCTGAGCGTAGGGTGACCGAGAAAACGAAACATTGGGAGAATCCATTAGGTTATAAAGGTTGAGATACTGCATTCCCGGGACGGTTAAGATGCAGAAAAAAACTCGAAACCGTGGAAGAAATGGGATCGTCTGTTGACCATGTGGTTGGGCGAACCCACACGTAATTTAAAAGGTCCCCTCCCTTCGGGATGGTTAAAATAGACACACTCCTCACCAGTCATTAAATTTAAATACCATAAATGGGTATTAATGGGCTTTAAAAAATGGATAAAGGGGTCAAAACATGGTATAAAAACCAATTTGAATAAAAGGAGGTGCTACTGGAAAACCCGTGGGGGGTTGGCGAGAGCTACCGGTGGATTTAAGCCATCGGTAGCGGAGATCATGTAGTTGGATAGAGCCACCGGTTGTCGATAGCGACCGGTAACCTAGAGCTACCAGAAGCTGAGAGCCACCGATAGTGGAGATCTATCGTTTGGCGACAGTTACTGGTAGCGAAGAGCTACAAGTAGCTGAGAGCCACTAGCTGCAGAGAGCTACGGGTTGGCGAGAGCTACCGGTCGCCTAGAGCCACCAGTAGCCGAGAGAGACTAGTAGGTGAGACCACCCAGTAGCCGAGAGACACCGGTAGCCAAGAGAAAGCGGTAGCTGAGAGCGACCGGTATCAAGAGCGACCAGTAGCAGAGAGCTACCGATGGCTGAGAGAGACCGATTGCCGAGAAACACCGGTGGCTGGGAGCCATCGGTAGCCGGGGGATAACGGTATCCCAAGGTCACCGGTGGGCTAGGTCTACCGGTAGGCCGAGGCTATCGCTAGAAGTCACCGAGAAGCTGGGATGGCAATCTAGACCACCCAGAACACCTCCAATATCATATTTTTACCAAGTAATGGACCCCAAAATCCCAGGCCATTACATCTCAGTGGGAAACCCCTGAGTTGTTAGAAAGATGGAACAAAACCCTCCCCCAAGAGTTATCAACAACAAACATTCACAAAAAGCACAAGGATCACACTGTCCAACTCATGGGATAGGGATTCCCCTCCTACATCTCAAGATATTATCCAGTTTGGGTAGCACAAACTCTCCCTCATGGGTTTAATTGCATCCACATTAATGTGTCCTGATTAGAAGTCAGGTTTTTCCCACCATCACACGTTTGTACACACACACAAATATAACTGGGAATATATCATATAATAGCTAATCAAAACAAGCATTTCATATATTAAAGCACAATGTTCAATCTCTCAAGGATAAGAACAAAAACAACAAGGAAGTAAAAACAACTATGGTTATTGAATGATTAACTGGGACTCCCATTCCCATGTGCTCTCTTCCAGGACACCATTCCTCTACAACACACGAACAAAGGGGTTGGCTTGTCCATGAAGAACATTCTCTTTACGATCCTCGATCTTGATTGGTCGTACTATGATGGTCACATCTTCTTCGACATCATACTCTCCCCAATCAATGATGTGGGAGTCATCGTGTAGATATCGACGAATCTAGGAAATGTGAAAGACGTTGTGAACTTTCTCCAAATGAGGTGGCAATGCTAGCTGATACGCCACCTCACCATCTCGTCCCAACACCTTGAACGGACTGATGAACCTAGGGGAGAGCTTACTTCCATTCCTAAACATCTGATGCCCACGTCGACGTGAAACCTTTAAGAACACATGATTAACAATCTTGAACTCCAAGGGCCTCCTCCTACGATCGACATAAGACATCTGCCGGTCGTAGGCTGCCTTAATCCTTTCATGCAAGAGTTGATCCTTTTCAGTGGTGCCAGGCACCACTTCAGGCCCAAGAACAGTTGTTTCCCCAATCTCTGTCCAGCAAATGTGTGAACGACATGGCCTTCCATACAATGCCTCCAACGGTGTCATACCAATAGTGGAGTGGAAGATATTGTTGTAAGCAAACTCCACTAGAGGCAACTGTTGTACCCATGTTCCCCCATAATCAAGAACACATGCCTTCAAAATTTCTTCCAATGTCTGGGTCGTTCATTCTGTTTTCCCAGCTGTCTAAGGGTGGAAAGCAGTGCTAAGGAGTAGTTAGGTGACAAAGGAATGTTTTAATCCCCTCCAGACTTGTGAGGTAAACCGCGTGTCTCGATCAGAGAAAATAGATCCCAGGATCCTGTGCAACTGCATCACCTCATCGATGTACCTATGGGATAAGGTGCTCACTAGGATCGACTCCTTAATCTCCAAGAAGTGTGCTAATTTTTTCAACCAATCCACCACTACCCAGATGTAATTATAGCTTCCCTATGTTATGGGTAGCCCTGTGAGTATTTCCTTCAAGATGTCATCCCACTTCCACTCAGGAACATCTAACAGCTGTAACTGCCCTCCATGAAAATGATGTTCAGCATGTACTTGCTGGCACACGAGGCACTTTTCCAGAAACTCTTCCATCGCCCACATTACATCAGGCCACCAAAATTGTCTCCTCATGCCTTGGTACATCATTGAGTCCCCAGGATGTACCGCTAAAGTAAAGCCATGGAAATCATGGAGAACACCTTTATGCATCATCTCTGGAACTAAAATCCTTCCATGGAAAAGCATCTGATGCTGACCATCCTCTGACCATTCCTCATGATCATTTCACTAATAAACACGATCCAGCATCACTTCCACCTTCGAGTCCCCCCACTGAGACTCTTCCAACTGCACCAATAAGGAGATAACTATTGTCATCTGAAACAGATAACCTCTTCCACCTTCCACCCATGCATCCAAATGGAAGACCGCTAACTCTTCCATTGCTCTCAAAGCATATGTAGATTCCTGAAATACTACCTACTTTGATTCCCTTCTTAGTGCATCAGCAACCACATTTCCTTTCCCGGAGGTGTAAGAAATCTCGAAATCGTAATCCTGGAGGAACTCCATCAACCTTCGTTGGCTTATGTTTAGGTCCTACTAGGAGAAGATATACATCATGATTTTTTGGTCAGTGAAGACTACAAAGAACACTTTTATAAGGTAATGTCGCCACAACTATAGTTCAAAAAATACCACCGTAAGCTCAAGATCATGGATAGCATAATTACGCTAATGGGGATGTAACTTCCTAGACCCATAAAAGATCACCTCATGCGGCTGCATCAACACAGACCTGAGGCCCTGCCCTAAAGCATCACAGAATACGTCATATGCCACCCCTTCTTCTGGCAACCTCATCCCTGGGGCACTAACCAGCATCACCTTCAGATTGTTGAAGTCTGCCTCACACTTCTCACTCCACAAGAAAGCCTAGTACTTTTTGGTCAAGGTTGTCAATGGTGTTGCAACTCGGGAGAAGTTGCATACGAACCTCTGATAGTAACCTACCAGCCCGAGAAGACTGTGGACCTCTGACATGTTCTTGGGGGCTTCCCAAGAAACAAACACCTCAAACATCGATGGATATACCACCACTCCATGCTCGGAAACTACGTTCCCTAGTAATATCACTTATATTGTTCAAAACATGCACTTCGACAACTTCCCAGAGAGCTGGTGTTGTCGGAAGACGTCCAAAACCATCCTCAGGGGCTCAGCATGATCCTCCTCTAATCTTTAGTAGATCAAGATGCCTTCAATGAAGATGACCATGAACTGATCAAGGTATTCTTGAAATACAGAGTTTATAAGCCCCATGAACACAGCTAAAGTGTTCGTAACACCGAACGACATGACCACAAACTCGAAGTGCCCATATCTGCACCAGAAGGCCGCCTTTGAGATGTCGCCCTCCTTCACCCAAAACTGGTGATATCTAGACAGTAGGTTTATCTATGAGAACCATCATTCTACTTTAAACTAGTCAAAGAGATCGTCTATCCTTGGAAGAGGGTACTGATTCTTGAACGTTTCCTGATTTAGCCTCCTATAGTCAATGCACAGCCTTATACCACCATCCGCCTTCTTCACAAACAACAGAGGAGCACCCTGCAGTGATGAACTCGGTTGAACAAAACCCTTCATCATCAGATCGTCAATCTGAATCTGCAAGTCATGTAGCTCTGAAGGTGCCATCCGGTATGGGGCCATCGAAATCGGATGAGCACCTGACTACAATTCTATCCCCAACAAGATATAAGGTCGATGGGGTAGAGTCATCACCTACTCAGGAAATACATCCATAAACTCACTAAAAATCGGTGGTACCTCCACTATCTCTACATCTGTTGACTCCACTAATAGCTCAGATAACAAAGAGATGAGGTGTTCCTCTCTCCTGCTTCCCTTCTGGCCACCCCGCTCATCGTTGAAAGCAACAGGTCGGCCGCCCATGTCTAAAAACACGACCCATCCCCAGAAGCAGTCGATGACAGAACATACAGCTAACAGCCAATCAATTCCTATGATGTCATCATATGGTAGTATCTTCAATATCAGGAGGTCCCTGACTGAATGATGTGGCCCTATCATCAGTCTGTATCTTCAAAAAACATAAGATATGTTGGTCTGACCTACGACTGGTGTGCTCAACACTAGGGGTACTGTAATTCTCTCGACATCTAGACCCATTGCGCGGGCCATACTTGGTGTAAAAAAGGATTTCAAATCTCCTATATTGAACAAGATGTAAATAAGGGTACAGATCAAACTGATCGTTCTTTGAATGACCTCAGGTCCTGCTGGAACTGCTGCCTCTGCAGCGTGCAACTACCCGTGCCCAGCTCCTCTACCTCTTGGTTGTTGTCCACCTACCTAACCACATCCTAGTCGAGGTCCCTGAGGAGCACCCTGAGGTTGGCCTCCCCCTGCAACATCTGCCCTCAGAAAAGCGGGAGCTCTCTAACCCTGCTACTGCTGCTAGAAAGGCCTAGCTGGATACTACTGCTACTGAGGCGGGTGCTGAACCTACCCACCACGGCCGTACTACACTCTCTCTGGGCATTGATTCTCAATGTTCATGTGGCTCCCACTGATGAAGCATATCGGACCTAGGCCTAAAGGGAAAGGGAGAGGGCCAGGGGATAGGAACTGGAACTGTTGAGGCCTGCTCCCTATTGGTCGAAACCTAGAGTGTCCTGATGATGGATGCCTACTTCTGACGACCTTTCCCTTAAATGATCACAGTATGATTCCCTCACTTGACACACCTCCTAGTTTAGGCATCCTCTCCACAACTTCATCCTTCTTCTGCACCTCTATGTATGTCGGCAAGGAGAAGGACATATTAGCATGCTGGAGGGAATGTTGGTGTGCCTCATCTAAACCTCTCGCCCGAGACTCCTCTTCCGGAAAGAGGTTTTGAGAAAAGCGGAGGAGATCCTAGAACATGATCCCCATCTCCGTTACTAACATACTACCCTGTTGGAGGGAGAGTAGCTCTTGCCTCTTCTCAGTTTTCATTGTATAAGAGAAGAATTCTGCCCGAAACGCCTTCTCAAAATCATCCCATGCCCCCTCAGCCTCTCTCCTCTCACCTATGTAGAGCATCCACCACTGATGCGCTACTCCCTGAATATGGATCAAGGCTAGAGGGACACAGTACTCCTTCAAATCTGGTATCCAGATGAAATTTATCTCCATATCTTCTAACCAACTTTCCGTCTTCATGTTCGAGGTTCTTCCCTCATACATCTGGAGGGTCTTCCACTGGAAATCTCGAAGCGTCTTCTGACACTAATCATCATCCTCCTCTCAATCAGCCCTCCGCTGATCGGCCATACCAACCTCCTGGGCCTTGATCGCCCACACCACTCATGGTCGTCTCCCAGGTACCATAGCTGCAAGGTAAACAAGGAATTCTTAAGCCCATGTAGGGCCGAATATTGTTCTTACATTTTATTTGAATTCATTATTTATTGTGAATCACAAAGACACCCATGAAACATGAGAACTCAAGTCACTATGTTTCATGCACCTTTCCTAGGGTCTCTACCATACAGTCAGCGTGGCCTCAGTTGGTCATTCGGTAGGTCCATAGTCCTTGCATCGGATCACGTGGGGCCCTAAAATCCTATGTCCTAGATGATCTCCCCTATCCTAATTCATGCTAAAAGGTAACCCAACACTATTTCCCTAACATCCCATGCAATCCTCACTGTTCCTAACTCTAGAATCCATCCTATCTCTCAATCTCCTTGGATACAATTCTATCACGACTCGCCTTCACCAAAAGGAGGGACGAGTCAGCAGATTGTTAGGACTTTCCTTCTTTAAGTTGAAGGAGAGATAATGACCCTAGAAACCTACCTTCAATAGGTCCCGGAGTTGCGACCAGGACCAAGGGTATAGAATCACACACCAAATGGAAGGCATTTCCATTTTTTTCTTTTAATAGGATCGGTAGATAAGATAGTAAATCCCACAACAACAATAACTGAAAGTGCAGTTACGGCTGAAAGTAAATTATTCCCATATGCATGTCCAAAGGTAAAACATACAAGTCATAAAACTCCAAAGGTGAAAAGATACCAAAAAACGAAAACAACAACAGCAACTGCCCCAGAGGTCCAAGCTAGTATGGCCCCACACAATCTCTAGACTCCTACAAGAAACATAAAAGCAGTTTTATATTTGTATGGTGAGCATACAAGTATACTAAGTAGAGAAAACCAAAGTCTCTCATGCAGAATTGAGGAGACATTCTAATGTCCCCTTGAAAAAGAGATAAACAAACACCCACTCAGAAAAAATCTATCCATCAAACATCACCGAATCACGCTCCCCAAATAATGCATGTCAAGTAATGTATAGTAATATCACATTTATATTTGGGTACCCCATGCCACTTTCCCGCTTGTTATTGAAGACATCCTACGCATCGAACCAATACAGACATTCTTACCACAGTCCCACATACAATCTATGCCCGCACACACTTGGGCTGCATCCTCACCGTAGTCCCACTTCCAAACCCCGCCTTCAGACAGCTTGGCCAAAACCACTATTCCGCCCACAGACACCTGGTCCAAAACAACCACACACAACCATACCCGCAAACACATGGGTCAGAACAACTACTCCCATGCCCGAAGACACCTGGGTCTCATCCTGAAGACACTTGGGAAACAACCTACCAGCAAAAACATGGGTCAACCACCACAACTACCCCCCCCCCCAAAGATTCTTGGGCTAATAATGGAATTAAAGCCATCATATCCTACCTGAAGATACTTGGGCTATCCGAGAATGGGAGCAGAAAGGAGCTAATAACCATCCACATAAAAAAGTATTTTGAATAACACCCTCCCCAATGAATTGGGGGGTGTTCGGCACTAAGTCCTCAATATGGGTGGGGCACGAATAAGAAACATAAGAAGTACAAATATATGTATGAGAAAAAAAACTCATCCCAACCTAGGGTTTCCAAAGCCAACCCATGCACAAACACAGTTGTACCTATTCATAGAAAGCACAGTACTCACAGCCGAGTCACAACTCACCCCCAGAACCAATCCCCATTTATGCTATTCTTTCTTCCATGATCAGGTAATCTCATTTAAATAATGTTCTGCACTTCCGGAAAACTAACAACATAAGCACAACCCAAGGGAAAAAGATACAGCCAACAACAATTTAATCATTGACAACCAGTTCTCTTGTAAAGTCAGAACAATAATGGGATAAGTGAGATCCATCGAAGTACAAGAAACAAATAAAACCCCAAGATACAGCCCCATGTTTCCAAAATCCAGGAGCCAATGGTTTCTCAACAACAGGGGATCCCACCCCAATTCGTGATAAAATTAGAGTAATCACGCAACCTCAAAATCACGACCAATGAAATTTTAACAACAAGGGATCCCATCCCCACCCACATCGCCCCGGCAATAAGCCCGTGAATGAAACGAACAAACTGCTAAAACCATCAAAATGCAGGCCCATGCATGTATTCTAAGATTTAAAAAATTTAACACACTATATGGTATCGATTACACTGTACTTTAACCGGGGTTATCACAGAAAAGGTTTGATCATGGTGCTTTCAATTTATTTAACCAAGTGTAAGTAATTAACCAATAACATGTTATGGTTATTTAATCATAAAGGGGACTGCGGATCATTAGTGTGTAAGGAAAGACCACCAATAGACATGATTTTCAGTGAGCACATGCCCATACAATTCACAACATATAACAACATAAAAAGAGTATAGCAGAACATCGGTCACACCCCCTTCATTATTTAAAGGTCCGTTAATTATCATTATTATGTTAGGTTTTGTCAATTTCTAGAGACAAAAGCATGCCCACCCCACATGATACACTGAAGGAGAGGTGAAGGATAAAATCCCTACATGACGGATCAAGGATCGACTTTAAGTCCCCGCATGAGCAGGAACTCCACGGAACGCGATCAAGGAAAACATCGAGGGGATACAACTCGTCCGGAGGAAGGTTATTCCGAGGGAAGGGTGATCAAGAAAAAAACACGTAGGGAGAAGTATTTAGTTTATAAAGGCTGATATACAACATTCATGGGATAGTTATGATGTGCAATGAAAAACTAGAAACTGCGTATGAAATGTGACTGTGGGTTGACCACGCGGCTGGGCCACCACAAACGTAACTTAAAAGCTCCACGCCCTTCGGGGGGGTTAAAATAGATGCACACCTCACCAATAATATAATTTAAATTCCATTAATGGGAATTTATGGGCATTAAAACAAGGTGAAAGGGGTCAAAACATGGATTAAAAACCAATTTGCATAAAAATAACGTGCTACTGGAAAATCCGTGCGGAGTAGGCGAGAGATACCAATAGCCGAAAGCTACAGGTTGGTGACAGCTACTTGTAGCCAAGAACACCAGTAGCCGAGAGCCACCGGTAGCGGAGAGATACCAGTTGGTGGGAGATACCGATTTGTGACAGTGACCGATAGCCGAGAGCCACCAGTAGCTGAGAGCAACCTGTTGACGATAGCTACCGGTAGCCGAGAGCCACCGGTAGCCGAGATTCACCAGTGGCCAAGAGCCACCAGTGGCATTGAGCTACCTGTAGCCGATGGCCACCGGTAGACGAGAGCCACCGGTAGCCAAGGGCGACTAGTAGCCGAGTTCTACCTATAACCCAAGGTCACCGTTAGGCTCGGTCTATCGGTAGGCCTAGGCTATTGCTAGGAGTCACTGAGAAGATGAGATGGCATTCCAGAACACATCCAACATCAGATTTTTACCAATTAATGGACCCCAAAAACCCAGGACACAACCTTGATATTTTTAGATTATATTTTTAATTGGTTATTAAGTGTAATAAAAATATATTTATACCCTATAATCCAATTTTGTTCATTTTAACTAATTTCACATTGAAATTGGACAAAAACAAGTGTCAATCTTCTGATAGTTATTATTTCTTACGAACACAATTTTTGTTTTAACAAAGGTTATTAATTTTTAAATAAAATAATGAAACTTCTATGTTTCGAATTTGGTAAAATATACATTTTTATTAAATTTGGAATATCAAATATAACATAGGATGAATTTTTGGCAGTTTTACGAAAAACATCTATTTTTGATGAATATGGAAACCACAGAGTAGTAGTTAGAAAACTGACTTTTTCATTTAAATTAAAATATACCACTTCTGTGAATTTTATTTCGAAAATATGACATACATGGTTTTTATTTATTTAGTATAATGTGGTTTAATAAGATAAAAATAATTTTTGGTGAATAATATGTTTTGACTTTTATTTACCGCCGTTAAAGAAAATAGGGTAATTCAACGTATAAATAATATTATAATAATTCAAAATTACCTTAACACTTTTCCTCACATTATTTTATTTGTATACCAACCATGGGAATCCTTGTGTCGATTTTGTGACCCCATGGAGCTACTTATTAATGAAAATGACACTTTATTTTAATTAACTTAAAGTAAAGTCAAAAAAGACATAAACAAATATCTCGTAGAAAATTAATATTTACATGGTGTTATATAATTTATCTTTTCAACTGTAATTATTAATCAGAAAGATTAAAACAATTTACTACCTCATGGTATTTTTTTATATTTTTTGAACATCGAATAAATTAAATTATTTATGACACAATAATGATGTAGTGTTTACCTCAATAAAAAATGTTTTAAATAAATATGATTTTAAATATTAAAATAACATCCATAACCGGTCCTATTCTTATTTGATTAATTTATTTCGACCATGAGTCTTCTTATATTATACCATAAAGGGTTTTGGACATTTAGAAACCGAATATCATTATATAATTAGATAATATTATCACACTTTTCTAAAGAGCCCATCCCCCATTATAAAAATCCCTCACTTTTAACCAATTACTGTCACCTTTCAAGCCATTAGGATGGTCCAACCTCTTCCAAATAAAGCTCTTTACATCCCTATACACCACCTAGAATCCTTACCATAATAAAAGGCACTTCAAGAAACACATTTTCTGCATACGAAAGGGAGTTACCCAAATTAAAGTTAACGACTTATCTTAACTTATTTTGATTTATTTTACTTCTCCAACACCTAAACTCTTTTTAGTAAATTATTATATAATAAAAGAAGAATCCTCAATATACTATGATGGTATTATGAGATGTATTCTAACTAAACATACACACACCTCCATCTAATGGGTGAAGAACATACTATTTCGGTGGAAGAAAATCTAACGCCTCAAGAGATGGTGATTGTTCGATTATCTCTTACCGCCTATCATGATGTACATTAAGATGACACTATATTTATATAGGAAATATATTATGTTTATTTTTTTCTTCATTTTTTTTGTATTTTTTCTTTTATAGCATAAATTTATGATTTTCATTATGGGTAAATGTGATAATTTCATTTGAGGAAGTGTGGACTATCGTCCCCTCAATGTGATATGACTCGTTAATTCCATTTGTGGGATGTATAAACAATGGAGTTAATGATATTATAAATGATATAATACTGGAATTATAATATACATATGCATCAATATGTATCAATTCTATTAAAATAATAAATATAAATGAATGTAGCATTCATGCATACATACGACTTTCGGTCTCCATGAATGGTGCATTTCATTTCTTATCTCTAAATGATATGTACAATTATAAATATATATATATACTGGATATATATGATATATATGATATCTAAATTATTAATATAATTTTGGATATAATAGACTTTTCAACACATGGACAACTAGTAAATATATGGTGTTAATTTTTTACTCATGTACCAAATATCGACAAAACAGATGTTATTAACTTAAATGATTACATAATGCTAATAACATGGTAATAATTGATGTAATAGGAATAATAAACATGAAAAATTATCATAAGAAAGTTAAAATTATCTTTATTTTATTATTCAGGAGATTAAAGAACGATCAAGTCAAGTTGGACATGAGGCAAGGGACTTCGTCTCATTCTCCTTTCATTGAGGCATATTTTTCTTCTAAAACACTACATTGTGTTATAAGATGCATTAAAACAATTTAATTTTCATTTCAATCAAAGTGAATCTTTTTATATGAAATTATTTACTAGAAAAAAATAAAAGAATGTTTTTTTAACGTATGCGGTGACAATGAACATTCCACCATCGTGATTATTATTTGATCTTTGGCTACCTTAATGAGATGTAATGTTTTAAAAAAAAATTAAATACCATATGATATTTTTCATATTTTTGGTTTTGGAAATTGTTTTGATAATGGTATTGATACATTAATATATTGAAATGTTATATTGTTATTGTAATGTGGTAATTTTATCTTTCCATTATGCATATGTTATGTGTAATGATCATGTTATTTTTCTTAGGAATTATTTACATATACTGGTGGTTATGTGATAAAATTAAGGAGGGGGAGCCTGAGAGAGCTCTCTAATGCATTGGGTAACATGACAGAGGAAAACGTGAATGTTTCTCCCAAGATATTTTGGGAATATATAGTGATGGGTATTCCAAAGTAACTCCACATGAATCTATGATTGCCACAATGTATGTATGTTATGGATTCCACAAGTTACCTTTATGATTTATGTTTTCTATGTGTTTATCACGATTCGTATGATTTCATGAGGTAATTTAATGAGTTTTTTTTGTATGTATTTATGAACTAATGTTTTCTTTCATTGTTTTATAACCCTTACTGAGCTATTTAACCACATCATATGTTTTGAAATCATTTCAGAAGACTTAATGATGAATAGGTTCAAGGATGGTATCATGGAAAGGTCATGCTGTCTAATACATGGTACTAGATATGAAACTTTTTTCAATAGTTATTATTTAATGAAAAAATGGAAGCTAAGTAGAAGTGATTACTTTTTAATCTTTTAAGATCTAATATTTATTTCCTTATTCTCTAAAACTCTAAACTTAAAATATATTTAGTGTGAAATATTAATTAAATTAAATATTTTTTAATGTTTAATCCCAGGTCATTATAGCAGGTATCAATGGTCTGCTTAGATAACCTTAGGAGTTAGGGTATTGTTAAATTAATATCCATAGAACATGTTATTTTTATATTAAAATAATATAGCAATTACATATTACCATGTTGCTTCACATAAAATAATTCTGTTATTAGTATTGTTTTTCTTAGTATAAAGAGGATGGATATATTGGGAAGTCATCAGGAGGAAGACAAGCTTCAAAATCTGCAACATGGGATGGTCAGAATCGAGACTGAATAGTTTTTTGCAGTGATGGAATAGTTGAATCAGGCTACAAATGGTGGTTGTATCCATGCATGAGATCAGCCAGATCATTCACAGAGAATCATTTGAGTTGTAGAGAATTTCATGAGGCAACATCCCCAATCATTCACGGTATCATCTAACCATGTCCTTACAGAAATGAGGACTAAATCATTGGAGAAATTTTTTAATGTCATGGGGTTTTCAGAACATCAACAGGTTATTCTTACTATTTACCATTTTTAAGGTGATGTTGATCAGTGATGGTGGATGGTGAAAAATATCATGGATTGTAACGAAATTGATGCTCTTGATTGGGATGAATTCAAAGGTATGTTTCTTGAAAAATATTTTCCTTTGGTGGTTCATCTTATGATAGAAAAACAATTACTGGAATTGTGGTAGGAGGATTGCTCAAGAGATGTTTATGAAGTAAAATTCACTCAACTGGAAAGGTGTGCTCTAAATTTCATATGAGAACTTAATGGTAAAATCAATTGTTTTTACCCAAGATTAAATCCAATGTATTGAAGGGATTAGTATTATTGTGAGTTAAAATGATACGAAAAACTTTTTCATGGTGCAGAGATTGTGGAAATACAGTTTTCTTGATGATCATTTGTTCTTTGACAAACAACAGAATAAGAGGTAGATGTGGAAGACGAACTGGACTAACTCTTAAAAAAATTCTGATGGAAATAAAATTTAGGTTACAGTTTGTGAAAATTGTGTTTAAAATAATGCGGGGAATGTCTTTGTATTTCTAGTAATTGCTACAGATTTGGTAATATGGGACATAAGCCTTGTAATTGCACTGAAAAAGATCAGGTTCATTATAAGACAAAATCTAATTTACAGTCATTAAAATGTTTTAATTGCATGAAATGGGTCGTTATGAAAATGAGTGTCCAACAAAGAACTCAAATGAGGGGAAACAGCTAGACTACCAGTAAAAAAGGGGTGGTGAAATCCTTTTCATTAACATTAGAAGAAGTTGGGCCATCATATGAAGTAGTATCAGGTATACTGTTTGTTTGTTTAGATAATATCCAATGATTTTTATAATTTAGGGTCTACACACACATTCATTTATGAAAAGTTTTCTAGTAAATTGGGAATTTCATCTCATTATTTGAATACCGAACATATGGTAAAAACACCTGGAGGAAATTTTGGGACAAAATTTAATTATATGAACCATCTTGACCAAGTGTGCGGGAATAATCTACCTATAATTCTTATTTTTTCCATCGAGATGGGTTTGATGTTATTTTGGGAATGTATTGGCTTTATGTTTATCAAGCTAAGATTAAATGCAAAGCTAAATAGGTTTCATTTCAGAAATATTTTCAGTTTGTGTACAAGAATGAACCCTTACTTTTGATAACATGCCAGGAAGCTGAGAAACATGTAAAAATATAAATTAATGTTACCTTACACATATTGTTGAAAAAAAGGAACTATTCAGATTAATGATGTGCTAGTGTTAAATGACCACATAGATGTATTTCATGAGGTGTTTCTTAGTATTATACCTGATCAAGAAGTTGAATTTACTGTTGATTGCGTTCGTGATGCTAAACCAATTTCAAAACCCCATTCTCAAATGGCTCAATTTGAACTATTAGACTTAAAGAAGAAATTGCAGGATTTATTAGAAAATGGTTTCATTGTACCTAGAACATCACCATGGGGTGATCCTATCTTGTTTATTAAAAAGGATGATACTTATATGAGACATTGCAATGATTTTAGATCATTGGATAACATCATAGTTAAGAACATGTATCATGTGCCTCATATCGACGATTTGTTTGATTAGCCCATTGGAGCTCAATATTTTTCGATGATTGAATTGATAATAGGATACAATTAGTTGAAAGTGAAGGAAGTAGTAACTCTGAAGACCTTGTTTCGTACTAGATATGGACATTATAACTATTTAGTTATGCCTTTTGGTTTAACCAATGCACCTACTGTATTCATTGATATAATGAATAGAATTTTCCATGAGTTTGTGGTTGTGTTCATTGATGAAGTTTTGGTTTATTCTAAAAGAAAAGAGGAACATGAATGTCATTTAATGGTTGTCATGAAAACATTAAAAGAATATAATCTAATTGGGGAATTCAGCATTTCTGAGTTTTTGTTGCAAAAAATTTAGTTCCATGGTCCCATTTTTTCAAAAAATAGAATAAGTGTTGATCCTGATAAAATAAGAGATGTTGAAGAATGGACAATACTCAAAAATATTACCTAGATCCATATTTGTCATGGTTTGGAAGGTTATTACAAGAATATTTTCAAAATAAAATCATTGTTTTCTAGTCTAATGACTAGTTTACTCGAAATACTGTTATGTTCATCTGGAAAAAAGAATGTGAGAATTGTTTACAGGAATTGAAAAGAAGATTGGTGAATGCTCCATTTTTGGCACTGCCATCTAAAAATGGTGAGTTTGTAATCTAAACTGATTCTTCATTGAAAGGACGTGGTTGTGTCCTAATATATAATGATCATTTAATTGATTATGCATCACACCAGTTGAAACTAAATGTGTTAATTTACCCTTCAAATGATTTGGAATTAGCTGTTGTTGTTATTTCTTTGAAAATTTGGAGGTATCATTTGTATGGAGTTAAATGAGATATATATACTAACCACAAAATTATAAAGTATATAACAACATAGAAAGAATTAAACATGAGATAGAGGAGATGGATAGATTTAATCAAGGATTATGATTCCATTATCCGTTACCATTCGAGAATAGAAAATAAAGTGGATGATGCTTTGAGTAGAGAATGTAATGCTTCATTACCCATGATGCGTTTGGAATGAGATCCTTTGGTTTTTGATTTGATGATATATAGCATTGAATTTGTTGGTGCAGGAAATTATTCTGTTTTGTTTCATGTGTCGGTGAAATAATCTCTATCAGGAAGAATAATGCAAGCGCAGAAGGGTGAAAGTATGTTTTAGAAAAAGGTAGAATTGGTTCAGAAGGGTATGTTGCCTGAATTTAACATTGATAATGATTGTGTTTTGAGTTTTGGAAAGAGATTATGTGTGCCCTGTGATTCACAGTTGAAGAATGAGTTGTTATGTGAATCTCATAGTTCCCCATATTTATTTCATCTTGTCAGTACTAAGATGTATATATATCGTCAAGAGTATTACTGGTTGGATGGAATTAAAAGAGATATTGCTTATTTTTCTGTGAAATGTTTGAATTGTAGGTAGGACAATGAAATGCGGAAGTTATGGAAAGGGATGCTTTAGCCTTTACCTATGATTGAGTGGAAATGGGAAAATATATCCATTGAATTCAATGTGGGATTACAGAAGACAACTTTTGGTAAAAATGAAATATGGGTTACTATTGATCAGTTGACTAAATCTTCTCATTTAATTCCTATCTGAGATACATTTTCTCAAGATCCACATTCTTGGTTGTACATATAAAAGATAATCAGGTTGCATGGAGTTACCCTCTCCGTTGTAACTAATCGTGAACCCAGGTTTACTTCTAACTTTTGTAAAGGCCATTTGAAGTCATTAGGTACTGAATTAAATTTTAGACCAGCTTTTCATCCTCAATCATATGGGAAATCATAATGAAAAATTCAGACCGAAGAAGATATACTACGTGCTTGTTCACTGGATTACATGGGAAGTTGGGACCAACATCTTTTTTTGGTTGAATTTTTATATAATAAAATTTTTTATTCTAGTATACATATGGTTCCAATTATGGCATTATATGGAAAGTGTTTCCTAAATCTATAATTTTGGGATAAATTATGTGAAATGAAGCTAATGGGACAAAAATTGGTAGAATAGATTGCAGTGAAAGATCAGTTGATTCAAAAGCCCATGAGAACAGCTCAGAGCATGCAGAAAAGTAATGAGGATAACCGGAGGAAAGATAATTCTTTTGAAGTAGGTGATCATGTCTTTCTCAATGTTTCCTCGTGGAAAAGTTTTATGAGCATTTAAATGAAGGTAATGTTGAGTATGAGGTTCATTGGGCCTTATTATATCTTGGAGAATATTGTATCAATTGCGTACAGAGTGTCATTACCTCCATGTTTATCCCAGGTACACATTGTTTTTCATGTTTTGATGTTGAGAACGTATATGCATATCCATCTCATGTTTTAAGTCTAGAAGCAGTTCAGTTGGATGGGAATATATCTTATAAGAAACAACCAGTCTAGATTCTAGACTAAAGAGAGCAAGTGCTGTGGAATAAGGTAATTCACCATGTAATGGATTCGTGAAAAAACCATATTGTTAATGTTTAGTTACACCTGTTTGAGGAATGTGGCATTTTTATGTATTTTTATGTGCTTAAATTTCATGGGATGAGTTGGGAATATTATGTGAACGATTGGAATGGGTTTGGATGGGTTTTGAGGCTTTTCTATTGTTTCATGGTTTGAGCATGGTTAGTGGAAACTGTGTGGATTCTCCAAGAAACCATGAAAGGGGAGACAGTAGGCTTCACACGGCCTGTGTATGGTATTCCAAACTATTCTATGAAACCATGTAGACCATTTATCCTGAGGTAGTATCTTGTGCACAGTTAGGGCACAATTTTCCAAACTGTGCGAACAAACCGTGCGACCACTTAAAAATAGGGTTAAAAGTTCTGGGCTCCGGAGGGCTTAACCTATTTCACACTAAAATTCCTCCCACTCGTGGATCACTACTGTTCTTTAGTTCTCAGGGTGTGTATGAGATTTCCCACTCATTTTGGAATCATTTTGAAGAGGGTTCTTGGTGTTTTGAAGGTGATTTCTCCTGTGAATTTTTTCTCTCATGCTTTCATTGTGTTTTCCTCTAGATCTACTCTTCCAAATTTCTTAGTTTTATATATATACACTTGTCGTTTGTATATATAGGGTTGTGGTTTCCATTGATGATTTTTTTCAAGGCATTCAAATGATATGGAATGGGATCTAGAGAGGTTTCAGTGGTGTGTTCGCCGTATATGATGTTCAGTAGCTTGTGGGTCGATTTATCAGTAACCCTAAAGTTGTGTGGCTTCAGTATTAACTCCAAGTTATTAGAGGGAATGGTTTTTGTTATAATTAATTTTTTATTAATTAAATTAATTGATTTTTTATTTTATAACTTTATTATAAATCCCTTGGGTGACATTTTGGGAATTTTTGGAAAAAAGCGATTTTATGGTGAAATGTTATTTTTGTGGATTTTAAAATGGAGATTTTAAAATGGGATGCGATGGTTGATTTGTGAAAATGATTGATGGTATTGTTTTTCAATAAAATGGTTTATTTATTGAAATTTAGTTTGGAATGGAAAATGGTTTTCAATAAATGGGTGATTTAATGAAGTGGATTGTTATGCAATGGAATTGGTTGATATCATGTGGTTGTTACCATGGTGGGTTTTATGCATGGAATTGGCTTTTTTGAATGTTTTGTGGAAGTGATGAGAATTACCACTACAAAAAGTGGATGGATAGTTGACGGATGGGCCACCATCAAAGGATAAGTGGATGGGAAGAGCCACTAGTTGTGAATGGGTGAATGGGTTGGGAGGAAGTCCCACCGTTTTGGTTGTTTTTGTGTGAAAGGTTGAACAGGTTGGACGAAAGCTCCCCCATATGGTTGTTCTATTGTGCGTTTCTTTTCAAGTTGGAAATTTTTGTGCTAACATTTGAATGAGGATATGGCTTATGGCATGTTTGTTTGGAATTCCCTTGGTTTATTAGATTGGGTGTGATTTCTTGGTAAGGAGGTGTTTGTCTTATGGAAATGTTGTCACTTGTGACTATTTTATATAAATTATTTTATATAAATCTACTAACGATTTTATCCTACTGGTTTGTGTAGGGAAGTCATTTGGTGAAAACCTACTGAGTTTTATTATTCACCAACTGCGTTGGTATTGTGGTGTCTTTGCAGATTTCATGTACTGTGACTTGGGTAAAGGTAAGGAATCTCTCTCATTTAGTATAGCATTGTGATGTCATGGTGGATCTTGGAGCTTGGAGCTTAGTGTGGAGTTGTAGTGATGTCATGGCTTGTGGGGTTAGGTTGTTTAGTTTTTTCATTTTACTATGATTTTGTTGGACATGACTAGTTGTATTGGATTTGGGATGTATTGTGGAACAACATGGTTTTCCTTTGAGAATAAATGCTTGAATTTTTTATTGACATTCATCATATAGTGATTGTTGGTGGATTGTTTGGATGGTATTGACTTAAGGGAATATTAGTGCCCCAATATTTTCTCGGAGCCCTCGGCATTTATTTCTAGCCATTGGGGCCTTGGGAATGTCACATAAGTCCAAGTAACCCTAATTGACTCCTCAAGAAATTAATGTATGTGAGGGGTGTTACAAGTTGTATCAATTTGTTTGGTCCTTTGGAATTGATTCTTGGATTTGGTGTTGACATTCGTTGTGGTGTATTCCATGATTCGGGATGGTATAAAGGCGTTGGCTTGTCAGAACATGGAATATATAGTATAAAATGATGTAGATAACCCTTTTATGTTGAACATCATGTTACCAGGAGTTGGGTACATAAGTGTTTTGGAGACACATATAGGAATTGAAAATCTCATTGTCGTGGGTGTTTCCAATGAGATGTGCAAGGCATATAAGGTAGAAATGACATCCATTTAAGATTTATATTTTACTGGGGTATAAAATTTTATGGTGTGATAATAATGTGTGAAATTTTAAGGTGAATAAATTGGTATTTTGAAAATGGCTTGGTTTTCAAAATTGTGAAACATGGAAAATGTGATCTTGTGGAAGGACTTGTGTAATAGTGTTGTGTAATGAGATTTGAAATGGGATTCTGTGATGTCTACGTAAGTGAGACTAATGTTTGTTTATTCTCTAGTTTATAGAAATGGAAAAGAGTAGGGGTCGTAGAGACCAATTGGAGGATGCTACTGATAATGTGGTAGCACCTGAGCCTCAGGTGAACCAGCAAATGTTGCAATGTATAGTGCAAGCATTCCAAGCTGTGGAACGTGGGACGAAATTAGATGAACCATGGCATGTAGATCATGAGATTCAGTTTAAAAAGAAAAATCCACCCATCATTAGGGGTGATTCAGAGTTGGAGATGACAGAAGCATGGTTGAATAGAATGAAGAATATTTTCGATTTCATGGGAACGTCAATAGAGTTAAATTGAAGTTGGACACATATATGATGGCAGATCATTCCCTTCAATGGTGGGAGATGGAGGTTTTAGTTGGAACAGACTAGAGTGTGGCATGATAAGGCTTTGAGGAATTGTTTATTATACTATTCTACCCACATACATTCATAATTCAGCGTAAAACTGATTTCTTTAGATTGAAGAAAGAGCTTATGTCTGTGACGGAGTATGTAGGTATATTTATGAACATAGTGTAGTTTGAACCTGAAGTGGTGGGTAGCACGTCAATGTAGGAAATGATCATTTAAGCAAGGTTGAGGTAAGAAATACATTCAAGGATAGCAGTAATGTGTATAGATTATTACACAGAGATGTTGAATAGAGCCTCAGTGGATGAGCGAGGGTTTTGAGAGCTCTGGGTGGAGGAAGAATGGTGGTACCCATGGGTAATAGTGGGTACTCTAACACTGGGTTCATGCGGAGGAGGGACACATATTCCCAGGGGGATATTATGGCATATAATCCGACGACAGGATCCGTGAGTCTTCATCCAAAGCCCAAGAGAAAGCCAGAATGTTTTCAGTATGGTTCGATAAGCCACATCAAGAGGGATTGTATGACACAACCCCAATAAAGTCATAATTTTAATTAGATGGGTCATCTACATCGTTATTTTGGGAATGCTCCAAGGTTGGGTGTGCTTGACACTCCTCAAGGATCTCAGATTTAGTATGCATTTACGGGATGGGGAAAATATCACATCCCTCATCAACAGATTAAAGTGGGCCATGCTGATTCTCATAATACCATGATGCCTCAGCAATGCAATAAAGAGTAGATTGTGGTGACAAAGGCATTGTTCAAAGCTGAGCAGGTTGTGGTTAATGATCAATCGATACCATCCACGGCGTGCGGTACTATTATTTAATTTATACCTTGATACATGTTCTATTTGATACTGGTGCTTCACACTCTTTTATTTCTGCACATGTGGTAGATTTACTGGGTATAAGGGTAGAAATGGGTACCTCAGATTTGAAACATCAAACTCCTATGGGTCGAATAATGTGTCAAGCCTTCTTGTGTGGAGATTTTTGTATTGTTTCATGAATGGTTTAGACAATCTAGAACTTCTCAGTTCTTGAGATGGATTGGTATGATGTAATCTTGGGAATGGATTGGCTAGTGGCGTTTAAGGCCCACATCGACTACAATGCATAGGATTGTCTTTTATGACACATGATGGCATTAGACACCTATTTAGAGGAGAGAATCGTGAAAGGCAGGGTGCAATTGGATTGTTGGAACCAACAATGGGTACGTTATCATATTACACGGTGGTATTATCGTTGGAATTAGTAAAGGGTATTGAGAAGACTGTTCTTCAGGCATTGGTAGATCAGTTCATGGATGTTATTACTGAATAATTCTCTAGGTTACCTCCCATAAGAGATGTGGAGATTACGATTTATCGAATTCTTGAGGACCAGTCCTATCCCACTTTCATTATATCAGATGGCACCAACATAATTTCTAGAATGGAATGTCCTATTAGAACAGTTAGAAAACAAAGGTTTTATCCGTCATAACACGCCTCTATGGGTAGCACCAGTGTTGCTTGTGAAAAAGGAGGATTGAACATTGAGTCTCTCTGTTGAATATCGTAGACTTATCCAAGTTATGATAAAGAATAGATATCCACTTCCATGAATTGATGATTTGTTCAATCAGTTTAGGGGTGCCCAGTGGTTCTCCAAGATCAACATGAGGTCGGGATATAATCAAACATAGATGAGGAAGGATGATATTCCTAAAATAGCATTCAATAGTAGATACTTCCATTATGAATATGTGTTTATTCCCTTTAGCCTAACTAATTCTCCAGCGGTGTTCATGGAATTAAGGTATTAGGTATTTCAGAGATGTCTAGATTCATTTTTGTTTGAGTTTAAAGACGATATTGTTGTGTATTCAAAGACAAGGGTGGATCGTGAGCAGCACTTGGAGACAGTGATGGTGATCTTGATGGATCATCGGTTGTATGCCAAATTGTCAAAGTTTGACTTTTTGAAATAGGAAGTTCGTTTTCTTAGCTATGTGATTCTTGAAAGTGGTGTTTTAGTGGATGTGAAAAAGAGAGAGGTTGTTGTCTCATGGAAACCGCCAATGAATGTGTTTGAGATACATAGTTTCCTTGGTCAAGCTGTGTATTATCGGCGTTTTGTTCATGATTTTTCAATTTTTGATTCACCAATGAAAACATTGAAAAGAAAGTATAATCCATTCTAGTGGAATGAAGAGTTTAAGAAGTGTTTTGAAGAGATAAATGGTCACCTTACATCAGCACCAATCTTGGTTTTTCAGGATTCAGGAAATGTGTATGTGGTGTATTACGATACATCGTGATCAGGGTTGGGGTGCATTATCATGAAAGAGAATCATGTGGTTGTGTATGTCTCATGGAATTTGCGGGTGTATGATAAGAAAAACACAACTCATGAGTTGGAGTTAGTAGTATTGGTCCATGCATTGAATGTATGGCGTCATTATCTCTTTGGTGAGAAATTCACGGTATATACAAATCATAAGAGCTTGAAGCAAATTTTCTCAAAAAGGGATTTGAACATGAGGCAATATATATGGATGGAATATCTCTAGATGACTGATTTTGTCTTGATGTACAAAATAGGTATGAGAAATTCGACGATGGAAGCTTTAAGTATAAAATCATATTCTCATGTGGTTAAACAGGCATCAAACCAGTGGCAGTTGATGTCGGTTATAGCTGACATGTGGTTGGAATAACAGGTCCATGGTGATAGAGCGGTCTTCTTTCTATTTTTTTTTGATTCTTGACTTGGTTGGCCTGGTTATTGAGGCACAGATATCTGATTTATTATGTGTGAACAAGGGGTCGAGACTCAATAGTGTGGATATCATTGAGGGTTGGAAACTAAATGGAGGTTCAGTTATTTGTTTTTAGAGTCGGATGGTTGTACCAGTTTCTTGTAGGAGGATCATCTCAGGGTGTATCATCATTCAAGGTGGGTTGTTCATCCTTGAATTCAGAAAATTTATAATGCGATGAAAGCGCAGTTCTGGTGGGCTGGTATGAAAACAAGAGTTGTTGAGTTTGTTTTGAGATTCTTGACTTGCCCATAGCTCGAGGCAGAGCATCATAGGATAGCATGAATTTTTTAGTATTTAAAAATCCCTATTTGGATGTGGGAGAAAATAGCGATGGATTTTGTCATAGGTATACCAAAAATTGTCAGAAATCATGATGCCATTTGGGTTATAGTAGATCATCTAACGATGTGATCCCATTTCATCCCGATTTTTTGAATCACATACGGTGGAGTATCTGTCCAAAATCTACATCCGGGAGGTGGTAAAGAGGCATGGTGTTCCAGTTTTGATCGTATCAGATAGATATTTAAGGATTAAATCTAGTTTTCGAAAATCCTTACAGCATGCCCTTGGGACATAGTTGACTATGAGCATGACATATATCTCTCAGACGGATGTTCAATCTGAGAGGACGATACAAACCCTGGAGGATATGTTGTTGGCTTCTGTTATGGATTTTAGAGGCTCGTGGGAGGGGCACTTATCATTTATTTATTTCTTGTTCAATAATAGTTATTAGGAATCCATACATTTGGCTTCGTTTGAAGCATTATATGGGTGACCTTGTCTTTTGACACTATATTTGGTGGAAACAGGTGAGTCCTCGATGATTGGAGAAAGCCTTGCCCAGAATACTATGGAGAAAATCAAGATGACCAGTACGGGAATAAAGATGGCTCAGAGTCATTAGAAATCATATGAGGATCATCGTCGATGGTCATTATCATTGGAGGTGAGTGATCAAGTTTTTTTAAGGATCTCTCCTAGGTTGGGACATCGTCGGTTTGGGAAGAAGGGAGAGTTATCTTCAAGGTATATTGGACCTTATGAGATTATTGAGAGGGTTGGTGAGGTGTCTTATTGTTTGTATTTTCCACCTAGGTTCATTGAGGAGCACGATTTTTTTAATGTGTCGCAGTTGAAAAAGTATCAGCGGGATCGTGAAAATGTGATTTGATTGGATCATATTAAGCTAGAACTAGATGATTAGTTGGTGCACATCGTAGTGTGGGTTGTGAATAGGAAACACAATGTCATGTGTGGTAAAATAATTGTATAAGTTCATGTTTTATGGCAACATGGTCATATTTAAAAGGAGACATGGGAGCGGGAGAAAAAGAAATGGTCGACCAGTGGCTTGAGCTCTATCAACAAAGGGCGGGTTCACTACTTTCAGAGGACTGAAAGTCCAAGGGCGGGGAAAATGTAGTACCACCGTTTTGAGGTATGAGGCCTTTATTTATGAATATTTATGTTTTTAATGTGCATACGATGAGTTGGGAAGAGGTTGAGAGATTTTGGAATGGTTTTGGATGAGTTTGGAGGATTTTTTATGGGTGCATGGTTTGAGCACAATTAATTTAAAACGTGCGGTTTCTCCAAGAAACCATACAGGGGGGAGGAAGTAGGCTTCGCAAGGCCTGCACATTGTTTTCCAAACTATGCATGGATTCCATGCTGACCCTTTCTCTCGAAGTAGTAGAGTGTGTATGGTTAGTGCATGGTTTTCCAAATCATGCGGACTAACCATGCGACCATATAAAATAGGGATATAAGTTTCAAGCTCCCTCGGGGTTATCCTATTTAACTCCAAACATCCTCCCACTCATGACTCACTCAGTTTCATAGGTCCTCAGGGGGTGGAAGATCTTTCCACCTCATTTTGGATGTATTGTAAAGAGGGTTCTTGGTGTTTTGAATGCCATTGCTCCGGAGTAATTTTTCTCTCATATTTTCATTCTGTTTTCCTCTAGATCTACTCTTCCCTCTTTCTTGAATTTCTAGATATACACTTGTTCTATATAGATCATGGGTTTTAGTTTCCTTGTATGTTGTATTTAAGGCTTGTTAATGTTAGGTAAGGGTATCTAGAGAGGATTTAGTGGTGCGTTCGCTGGATTTGAGGCACGGTTACTTGTGAGTCAATTTATTGGGAACCCTACAGGTAGGTGGCTTCTCTCTCGACTCCACTTGGTTAGAGATAATGTATTTTGTTACAATTAATTTGTTTTGATTCAAATTAATTGTGTTTTGATGTGAGAAATTGGTTAGAAATGCCTTGTGAGATGTTTTGGGGAGTTTTGGGAAAAAGGCAGTTTTATGGTGAAATGTTATTTTTGTGGATTTTAAAATGTAGAATTTAAATAGGGATGCAATGGTTTATTTGTGAAAATGATTGATTGAAATGGTTTTAAATAAAAGTTTTGTTTAATTGAAATGTTGTCTATCATGGAAATTTTTTTTCAATAATTATGTGACTTAATGAAGTGGATTGATATGCATGGAAATTGGTTGATTGCATGTGGTTGTGACCATGGTGGGTTATATGCTTGGCATTGGATTGTTTGAATGTTGTGTGGAAGTGGCAAGAAGTACCACTTTAAAAAGGGTATGGATAGTGGACGGAACAGACACCATCAAAGGATAAGTGGACAAGAAGAGCCACATGTTGTGAATGGGTGAACGGGTTGGGTGGGAGTCCCAACATTTTTTTTGTATTTGTGTGAAAGGGTGAACAGGGTAGACAAAAGCTCCCCCATTTGGATGTTTTGTTTTGCATATCTTTTAATATTGGAAATTGTTGTGCTAACGTGTGAATGATGATATGGGTTGTGTCATTTTTGTATGGCATTCCCGTGGTTACATGGTTTGGGTGTGATGTCTAGGTAAGGGCATGTTTGGATTATGGAAATGTTCACACTTGTGACTATTTTATATAAATTGTTTTATATAAATGTGGTAATGTTTTTATCACCATGGATTGTGTAGGGGAAGTCATTTGGGGAAAACCTACTGAGTTTTAGTACACATCCCATGCTTTCCCACTGTGGTCTCATTGTGGATTTCGTGTACTGTTACCGAGGAAAAGGTAAGGAATCTCCCACTTTTAGTGGAGAATTGTGATGTCATAGCGGTTCTTGGATCATAGATCTTAGTGTGGAGTCGTAGTGATGTCATGGCTTGAAGGGTTTGATTGTTTAGTTTCTTCTTTGCACTATGCTAGGGTTGGACATGTCAAGTTGTATTGGCTTTGGGATGTATTGGGGAACAACTTGGATGTACTTTGAGAATAATAGCTTGAATTTGTTATTTACAATCATCATATAGTGATTGTTTGTGGATTGTTTGGTTGTTTTTGTCTTAAGGGAAATTTGTTCCACAATTTGTTCTCAGAGCCCTTGACATTTATTTCCAGCCTTTTCCACATTCGAATGTTGCTTAAGGCCATGTTACCCTCACCGCCTACTCAAGCTAATGAGATAGGGGAGAGGTGTTACATGAAGAGTCACCATCCGAATCTGAAAATGTTATGGTCGATAAATAACCCCACTTATTTGATAAGTGAATAAAAATCAGGATGATGCAATTTCTAAAAGGTGGAAGGATGTAACATCCTAGGAAAATAATGAAGAAGACATATTTCATATTTATTAGTATTTGTGAATTATATATTAATATTATTTTAAAGGGGTTTCTATGTTCGATAGTTTACCTAATATGGAACAATGAGTTAATTTGAAATCCTACGTTACACACTAATAATATAATATTATTATTTTAATTGGTAAATTAATTTTAGCTAATATATTGGAGGGATGAAATAAAACTACCTAAAATATTATTATACATTTTTGTTAAATGTATTTACTTTTATCCAATAAATGTATGAGGATTATAATGTTAATTAATCATATTTTCAGCATAGATATTCTAATATTCATTAAAAGGACGATTTACGTCTTTTTAATGGTGAACCCTCATTAAATATAGTTTTGGAATCTAAAATAAATACTATTTTATCAAATAAAATCCTTATTTAAAATGTGGACATTAAAATTTACTTTCGGTAAATTATTGGAATTTTTCATGTAAAGTTCATTTTTAATTAATAGTGAAAAATATTGTATTTTAATTCAAAACTGCATTTTATTATAATTTATTTATATGTATAGATTATATTTTAAATTGGTTTCAATGTTTAATTAGAATGTATTATTACCATTTAATACAATTTTGGTAATTGGAAATAATTTAACATTGAAAATGGACATAACCAAGTGTCAATATTTTGATAGCTATTATTTCTTAAAAACACACTATTTATTTTAACAACAAGATTTAATTTTAAATTAATTAATGGAACTTCTATTTTTTTTATTTGGTAAAATAGACATTGTTTTTTATTTTTTATTATCAATTATAGATTATGATTAATATTTGGTAGTTCTCTAAAAAACTTCTAATATATGATGGGTAGTGAAACCACTTAATAGTATTTAAAACTGACTATTTCATTTTAATAATATTATCACACTTTCTTAAAGAGAACCTACTCCACTTTATAAAAATCCATCACTTCTACCCAATTCATCACACCAATAATTCCTTTTGGCTTGTCTAAACACTACCCATCTAATATCTATACATCCCTCTCCTCCTCCTAGAATCCTTACCTTTAGAAAAAGGAAATTCTATAAACCCTATTGGTTCATACCAAAATGAGTTACCCAAATTTAAGGTAACCGTTTATCTAAACTTCTGTTATTTTATTTTACATCTCCAACTTCTAAAATAATATTATTTCATTATTTTATAACCAAAAAAGTATCATCAATGTCCTATGATTTTGTTATGAGAATTATTCTAATAAAACATACTCACACCTCCATCAAATGGGGGAAGAACATATAGTTTCTGTGGATGGAAAACTAACGCATCACGAGATAATGATAGTTCGATTATCTCCCACCACCTATCTTGGTGGCCATTATGTTGACACTATATTTATACAAGATATATATTATGTTTATTTTTTCTTTATGATTCTATTATTTTTCTTTTATAACATACCATTATGGCTTCCATTATGGGTAAATGCGATAATGTCATTTTAGGAAATGCGGACTACAACCCCCTAAAAATGATATGACTAGTTAATGCCATATGTGGGATGTGTAAAGGATGGATATAATGATATTATATACAATATTGTACTATAATTATAATATTTATATGTATAATTATATTTTTATTACATTAAAATAATAAATATAATTGAATGTAGCATCCATGCGTAAGTACGACTTACTGTCTCCATGAACTGTGCATTTCAATTATTAACTCCTAATGATATGAACTGTTATAAATATATATATATATATATTGAAAATATATGATATAAATAATATCTAAATAATGAATATAAATCTGGACATAATAGACTATTGACAAGATGGACAACTTTTAAATATAAGGTATTCATTTTTGACTCAAGTACCAAATATTGACAAAATGAACATGGTATATATGTTAAAAGAAGGAACTGCATTTTTATTTAGAAATAATAAAATTAAGATTTGTGATTAGAATGGCCTCATTGATGGGGGAGTAGTTAGATAAATTCTATATTGTTTCTTGTGAATGTAAATTTCCCCTTTAATATAAATTATTTTTTATCTTAAAATTTTAATATTGGTAGATTTATTTTAATTTGTTACATTGTGGATATTACATAAAAAAAGAAAAATAATTTCATGTTTTGACTGAATTGTCCGAACGATATCATGAATGGTTTTTTAAATGTAAAAATAAATTTATATCTTAGTTTAATTGATTAATGATTATGGAATAGTATTTTATTTTTACATTAAGGTTATATAAAAAGACTAACAAAATTGAATAAAAAAAGTGATGAATTCAAGATTTATATAATGTACAATGGGGAAGATCATGTATGTAAATAAAATTTCAATTATCTACTTCAAATAGATCCTAAAATATAGAGAATTTATATATATAAAAACTAATGTACTATTCATTATGTAAAAAATTTAAGAGAGTTCAATAGGTGAATCAAGATCATGACATAAATCATGGGGAGTATGAGTTTAAAATTTTTTAGGGTGATAATATGTTTCATTTGTGGACTAATGAAAGAACGATATGGAAATTGGAAATGAATAATGTAAATTTGACCCAATAATAGTTTGAAAGCCTCATGATGACTATGAATTATATATTATTATTTATTGATGGATTTGAGGCTAATGATTACAAACTCTTATAAAATGTATGGAAAGAAATTCATGATCAAGGAACATTGGAAAATGAATATATATTTATGCAATCATGAACAATAATATGGAATATGTATTTTTTTATTTCATTTTATTTTGTGTTTATTTTGTTTTCCATGAAATTACGTATTAGTTTATTATAAATTTTAATCTTCTTCCATTTTTTCTATGTAAAACATTTCTTTTGAACAATTAATTTAATTTTTTTCCGTAAGTATATTTATAATAAAATCCAAAAATATAAAAATATGTAGTTCAACTAGGGAAATAAATATTTAAATTTTGTAATATAAATATATATTATGACAAATTTTTAGGAGAACCATAACGTGCCGTTAAATTCCATTGACCATAAAAATTGAATTTGACAGTCTAAGGTTAATTATTATAAATCAATGAGCATTAAACCCCAGTAATGTAATAATAAATGGTTAAATTGATTAATTTAACACTTTTTTTATTTATATTATCAATGGACCTTATAAGTCAAATAATTAAAAACATGAACATCAAATAATGATAAATGTTTAAAATCTAAAGGAAACATAAGGCTATAGAGACAAAAAACATGACACCATTATAATAATTCATAATTCACTTTAATGAAATCAAAACATAGTGTTATTATTATATCCTATCATAAACCATAAATGGAGTATCGTGAAATAAAAATATTATCAAATGTAAAGATGTTGTTCATAGTTTTCATTACACCAGTCAATTGTATTTCTGGAAAATTAATTTTGGGACTATATAGATCATACCAGAAATGGATGTCATTCGTCACATTTTATCAAATCATTAAGGAGTGTGTGTTAAAATCATTGAAGTACACAATAAATTAATTATGGAATGTATAAGTAAATCCCATGGATGGGAAATCATGATGATTAAAATAAGTAATTTTTTTGGCATGGAATATAATGGGATAGTTTTTTACTGCATAACTGGTGTAAAAAATGATTTGTGAAAGTATTTAATTCAAATTTATTGTTACAAAAAATTTCATTGATGAATATTACCTCTTTTTAGATGAATGTTCAAAATATTATATAAACACACACCAAAGGTACATAATAGTATATTGTCTTTCAAGAGTATGTACAGAATCTACTAACTTGGTGAATCATCTTTAATACCTCCCATAAATATACTATCCTATAGTACACTTCACAGTCATTTTCAATAGATAACTATTCACTATATCCTTTGGAAATGAAAAAGTGAAATTTTATTCTCATGATCTTAGTTAAAGATAAAAAAAGAGAGATACATGAGCATAACATGGAGATAAGGGTATGAGAACATGATCATAACATTTGAAGTCCATTCCTTGGTTTTAAATGATCATAATCTGGAGACATGATATAATTATTTTGAATGAATGAGAAAAGAATAATAAGGAAACCAATGAAAATGTTGAAAGAGGACATCATGATGTTATAATAAATAATTATTTGTAATTTAAAATAATATAAAATTGTACGTTAATGTTCTAAACATAGACAATGATAATGTGTTATTCATGGAATAACCACCACTATACATTATTTTTTTATTGGTATGTCTAACCTTGTACCCAATTTTAGTCATCAGATAAACCACCATGTATTATCTATTTGGATTGGGATTAAATCTCATGTAATCAATGAGATCATATATCATTTCTCATGACCGATTTCATTTTAATAGATCGATTCATCCCTAATAAAAATTAAAATCATATGTATATGTTTTAATGATAAGAAAAATCATTATATCATAACCCATGAAATGAAAAATAATTAAAAAAATTTTAATCATATTAAAAAATATATACATAATAAATGAGACACATAAAAAACATTTAATGATAAACCATTCAAATCATGAGTAATAATTCAACATTTTTTTATGCCCCCCAAAAATGTATATGTTTCCTCATTAAATTCAATCATATATTTTGAATGATTTTGAATAATCCACATTACAAATTTCATGGGGAATGTAAATCCTCCATTAAAATAAATTTTTAAAATTTAAAATAATAAAAATATTGCATCTCTCCTTTTATAACATTAATTTTCAATACATTTTACAAACAGAAGAACATTAAAGTATAATATATTGGAATGAAGATACATAATACAAGAAAACATGTAATTGTATTTAAATCCTATACAAAGGCATCTTGAAGAGTCAATACTAAGAACAATAACAACAACTCACAAATTGGAGACAAAAAATAGAGGAATTGGTGAGCAGAAGTCCTAGTAATGAAAACATGTGAAACAGTTTACATGTGAACTTGAGAGATATCAATAAGAACATGGAGAATATAATAAAGGTATAATAGAGAGGAATATAATAATAGTAATCTTATACATAACATGAAAATTTGGATTAAACATTTAATTTAGACAGCTATAGAAATATCACCGTGGTTGATCCCCATGGTGTCATAAAATTACCAAGGTTATTCATCAATGTGTCATAAAACATTCCATCTCTATTGAATAATTTCTTTACCCAATTTATTAGAGAACTATTAGAGTGCACCATTAATATGTCATTATTTTAAAGTTAGAAACAAATACCAATATATAAAATTTCATAGATAACCTGAAGAGGAAAATAGAAATGGGATTCATATCAAAATCGTGACGTTTTAATAATTGTTTAAAAATCAGATCATTATGACATTTATATCCCATGGAATGGGAATATGGGTTTTTTGTATGTGAATTCTTAAATAAAATATATAATTTCTCTATCTTGATGAGTATCATTAGAAATTAAATGGATTTGTGTATTCACATAAATAAAATTATTTAATTTAATGAGGAAAAGGGTGATTTTGAGACGAAACTTTTTCAGCATAACACCTATACAACGTGGTATTTTAATACATTAAAAACATTGTGTACAAGGGTCTCCAAACCATAAGTAACTCATAATAATGATGTGATACACAATAAAATTTAAATAATAATATATTATTGTAACATTAATGTTATACCACATAAAAGGGAACATGAATGAAAAATAGAAGATGAGAATTCCCTTATGAAAATTCGGTTGCCAAAAAACATCGCTTATAATTTAGAAAATCAGTTAATCATAGTGGTAAAGGTTTCAAATAATGTGGAAATTAAATGTAAAAAAATAAAGATACACTACTAGAAAAACAGGTATTTGCGACGGGGCATTTGCAACGGGATCCCGTCGCAACTGGCTTTTTGCGACGGGGTCCCGTCACAAATAGCTCGTTGCTGAAAACGTCGTCGCAACTACCCTTATTTGCGACGGGCACGTCGCTAAAACCTTTTTTTGCGACGGGCATTATCCCCGTCACAAATAGTATTCCGTATTTTTGTAAAAAAATTTTAAAAAAAGTTTTTGCGACGGGACCCGTCACAAATACCTTTTGCGACAGGACCGTCGCAAAAACTATTTTTTAAAAAAAATAAAAAACTATTAATAATTGTTGTATTTGCGACGGGCATAGTATCCCGTCGAAAATATTCTTTATAGTATTTGCGACGGGACCCGTCACAAATATGATTTTTTTTTAAAAAATAAAAAACTATTAATAATACTAGTATTTGCGACGGGTATAGTATCCCGTCGCAAATACTATAAAAAAAATAAAAAAAATAAATTATTAATAAATTATTTTAATTAATATAATAATAGAATTATAATTTACAAATGAAAATAATAAATTATTTTAATTACTATAATAATAGTTGAATTATAATTCAAAAATAAAAAATAATAGAATATTAATAAATGATTTAATTAATATAATAATATTACAATTATAATTCATAAATAAAAAAATACTAATAAGTTATTTTAATTAATATAAAAATAATAGAAGTATTTTACATTCAAATATTAAAATAATTCAAGTATTACAAAAAATATAATTAAATTATAATATTATAAAATTTTAATATATATATATAATTTAATATTATAAAATATAAATAATAATATTATTCATATTAATATTGTTATTTAAAAATATAATATTATTAATAGTTTATAATGAGACAAACTACGAATAGAAAAAAAAATATTTTGTTTTCACAATTTTTATAACAGAAATACAAACTCTAATCTGAAGGAGGGGGGAGGTGGGGGATCTGCAGATGGTGGTGGAAGAAACTCCATCCCTAAAGCATGAGTGAGTCGGCACATGTACTCCATCTGCTCCTGATGCTGCTGCTGCCACCGACTCGCCTGCTACTCGTACAGCTGCTGCTGGCGTCGACGCTCCTCCTCATGCTGCTGACGCATCTGCTCCTGCTCCTGTCGGAGAATCTCTATCTGTGCAGTCTAAGATCGCAACTGATCCTCATACTGTGTAGAAGAAGATGCACGAGCTCCTCTCGAGCAGGACACCGACATCGCAGCACTGCCATAATAATCTCCGGGAGTCAGTCGAGAACCGATTCCAACTACCCGGCCCTTCTCGAAGGCATACTGGGTGGCCTGCATTCATGCCGCCTCATCAAACTGACGGGCAGTGGTCTGATCTGATGACTCGGCCTGACTCTCAGGCCGGGCCTGTGCCGCTGCGGCCTCATATGACTCCTATTGTTGCAATTTAAAATTAAAATTGTGAATATATTATATGCAGTTAATTTTTAAATTTGAAAACAAATAATACTGACCACGATGTGATGCTGACGATCACCTCTGAGCTCCCCAGTAGCAGGATCACTATACATCCTCCGATATACGTCGTACTCTGTAATATCGGGGTGCTCGACATCCTATAAGAATAAAAAATAAACTGTTAATATTTATAATTATATAAAATATTTATAAATAATGTACGTACCAGATGCTGTCTACGTGTACTGAAAGAACAACTCCCAGCTCGATGAGTCACCTCCTGTCTCCCCCGATTCTGCCTCCCCACCGATAATCTCCTCTGAAAGGCACCACTCAACCAGTGCGCACATAATCCATCCCATACATGGGATGAAATATACTCTGGTCGGTGTGCTCTACATGACTCCTCAAAATCTGACACTCCTGCTTTCTTCATCGCAGCTTTTCTTAAATTGTGCAAAAACTGACGAAGGCGATCACGCATGGCCACCTCCCATGCCTCGTGGATGGCATCACGCATGGTATCCTCGATCGGATACCATAAACCCTACAAATAAATCAAAATATCAAGTTAGAAATGAAATAATTTTCAAAATAAAAATTATTTATTTACGTAAGTACCAACCAATGGCCGAACATGGCCTGCTGCACATCAATGGGAATCCGCTCCCATGTGGTCCACGACTGAGAGAAATAGTTGCGCAAAATAGTGCTGCCCTGTCCGACTGCTATATGCGGAATACTGAAAAATAATAAACATTTATTATGTGAATAGATTAATGAAATCGTAGTCAAATCCACAGGTTATCACACAGGTTATCACACCTCAGTGTGCGTGGATCAAACCCAATACGTGGACGTCACTCGGGTACGGGGTCGGGAATCATCAATCGTGCAAGACCGCACCCCCTCCGCGTACTCCCTGGAGCGCCTGCAGGCTGAGGGTCATCTACCAGCAACTCATCCGCATCGAAGGTCAGGTCAGCATCTGTCAACTCACGAAATGTGGCGTCGTCCATCTGAAACAGAAAATGTTAATGTTAGTAAATAATTGATAATTACTATTATATATACATATATATATATATTATGATTGTATATAAATACCATGGAATGCTATCAGTGTTCATCTTCATCATCATCTTCATATATGTCAATGTCATCTTCATATTCCTCCTCAACATCATCGATATCCATTCGAGTTACAGTTGCTTCATCTCTTACCGTTTCAAATTCATATGTGACATCATTAACATCATCGTCATCACCGACTCTTAAATGTGGGGTGTCGTCATCGATACTCATGTCTCTTTATAAAAAAGATTGATTTTGAGTATTTTCTTGAAAAACTTCAATTCTTTGGTAATTATTGGTAATTATTGGTAATTATTGGTAATTACCGGTAATTACTGGTAATTATTCCTAATTATTCCTAATTATTCCTAATTATTCCTAATTATTCCTAATTATTCCTAAGTATTACAATTTATTACAACTTATTACTAATTGTTACTAATTATTACAATTTATTACTAATTATTACAATTTATTGCTAATTATTACTATTTATTACTAATTTAGCAATACTTAGCAATACTTAGCAAAAGGAAAACTGCTTGAATAATGAAAGGAAATTTGGTGATCATCGTTGTGGAGATGATTATAAATTTTCCCTTCATTGTCCAAGAAGATTTTTTTTACTAATTATTAGTAAAAAAAATATTATCAATATTTACGAAAAAACAATATTAATATTATTAAAATAATAAAAAAATTATAAAATATTAAAATTATCAATATTCATAACAGACTTTGTTCTATTCTTAACATGTTCAAATCTTAAAGGGTCGCCAATTGTCAGGTCATGCGCAATAAAAATTTGAGGGGATATCATTATTTTTCCCTTAAATTTTCAAGGAAGAATGGTCTATGTAAAGGTTCATGTGAGATAATTCTTATAGATAAGAAGAGAATGACTTGTTTTGTCTGATTGCAACATTACTTGCGAGGTGATCAACCATGCAAGGACAATTATAGAGTTTACATTGGACATGGCTGACACAATCTTTTTATTGCGCATGACCTGACAATTGGTGACCCTTTAAGATTTGAACATGTTAAGAATAGAGCAATGTCTGTTGTGAATATTGATAATGTTAATATATTATAAATTTTTATTATTTTAATAATATTAGTATTCCTAATTATTCCTGATTATTGCTAATTATTGCTAATTATTGCTAATTATTGCTAATTATTGCTAATTATTGCTAATTATTGCTAATTATTGCTAATTATTGCTAATTATTACTAATTATTACTAATTATTACTAATTATTACTAATTATTACTAATTATTCCTATTTATTCCTAATTATTCCTAATTATTCCTAATTATTCCTAATTATTCCTAATTATTTGCAATTATTGGTAATTATTGGCAATTATTGGTAATTATTGTTAATTATTACTAATTATTACTAATTATTGCTAATTATTACTAATTATTGGTAATTATTACTAATTATTACTAATTATTGGTAATTATTACTAATTATTACTAATTATTGGTAATTATTACTAATTATTACTAATTATTGCTAATTATTACTAATTATTTGTAATTATTACTAATTATTACTAATTATTACTAATTATTGGTAATTATTACTAATTATTACTAATTATTCTTAATTATTGATAATTATTGATAATTGTTCCTAATTATTAGTAATTAAATGAATAATTACCAATAATTTGGAATAATTACCAATAATTACAAATAATAACATTATTAATATATTTTATTATTAATATTAAAATAATATAATTTTCTGATTTATATACAATTCTCCTTTCATCTGTGCGTTTTCTATCTCCACATACAAATAATACATGTAAAGACAGTAAACACACAGATGAAAAGAGAATTGTATACATATAAAAAATTATATTATTTTAATAATAATAAAATATACTAATAATGTAATAATGTTATTATTCCTAATTATTGGTATTTATTACTAATTATTAATATTTATTCTTAATTATTAAAAATTATTACAAATTATTCCTAATTACCATTAACTATGAACAATACTAATAATTTAAATTAATTAAGTAAGAAAAAAATGTAAACATAATTAAATTACAACTAATCAAAAATAATTAAAACTAATAAAAAATTAAAAATAAATATTAAATTAAAATGAACATAAATACCTTGAAAACTGAAGAGCTCTGATCGGTCTTCAAAACTTTAATAACAGCTCCGAAGAAAAAAATTAAACTGAAAAAAAACTCAACTTTAGAAATAGAAATTTTAGAGCAGAAGAAGGTGGAGAATGAGAATGATTTGAAAAAAATGGATGGGGGTATTTATAGGTTAGAGTATTTGCGACGGGAATCCCGTCGCAAATAGTATTATTTGCGACGGGCACCGTCGCAAATACCTTGGCCCGCATTTATTACGGTCAACCGGTAAATAGTTATTTGCGACGGGTCCCGTCGCAAATAACATACTATTTGCGACGAGAATACTTTCCCGTCGCAAATACCTTTTACCGCCGCCGGTTATTTGCGACGGGATAGGCTTCCCCGTCGCAAATAGTTTTCCCGCGTTTTGGCGCCAAATCCCGGGAAAACTATTTGCGACGGGGAAGCCTATCCCGTCGCAAAAGCCTACTTATTTGCAACAGGGGTCTTTACCCGTCGCAAATATGTTTTTAACGGGACTATTTGCGATGGGAATAAATCCCGTCGCAAATACCCATTTTTCCCGTAGTGATATAATGGAAAATACATCATCATAATAAAATGGAATCTAGAATACATAACATAAATCATTTCATGACTAAAAGAAGACGGTGAAATGTTCCATTACATTGAAGAGTGACTTTAAAAACTCCAATGTATATACCATGGTGGACTTGAAGGAATCATTATAGGACTAATTGGGATATCAAAAGTCCATAGTTTTGTTTTGGAGGAATTTTGATTTAATGGAATAAAGGAATGCATTGGTATTTATAACAATAGAGGGTAAATATTTTATTAATTTCTCCATGGGACACATCATTAGAGGTGTTTGGAAAACCATGGGCTCGATTGCATTATTTTTCGATGGTATTCACCGCTAGGGACACCTTATATGACATTATAATGTACAAAATATGACCAGAATTTAATATTAATTGATACATCATTATGATGTCCTTAATAATATATAAAACTCAAAACTGTATTTTTTACTATTCATGAAGAATTCTTGTATTTAAGATAAATCCATAAAATTCACCACAACTATTTATCGATGTTTACAATTAAAAAATGATAACGATTTTTATAAAATAAATTTATAATTATATTTATTTTAATTTTTAAATAAAATCTTAATTTATTCAACAAAACAACATTAATATTATAACTCATTTTATAACACATTGAGAAATTAATTAAGGTAAAATAAATTTATTTTATTACAATAAAGAAAAATATGTAAATATTTATCAATAAATTTTACGAATATACATTCCCATTATAAATTATTAAATTAATCATCAAATTGTAATTAATATATTTATGTGATACAAAAATTCTAATATATATACGATGATTGTTTTTTCGCTTTTATGATATGTAAATTGAATTTTTACATTAATGGGTTAATTTTATATTCATTTTTCTGATTTACTATTCATTACCATTCATAAGGGTAAAATTACTATTCCAAAGGGTTATGTTACTATTCACCTAAAAAATTAATTTGACCACATTATAATCCAAATATTTTTCTGATTGCAACCATGGATGTCTGTTTTTTGTAAATCCATACATAGAAAAAGATATTTAATAATATAATAATTGTTTAATAAAAAAAAATAACACTATTCATAAAATTTTGTTCATCAATAAAATAGTATTCAACTAACAGTATTCATCAAATAAAATACTATTTATTAATAAATTGTAACTTCTTAAAATACTACTATAAATTAACTCAAGATAAATTTCTATATTCAGAATTAAAAAATAATGTTTGTTTAGGCATAATAATTCACTATGTAAGAGAAATGTTTCATTTAAATATGAAAATATATAGTTATTAAAAATAATAGCGGATAGAATATGAATAGTGAAATTATATAGTGAAATTTATGAGAAAAAAATAAAATTATTTTATCATTTAAATTTTATATGTTTTGTTTTTATAATAATATTTAATTACAATAATAGTTATTAAATATACCTTAATTTTTTATAATATTTATATCATTGCTGTAAACTAATAATTGGGTCTGAAGTAATTCGATCAGCTAATATTATAAAACACAATAGAATGTTATTATGATGAATGACATACATAAATAATTGAATTACATTTTTTTTGGGTCATCACATTCTTCCTCCTTAAATAAATTTTTTCCTACAAATATACACATATTCTTAATTGAAACATATAATTATAAATTAATTTCTTCAATTAGAAAAATTATTTAACAACAATTTCATTTTCTACAAATCATTCATAACGATTCAAATAAAGCTTGTGATTAACCAAAACTATCCCCCTTGAGTTTTAAACTTGGAGTGCAGCAAAGGTCCATTATTGTGCATTAGTTCTCATAATATTCTTCCACATAGCGGTGTTTTTGGGGTTTACACGTAGATACATCTATTCCAGAGCCACATCTACTTGTTTGTATCCAATCATGGATTTATTTTTTCAGAAACCACTTATATAATATATATCATTAAAACCCCAACATGTTTCTATTTATTTAAAGATTTCTATTGGGTTATTGTTAATATTTTTATTGCTTACCTTTCAAAAATAACTAATCTATCTATTGATACCAACTATGAAATCTCCCCTTTTATTACAAAACATTTCATTTCATTTTACATACAATAGATCATTAAAGTATAGTGTCTTATAAATATATTACATAATACATGAAAATAGATGAAAAATTTAATGCTCTTGAAATAATTCATGAAATATTCGTCCTAAGTACAATTTATGCATCTCATTACATAGAGACATACATCAATGGAATGGGTGAACAGATGACCCAGTAAGGAAAACAGGTGAATCAGTTTACATGTGAACTAAATCTATATCAATAAAACCATTATGAATGTTATAAAAGTGTAATATAGAGATATATCATAAGAGTAATAACATGAAACATAACTTAAAAATATAGCTTCATAATTTACTTTATTCATTAATAAAAATATCACCAAGGTATATCCCTGAGTTTCCATAAAAATAACCAAGTTTATTCACTAAGGTACCATAGAACATGTCATCTCTAGAGATTAATTTTTTTACCCAATGCATTGAAGTTATATCAAGGAACACACATAATATATATTTATTTTAATGTGACCCACAATGATCATAAAAAATTTCATAAATAACCCAATGAAAATAAAATAAATGGGTTTAATGACATAATTCTGATGTTTTAAAAAGTCCATAAAACAAGATTATTATGTTATTTATAACCCATGAAAAGGGAATGATGGTAATATTAATGTCAATTACAAAATATAAAATATCAATTTTTTTTATTTATGAATAAAAATTTAACTAAAATAGTGTTGTGTATACATATTAATCAAATAATATAATTTTCCAAGAAAAATAGAGACATTTTGGGAATGAAATTTTGCAGTAGAACAGATATACAACATGGTTTTAGAAAACATTCAAAAGAGAGTGGACTAGGGTCCTGCTTCCATAAATGAATCAAAATAAATTAATAAGAAAAAATATAATTGAAATATGAACATGTTATGTGAATATCAATGTTATATCCTTTAAAAGGGAACTTAAATGAAAAAAGATATGTTGATATTTCCCTTAAAAAAATTCGGCAGCATAACGACATCGCATAAAATTCAGAAAATAAGTTGATGATAATGGAAACAGTGACTCATTATATGAACATTAAATTTATAGAAATAATGATATATAATAGCATACCCCATCGTAATATAATGTAAACTAAAAGGCGAAACATAAAGGAGGTTTTGACAAAAAGAGGAGGGTGAATTGTAGTCTTACCAAGGAGAGTTACATTAAAAACTCATGGGTTGGGACCTTGGGGAGATTTATGGATCCTGGGATAGGCTACATGGGAGGTAAGATGTCTAGCGCTTCATTGAGGATGAAATTTAAATTAATGGAATGATGGAATTGGATGGTATTTATTACAATATTGGGGGAATATTTTATTAATTTCTAAGGGACACCTCATTAGTGGTATTTCCAAAACCATGGGATTTCACATGGTATTTTCGAATGGTATTACACACATGGGACACCTAATATAATATTTTATTATAAAAAAGTCTATCTTAATTTTTTATTAATTACTACATAAATTTGATGTCATTAATCATACACAAAACACAAAAACACATTTTAACTATTCATGAAAATTCATGTATTTTATAAAATCCAAAAAAATCACCCATATAATATTTCAACATGTAGAATTAAAAAATTAAATCCATTTTATTTATAATTATTTCAAAAATATTATTAATTTAAATTTAAAAATTATTTCAAAATATATGAAAATAAACAACTTTAAAACTATAACTTGTTTTATATCCCATTGAGAAATTAATCAAGGTCCCATACAAGTATCTTATATCCATAATACAATAAAGTAAAACATTATAAATACATTTTATCACGTAAAATTTCCATTTAAAAATATTAAATTAATCATAATATTTTAATTAAATAACTTATAACTTAAAAAATATCAATACTTATACAATGATAGTTCAATCACTTTTAAAATGACTAATTTATATTTATACATTAATGGGTAATTTTAAATTTTATTTTGTTGTATGACTATTCCTTACTATTCATTAGTTTTCATAAGAGTAGAATTATTGTTCCAAATGGTTAAGTTACTCTTCACATAAAAAAATAAGTTGACCTTATAAGACTATAAATATCTTACTGATCGCAAGTGTTTATGTCTGTTTTTTTGAAAATCATTACACATAAATAATAATTTAATAATGAAATAGATTTTTATTATTAATAAAATATGAAAATTCATAATGTAATGTTTTACAATAAGACACTATTCATCAAACACTATTCATCATATATAATAATATTTATTGTAAAATTAATCTTATTAGAAATTTTCAAAAAATTCAGCAAATATAAATTTTGATATTTGAAATAAAAAATTATGGTCATTTCACCATCTTAATAATCCAAGTATGAGAAATTTGACTTTTAAATATAAAAATCAATATTTATTAAAATTAATAGTAGATAGAAAATGAATAGTGATATTGCATAATAAAATTTATAACACGAAAAAGTAAAATTATTTTTTCATTAAAATTTAAATAGCTATGTTTTAATTACTATATTTGATTAAACTACTCATTATTCCATATAAAATAATTTTTTCTATGAACTATATCATTTCTGAAAACTAAAAATTGGGTCTGAAGTAATTTTATTTGCGTTTATTTTAAAACATAATAAAATGTTATAAGGAGTAAAGGGATCCATAACTAAACTAAGTACATCTTTTCATGTCATTAAAATAATCATTTACAATTCTATTCTTTAAACAATAATAAATTTTCTAATTTAAACTCTAATTAAAATAATTTTATTGAAGGTGTAAAATTCCCTTCATTAAAAACAAGTTAATAGATGATTAATTTTACATATTTTGTAAAATCCAAATATGAATTAAATTGAAAATTACTTGAACTTTTCTAAAAAGATATATTTCAAAAACATATAACATTTTTAAATATAGATTTTACAAATAATTACAAATTTTGTAAATTTTTTTTAAAAATGAAAATATAAATCATATTTTGGGAAGAAAAATATGTTTTTGATTGAAGAGAAAAATTATAATGGTTTTTATTAAAAACACTATTTTAATAGATGAGTATATAAAGGGGTAAAAATTATTGGAAAACATGTATTCCACTAACATAAGTTGGGGAAAAATAAATTTATGAGTACCACGAGGTTTTTGAAATAAAAATCAAAATAAAAATTATAAAACTAATTATTCTCAATAAATGATGATTTTTTTCCGTAAAGGCATTAACACTTAGGTAACATTGATTTATAATTATCAATAATGAATAATAATAATTGGAAATTAAAATATCATGATAATAAAGATATAATTGAAATTATATTTCAATGGGGTTATATTTAAACCCAATAAAGGATGATAGGTTAATAACATAACATATGTCTCAAAAAATGAAATTTGGATGAAAAATTCCATGCTAAATTGGTATTTTTTACTTGTAACCCCCATGGAATTGATGTCCTAAAATCTATATGTTAATAGTAAAAATTTTATGTATACTAACATTAAAATACATTCCTGGTGAGTAAATATAACTTGTAAATGAAACATGTGGTGAATATGGAATTTTTCTAACTGTATTTAAAAGTATAATAGAATACCATTATCGAATGTCTAGACATTGTTCATACTAATTAATGATTTATGTATATTAAATATATTTTTAATAAGTATAATATATTTAAACATAATTATAAATTTAACAACATAAGTTATTTTCTTTTTTCTATTTACTACATATTTATAATAATTCTATATTAAATTCATTTCTCGGTTAATAACCACTTAGTTTTGGTTAGATATTTAAATTTTTTATTGTTTATCCCCATAATATTATCACAGTTCCATTTTATATGAATAAAAATCATGAAATTATTATAATATCTATATAACAATCACACTTATAAGACTAATCATGAATGAAGGTTTTGAGATGTGATGTCTATTAAGATAAAGGACATAGTAGGATATACCTAATAATGAGTAATAGATCACTTGTTCTGTTATGATTATAGAAAGTAAGTAAGTAATATATAATCATTAATTAGATACAATAAAATAATAATTAACATATTATATTATCTATTAACCTTATATATATAATCCATTTGTTGTGTTGATCAATAGAAAATCACATCTCTTGGTGGATGTGGTAGTATAAATGTATATGAACGTCATTGTTATAATTTAATAATTGAAAATGTATGCAATAAAAAGATATATTACCATTATATAATGTTATATATGCCCTTACTAGATAAATTATTTCATTTATACTACCCATATTTATCATCCATATGTATTATTTATTTATTTAGTGAAAAATCACATCACCCACTGAGGATGTAGCTCTATATACACAAGAGAAACAATATTATATCACCAATAGAATTGAATGTAAATATATATATATATATATGATAAAAGTTCATTAGAATTATAATTATTTAATATTTTTCATTCAGATAAAACATATAATATGTAATAACCAATTGTGAGATGTGGTAAATGAATAACAAATGACCTCGATTCATGAGGCGGTAGTCGCCATACACAAGAACGATTATTTAATAATGGATTTGATGGAATTAGAGATGGTTACAAGAAATTAAATTAAAATAAAATAAATTAATCATATGTTATATAATTATTTTATTATATTATGATGTCATTATAATAATGTATTGAGTAGGAACATAAAATAAACTAAAAATTCGTGATGAAGAACGTTACCTCTTTATCTTGTATCCTCCTTATGATTGTACCGATATCTATCGTTTGTCAAATTTTCAACCCAATATAAGGATTCGAGGATGATTGGATGATAATTTTTAATGTATATTAATCATTTTTTTCTAATCCAAAAGTGTATTATTTTGTTAAGATGATACTAGAGGGGGTGGCCATTTATATATGAGGTGAGTCGCAAATTTGGTTTTTTTAAAACGAGATATTTTATAAACATTTCTCAAAATGAATAAGTGTAAAAATATTATTCATGATATTTATACAAAATTATAACTAAATTAATATATTAAAAATACTTTATACATGTTTTTAGGTCATTTTATCCCATATCTTTTTATTCTATCCTATGACAAAATGAAATTTATGTATCTATGATAATTATTTGTCATAGTCTACAACATTTATTTTGGTAATGATCTAAGAAGATATTCTAATATAATATAAGTTAACATGATTTAAAATATGTAATTCATTTTTACATTTAATACTAGAAATGGTGTCCAAAATTAACTTATTAATAATCCCATAGACCTAACTATAAAAAAAATTTTAAATAGAAAATGTTATAATGTTTATAAATCATTTATATCCAATTGAATATGAAATTTATTTAGGTGATAAAAATTGCATATATATATATATAAATGAAAAAATATTAAATTAAATTAAATTTTCAATAAAATATAAATTTATAAATTATTTAATGAAAAATTATAGTTTCAATTAAATTTTAATATTTTAACAATTTAAAAGATTATTCATTTAGAAAATTATAAACAAATAACACTCAGTTAATTTTTAATTTATGAATTTAAAATGAATTTAATATTTTCATATAAATTGAATAAATGATAAAAATATTAGTTTTTGATAATGTACATAAGAAGGCGAAAGAATTGTGTCATAGAACAATTTTGATATATGTATAAACTTATATTTACTCAAATATTGTTTCTTGATAACATATAAAATCATTTTTTAAAAAATTATTTAATATCTAATAAATAATTTTAATAAAAATCATTCAGTCAAATTTATTTTGATAATTTTTAATCTAAAACTTGTTTTTGATAATAAACAATTTTTTTTCTAAAATAATTCATTCATTTAATTTCAAATAGATTTTATTTTATTTTCTAAATAATTTTTCATAAGTGAAATAATTTTATATACATGGGTTGAAAATATAATTTTACATTTTAGTTAAACAAATTCATAACCTTAGTACGATATATTGGTGATGACTATCATATAATATAATAATATTTTAATAGTATTTAGGTTAAATTTGAACTCGGTGTATTGTGTAATGAATGACAAACAATGTTAATCATGTTATATAAAATCCAATCAAAATTTTGTGTAATATATAATATTGAAAAAAAAAATTAATTTGAAAAAAATTATTTCCAAATATCATAGATTTGTCCTTTCTACCTACATAAAATGTATATCTCCTCTGATATTTATTTAGTTGGTACCAAAAACTGTAAATTATTCTACTTCATTATATCATCATGTTTCTACACATCTTCCTCAAGAGTATGATTTTACTATTTAGCATTGAATCGTATAGTTTACATATTTCATAGAACATTCTATATTTGGTACAGACTGTCTACAGTGTGTTCCTAATAAAAATTATCAATGTCCATTTGTACAATCTCATAGTTCAGTACATATGAAGTATCATTTATTTAATTCATCAGGATATATAAAAAAATATTGAAGCATATATATGTTTGGATAATGCACCAAATGATATTATATTATCCTAATACATTCATCTATTATAATTGGACTCTTTTTCTTATGTCTTATTTTCCCCTTCTCTCTTCCATTGAGAAATTAATAGAATGTCCATCTTACTAAAAACAAATTCAAGAAAAATTAAACAAATAAAAATATTACATTCAACATTTTTCAATTATTATATGTTACATCAACGATAAAACATTCTCTTCCATATCATCAAGATGATCATGTCACAATAGGTTTCATTATACAACATCATTATAGTAATATATATTTTTACACAGAATTCCATAAAGAGAATCATTAGGTATCATTTGAATTATCAAATAAATGCTATTTTATCATAAAATATAATCCTGATGAATGATTTGATCCAAAATACATTTAAAATCCAACGAAAAATATCATATAATATCATCTTTCTATTTAGTTATTCCCACAAATTGAGCATTCATCTTAGGATGACATGTAATGATAAATCAAAAATCATTATTGTGATTATGGTTAGGAAATTTTAAAAACAATAATGTTATCTCCAGAATTAGATAAAATAATATTTATTGTGATACTCCAGGAATTTTTAAAAATTATATAATGTATAACATGGCATTAAAATAAAACTAAAATATTCGAAAATTGTAATAAACTATGTTGACTTCATAAAATGGTCAATTATAACCATTGCAATCTCTATATAAAATATATGATAAAATATAAAAGGTTATAAGTAATTTTATTCATATTCACTTAAAATTTAATGTTATTACTCTAGAAAAAACATTTACACTATATAAAAAACCAAATGGTTTTAGTGGCATAAATTTATTAATTTTTTTTATTCTTTCTAAATATCATATCAAAAAACTAAAATTAGGAGTTCGATGACGTTAATCGTATAATGAAATATAATACCCTAATCACAAAACGATATCAATTAATATTATGTTAAAATTACATGAATTAAAAAATGCCTCAAAATGACAATTCACCCATTATTACTTATATATTATTTTATAATATAAAAAATAATATCATTGAAATATAGTAATAAATAATTAATCCATATAATATCAAATGATATTTAGTTATTACAAGAATTAATTTTTAGAGTGATAATTACATGAAATTTTACATAAGGAATAACAATATGATTTTTATAAGGATCATTAATAAAAAATAACACATCCAATTAATAACAATGGATTAGTGGATATGATTTCCATAATTTCCTTGGCTGATATAAAAATTGATAATTGGTTATGCTATCTATTTGTATGATCTTTAAATTTTATAGAGATGAATCATGATTTATTACATGTATTATAATTACTTGTATTACATAATATTCATGTAGGTTTTACATTGGGGTGTGTTTGGGGAAAATATAGAAAAAATGCGAGCAAAAGAAGATGTTTATGGTTGGTACATGATTTTCCCTATTTGTGCACCATTTTAGAAGAAACCATGTGTCAACATTATATCTAGAACACTATTAGGGCACACTAGTTGGGAAAATCATGTTCCCCAACTAAACTCACCATGAACAAGTTTTAGTAGTAACTAGATTTAAATTTAACAAATCTCTATAGCACCCCCAAAACTCAACTAGTTCAATCATAATTGAATTGTAAGGGATCATTCATGAATATCAGTACCTCGTGAATAATTTCATGCCATATAAACTAACATTAATCATGAATATATGGCTGTATCAATATACATCTCATCTCCTAGGATTTGAATCTTCTCCCAGTTTATCCCTCGTTCTTCCCACGTTCATTATTCTTTTTTTAAGAAATATAATATGATGTTTTGAAAAAAAAAAAAAATTTGGTGAGATATGAATCTATGATTATTAATCAAGATATATATTTAAAATTAAATTAATTTATTTAATATAAATATATATTTTTATAATACAGAACTAGTACTATGTCGTTATGCTGTTAAATTATTGGGGATTTACGTTTTCCGATAGTTCATCAAAATATTATGGTATGTGGTTATACACATATAGATCTATCTCTCTCATCCACTACACTCCCCATACAATTCAGGTTATCGACATGAATATTTGATATATTTTTAGATATATTTTTGTTATATGTTGATTCAATTAAATATTAGATCTATGAATTGAATCATGATATCATTCTATGTTGATATTTCTCTAAAATTATTGTTTTCCATTGATGAGCACTCTTGATCACTGTTATTGAGATAGGTGGAATATAATTAAAATCCTAATTTTTTTCAATAATTTTCATATTAATTTATAAATACTACTAGATATTTTTCAATTGAGTTCATTATTGAATAAATTGATTTTTTGAAATTTATTACTTGGGATATATAAGAAAATTTAGGATATTGAGATTATATATTTATATAAAAATAATTGATGTAAAGTTTTATCAAATATTGAGATTACTATGTTGAATAATTAATTTTCATATTATTCATATAAATATAGAAATATTTAAATTAAGATAATTAATTTATGAATTAATAATAGATTTATTGAATTCGGATAACTAATAGACTGAATTGGAATAATTTACTAATGAAATAGTTTTAAATATTTTTTTGGTTAAATAATTAATTGATAAATTAATTATGGGTATTTATTAATTATGATTGAAATTAATTAATTGTCAAATTAATTAACAGAATTTGATTGGAAAAATTAATTGATTAATTAATTATTATGTGTCATGAGATTATTTAGTTGTATCATATGTAATAGGTTTTAGGAGAATTATTAATTTTTGAAATAATTTATGTGATTAGTTTGATTATTTAAATATTTAATTAAATAATGGGATTAATTAATTGATGAACTAATTAATAAAATAACTTTGATTAATTGATTATTACTTAGTTAAGCAAATAGACTTTAAAACCAATTAGTTGTTTAATTTAAATGATTTAAGAGGATTACCTAATTATTTAAGTAACTAAAGTAAATGAGTTAGATTATTTAATTTGGGATGTAAATAATGGGGATTGTTGTGTTAATACAAATTAATGATTTATATTAATTAACTAGCGAAATAAATAATGATAATTGTAATGTTAATTCAATAGAATGATTTATAATAAATAATTTGAGAACTGATAATGGTGTATTGTTGTGTTAATTAAATTGAAATAATTAGATTAATTAATTTTTGAATTAATAAAATATGATTTTTGATTTACTACAATTAGATGAATTTGATTAAAAATTGTAAAATTAATTAATGGGAATTCTTCATTTAATAAAATTTTATGAGTTATATTAATTAAATAGTAAAATAATTATGAGGGAATATTGTTTTTATTAAATTTAATGTTTTAAATTAATTAATCAATGATTTAATTTATTGGGAATATCGTGTCGATACAATTTTCTGAATTTGATAATTAAATGTAAATTAATTATGTTTTATGGTTATTATATAATTGAGAAATTTAATAGATGAATTATTAATGATATATTGATATTTGAGAATTTTGATAATTAATTATGGAAATAATTATGAACTATTGATATTTTGAATGAGATAATTAAATGTTAAAACAATTATTTGATTTTTAGTTGTGGATATTGATTAATGAAACGATGAATTAATTAATAGGATTATAGTACATTATAAATTTGGGAATTAAGTAAGGCTTTTATGTGATAATATAAATACATATGTAGTAATGGAATTTGTGTGAATAGTTATATGTTCAATTGACATATTAAATTGATGTAATTAATTAATCACTAAATTAATTAATGTAATTCATATGAATACTAAATTATTGAATAAAATTATATTATTTATGTGATTAGATAATTCTATAATTTACTAGAGAAATTTCTGTGATTAGTTAATTTTTAAATTATTTTTGGAAATAGATGTGATAAGTGATTTATTTAATTAAATAATATAATTGGTGTCATTTTTTAATAGTTTAATTAACAAAAATAATTGATGTGATTAGTTCATTGTTCAATTAACAAGATTAATTTATGTGACTAGTTAATTGATTAATTAATAAATATAATTTTTATGATTAGTGAATTGTTAAATTTACTAGTGGAATTGATGTGAAAAATAAATTATATAAAAAATTAATGTTATTATTGTGATTTTATAATTTTTAAATAACTAGAGGAAAATAATAATATTTTTTATTTTAAGAATTATTTAATGTTATTATATTTTATTATTTTTTGGTTGTGTTAACTGATAGATTTTTTCCATTAATTAATTAATGAATTAGTAATTGAATTTGTGTGGAAAATTAAATATTTGAAATTATTATTAATTATGGTTGCTAACTCTATTAATTTATTTTCATGTTATGAATGGTACCATGGTCATTTTGTTGTAAAATAATTCATTGGAACATATTCAATCTATTGTGTGATAATATGACTACTAACATTGTTATTCAATTTAGAAATATATGATGACAACGTGTTTATTCCAATGTTTTACATATGAATAGTAACATAGGAATTTATCTATTAAATAATGAATGAGAACTTGGTCATTCTTGATTGGATGTGTAAACAAATGGTAACTTGGTCTTTCATATATTAATTGAATTAAATAATGAAAAAATTGAAATTATGAGACCTTATGTCTCTTGGTAATTCATTATGCTTTGGCTCATGTAAATGATGTTATTGATATTTGATATGACATGGGGAAATATCAGGTTCTAGGTTGACCAGAATAATGTTTTGAGACATGATAATAATTGTGAATTATATGGCAACCACCATTAGCTAAATTTGGTAACGAGGTATATGTGTCTACAGTAACCCATAAATTTATGTGGTTAGATTAATATTAATTTATAATTATATAATTATTTATATATGACTTAAAATTGTTTCATTTTACAACTACATACACATTCTGTTAACTCAATGTTGTTATAAACTATGTTAGCGGTGTCCTAATAAGTTGTAGTCATGCCCTACTCAAGAATTATTATACATACCTGAATAGATTTCATGTTATCAAGATAGGATAATGGAAAATTCCCCATGATATAGGGTTGTGGTAGGGTAGAGAATGGATAATGGAAACATATGTGATTCAGGACCTAATTGGGTGTTTTCTGGGACATTATATTTGATTTTTTCTCTTGAATCAGGAAATATACATTAGCATGAAATATTAATTATTCAGTTTGGACCATGTACATCATGCTTTGGTTATCATTATATATTTGAATTTCATGGATATTGAATGTATCAATGTTATTTATTTTTGTTTCGTTATTAATCTGATGAAAAAATATTTCATATTCTCTAATTGTATGACAATATGACATCAATTAATGTTTGAATACTCTGGAATATGTAGAGTCCTACCATAGGTCTTGTAACATAACAATCCGATAAGGCTTTGTTAATTACCCACACTGCTATACAAAATCCAATTTATAATACCCAATCTATGATATTCACTTAATTAAAAATTTTATAAGGAATGTATGTGTGTGAAATTCATAGATATAGATCATATGTTTTAAATTTAATATGAAAACATTAATTAAAATTGATTATATCAATGTATAAAGAGAAATAAATTAGCATGGATATTTTTTGAAATAAATATGACAGTCATTCCAGGTAATGTGATTTCTGGTTCATATGCTAGGAATTTGATGAAAATTTATTAATTTATTTTACTTGTAGGATTTTTGTGTGTAGGGATCCTCGGTCTTGGTATCTCACTGTAGTCCTATTATTGTTTCTTTTAAATGGTCATATACGTGGTACAATCAAAGAAATATGTGAACCAAACCCATATTTTAACATAAGTGACCCAGACTATGTAATGGTCGTACACAATCTATTGTAATTAATTGATAAAATTATAGTAATCTACATCAAATCACAAGAAATGGTTATGTAGTTTCAAAAATAAAGAGATTAAAATTGAAAATTGGTTTTTACATCAATCCAAAACATGATTATTGAATATTAATATTTCCTAACCACAAATCACCATACATCACATCACTTACTACTAGATTTACTACTCAATCATGATGGGAGAGTGTAGCATGGTTACCTGAGGAATAATATTAGGGAAGAACGCCTCCATGTCATCAGTTATGGTCCAAAATACATCCATTGATTTTTCATAGCTACTTCTACCCCTGTGTGTTTCGGTATTGTGGTTTTTGGTTTTATATTTTGGTGTTATCTTTCCAAAATAGTGATCCACGACACTTTATATTCACTGTTAATTGATGTTGTCATGAAATGTACTACAATTACAGGTCATGTACATAAGATCCGATATTTCCTCTCCATGTAGGATCTACATATGATTCATTGACAATTTTACTTTTTTATTGATGTGTACTGTCAGTAAACGATCTGTACCTGGATTTCACAATATGTACAATTATCACTACATGACCACTGAAAATCTATTTCACAATAAATTCACATGACGTGCACACTTATAACAATACTTGTAATAATTTTTTCATCAATTTCCATCTCAGTTATATCCTCAAAATTATGGTATTACACCATGATAAATCTCCCATGTTCATCCATTTTTAATCCATTTTCAAATAATCCTCATTTTCATCCATAAAACACAAAGAAAGAAATATCACACACAACATGGATGGATTAATCAGTTAAATAAACAATAAATATATTAAACACATCTAAAATGTATGCATGAAATAATTGTAAAATCACCAACTAGTTTAGAGAACTAGTGTGTGGAACTGGGGCTCAGAAGTTAAAATGTTTTATTAGAGTTTAATTTTATATTATTTTTTACTTTTCATACTATATTATAAATTCATACAAGATAGTAGGAAAACTCAAGCCTTTAATTTATGATCGTATAAGGGTGTATCTATCAAATTTATGGGGTACAATCAAGTAGAAATGGTGGGTTTTTTTAAAAAGTAGTTTTCTGTTAAAGTGGAATATTATTTCACCCATGGGGAAACACTAGTTTTGTGATGTGATTATTGAATCTATGATTTGTTGAGAAATAGATCATATACTAGCAAGACATGTTAATTGTAATTTCTAGCATCATACTTGGAACCAATTTTTATTTTAGTGTATGCATGATTTTAGGCATGCACGGGAAATTTATTAGGGGTAAATTGTTGAACTCAAAATTTCAATCCATTTGTGGGAAATTTAATTGAAAAATGTCCATAATGTGTAATTTATAAATATTTAAATGTTATTAATGATGAGATAAAATTGGCATATATATGAAAAACTTGAATATGATAATTTTTTACCCTTTTTAACAAAGTCATATATATAATACGGTAATGTGTAAGGGTAGTCCATTAGTCTTGAAAATGTATTGGAAAATAAAGGAATGACTTAATCTGATTTTGGGTAAATACATATTGTCAACTGTGTCAATGTAAGGAATTAGGAATCATTTTTTTGACCCTTTATGATTGTTATTTTGGAAGTGGGAATGCCATAGTCTGATAAATCCGTTGTGGGTTATAAGAGGCACTGCCTGGTTGTGGATCAGTGTGGTGATATGTTCGTGGGAAATAATTCCTAATACATTCAAAAATATAATTTATTTACATAGTAGGAGTTTTCATCGGTGATAGGGGCTGTTTTTTTTTCAGTTCATGTATGAGTGATTTGGTTAATTATAATTAGTGACTATCATGTCATTAAAATTAACATCATCCCAAGTACGCTGATTAATTTATTGAGTTTTAACAAGATACCTAAATATTGTGGTTACATATGGCAGCCCTTAGTGGGGGCTCTGGTGAGGTTGTATTTTTGGAGTTGGATGGTGGGATGTATACAATCAACAGTTTATAATTGAATAACCTATTGATTGAATGTTTAAAATATTAACAGGAGGGCTGGGTGATCCTAGATGTGTTGAAATACAACATTTCCAGGTGGTTTTTGATAGAAATAATAAGTTCCAATGTTGAATGATTTCTTATGTTTTTAAGAACATTGAGTTTGGAAACATGTTTGGTATATTGTGGAATTTGATATTAATAATGATGACACTTTGTGGAGAACCCATTATGGGAGTTCGATAATAGTGAGAATAAATTCATGGGAAATAATGTTCTAATATTTCTTGTGTTTTGGAACATAGGTGGGTGAAGTAGGAAACATGGCCAAGAGAACCAGACATACTGGCACAATAGAATAATCTTTTTGACTCGGAATCTTAGAGAATATTAGGATTGTATCTTGAGGATTATTTTTTATAATATGGGGAGTTGTTAAGGTCCCAAAAATTTCTCTGGTGTTATTGGGATTGATTACATGTATTCAATTTTCATTTATGTCGTTATTTTCTATAGGTTTTTACGTGGAAATGTGTTTTTGGGAATGTAGAGAAAATTGGAGGGAAAGGGGTTGTGCACAATTGGCACATATTTTTCCTAAACTCTGCAACCTCTTAGGTGTCATTGTGCACCCCCATTATAACTACAACACCATTAGGGAACACCATAGTTGAAAATGTTTTTCAACATACTAGGAAACCAAGGCTCAGTTTTTAATGTAACCAAATATTAATATTAAAAATATCATGTCCTTTTAAAGACATCTATTTTGACTATAATTTGACCCTATGACATATTTCATGAATGTAGAGCACATTAGAAGAATTCCACACCCTACTATCCACTGTTAAATGATAATTGAAGCCCAGAACATCGGTCTAATCCTCTCAAAATAATTCAATCCTCTAATAGTTCTTTTCTCATTTCCCCCCATTCATTACACTTTTTCAGTGATCTAATATTCTATTATGGAGATATTAATATCTATTTGGATTGATCTGTATCATTGATAAAATAACAACACATAGATTTCTATGATATGGATTTAATTTATTCTTGATTTTTGGTTTTTTGAATCATGTATCATTCAACATCATTTTGTCGTTCCATGTTTTTGGGTCGTTCTGTTGGGTAATCATTCGTCAACAAATTGAGGTAAGTGGTTCTTCCTATGTAGAACTTTCTATCAATTACTCATGGATACTTTGTTAAAAGATGGATTTTAATCCATTTGTGCATCTAGATATGGATCTAGGATTACTGGATATTGATTCATTTATATCATAGATATATATAGAGAATCAATATCTATTTTTACAACGTAATTCTAATTAAATTAGGGTTTTCTAATAGAGACTATCATACATCACCGTTCATGAGGTAAGCGGTCTGTAATTTAAATCCAAAAATTATTTATTTAAATCATGGGTATGTAAATTTATAATTTTTATTATACATTTAGTAATTGATTTCTTTATTGAGATGATTAGTTTTTTGAAATAATTAATCTCAAGATATGTGAAATTGGTTATATTGATATTATAAATTTTTTATATTAATTATATAAATAATATATTGTTTCAATTATGATAAATAATTATTTTATTGATTTTAGAGGTGTTTAGTTTTTTTATTGGCTAAATTTATTATGAAATTAATTATAGTATTATTAATTTTTCTGAGTGGGAAAAATGATTTGATGAATTAATTGGGAATATTGTAATTTTTTGTGGAAATAATTAATTTATGAATTAATTATAGAGATTTGGGTATTTTAAATGATATTTGTTAATATGAAAATTATTAATTTAATATTAGTAATTTAATTATTTTATGTATAAATTTAATTGATGAATTAATTAATGTGATTAATTTTTTTGAATAAATTAATTTAATAATGGTGTTTAATTAATTTTGAAATAATTAATGCAATTAATATGGAATGTTAAATAGTGAATCAATTAATGGGATTGTAGGTGATTAAATTATTGTTTAATTAATTAATAAAAACAAGTAACATAAATAAGTTGGTGATTTAATTAATTTTCATTTTTTAAAGGAATTATATGAGTTAGATTATTTAATATGAAAATAATTTAATGTCATTTTTTATATGCAATTGAATGAGTTTTATTAATTAATTGGTAAATTAACATATGTTGATTATTGTGTTAATGAAATTGAATGAGATATATTAATTAATTAGTAAATTAATTAATGAGGATTATTTTGTTTATGTAGTTGAATTAGTAAGATTAAATAAATGGAGAATTAATTAATGGATAATGTTTTCTTAATTTAATTGATTTAATTAGATTAATTAATTAGTGAACAAATTAATGTTTAATTTTGAGTTACTGAATGTGAATTAGATAGGTTAATTAATTGGTTAATTAATTATTGGGGACACTTCAGTAGATGTTATTAACTAAGATATATATTTTATAATTTATTATGATATATTGAGATTATTCAGTTGATATAATTAATTGATGAATTTATTATGATGTCTTGATATATTATAATGAGGCAATTAATTTGTCAATAATTAATAAATATTGTAACTATGAATGGAACAATTAATTTCAGAATTTAGTATGGGATTTTAAGTTATATATATTGATTTATTAATTGATGTATTAATCAAGGTTATTTATGCAGTAAACAAATTGTTGAATTTGTAATTAAATTGGGGTGATTTGTTAATTGTTGGTTTGACTAATATAATTGATGTGATTAATAATTTTTTTAAATAAATAATATAATTGATTTGAATAATTAATTGTTTAATTTATTAATATTATTTATGTGATTTTCCAATTCTAAAAATAACTAATATATTAAGTGTCATTACTTAGTTTTTGAATTATCTTGTGGTGTTGAGGTGATTAATTAATTTTTTATATGATTAATTTGTTGTTGATTTAACTAGAGTAATTGATGTAATTATTTCATTGTTTAATTATCTATAGTAACAGATTTGATTATTAAATGAATGGATTAATTAATATTTTGTTAGGACTAGTTAATTTTTTATTAAACTAGAGGAATTGGTGTTATTATTTATTTTTCTAATTAGTTAATGTTATTAATGTCATTAGATAATTGTGTTGAGTCAATAAGGTTTTCCTTATGACTTTTCCATTCCTTCTTGTTTTGAAAATCACAAACACCTTATCTTTAAGGAAAATCGCTTTTGTAAGGAAAAATGCTTTCTTAAGGAAAATTGCTTTTATAAGGAAAATTGCTTTCTTAAGGAAAATCGATTTTATAAGAAAATTTTATCCTTATCATATTTTCATTAATATTTTTCTTAAGTATGAAATTCGGATTCACTTTCTCGGAATCATTAAAACTGATAAAAAGCATTCTGTTTTTAGGATTCGGTTCTGGACAAGAACTATAAGGAAGTTTCATTCCGAATTCCGGATATGAATTCTGACTTAGTTCTATTCCAGATTCAGGATACGAATTCTAATGAAGAAATCCCATTCAGAATTCTCATTACGAATTCTGAAGAAGAATTCTCATTACGAATTCCAATGAAGAATTCTCATTACGAATTCCAATGAAGAATTCTCATTACGAATTCTAATGAAGAAATCTCATTCCGAATTCTCATTACGAATTCTGATAAAGAATTCTCATTACGAATTCTGATGATGAAATCTCATTACGAATTCTGATGATGAATTCTCATTACTAATTCTGATGATGAATTCTCATTACGAATTCTAATGACGAATTCTCATTACGATTTCTGATGACGAATTCCTATTCCGAATTCCTATTCCGAATTCTCATTCCGAATTCACCTATTAAACAGAATCTGATTATCATTGTTTTATACACTCTGAATTCATTCACTCCGAACTCTCACTCCGAAATTTCTATTCCGAACTTTTTTGTTAGAGTTTAAAACGATGTCGTACATTCTGTTATACTTACGTTGTTATAAAACGATGTCGTCCATTTTGTTTTAAACTAACCGTTGTCTAAGTGACACGTGTACAGGTCCCTCCGAACTTTAAGGAAAATATGACCGTTGGAGAAGGAGCCGACCTTACCTATAAATAGGAGCTCATTTGAAAAAGCTCATAACGGATGGATGAACAATTTGGACTTTGTGCATACATGCTGTTGAAGTGATTTCTAGAGAGAGAGTCTCTTATAAACTCTCAAAGCTTCGTGCGACTCCGAATGTTGGTGATTACATTCGAGGGCTTCCGGGGATAGGAAGACAGAGGTGCCGACTACCTTAAAGATCGAGGGCTTTCTTGCTGAGAAAGACAGAGGTTGCCGACTACCTTAAAGATCGAGGACTTCCTTGCTGAGGAAGACAGAGGTTTCCAACTACCTTGAAGTTGAGGGCTTGCGGGGATAGCAAGACAGAGACTCCGATCTTCGTATCGAGGGCTTACCCTGGTGTGGGTAAGACAGACTTGCTTGAAAGTATAAATCAAGGGACCTTTATCCAAGGTTGTTTGATACCCTTCTCTTTGGGTTAAAAAACTATTATCTTGTTACTAGTAGTTTTACTACTTGTTTTGTTCCGCTGCAATTTGTATCTTAAGGAAAGTATAACTTTCTTATACTTCCTTACTTACTCTGATTAGTTTAGATTCTATACGCTTTAAGGTAGAATCTTATATTGTAACTTTTGTTAAGTTTCAATTTCCGGAACCATATTTCCGGAACCTACTTTTGGAATCTCTTTCCAAGTTTAGTTCGGTGTTAGAGGTGTTGTGAATCAACTTAGTTTAACTTTGTTAAACTTAGTCCTTTCCTTTTCTTAAGGAAACTCTAGTTATTCATAACTAACTTTAAAGGTTCCAAAGGAATTTTTAAAGTATACAATTCACCCCCCCTCTTGTATATTGAGCATCTCATATTATATTTCGAACCTACAATTGGTATCAGAGGTTGGAAACCTCTTACTATATACCATTCTTACATTTGGTATCAGAGCCAAGGTTACTGAAATACTTGTACTCACATACAAGTTTTTCTTGCTCACTTTTCTATTCCGAACTTTGTCATTCCGATTTATCCATTTCGAACTTTTCCCATTCCGAACTTTTTGTTTACGAACTTTTGTTACTAACAAGTTTGTGTGCAAAGTTATTTTTTAGTATGGCAGGAATGAACGTTGGATCTATTGACAATCTGAATCCTACAAGACCACCTATCTTTGATGGTAATGATTATGAATACTGGAGAGATCGTATGAAGACTTTTGTTATCAATACTGGAGTAGATAACTTTGTGATGCTTACTGGTGACTATAAAATTCCTGACAAGGAAGTCAGAACCTTTACTAACCAGGAAAAGCAAGAATATCAACTCAATTATAAGGTACGCAATACTTTATTATGTTCAATGACTAGAAATATATATAGCCAAATTTCTTCTTGTGAAGCAGCTAACTGTATATGGAAGAAGTTAGAGGTTACACACTTTGGGACTTCTAAAGTGATTGAGACTAGAAGGGCTATGCTTAGAGCTGAATATCATGGCTTCAATTTTCCTTATGGAGAACCTATCTGTAAAGTTTAACAAAGATTTATGACAATTGTCAACAGTCTACAATCTATGGGAGAGAAAGGTTTAGATGATGAAGCTCTTGTGGACAAGATTATTGACATTATGCCCAATGAGTGGGAATCCAAGAGAACAGCTATAGATGAGAACAGGAAGGTTACTCAAATTACTCTTGATGAATTATTTGGAACTCTTCTACAACATGAGACAAGAATGAAGAGAGATGCTGACAACATCAAGAAGAAGAATGGAAGTGGTACTGTTGCTTTTACTACAACTTCTAATCAGATGAAAGCTAAGACTCCTGAGAGAGTAACCGGATCCAAATCGAAGAAAGTCATTTTCCAATCCGAATCTAGTGAGAGTGAAGTTTCAGAAAATGAATTAGCCAATCTTGCTCGAAGGATGAACAAGATAGCTGGGCAAAGAAACTTTCAATCCAAGTATAAGAAGAAGGACATGAAAGATAAGAAAGATGGAGAAGTTACCTGTTATGAATGTAAAAGAGCTGGACATATTAGACCTGATTTCCCTATGCTCAGAAAGAAAGAAAGGAAGGAAAGGCATTCAGAAAAGAATAGGAAGAAGTATTACAAAGCCAAAGCTAAGAAAGTTCTGAAAGCTAATGACACCTGGAGTGCCAGTGGTGGTGACTCTTCAGATGAATCTTCTGAATATGAATCTTCAGGACAGAAAAATCATGGTCTTATAGCCAGATTACCCATTGAAAATCATTGTCTTATGGCTAAGGTACGAAATGCTGAATCATTGACCAATGTTTCTTTAAATTCGAATGATAGTAAGTATTATAACTCTTCTGATGAAGAATCATCTTCTGATGAGGAAAATACTTTACCTACTTATGAAGAAGTCTCTAGGTTTGGTGAACTTCTTGAGATTGAGAATTCCAAACTCAACAAGAAACTTGATAAGGCAAATTCTAGGAATTCTATTCTTACTAAAGAGATATCAGATCTTTCTAAAGATCTTGATAAGAAAAATGCTGATTTTGAAAATATTTCAAAAAATCTTGAGGAAGTAAGTTCTGAGAAGAACAAACTTTCTAAAGAATTAGAAAACGTAATTTCTAATAAAAATGATTTCGAGCCTAACTCTAGTTCAAAAACTAATGATTTTGAGGATAAAAACTTGGTTGTAAAACTCATGTCCGAAATTTTTTCATTAAAGAAGTGTTTATCAAACATTACCCATGGTAAGGAAAATTTTGATAAGATGTATTCTCAAATACGACCTTTAAGAAATAAATCCGGATTTGGTTATACCCAAGCAAAACCTGTTTTCAGCAACAATTATTTTGTTCCTCAAAGTGCCCCATTTTGTACTAAATGTCAATGTGGTGGTCACTGGGCAAGAAATTGTTCCTTAAACAAAACCCAATCCTTAGGTTTTCATAAAGCTTATTTTTCTAAGAAAATGTGGATACCTAAAATTTTATAGTCTGGAAATCTCGGATCCAAACAAGTTTGGATTCCGAAAGTCTAACTGTGTTCTTAATTTCAGGAAAATAAAGAAAGTTCCAGCAACAATATTTGGTACATGGATAGTGGATGTTCCCGGCATATGACTGGTAACAAAAGCTTTTTTGAAAAGATTATCTAAACGAAAGGAGGAAAGGTAACTTTCGGAGACAATGCTAAGGGAGAGATTGTTGGTATTGGTAATATTGTTCTTTTAGGTAAAACTTTGATTTCAAATGTTCTTTTTGTTAAAGGTCTTAAGCATAACCTCATAAGCATAAGTCAGTTATGTGATGAAGGTTACCTTGTGAATTTTAGGAATGATAAATGCTTAGTTCACAATTCCAAGGAAGAATTTATTCTCTCAGCCAATAGGCAAGAGAATGTTTACACCTTAAACTTAGAAGACCTAAGAAGCCAAGATTTACCTTGCCTAAGTGCAATGGAAGATCACTCTTGGTTATGGCATAGAAGATTAGGACACTGTAATCTTAGGAACCTATGTAAACTCTCTAAGAAGAAACTTGTTAAGGATCTACCGGAGCTTAGATTTGATTCTTCTAAAGTTTGTGATCCTTGTCAATATGGAAAGCAACATAAATCTAGTTTTAAGTCAATCGGTGAAGTCTCAACAACCGATGCATTACAGTTGGTGCATATGGATCTTTTTGGTCCAACACAAACTGGAAGTATTGGAGGCAAATACTATGTGTTTGTTCTTGTTGATGATTACACTAGATTTACATGGGTCTATTTTCTAGCAAGGAAATCTGAAGCTTTTTCTTATTTCAAAAGTTTTAGAGCCCAAGTTAAAAATAAGAAAAACCTTCCATTGAAAACTATTCATAGTGATCATGGAGGAGAATTTCAAAATTCAGATTTTGAAACTTTTTGTAGTAAGAAAGGTATTACTCACAATTTTTCAGCACCTATAACTCCTCAACAAAATGGTGTAGTTGAAAGAAGAAATAGAATTCTTCAAGAGATAACTAGAACCATGTTGAGTGAATATTCTATTGCTAGACATTTCTGGGCTGAAGCTGTAAGTACTGCTTGTTATACTATAAATCGAGTTTTGATTAGACCTTTTCTTAATAAAACTCCTTATGAGTTATGGAATGGTAGAAAACCAAGACTTTCCTACTTCAAGGTTTTTGGTTGCAAAGTATTCATTTTGAATACTAAAGATAACTTACATAAATTCGCACCAAAATCTGATGAAGGAATTTTCTTAGGCTATTCCACAACCTCTAAGGCTTATAGAGTTTTTAATAAAAATACTTGTACTGTTGAGGAAACAGTACATGTAAAATTTGATGAATCAGATCCTTTTGTTTTTAAAACTTCCCAACCTACATCTTCGGATGTGTTTTCAAAAACTGATTATCAACCGTTAATAGAAGAACCTTCTGATAAGGAAATTGTTCTAGAAGATAATTCTGAAACATTTACCCCAGAAGACTTTCTACCTTATGTTGATGAACAGGTTTTACAAAACCCAAATCAGGTGTTTCTTAAGAATCATCCCAGTGATAGTATCATTGGTGATGTAAATCAACCTGTAAGGACTAGAAGTTCCTTAAGAAATGAAGTAGAACATCTAGCATTTCTTTCCCAATTAGAGCCTAAAAGCACTGATGAAGCTTTAGGAGATGATGATTGGATCAAAGCAATGCAAGATGAACTAAATGAATTCGAAAGGAATAAAGTCTGGACCTTGGTTGAGAGACCTAAGGAAACTTCTGTTATTGGAGTAAAATGGGTTTTCAGGAATAAATGTGATGAGAATGGAGTCATTGTTAGAAATAAAGCTAGACTTGTTGCTAAAGGCTATAATCAGCAAGAAGGAATAGACTATGAAGAAACCTATGCTCCAGTAGCTAGACTTGAATCTATCCGTATTCTACTTGCCTTTGCAGCATTCTTTAATTTCAAACTATTTCAAATGGATGTGAAATGTGCTTTTCTTAACGGTTATGTTCAAGAGGAAGTTTTTGTTGAACAACCTCCTGGCTTTGAAGATACAAAACATCCTGATCATGTTTTTAGACTTACCAAAGCTTCGTATGGCCTTAAACAAGCCCCACGAGCATGGTATGATAGACTTACTGGATTTTTGCTTCAAAATAACTATGTTAAGGGAAATGCAGATCCAACCCTTTTTATAAAGAAAGATAATAAAAATATTTTGATTGTTCAAATTTATGTTGATGACATTATATTTGGTTCAACTCATCAATCTTTGACTAACTCTTTTGCTAGTCTAATGAAATCTGAGTTTGAAATGAGTATGATGGGTGAGTTAACATTTTTCCTTGGTTTTCAAATTTCTCAAAAACCAGAAGGAACCTACATATCCCAACATAAGTATATTAAAGATCTTCTTAAAAAGTATGGTTATGACAACACTAAGAGTATAAGTACTCCCATTGGTACTTCAAACTCTTTAGATCTTGATGAAGCTGGGAAACCAGTAGATCAAACATCTTTTAGAGGTATGATCGGAAGTCTACTTTACTTAACAGCTAGTCGACCAGACTTAATGTTTTCAGTATGCTTATGTGCAAGATATCAATCCAATCCTACGGAATCTCACTTAAAGGCAGTGAAAAGAATTTTTCGCTACCTTAAGGGAACCATGGATCTAGGATTATTTTATACTTCTGGAAATGATTTTGTTCTAAAAAGCTTTTCTGATGCTGACTTTGGTGGATGTAGAATGGATAGGAAAATTACATCCGGAACTTGTCATTTCTTAGGAGATTCATTAGTTTCTTGGTCATGCAAGAAGCAACATTCTGTTGCACTCTCCACTGCTGAAGCTGAATATGTAGCAGCTGGAAGTTGTTGTGCACAAGTGTTGTGGATGCAACACACACTCACAGACTATGGCTTGAGTTTTACTAAAACTCAAATTTTGTGTGATAACACAAGTGCCATTGCCCTAAGTAAAAAACCATGCACATCACTCTCGTGCAAAACACATAGATATTAGGCATCACTTTCTTAGGGATCACACACTTAAAGGAGATATTATTCTTCAGTTTATCGGAACGCAAGATCAACTTGCTGATATCTTCACAAAATCATTACCTTCTGATAGATTTGAATATATTAAACAGAAGTTAGGAATGATAACCGTAAGGTAATCTTCCTCAATTAACTTTCTGTTGAAAAATCTCCTTACAGTAATAAAACTCCTTTTCATAGGGGGAGTACATTTGTTTGATTATCTAACAAAGATTTTTTTTCAAATTTTGTTTTCAAACTTTTCGGAACGAAAATTTCCGGAATGGAATTTCCGGAACAATAATTTACTAGCAAGGATATTTTCGCACAGAATACTTCTGGAATGGAAGTATTCGTATTGAAAATTTCCGGAATGGAAAACTTTCGTACTGGTATTTTCATAACGGAACTTTCGTACTGGGTCTTTTGTATTGACTTTTTCGTATTTATTTTTTTCGTATTGATTTTTTTTCGTATTAAAGTTTTCGTACTTTGTTTTTCGTATTGAATTTTTCGTAGTCGTCTTTATATTACCCATTACGAGTAACTTTCCTAAGCTAATCCGAAAGGTATGATTTCCTTACTGAAGTTTTCGTAATCATATTTTACTTGCTGGAAATTTCTTATAGTTTGTTTTTGGTTTTTGGATTTCTTAATTCTTTATTTTAATAAAACCTCAAAAAGATCGGATTCAAGCTTTCAACCGTTAGATCTGATCTCAGATCATTCTAAACCGTTAATCAACCGAGGAACTTGAACCGTCATCCCAATGCCTATATAAAGGGGATCCTATTTTCTCGTCCCACATCGATTTCAAGCTTTTGCGTCCTGAAGTTCTGACTCTCTGATTTAAGGCCATTCCGAACTACAGTTTTCCAGTTCCGAACTTCAGTCTTCTCAGTTCCGAACTTCTCAGAGATTTCAGATCCGAATGTCTGCAGAGTTAGCTTCTCAAGAGATGTCTTCAACTAAGCCCATTTCTCAGTGGTTAGTCTACAGAGAGCGGTTAGTTCATCCGAATTTCTTCAGCAACTATGATTCTATCATTTCGAAGAATATCAAGTTAAATGGCTGGGAGGATGTTGCGATATCAAAAACCGGCAACCAAGATGAAGTCTACTCATACTTGCTTGTCGAGTTTTATGAGACAGTTGCTTTCTTCGTGGAAGACAATAGAGAAAAATTTTCTTTCAAATCGTATGGAAAGACATATAAACTATCTTACACCAAGGCTGCAAGCTTGGTAGGGCTGAGTTATGAAGGGGAAGCTGAGTTTATCTCGCACGTTCTGCCAGACTCCTTGGGTAGTTTCAACAAGGAGAAAGCCTTAGAAATTCTCGGACTGGATGATGATAAGGCTCCGAAAATTGCAACCCTATCTACAAACTTCCGGATTCTGGAGTTATGGGTGCAAGGGCTTATCGTACCGAGAAAAGGAGACAAGGACATCTTGAAGAAGAGTGAGATATACATCTTGGATTTTCTGATAAATCTAAGAAAGTTCAACCTGATGAAGCATATTCTTCTCAACATTGATAATTTGAAGAAGGGGAATCTGAGAGCTCAGATAGTGATGTACCCGGCAATATTATCGAAGCTGATAGTTCGGTGCCTAGAATCCTTCATGGTTGCTTGTAGTTCTAAGCCGAAAGTTTGCAAGATCATGTTGCTCAGTGATGCAACTCTTAAAAGGATGAATATAGCTTTTAACAAGGAGTCAGGGAAATTCATTGATCTACCGCCTCAAGCAGAAGTGACTCCGAAAGTGGCTGATCCGGAATCATCAAAGCCGGTAAGGAAGAGGAAACGGAAAGAAGTGGTAAGTGAAGCTGAGGAACCCATGTCTAAGGAAGTCCATTCCGCACCTCCTAATCCTAAGAAGAAGAAGACATATACTGATGAGGTTGCAGCGAAGTGGAGAGCTGACAAGGAGAAGAGGAAGGAAGGAGATCCGCAGTTCGGATTGGATCCTGCAGTGGCTAAGGCTCTGAAAGAAAAGGCTGCTGATGAGCTTGAGAAGCAAGCTAAGGAAAAGAAGCTGAAGAAGAAGTTGTCAGAAGCTGAGGCTGTGCAAGCTTTGTTGAAGTTTAATGAAATGGTTTCAGCAACCATTCCTGTTCCGAGATCTTTTTCTCTGGAATCTCTACCTGAGACTCCAGGAAGAAATCTTGTAACTCCGGAAGAGGCTGTTCCTACTGAGGAAGTAGAGCAAGTGGAAGAGGTTGAAGAAGCGGCTGAAGGAAGTGGTGAGACAGGAGATGTGCTCAAACAAGTAGATGAATATAAGGGAACTCCTTCGGATCACCTCTCGCTCCGAACATCTGAAGCTCAATCTTCAAAGCTTGCTACTCCTGCAATGGAAGAAGAAAAGGGAGAAGAAGAAGTTACTTGTCAAGAAAATATTTTACTTGATGCTGCTCAGATGGGAAATGTGGAAGCCAATGTTCAAGAAGTTGCTGATGAGGAAGATAAAATTGTTCAAGTCTCTGATAGTGAGAACAGATCTCCGGAACAGGTTTCAATTCCGGAAAAACAAAAGGGAAAGCAAATTCTTGCTGATACCCCGAGTTCAGGAAAAAGTTTGAGGAAGGAAGCTGGTAGCTCTTCTAAGAGGAAGTTGGAGCTTATTGAGGAAGAAAATTCTCCTAGCAAGATTTCTGATTCGGAGTCATCATCGTTGGGGCACGATTTTGTAGTTCAGTCCTTGAAAAAGTTGGTGGGAACTATTCCAACCTTCTCCAGTATTGACTCTCGGTGCCAGATGCTCCAACATACAATGAATCAGAAAACCGACTCCGTATCCATGGTTATGGATAAATGTGTTGAGATAAAAGCCCAGTTCAAAAATTTATTTATTTGTTATGAAGCCCATAAAAGATCGTGCAAAAGAATGACTAGCTGGTCGAAGAAGAATGTCGAAGAGATGAGGTTGCTGGATGAGTTTCAGGAGAATGTTAAGGATGCATTTCAAACCGAGGACAAGAAGTTTCATGAGATGTCTGCATCATTCGATGAGAAATTGACAGAGGAAAAGAACATTCGGAGTCAGGAAGTAAGAGATCTGAATGGAAAGCTCAACTCTGTTAATCAAAGTTGGAAATTTGAAAGGGATCATCGGATCAATTTTCTAGAAAGGATAAAGTCTCAGGAAGAGAAAATGGAAGCTCAGGAAGAAAAGTTGAAGGCTCAGGAAGAAATCATTCAAGCTCAGTCAGCAAGAATAGTTGCCTTAGAAAAGCAAGCAGAGGAAGATCATAAGGATCTCAAGAAGATCAAGACAATTCTCAAGGGGCTCATGTCGAAGGAGAAAGATCCGAAATGACCAATCCGATCTTTTTGTTGTAATCTGTTTTTGTTGCTGACATTTCAAATATAATGAAAATTTTTCTTGTTGTTTATATTGCTATCGTTACTAATCTTTTCAGGTACTTTGTTATTTTGTTTCCATTCCCTCCAATGCTTTTTGAAAATCACAAAGGGGGAGAAGGAAAAGATCCTTAAGAAAAAGAGGAAATCTAATAAGTGCTTATCAAAGGAGGAGAAAGAAAAATACCCAAGGAGATAGAACTCTAATAAGAGTTTGTTTAAGGGGGAGTTTTTTCTTAAAGAAACATCACTCCGGAAATATGAATACGATCCTTAGAGATTCAAAGCCTAAGGGGGAGTTAGTCGTATTCATCTATATTCTTAAACCAAGGGAGATAAGCTTTAATATGTTTCTTTCTTCTTAGAATAGCTTTTTCGTAAGGATGTTTGTGCTTTCCAAAAAGGGGGAGATTGTTGAGTCAATAAGGTTTTCCTTATGACTTTTCCATTCCTTCTTGTTTTGAAAATCACAAACACCTTATCTTTAAGGAAAATCGCTTTTGTAAGGAAAAATGCTTTCTTAAGGAAAATTGCTTTTATAAGGAAAATTGCTTTCTTAAGGAAAATCGCTTTTATAAGAAAATTTTATCCTTATCATATTTTCATTAATATTTTTCTTAAGTATGAAATTCGGATTCACTTTCTCGGAATCATTAAAACTGATAAAAAGCATTCTGTTTTTAGGATTCGGTTCTGGACAAGAACTATAAGGAAGTTTCATTCCGAATTCCGGATATGAATTCTGACTTAGTTCTATTCCAGATTCAGGATACGAATTCTAATGAAGAAATCCCATTCCGAATTCTCATTACGAATTCTGAAGAAGAATTCTCATTACGAATTCCAATGAAGAATTCTCATTACGAATTCCAATGAAGAATTCTCATTACGAATTCTAATGAAGAAATCTCATTCCGAATTCTCATTACGAATTCTGATAAAGAATTCTCATTACGAATTCTGATGATGAAATCTCATTACGAATTCTGATGATGAATTCTCATTACTAATTCTGATGATGAATTCTCATTACGAATTCTAATGACGAATTCTCATTACGATTTCTGATGACGAATTCCTATTCCGAATTCCTATTCCAAATTCTCATTCCGAATTCACCTATTAAACAGAATCTGATTATCATTGTTTTATACACTCTGAATTCATTCACTCCGAACTCTCACTCCGAAATTTCTATTCCGAACTTTTTTGTTAGAGTTTAAAACGATGTCGTACATTCTGTTATACTTACCTTGTTATAAAACGATGTCGTCCATTTTGTTTTAAACTAACCGTTGTCTAAGTGACACGTGTACAGGTCCCTCTGAACTTTAAGGAAAATATGACCGTTGGAGAAGGAGCCGACCTTACCTATAAATAGGAGCTCATTTGAAAAAGCTCATAACGGATGGATGAACAATTTGGACTTTGTGCATACATGCTGTTGAAGTGATTTCTAGAGAGAGAGTCTCTTATAAACTCTCAAAGCTTCGTGCGACTCCGAATGTTGGTGATTACATTCGAGGGCTTCCGGGGATAGGAAGACAGAGGTGCCGACTACCTTAAAGATCGAGGGCTTTCTTGCTGAGAAAGACAGAGGTTGCCGACTACCTTAAAGATCGAGGACTTCCTTGCTGAGGAAGACAGAGGTTGCCAACTACCTTGAAGTTGAGGGCTTGCGGGGATAGCAAGACAGAGACTCCGATCTTCGTATCGAGGGCTTACCCTGGTGTGGGTAAGACAGACTTGCTTGAAAGTATAAATCAAGGGACCTTTATCCAAGGTTGTTGGATACCCTTCTCTTTGGGTTAAAAGACTATTATCTTGTTACTAGTAGTTTTACTACTTGTTTTGTTCCGCTGCAATTTGTATCTTAAGGAAAGTATAACTTTCTTATACTTCCTTACTTACTCTGATTAGTTTAGATTCTATACGCTTTAAGGTAGAATCTTATATTGTAACTTTTGTTAAGTTTCAATTTCCGGAACCATATTTCCGGAACCTACTTTTGGAATCTCTTTCCAAGTTTAGTTCGGTGTTAGAGGTGTTGTGAATCAACTTAGTTTAACTTTGTTAAACTTAGTCCTTTCCTTTTCTTAAGGAAACTCTAGTTATTCATAACTAACTTTAAAGGTTCCAAAGGAATTTTTAAAGTATACAATTCACCCCCCCTCTTGTATATTGAGCATCTCATATTATATTTCGATCCTACAAATTGTATTATTAACTTGAAGAAATAGTTGTGATTAAATATTTATTGAATTAAATAATGTTGTTGACGTGAATAGATCATTGTGAAGTTGGATAATAGATTATTTTGGTTTAACTGATTTCTGAATTAGTAGTGGAAGGGGTGGGGATAATTAATGTTTAAATTAATTATGTGTTGGTGAAATTTAACATGGTCATTAAATTTTGATTTCATTAATGGTGACATGGTCATTTATTTCTAAATAATTGAATAGGAACATGGTCATTCTAATGTGTGATGTTATGAATGGTATCCTCAATATTCTTAAGACTAATAAAGAATGACAACATGAAATTGAAATGTGTGATGTATAGATGGTAACATATCCATTAATGTGTGAATTAATGAATCAGAATACAGACGTTATTATGTTATTTAATTATTAAATGGGGAAATGGTTATTATAATATCTATTGAAAAAATAAATGACAATAATGGTATTATCATACATGATATATGTTTTGAATATTTTGGTCTCATGCATGAGCTGAAGAAGGAATTGAGATGTGATATCACTAGGGTCACATTGGGCACCGACATGAGTTGGAATTTTTTTTTACGACATGATATAACTTGGGAGTGATTTGGTTTATAACATGAGTTGAAGAGGGCATTGATGTATGGGTTTCTAGAGGCTCTCATGGGTTTATGTCGTTAAATAATGATTAATTTATAATGTGATAACATTTCAACTTATATATTGTAATAGTTTGTTTAAAAAAATCATACGCATGGTATTGATCAGATAATATTTTAGAAAATTTTAATGGTGGTCTACTAAGTTGTTCCTACACTCTACTCAGGATGTTGGAAAATTTCCTGGATATATTTCATGGTTTTAGAATAGGATAAGGGAACATTCTATTAGTGTGATGGCTGAGCTTGTGAGGGCATGTATTAGGGAACAAGAAATGGTTTAAAACTCTCATGGGTGTCGTATGGGTCTAGACTTTGGAGTTATCCTATTGAAACACTGATAGTATATTAACATGACATATTTATTATACAATTTTGACATTGTACATCATAATATGGTTGTCATGAGATATTGTTATCATATTGGTTATTCCACTAAAATTTTTTATTTATTTCTTCTAATGTATTTAATTGATGATAGTAGGGGGAATAATTTTCCCAAGATCGATAATTGACCATCGTAGTTAGTCAGCAGCCTATGGCGTATGATGAGACTTGCCTCAGGTCATGTGGGTGACTATTTCGGGGCAACAATGTGTGGTACTAAGGCCATGTCATTATATTCTTTTACCACTGTCTTCTAAGGATGTTTTGGTTTATCATCCTTAGTTGTCCTTGTAATGTATTATGTTAGGGTTTATTGAATTCATTTTAATAATTTTCATAATGATTGAATTTGAATCACTGTAGTATGCCAGGGAATTCTATGGATATTTTTATCTACTCTCAATATTGTATAACATATTCCCATCACAAAAAATTTCAATTTATTGAGGATATTCCCATACACACTTTGAAAATATAATGGTCTCCTTACATTAATTTTCTCCATGATTCTTCATATAGATTTAGCATAACACAATTTTAACATTATTTTCACTCTTTTTCTTATATTTACCTTTTAAATTTAATATTTTATTATTATTACATCCAATTGATTGATACATAATCAAACTACCATTTACACCATGATTGAACATCGAGTAATCTCACTATATAATGTGAAGTATATTAAGTGTATCAAAATTAGTATACATGGAATTAATCCAAAGACAAATATTTTTACCTTAAGATTTTATTGGATGATAATACAAATAACACACCTCACAAATCATATAGAAATTTCCTCATATTTATAAAAAAAATTATATATTTTTTCTAATATCATGGAAAACCTTCTCCATCTTCATATAAAGAATAAAATGACTGTTCATATTATAAAATATTTTCATAAAATGATAACAATAAATGGAATCAATTTCATCCAATTTATATGTATTATTAAGAAGATTCATCAATATATATGATTCACCTCCCAAATGGAAGTTATCCAAAATCATATTATCGGGATCTATGAACTATAGAATAACTAATAACTTTTCAGTGGTGAAGATCCATTCATCAAAAAATTTATTATTAGATGAAACACATATAGAAGGATGAAATTACCTCATGAAGTACATTGAAAACTTTTTCCCTAATATTTTTCTATTTTTAAATCTTATATTATTCATATATTTAGAATTCTGTGTGATAATATCAAAATGATTTATCATTCTTCCTCCCATTATATTTATCTTCCCTCTATGAAAATCATTAAAATGTATATCCCACTCAACATTAACATAGTACATTCAGTTTCAAACCAACAAAATAATATCAAATTCATAGTGTGAGAAAAACATATAATAGTTAGGGACCCCATAATAATGAAAAATCACTTATAGGGGGTGTACATCATGAATTCTATTTTTAATCTATGAAACCAAAACCTTAATAAAGTTCCTTCATAGTCATTATCTATTTATATATTTTTGATGGTTTTAAATTATTTTTATACATTTTCAATGCACATACCATATTAATGTAAGTCTAGGTGTTCTCAAATTCATGTTATCCTGAAAAATGTGAAGATTTGGTCAATTAAAATGAACCATTTTCTAAAAAATAACTATATGTAGATATTTTATTGATCCACATCCACTTTTAGTTCCATAAAAAGGAAATAATATCTCTAATATCACAATCATTATCATTTACCAAAATTCAATAACATTTTAATGTAAATTGATTCATCCTTATAGTAATCCTTAGATTCCTACCTAGGGATGCATTTTGAAATATCCCTACTAATCACACAAAATAATTCACATCCTATTTTCTAAATTTTAACTAAAACAATTATCTTATACGAACTATAGAGACATATGAAATTTTTACATGGATATTATAACTTCTTAGATTAATACTAAATATATTTCGCTGATACTAGAATAAAGAAGGAAACAATTTATTTTCATTACTGTATTGGCACAAAGACATATAAATTTGTGAATTATCACCGTCACTTCCCGAAGTGATATTATTCATTATTAATCATATCGAACATACAGTACAAAAAATTAAACATAATATATGGAAATGGAATATATGATAGTGTGATCTAAGGGAAACTATTTGTATTAAAAATAGAGATAAATATTCATAACATAAACATATGTTTATGAGAAAATGAGAACGAAATTTTAAAAAGCATGTCCTTTATATCAAAGATCATAATCATTAGTAAAGTAAAAATGATTGAAAGTTCATATGGAATGAATGATAAGGGAATAAAAAATGAACTAGGAGATTATAACAATTGACTGAAACATATATATTTTTCATATACATAATAATTTTAAACTATATATTATATATTCCCATAATGAAAAATGATACATGTTGGTCATTTGTTAACCCCCCCCCCCAATGTAACTACTTCGGGAATGAGATAACATCTTATGTACCCTATTTTGGGATTATGATTATAATCTCATGTTCTCTATATCATTATTGGGATAACATATAATGTACCCATTGATCTCATAAAACAATAATCATAAATCCAAGCATTGGAGGGAGATTTAGTTCCCTCATATCGTGTAATGACAATATATCCTTTATGTGTGACACTAAATCATATAAAATTCCAAAAAAATATTCAATGAAATTAAATGGGATATGTAATAAATATATTAAATAATTATCTATGGATAAAAAACAAGATTCATTATCAATTAATCATTTAATCATAGCACAACTCAAGAAAAATAAGAGGGTTTCACATGAATTTTATCGTTGAAAATTCATTAATGGAAATCAATTTTCATATAAATAAATCCATGATTTATAATTCTGAGAATGATTAAATATTTTATACTCAGTTCTTATTCCTATTAAGAAAATAAATTACATCAATATATATCCAATTATGTGGAGAATAATATTGATTGATTTAGGAAAATTGCATTAGGAAAATCAGTATTCAAGGAAAAAACATTTTAAAACAAAAAAATACAATAAAACATTTTTAAAAACTATTTTGTTTTAAAAATAAAATGATAAATAAAATAATGGAATCATCAAAAAAAATATTGACTATCATGGTGAGAAATTCATTTCATTAATTGAATATTTAAAAAAATATATTACTTTCACAATTTCATGAATATCCAAAATAGCAGTTTCTAGATAACGAAATGATGATTCCATTAATTTTAAAAAAAATCCCAAATGGGTTGAAATTTAAATAATAATTCATTTTTATATTTTTGAAATATTTCTTTGAATTTATTTTTGATAAAGTGGTTTTGAATGAAAAAAGTCTAATTGAATGAAGATATATATAAATTAAAATTATAAATTTTTTTAACTTTGATGTACATAATGTGATAAAAATGGTAGTAAAATATTTATTCCCATTAAATAAAATTATAGGAATAGGATTAAAGATAAAATAGAATTATTTGTGTTAATATTTAATCATTGGACATATAAATGAAAACAATCTTAGTAAATGATGATATTGTGTCATTAAACCACTACCGCTTTGGTAACATTGAATCACATGCACCATGAAATAATTAAATAAAATAATACCTAACATATCATGATAATAAATAAAATTCTGATATTTCATTTAATATTAACTGTATATAAACATCATAAAAAAATATAGGTTCAAAACAAAACATAAGTCTTGAAGAAGGCATGTAGAGTAAGAAAACATTTAACACATTGATTTACTTTGAATTGTTTTTCCCCTTAAAGTGAGAAAATAAAATTAATATAAAATTATCATATAATATTATGTATAATAAACATAAAACACATTCATTGGTATTATATACATCAAATTAAAAACATGTGTTAAATATGGAATCTGTCTCATAAAATATAAAAATGAGACAAAAATCTCACATCTGAAGAATTTACATCATTGAAAAATATTTGAAACTACTATATAATAAATATATATATATATTTAAAGTAAATTTAAAACCATATATATTTATATAAATATATATATGTATCATTCCAAAATATGATCTACTTGGTTCCTTTTATTATTCATTTATTTTAATTGTTAGGTAAAGGACACTTTTCATGTAATAGCTTAATTATTTTCAGTACATGTTATGATATTTTATAATCAATACCCATTAATTTATTAAGGTTCCAATATCTAAATAATAATAATCATGAAACCATTGTCATATTTAAATGCAAAAAATAATTTTTTTACCAATTAATAATAATGGTTATGAGAAATTAATTATGTTAAAATCATGGAGATGGTTGGTCTTATGTACGCATGAGTAATAAATCAATTTATCACGTATCATTATAAAAACATGATATATTAAATATATTATCATAAAATATTGATAATATTGATAATAATATAATAGTTAATATTTTATTTATTTATTTATAATGTTATATATTATCCAAGAACTGTAGTGTTGAAAGGAGAGTCACATAACATTCTGAATGCGGTAGTGAACATATAAATGAACGATGTTATCATCTATCAATGAGTGTAATGGAAAGAAAAATAATTATATATATTATTTTCATAATGAAAAATATTTTATCAATATAATTATTATTTCATGTATACCACACACATTAATTATTTTAATCATCTCTTTAAGTGTTAGCAAAAAATTAATCACATTGCTTTATAAGGCGGTGGTCCAATGTACACATGATCATTGTCATCATATCCCTTGAAGAATGCGATGATAAAATGTATATATTATACAATTATTAATGAGGAATAATTATTATATAAATATGTTATATATACTTAATATCCATACACATTCACAACCATGTGACGTGTTACAGGGAAAACAAATGGCATAGACTCATACGACAATAGTCTTCCTTATACATATATTGCGATTACAGAAAAAAAATATTATGAAATTGTAGATGGATATATGTTAAGGAATTAAAATAAAAAATATCATAAAATTAGTTTTTTAATTATTATAATATCATCAATTTATAATAAGAAATGTTGGAGTTGTTGAAGGAAAAAAATGAAAATTCCTCATTGATGAACAATAACAGTTCTTTACACATCCGCCTTATATTATGGTTAATGTTTTTACTAATAATGATTTAAGCCACATATATGGCATATGTGCTTAAAGGATTTAATTTTGGAATGGATTTTGATATGTAATGGCTGATCCCAATGGATTTTATCCTTTGAAGATGAGAGTGGAGTGGTTGGCCTTTTTTAAGTGGGGTGACTGGAATAAAATTATTTGAAATGGATAACATGGACCCACGTTTTCCAAATGATAAAAAGGGTAAAAATGTATTAGAATAGAAAATAATTCCTGATTTTATCTGTATATGATCATAAAATATATTTTTGATGAGATTATATGTCATTTTAACCATTATCTTATAAGTTTTACACCTTATAAACACAATTGTACCATCCTAAAAATATTTAAATTTTAATCTTTTTAGAATAGAATTTTAAAAATATATTTCCAAATTGATAAACAATATAATTTATATTTATTAATAGTGTGGAATAAAATTTTCAAAATTCAATTCTTTAATAGTAAAATTTTAATTTAAAATAAATGTATCTCATGCAATTAGAATGTGAGTTTTCAAAAAGAAAATGATGAAAACCATAAATTGATTACATATCAAAAATCTAGGTGAAATTGATTCACATGTTAAAAAAATTTATTATTATTACAATCATTTAATTAAATTTAAATAAATATAATTGTAACATATATATTTTATTTTTAAATATATAATTTGAAAATTTTTCTTTCAATTAAATTACGTAATTTTTTACTATTAATTAGTAAATTAATATTTTATGAAAATTATAACAAATTACCACTAGTATATATTCAATATTATATTTAAAAAAAATTTCAAAACAAAATATAGGATTAATTATTTGGAATTGTATGTTCTACAAAGGGGAAAATATATGTTATTAAAAAAATATTTTCTTTATTCTTAAAATTGATTTTTTCATAACCATTGTCTAGAAAATAAAAAATTTGAATATTAATCATTTTATTTAATCTATTATATATATATATATTTATTTAATCCAATATTTTTAGATCAATTTATTTAGGTGAAACTTGTTTGTTTCAAAAAATATATTTCCTAAAAAATTGTATGCCTTATTTTAATATTGATATTATGTTCATTCCTAATGTTTATGTCCAAAAATAATTCATATTGTATAGAAGTTTTAATCATATATTGAAATAGTTTTGTTCATGTAATGTCTCAGACCTCCATTGTCCACTACCATGTCAAAATCTAGTGTTTAGGGTGTTCCATGAGGCAACACTATCTCATTTAATGGGTTTTCAAAATTTCTAGTTTCTACATCAGTAGGTCATGGCATCGGTTGGTCAATGGCCTCAGTGGGTCACGAAATCTATAGGTATACAGATTCATTGGTTTTAAGGCATCAGTCGGTTAGGGAATCAGTATGTCAGATGAATCAATAGGATATGGCATCAAAAGGTCAATGGTATTAGTAGGTCAAGGGAGTAGGTAAGATGATGCTTTGGTAGTTCGAGACATTATTAGGTCTAGGTGTCATTAGATTGAATATGTTCAGGAGTAATGTAGTTAGTGTTTTAGGGTGTCAGCAGTTAGGGTGTTGGGGAGTTAGGGTGTTCGTGTGTTAAGGAATGAATGAGTCATGCATCATTAGTATGAACGAGTCACACATCATTAGTTCATTCCAGTGGCTCAGTTTCGGTGGCTCAGTGTCGATATCTCAACATCATCGAATCACTATCGATGGATCAATGTTAATGGATTTATGTCAGTGACTCACCCATCAATGACTCATTCCCATTGTTTCCCATTTCTTCATGTTTTTCCCAAAATACATTTCATTTAATGTAAACCATGTTTAAATCATCGAATGGGTATTTAATATGGAATTTATAAGGATAATAATTATATACAAAATATCATAATGCTCAGTGGAATATGAAATAGTTGAAACACATGTCTTGTTCATGATATGATTTAAATGGCCCTTGAAATTGTAATATTTTATATTGATGAAGGATATAAATTTTTCTAACATTAATGTTCTATCTTCTCTTTTGTCCCATTTCACATAAAAATTTTCTTCTTAGACAGGTTGTATGCCTATTCTCTATCCCCCATATTCTGTTTTCATTTTAGTCTCCTCCTTGCATGACATCCATATTTTGGTGCGAAGAAGAGTTTGGGCCTCCCATTGTTCCAAGTTGGTATTCCGTCATCTCTATTTTAATTGTGTATCATGTGTGGTGGGTGTTCTTATGTCCTATTAAAAATATGGATAAAACCAAGTTAAATTGGATAATATGATAGAACCAATGCGGTAGTGAATATGTTGATGATCACATTATTTTATCTATTTTTTCTAAAATGTTATTTTTTGGGGTTATATATTTCTAAAATCATGGTTGTTGGTGCTTTTTTATTGTGCACATGTGATGCTTAATTTATATTGTTTATTCTCTATTAAAATGACTGTAACCATGAAATCTGATTAATCATGATTACCTGGTTAAAAGAAATGAATTCCAAAGGGTAAAACATGATTTTTAATCACCCATGTTTGTATAATTTTAATAAATGAATCATTTTTGGATAAATCATAATACAATCACTTTGTATTCATTTGGATGTATTTTATGTTGGCCTTGATGTTTTTTTCTTTATGTGGTTAATATGGTGGTTTTTTTGGTAGCTCATTTGTTATAACAAGGTAGTGTAGAGGATCTGGTTATGCGAGAAGGTTGTGGTATGTGTATACAACAAGGTTGTAGTTTAAAGGTGGTTCCGTTGAGATTTGTGAATGAGTTAGTTTAGGAAGTGTGATATATTTTGAGGTTGATAGATTGTTTGATTGTGTAATGGATGGACAAATTATATAGTGGGACTACAAATGAGCAGGGGTTGGGCAGCAGGGTAGCATGACTGGGTTGTATCATGATTTCATGTTTGTGAGTATTGGAATAGGTTCCCTTAGCATTAATCCTTCATTACATGTTTTTATTGGGTAGTGGTTTGTATGGTTGCATCACCTTATAATGTTTATAGTGTTTGGTAGGTTCCATGAAAGTTAAAAAAATAAATATTTGATTGATTTTGATAATTCATAATGATAATTGGTTAAATTAATCGGCTAGGGGTATGTCCCGAATTTATGTCTAAAGTAAAGCTGTATTCAAGTCACCATTGTTCATTGTGGTAAGTGCATATAGAGGTAACAACAAATGTGATTTTGAGTTGGGCATGTTATATGTTTGGAATCACAATGGATGGGTAGATTTTTGGTAACTATACAAAAAACCTTATAGTACATTATGTTTTTAATACACACCCCACTCATGTTTAGTATTATGTGCTGAAAACCACATTTTTTAAGGGCTGTGTGCAAGTGGGGGTTTAATTCTAAAAATCATGGTGGCTGGATGGATGGACGGTTACTAACATTAGCATACTCCCACATCTTGGTATTCACCACCCAAGACATTTCAGGCATACTGCAATGGATTGTGGTTTAATACCATATTTACGATTTTGGTTCTGTGAGACGTTATTTGTTTCCAAGATATTTGTGATATGAAGCCTAAGTGTTTTTGGGAGAGATGTGTGGTGGTTTTGGAACTAGAGTTTTCAAATGAGATGTGGTGTGTGGCTCAGGTTTGTGTGGGAATTTAGTTATATTAAGGGTTGTGTAAGAGTGTTGCGATTTTAGGAAATTCACCATTATGGATGATCAGTTAACCAGGGGGTAGTGGTGCGTGGAACCAAATATAATTGTACTACATTACTTGAATTTATATATTTGTTGATCGTGCCTTGGTGGTGTTTGTGTGGATAGTATACCTTGTTAGGTTATATTGAGTAAATTTTTTTATCAATGGAGAATTATTATTCTTATCCCACATGTGCATGAGTGGCATTATTTTTTCCGACATAGTATTCTTGTATTGTATTCTTATGTATGTAAAACAATTTTTTGGTTTCTAGTTAGATTATGTGGACCTTGTTGGATGTTACTAGCTGAAAAATTAGAGAATGTTGTATTGTCGCTGCTTAGTAATATTTCAGTACTTGCTTAGGTGTCTTAATTTTATTTCTATTCATTTTACATAAGAATTAATTTGGGATATGTTTCGGTATCTTTATATATATATATATATATGACATGGAGTTTTATGAGGTTACAACATCTTATCTCTTGACCATGGTAACCATAAAAAGGGTAATAAATGAAAATTTCATTATATTTCTATTACCTTCTTGTCTTTCTCCACCATACGGCCTAGTGGAGGTCGGAATCTGGGGACATTTTCTCCCCTTCATCTAGAGGAAGAAACATCTCAACATCTTGATATCCCTTCCATCATATATAAGAAGTCGGTTCCTGACAGATTAGTAATAGAGGTGTTGGATAAGAGGTAGGATTGAGTATGGGAATAAATATAGAGAGGATTTTATGGGTTCTTTTTTGGTAATATGGATAGGTGATATTGGTCCATGACAATACATGGAGGGCCAGATAGGACCTGGGACATAATCCACCCTTGAGATCCAATTAAAGGAAAATAATCTTACTAAATGACCATGATAGGATATACTAATTGTGGGTTACGGACCCTGAGAAACATACATGCATCCTGATAACATGATTTATTATTTAATATAGGTTTTTTGGGAAATTCTAATGTAAAATGAGAGAAAATGATTCATAAACAAATTCCATACTATAGAGGGTTAGTAGATCCATATATTCCAATCCGTTATGGATCCCGAATAGTGTACAAAGGAATCATTTCAAACATGGATAAGGATATAAGGATCAATGATTTAGTGATCATTTTATGATTAATTTAGGCTATAACAAAATCCATGATTCACCAAGATGTGAGAACGATGAGGAGATAAGTTTGTCATTGTTGGAAGATTTTCCTTATGGAGAGGAAGGAGACCAATGTTCTGTGGGTCAACATTGAGAAAGAACTTTGGGATGAATTATTTTCATAATTGGGGAAGTCCAATAAGAGTATGGTGATACACTCCCTCCAGCAGTGTGTGTGTTGGTGAGAGAAAAAGGGTTTATGGTCAAGGATCTCTAATGTTTTACTATTGATCTCTTGCGGGATGGGGAGTCTAAGGAGATATATTTTATGGAGTTTCACCATCCTTCCCACAGGAATGTGGTTACACCCATCACACTGCATACAAAATTAGGGTTTCGAAAGATGGTTGAGGTGGTGTAATGGATTCACTCATGAGGATGTCCACCATGATATGGATTTCAGAATAGTTCTCCAATGATTAAGGAAATCAGAATCATGTCTCTATAGTCAGGGACTTCCAGGTTATGGCCTGTGGTGATATAGCCCCATCAAATTCAGTTTAGGCCCAATAGTCTATGAAATTTTCCCATGGGATTGGGAATTAGAAGTTCTACATATGGGGATTGAACTCATACAATAACTAAAATTTAAACAAATAAAAAACATGTAACTCCACCATGACTCTATACCACTCATGGGATGAAAAAAATTATATATAATTTAAATAACCATGTAATAGATTCAATATAGACTATAACATTCATATAAAGATGTAATGTAATCTTCAACCCATTCTTTTATACCTTGTGTCATCCAGAACACCAACATGCATATCATCATGCATCTCATCACTCAACATTTTATCTTCTACAGCAATATATGTCATCCCAATCCCACATAATAAATTAGACCCCAGGCTCAAACATCAGTGGCTAATGTTGCATATGGGAATCCCTGCCCCAAAAACCCCAAAAACCCTCAAGGATCAACCATATCTGGATCACCTAAAAATACAAAGGAAACAAACATTGAAAATAGACTCCTAGCCCTGAACAAGTCATTCTGCCATCCCACACAATGATCTATCATGGATACAAACCATAAGGAAGGTGGCCTTTATATGAAATAAAGAATCGGAGGCCCATAAAAGGCATTATATATTATCATCAAATAAGTTTACAATTCATATAGAATTAACAAATTTATTATTCATATGGTACAACTATGGGAAACAAATTAAACAAGAAATAAAAACTATCAAAAATTCGTTAATAAATAATTTTTACATTAATTTAATAATTCAATCAACATGAATCTATATTATTTTGTATTATTAGATGATACATATAAACATACACAATTGCATCAATAAAATTATCATCAAATTAAAACTATAACTGGATTAATTAAACATGACTATATACCTTTTAGAGAATTAATTATAATTTCATTCCAGCATTAATTTCATTACTAATTTCTATCCTGTAAATATTATAATCAAATAAATTAATATATATCACCCAATCATGAAAATCAAGTGGAAAAATAATATCAAGGTTTAAAAAATCAAATATATGAAATTGTGACCAATTAGTTAGTCCAGAATAAATAATTATTATTTTAATTTCAATGGGATTTAATGGGATAACTATTTCTTGATCTATGATTTCATGTAAATAAATAGAGATGAAATGAATCCCCTACCTCAAAATGGAAGCAAGAATCTTGACATGATAATGGGTCAATGTAATTAATATCCATTAGTACAAAAAGTATTTACCACGTCAAATTTTTTCAATGATATATAACTGATGTGAAAATCCATAAAAAATTGTTTATCTTGTCAGTTATATTATAACCGATGTATAAAAATTCATTATGTTTGTATATCACATTGGATATATTATAAAATATGTGATAAATAAACTATCTCGCATTATCACGAATTTTATTTTTTAACCGATTAGAAACATGAATTTTTGTACATTCGTTATTACATAACCAACATGAAAAAAATGACATTGCATTACTATGTCTGGTATTATTCAACTAACATAAAAAATTGGATTTATCAAATTTGTTATAAACTATCCATCATAGAAAATGGGTTTTCCAAATTATTTATTTTATAAATGATGTGATTAGTTAAATAAAAACACTATTTCATGTTGGTTTCTAATTAAATAACGTCGTACATCATTTAGAAATTTTATGAAACCATATATTGGATCATTATGGTTTATTTCAATCAGGCGACCAAGACTCTTATATCTTCGAAGGATACCCTTGAAACCATTATTCGTACTTGTGGTATCCAACTTCATTTTGTATTCATTGTTCATCGTCTATTTTATCACCGAATATAATTAATCAACTCACAACACTCTATTAGGCCTTTCAGTTCATGATTTTGGTTGGATTTTTTCACAGATTCCATACATTTACGTTTTGTGATTTCATTTTTAAAATATTCCAATATGTTGTATAATTTCGTAATTTTATCATTATTGGACATTGTTTTATTATACTTCAACGTAAATAATTTGGCATAAAGCTCTATGTTACAATGGTGAGATACAACCTTTTATAAATTTCAAAATAAATTATGGATTTCACTAGTCATGGAGACATTGGTTATATATTACAACTCCCTTCTAATTTATACAACACATTAAATTTTCAATTATTCTTGCTTAGAAAAAAAGAAGGATATAATTTCTACAGGTTTGGTGATGAATATATAATCAATATTCTTATATAATATAGGAAACATGTTTATTTAATTAATTTTATATAAGTTACGGTGTTAGGTAGTACATATTTTTCTATTACCACTAGTTTTATAACATTGTATATTGATGGATGTTTTATAATTTATTTAGAATTGTAGAGGTTAACTATTTTTTATTTGTTATATGGTCACCAAAACAACCTCTCAACATATCTTGTATATGTTTTTTTCACCCCTTCCAAAGAAAATATATCTTTTTTCAATGCTTGTACATTGATTATAACATAAATCCATTTAATAAAGTGTCATAAAACCTAACAATATCTACATACCATTGTTATAAATTTTCTTCATATCAAAACAACTTTTTCTACATCAATCACAATCTGAATGGTAAAACCCATATATCTGACCATTAAATTTACATGAAATAAAAAAAAATATTTCAATACAATAAAATTAAAATAGCTATTATGTAATTATTTTTGTTATTTATGATAAAATATTGAGTTGCTGAACTTAGTATATAATGGGTTAATAAAAGATATAATTAGTGAACGGATCATTATTTATAAATAGTTGTTTTCTATCATATTTATCAAAAAAATATCTTTACAATTTTCATATAGGGATATATTCATTTTGATATATCTCAAATTTGTGTTTGTTTAAAAGTTTGGAATATTTTAAAGAAATATAAAACTATCTAAACTTTCTTTATTTTATTTTTAAAATTATTTCAAAGAATATATTTTTCAAATATGCATATATTTGTTTAATATTTTAAAATTGTGTAACATTTAAATTATGACCTATTTAATATAAATATAAAATTTACATTACATAAAAAGATTTATAATTTTGATAATTTTTATAGGTAATAATGAGTTGATGTTTGATTATGGAACATCAAATGAGTAATGAATATGATGAAGGTGATGATGCTTTTTCGTAATTTGGTATATGAAATATTCCAAAAAACAATATTTTTTAGGTCTATGCCAGAAATTCTTAAATATGATGATATTGAGAAGTTGAGAGGCCAATGATAATTTAATTTGTGAAAGTTATAATTTGAGTTATAGCCCATGGGATGGGTATAGTAAAACTGGGAATAATTTATGATATAGTGATGCTTATGTTTGAAATGATTGCAACATTGATTAAATTGATGAAATTAATTTTGATATTTAAAATTAAAAAATTGAAATAGAACCGAAATTTAATTATCTATATGGTGATGCTTAAAAACAATTATATCCTGGTTGTATGGATTTTACAATTTAAACACCAGTGTTAATATTTATTAACCTAGAGGAAAAACATAGATAGAGAGATAAGAGTTTACAAAGATGATAATTTTTTTGAAAGAAAAACTTCATCAAGAAAGTGATATTTTTAATGCACCTTATATGTTCAAGATAATTTTATGCCTGGTTGGATTGGGATACATGAAAATACATGAATTTCGGAATGACTATATGATTTATTGAAAAGAATATAAATTTCTATCATAGTGTTCTAAATGGGGGAAATCACAATATATGTTCATAGAAAAATAGCAGGATGATGTGGAGATTATAGAGATAACTGTCATGGAATTTTGATATCTTCCAATAAACCCTCATTTAAAATGATTAGTTCATAATTCAAATGATCATAAAAGGATAGGGTGGGATGATAATATGTGGTTATCTGATGAAAAAATAAGTCATCAGGATTATTTTACACAGTGGAATAAAATTTATAAACATTATCCAACATTTAGAAATGATGTTAGAAATCTCAAAATTGGGTTGTTCATTGATTGAATGAATAATTTTCAATACCTCAATAGCACACATAGTTCATATAGTGTTTTATTGGTAAACTAAAAACCTATATCACTGTTGTTATGAAACTAAAAAATGTCATGTTGAGTTTAATGTTCTTTGGACCATAGAAACATGGAACTGATATTGATGTTTTCATGCCACCATTAATTGATGATTTAAAAATATTATGGTAGGATGGTATTATGTTGTATGATTCATATAAAATGGAATATTTTAAACTACATGTTGTGATTATGTTCTATATAAATGACTCCTAGAGTATCAATTTTTTTTGGATACAATGTGATTGGGTATAAAACATGTCCAATTTACGAACAATAAACAACATATTGTCAGTTTCATCATGGGAGAAAAATAGTATACATGTTTAAAAAAATGTTCTTTCCTTTTGGATCACACATATTAATTATTTAAAAATGAATTCAAATGGATAATTCTTTTATATTATTCCAAACACATTATAAATTGATGAGTTTTGTGAGGGGGTGAAAAACATTAATCTGACATTGGGAAAGAAACATAAATTTGATAATGACAGAAATATTTTCAAGAAACAAAAATTATTTTTTGAGCTACCTAATTGGAGATATGATGATGTGAAACATAAAATTCATGTCCTGAATGGGGAGAATAATCTCTATGATAGTTTTATTATAAAATGTTTAAATATTAACGTAAATACTAAAGATGGGTTGAATGAAATATTAGACTCACTATCAACTGGGAATAGTTTGATTTTACTCCCACTATTGATTTCAGTTGATCATTTATCCTCTTGGCTTGTCGTATATAATCCAAGAGGGGAAATGTATCTTCTTTCAGTGTATTCATGATATCAATGTTCCACATTGTAATTTTTAAAATTTATAAAAAAAATATTTGGTGGATTTAATGTTGAAAAATATAAAATCTCATGATTTTCAGGTCATGAAGCATCAACTTATACCTGTTGCATTCCATGTAATTGTAATGGCCCGGACCCCTCCGTCCCATTCCTTTGTCAAAAAGAAGGTCAAGAAGTGTTCTAGAGGGTAAAATGGTCTTTTCCCACACATTCCAGAATATTGAAACTACACGCCGTGTAGTTTGAGTACCCGCCATGTACCCCCATGCCGGGTATACCCCATGCTAAAGGTCGTGTACTTGTTGTGTGAAGTAAATGGGTACACGACGTGCACCCTAAACTACATGCCATGTAGTTCCTCCCCACATACACATTACCAGTCAATGACCGTGTACCATGTGAAGACGTGTCCTTGTCATGTGCCTTAAATTAGTATATGCCGTCTGTCTAAACTATACGCCGTGTAGTCCCTCCCCGCATCTGCATTACCCTCAAACCGTGTGTTGACCACTCAACGTCTGTGGTGCTGTGTTGGATGCCGCGTGGAGACCCTGTGAAATAACCAATTTCACATCATTTACCATAAAGTATATGTCGTGTACATTTTCTTTTCACGCCTATAAAAGGAGGGGTTCCAGCCTCCTTTTTCAACACACACCTCTCCTCCCCTATCCTCTATGGAGAGATCTCCCAAGAGACGTGAAGGCTCTTTCATCCATTACTTCTTCGTTCAGGCTCTGATTTACGATCCGTCAGTGGACACTGGATCATAACGACGAGGCGGAATGTCCTAGATTGGTCCCGTTGACTTTCCGTCAGCCTTTTCATTCTGACTTCCACCCGAGGAGGTTTTTCTGGGACCCGACAGAAGTGACGGACACTGACTGACGTCTTCTAAGGTTGATCTGGGGGAGCATTGCGATCCGAACCTGTTGAGGTAGGGATCTTACCTTCATATCTCTAATTTTTGCATCATACGGGGTGGGTATCCTCTTTTTTTATGAGAAACAGTTTTACCATTAAATAAAGATAATAACTGGTTAAATAATGGGGATGGTAAAGTTGTTATATTTATCTTATATTCTGTGATTTTAGGTTGTGAATTGAATAGGCTTATGCCTAATGAAAATAAATGTCGTTGAGGGCATTTTCTTTTGAAATTAAATGTTTCCCTATCTTTCTATACCGTTTATGTGAATGGAAGCTTGTGGAATGTGGAACTTGGATAATCACATAATTTTGGTTGATTAAATGAAAATCTGGAACCTTTGTGTGATCACCCCGGTTGAACAAAATTGAATATTGAACATTTGGGTGTTGGCTTGGTTATGTGGCATGTGATGGGGGTGTTTTTTTGTTTTGTTTTTGAATCGGGTGAGCAGTGGGGTTGCGGTTGATTTGGTTGTGGGTTGGTGAGAATGTTATGATGGTGATGGGCATCTGGGCTGCGATAAATGGTATTATAGAGATAATAATTATAAACATGCTTTGGTGTTGGTGTGGTTATGGTGGTTGGCAGTGGGGCTGCAGGGATAGGTTTTAATGTGAATGGACTGTGGGTTGTAAATAACAAATAAATTGTGGAAGAGTTAATGAATGCTGGGGCATGATTATGGAATGGGAATAATAGTTAATGGGGTTTTTTGGTTAATAAGAAGGACTTGGTTGTGTTGCTTGTGTTTTCCGAACTTGATTTGTGGATGGTAGGGATATGTCTTACCAATGATCGATGTGGTTATTTGGGGATAGTTTACAAGTAGTTAAGGAACTATTAAACTAACTTTGTTGAAACGTGAAAACCTAAATGGGGGTTGGGGTTGTTTGTTTTATGGATGTTTCGTGGTAGCAGTGCCGAGGCACGTGTTTAGTTTCTCTGTTTAAAAGCCATAGGATGGGCTGAGTGGTTTCTATATATATATATATCTGTATATTTTGTGTTTTATTACACCCCACCCATGTTGAGAACTTAGTGCTGAACACTCCCATTTCATGGGAGAGGGTGTTTTTCCCTTAGTTACTAGCTCCTTCCTACTCCTTATTCCCTAAGATGTGATGGATTGAGGTGACCTTACACCCAAGACTCTTCGGGTAGGTTTTGATTGTGGTGGTTTTATCCCATGAATCTTCGGGCAGGCTTATAGGCTATGATGGCTTGAGGCGACCTTAAACCCAAGACTCCTCGAGTAGGTTTCGATTGAGGCCCAGGTGTGTTTGGGTGGGATACATTTTTGTGAGTCCCAGGTGTGTGCGGGCGGGATACGTGGTTGTGAGTCTCAGGTGTGTGCGTGTGGGATACGTGGTGCTGAGGCCCAGGTGTGTGCGGGCGGGGAGAGTGGCAGCGTCAGGACGTTCACTCTTAGGAAGAGCAGCTAACAAAAGGTAAATGGTGTGGGGTACCCAATACTCTTGTTCTTATATACTACTACCTATTGTGTTGTGTTTTTTGTTAGCGTGGCTGGTGAGGTTGGGTGGATAGAATTCCTTGATAGGTTTCTTCTGTTGTTCTCACAGGACATTAGGATTTCTACCCACTTGTGCACCAGATCTTTAGGTTTCCCTACTGAGTATACTTGTATGCTCACCCTATGTTTACTTTCGGGTTTCCTGGAGGACTAACAGGGTTGTGTTGGACCTTACTAGTCGGCAGTTAGAGTTATTGCAGTTGTTTTACTCTTTTTTTCTTTTGGTATTGTACTTTTGATCTTTCTTGTACTTTTACCGTGTTATAAAATTGTTTAAACTTGCATGTGGGCTTGGTTTGGGTTTATTTCTATACACTTGTTCATTTCCCTTTTGGTGGTTGACCTGTCCTATTTCCCGGTCTTACAATAATAAAAAGGGTAATGCCTCGCATATTTGTGAAAACTCATACCCTTGGTGCCAGTCGCCAACCTGGGGCGTACTAGAGGCGGGACTCAGGTGTCATTATCTCCCATTCACCATTTCTAGCTCAGGTGGGGAATATTTGGTGGTAGGGGGTCGTGACAGAATGGTAGCAGAGGCAGGAAGAGAGATAAGATGGAGTCTGGAGTTAGGCACTGTAAGGATTGCATGGGATGGTAGGGCAACAATGTTAGTTAATCTTGGTGTGTGACATAGGCCAGGGAAGTCCGACTAGGACACGAGATTTTAGGGCCCCCCCGTGATCTGATGCAAGGACTCTAAGCCTACCGAACGACCAAGTGAGACTACATTGATTACCGGGTAGAGACTCTAGGGAAGGTACATGCATCATCATGATTGTGTTTTACATCATTTGGGTGTTCTAGGAAAGAAATTTAAATAATGTGATAACAAAACAATGAGAAATTTCATTACTACTTGGGCTTAGGCAATCCTTGTTTACCGTACAACTATGGCACCTGTACGTCATCCCCAGGTGGCTCAGACGGACGAGACCCAGCAGATCCAGGCGGTCGACCAGTTGAGGATTTACCGAGAGGAGGAAGATAGCCTGTGGTAGAAGACTCTCTGTTCTTTCCAGCGGCAGAACCTCAAGAAGTACGAGGGTAGTACTTTAGATATGGAGATGGATGGGTGGCTTGAGTAGCTAGGGATCACTTTTACCTTGATCCATGCTCTGAGGGAGTACTGGGTTCTCCTAGAAGTCAGTCAGCTGAGAGGTGCGGCGCGACAGTGATGGACACTCTACCTCGGAGAGAGGATAGAGGCAGAGGTTTTGTGGGCTGACATTGAGAAGGAATTCCGAGAGTAACTCCTTTCTTATGTGATCAAGGCGGAGAAGCGGAAGGACTTACTCTCCCTTCAGCAGGTGGGTATGTCGGTACGATAGTTGGGGATCAAGTTCAAGGATCTCCTGCGCTTTAGTCCGGATCGCTTTGCGGATGACGAGTCTCGAGTGAGACATTTGGAGGAGGTGCATTCATCCTTCGCTCCAGTATGTTGTCACCCCCATCACCCTCCTGACATACTAGGTGGTATAGAAGAAGGCAGAGGTTGTAAAGAGGATGCACTCATTGGGAGGTGCACCACGTGAGGGGATTTAGCCAAGTTCATCAAAGGGGAAGGCAGTTAGCAGCAGGTCCCCTGCAACGGGACCTTCCATATAATGACCCATACTTTACATACACTGTTATTACTTCATAATTGAATCACACTTATTACAACATATGAGAAAACCAAGAATGGAACGTATAGGTATAGTAAATTTAGAAACTAGGAAACATAAACATATGGTTCATAAAGCATCTACATTCCTCCCATTTATTTCATCATATCTAGGGTCCCTTTTTGGCATATTCTACTTAATAACCTTCTTCCTGACCTGGGGAAATAAAACATACAAAAGGGTGAGATCAAATTCTCCGTAAGGGTAAACAAAAGAAGTATCAATCACATCATATACATAAGAACATAAATTTTGGAAATCTTCTCCTGCAAAAGACATCATAATATCATAACATGGGATAATCATAGAAGTGAAATGTAATCCCAATAATCATAAAATAATACCTGAAACATTGTGGAATACACACATAATCATAGAGAATCATTTCTTATTAGTCAAGACTCATTCCCAAGACTATCTTAGTAGACAAAGTCCATTTTTGAACCGAGTTCACTCCTCGTTTCAGTCATGTTTCACTGAACCTGTATAACATACTGTTACAGCCATGTCTCTCTCATGAGATATAAAATCTTTAACCAATGCATTGGAGGGAGATATAGGTCCCACCCATCTCATAATGATACCATTAATATGTGTGCCACAAAATCATAAACCATACATCATAGCATAACACATGTAATAAAAATGTGATTCTTAAACAACATGACATCATAAAACAATTCATATTTGATAAAGTAATTCATAAAAATATTTACATCACAACATAATCAAATCCATGTAATAATTGGGATAGAAACAGAACCCAATATTATCTTAGATTGAAAATAATTTTGATAAAACAATTGAACTCCATTCTTGAGGAAAATATCCTTTCTACTTCATAAACACATTTCATTTCTTATCATGTCATAAAATTACAACTAAAAGAAGTTGATTAAAGATAAACCTGAAAACTTGTAAAGGAAGTTTCTTGGAAATAATGTTTTAAAAATCCATTCATGCGATATAAGTTAAAAAAACAATCTTCGTACTTTTGTCAGAAAAGTCAAAAAGTACCTCGTACGAAAAATGAAAAAAAGATTCCTTTCATATCTTTTACTAAAAACTCACTGAAGGGTAAAATTGGACATAAACTATTTTATAAGGATATAAATATTACATATTGAGGAAACATGTATGTGGATGATAAAATACACCGCAGTAAATACCGAAGTATAAACAATCTCAGATAAAAATGAGATTGTGATATTTCTCTTACCATTGGTCCGATTTGCTTTGTACATGTCCGAACCTCCTGTAAAATGATTTAAATAATGTTATTGACTTATTACAGAATCATACTTATTTTTATGAAATCATATATGTTCATATTATTAGCTTATTATTAGTAATATTTCATTACTACTTGTTATTCGGGTGTTTATTACTATTTCATATTATGCATGTTTTGTTGAATAAATTCTTATTCTTCTCTTTAGGTTATAGATACCTCATTTCCAGAATGTTATTAGTGTAATAGATATCATATTCATTCATTAAATTCATTTATATAATCATTATGAAATTAAGATCATGTATAACGAGTCACATCACATCGTGGAGACGGTATTCCGTACGTACGCACGAGTGATGATATCGTTCATATGATCATGGAATTTTATTGGAGTGTATTTATACTATTTAAGAATCAGTATCACATTATAATAGTCATATATAGTCATTATTTACACCATTTTACACATCCAAGTAAGGTGGTGGTGGAAAATAGATTACACCACGGCGTGGAGACGGTATTCCGTACGTACGCACGCGCGGTGATTTCATTTTCTGTATGATGGATAGATGGTTAAATAGGGTTGTTTCATACATATAATAACATATCAGTATATGAGTGATAATGATGTTATTACTTCATAATGAAACAACTAAAGAAGATGAAGTTGAAGAAGAATGAAATTGGAAAGGATCTGTAATGGATATTACCTCTTCTTTGAAGTGCTTCTTTGAGACCTCCTTTTAGGGCACTAAAATTGGTCTTTGAAGAAGACCAGGACCTCTAGGATGTCTCTATGGAAGTTTAGAGAAGAAAATGGCAAGGGTTGGCCGAACTTGAAGGCTCAAATTGGTGTTAGGATGAGAGGGAGGATGTGCCCTTTTATAAGGGATGAGAGGGGCACCTTTGGAATAACGAAAAATTTTATTTTATAATAAAGTCATGTTCGGTATTAAAAAGCTCCAAATTGATTTATTTCTAGGCTAAGGTGAGTATGGGTCAAAATACTCTCATCCAATAGAATTTAGACAAGTTTAGGTTCCTATTTTAACCTTATCATTTAGATATAACATTAAGTTAAATAATTTTACTTTTACTGTGTCTTCTTGTGTTATTATACTATAAGGTTAATAAACATACTATATCAAGCCAAAAGAACCCCAAGTTGTTTATTATTAATATATATAACCTTATCTAGGTCATTTGGCCGAACCATAGATTTTTAGCAATAATATAACAATTAATAATATAATATTTGTTTTAAAAACTATTTTATGTCAGTTTTGACACTATTTAGTAATTGATTTTTGTAAAAATCATAACAGAATGATACGTTAGAAAAAAGTTAATTAAATCAGTAAAAACATGTCATAATAACCAATAAAATTATTGGAATTCATAAAAAGTCTCAAATTATATTTATTTGGGTATTTATAACATCAATTATTTCAATATTTCATTAATAAGATAATTACTCCATCTTCATTGTGTAAAAAATAAATTAAATTATTTAATGCCTAAAAATTGAAAATAAATTACCATTATGTAGGAAATATTTTTATCTTTCTAATGAATATTTATAGTCGAATTTATCTTATGTATAACCCCATATTAAAAATGATTTAGTGGATAAACTTTGATTATAACTATTTTAATCCTTCTTTAAATAAATTAATAATAAATGTCCTAATCTAATCCAAGGGGGCCTAAATGGTCATATTTTATTCTTAAGTTTGTTTCTAGACGAATAAAACTTGTCCAATAGAATTAGTACATGTGTTAGGGTAATAATATTATTATTTGTACACTTAATTTCCCTATTTACTTTTAACCGTGGTAAAAAAAAGTAAAAAGTTACAATTTACCAAAAATTATTTTCATATCATTAAACCACATTTTACTTACTAACATCAACTGTGTATCTCGGATTTTTAAAATTCCACTCACAGAAGCGGTAAAATTATGTTTTATGAAAAATTCAGTTTTTTAACGACCACTTAGAGGTTTCACTATTCATCAAAAATTGAAAGTTATCAGAAAAATACCAAAATATCACCCTAGGCTAATTTCGAAATTCCGAAACCAAAAATGAAGTCCATTTCGAAAAATAAAATTTATAAAATTTCATAAAGTGGTTATTACTATTCATAACATCTAGTTTTAATTATATTTTAATAGCATATCATTGTTTAGTGAAACTCGGTATTGCGTACGACGCAAGCTCTCGAGGAAGGCTGCGGTTGCGTGTAAAGCAAGCCAATATAGTGTTGTGTGTAGTGAACGATTCCTTTGATGATTTACATAACATAAAAACAAAATATTTCACATAAAAGTTGTGGATGTTCCATTTGAGCCCCCTTAAAATGAATTTTTCCCTCAAAATTCGTCACTTTGTAACAAATTGATGAGCATACCTCTCCCTCATCATATCCTCAAGCTCCCATGTAGCTTCATCTAATTGGTGGTTCCTTCATAAAACATTCATCAATCGAGTGGTCTTGTTTCGTAGGACTTTTTTGCTATGATCCAGAATCTCTATCAGTTGTTCTTAATAAGAAAGATCGTGCTCCAGCGGTACAACATCTGAGCTAAGTACATGTGAAGGAAAAGGTATGTACTTTCTCAGGAGAGATACATGGAAAACATCGTGAACATGAGAGAGATTCGGTGGAAGCGCCAATCAGTAAGCTACCTTCCCAACACAATCCAGTATTTCAAAAGGACCGATATATCTAGGGCTCAACTTCCCCTTCTTTCTAAATCTGCTGACTCTCTTCCAGGGAGATAGCTGTAAGAACACTTTATCACCCACTTCAAACTCTAGGTCTTTTCTTCGGCTGTCGGCATAACTTTTCTATTCACTCTGAGTTGCTCTTATGTGTTGTTCAATAGATCTGACCTTTTCTTCCATTTCATCAACGAGATCAGGTCCTAATAGCTTTCTTTCCCCAACTCCATCCCAGCAAGTTGAAGTCCTGCATTTCTTTCCATAGAGAGCTTCATATGAATCCATCTAAATACTGGAGTGAATGCTATTATTATAAGAAAATTCAACCAAACATAGGTGTTAATCCCAACCACCTTTGAAATCCATAGAGCAAGCTCTCAACATATCTTCTTGAGTTTTAATTATTCTCACAGACTGACCGTCTGTCTGCAAATGATAAGCAGTGCTGAAACTCAACTTTGTATCCAGAGTATGCTAAAGACTTCTCCAGAACTTCGTGGTAAATCTTAGATCCCGATCAGACATAATAGAAAGTGGTACTCTATGGAATCTTACCACTTTCTTTACATATATCCCGGCAAGCTGATCCAGAGTAAATCCTCTCTAATAGCAATGAAGTGTGCAGACTTTGTAAGACGATCAACTATGACCCAGATAGCATTATTGCCTTTGGATGTTTTAGGATGTCCTGTGACAAAGTCCATAGTGATGTTTTCCCATTTCCATTTGGGTATGGGTAATGGTTGTAACATCCCCTTAGACTTCTGTCTCTCAGCTTTAACTTGCTGACAAACCAAGCATCGAGAGACTTATTCAGCAACATATCCGTTCATGCCATTCCACCAGAAGTACTCTTTTAGGTCTCTATACATCTTCGTGCTTCCAGGATGAATAGAGAATGAAGAACTATGTGCCTCATCCAGCATCTCCTTCTTTAATTCGGGGATGGGAGGAACACAAACCTGATTCCTGAACATTATTATCCCATCACAATCATGGTTGAATTCAGGAACATTTCTCACCTTCTTTTGTAACTCGACATCTTCTTTTTGTGCCTCTTTAATCTTCACATGTATAGATGGTTGAACATTCAATTCAGAAAGATAGTATTTTTCCCCTTCCATTATAATTCCAAGATCCATCATTTGTAAATCCATAAATATTAGATCTTTTGTGATCCTCATCATGGATAAACTAGTATGGTCTTGTCGACTTAATGAATCTGCAACCTTGTTTTCTTTCCCAGGGTGGTAATGGATTGAGCAGTCATAATACTTAATCAGCTCCAACCATCTTCTTTGGTGCATATTCAGCTCATTTTGTGTGAAAATATACTTTAAACTTTTATGATCAGTATAAATATCACACCTTTCACCATAAAGGTAATGCCTCTAAATCTTTAATGTAAATATTACTGCAGCTAACTCCAAATCATGAGTTGGGTAATTTTTCTCATGTATTTTCAACTGTCGTGAGGCATAAGCTATCACCATATCATTTTGCATAAGAACACACCCCAATCCCTTCTTGGATGCATCAATGTAGATCACAAACCTTTCTCCACTACAAGGCAGTGTGAGCACAGGTGCACTGGATAACCTTCATTTCAACTCCTTGAAATTCTATTCACATTCCTCCATCCAAACAAACTTAACTCCTTTCCGAGTCAACTTGGTGAGTGTCTTAGATAATCGTGAAAAATCTTTCACAAAACGTCGATAATAGCCAGCCAAACCAAGAAAACATCGGATCTCAGTCACTGTTTTTGGTCTCAACCATCATTCGATAACCTCTGTTTTTGCTGGATCCACATATATCCCCTCTTTTGAGATTATGTGACCCAAAAATGAAACTTTTTGGATCCAAAATTCACACTTGGTAAATTTATCATAAAGCTTCTCTTTTCTCAGGGTCTTCAAAATAATTCTCAAGTGATCTTCATGTTCTTCCTTTCTCTTTGAATATACAAGAATATCGTCTATAAAGACTACCAAAAACCAATCACGATAGTCTATAAAAGACTCTATTCATCAGATCCATGAAGATAGCAGGGGCATTAGTAAGACCAAATGGTATCACTATATATTCATAGTGTCCATACCTTGTACGGAAAGCTGTCTTTGGTATATCCTCCCTTTTGACCCTTAATTGATGATACCCTGAACGAAGATCAATCTTAGAAAAGTATTGAGCTCCGTGTAGTTGGTCAAATAGGTCATCAATGCATGGGAGAGGTTATTTGTTCTTGATAGTGATCTTGTTAAGTTCTCGATAATCAATGGAGAGTCTCATTGATCCATCTTTCTTCATAACAAACAGAACAGGTTCTCCACAAAGTGATGCACTAGGGCGTATGAACCCCTTATCAAGATTCTCTTGGAGTTGCTTCTTAAATTCCCACAACTCAATTGGGGCCATTCTATAAGGTGTCATTGAAATAGTCAAAGCACCCGGTACGAGTTCTATTGAAAACTCAACTTCACGATTTGGTGGAAGACCCTGTAATTCCTCTGGAAAGGCATTATCAAACTCTCCTACAATGGGCATTTTCTTAATTGTGAGTTTCTCACCAACCATTTGAGATAAATAACCTTCATTTAGTGGAATCAATACCCATAAAATGAAATAAATTTCCACTGGAGGGTTATGTTCATCCTTGCATCGATAGACGATCATAGATTGATCTGGAATATGAAATGTGACTTCCCTTCTTTGGCAATTGATATGAGTTCCATGTAGAGAAAGCCAATCCATGCCAAGAATCACATAAAATTCCACTATAGGAAGGATCACAAGATTTGTACGAAGCACTTTCCCACAAACTTCAATCGGAGAAGAATTATAATCTTTTGATGTGAATGTTGTGCCATTAGGTGTTGTCACAGCTAACTCAACATCTAATTGTTGAGGTAATACGGTGATACCCTTAGAAAATTCTTCAGAAATAAAGGAGTGGGTGGATCCATAATCATATAAAACATTTGCTACTTTAGAGTGGATGGTAAGTGTACCTTTTACCACATCGATATCGTACTCCATATCGCTGATAGAAATTGCATGTGACTTTCCTTTTTCTTTAGACTTAAGAGTTTTTGACATCGACCATCATCATCAACCCTTGGATTTGGGCATTGATTGGCATAATCCCCCATCTCCTTGCACTTGAAACATTGAATTGTAGTAGGTTCATTCTGTGTATCCCTTCCTTTGTTTACATCATTAGACATATTTTTCCCATAATCGCAGCATTCAAATGCCCTATGACCTTCCTTTCCACATTTGAAACATTTACTTGTCCCTTTAATACAACTCCCTCCATGTTTCTTTCCACACTTAGTGCATAAGGGAAAGCTCATCTTCTTGTCAGTGTGTTCTTTAGATTTTCCTTTGAATTCCATTTTCCACTTCTTATCAAACCCATATGACTGATGGGTTACTCCAATCTCCATCTCAACATTGAGAGCACATCGAATGATTTCCTCGTAGCTATTGAAGTCCCTTATGGCTAAAGCCCTTCGAAGACTTGGTTTTATGCCACTAAAGAATCGATCGATCTTACTCTCAGGTTGGATAAAAATACCAGATGTGTACCTTGCAAGTCTTGTAAAATTTTCTTCATAGGTACCAACAGATTCATCATCCTTTTGCTTCATTTCAAGAAAATATTTCTCCATATTTATTCAGAGAATACGAGGGAAGTACTTATTTAAAAATAAGTTCTTGAACTCGTCCCATTCCATGGACTCAATTTCATCCCTTTTCCTCGTATTCTTAATAAGATTCCACCATTGATCAGCATCACCCTCTAAATGATACACTGCTTAGATGACTTTATCATGCTCGGAACAATGAAGAACTGCAAATATCTTTTCAGTAGTACTAATCCATTGTTCAGCAACTAATGGATCAGTACACCCGCTGAATGAAGGTGGACGCTTTCTCATGAAGGATTCAACAGAATGTTGCTCCTCCCATTGCTCGTTTGGAAGTCCTGCATGATTCATAGCTTGAGAGAGTTGTGTGAGCCTGGCTACAAGATTTTGCATTCTAGCTCCCATAACGTTTGGTTGTTCAGGGGGACAATCATTGCATTGCTCGTCTCATTTCGCATTAACATGGTTCCTTCAGGTCCCAGCCATTGACTAAAACCAAGAAGAATAGTGTGAGAAACACTAATTATAATAAGAAAACCACATAATCAAGAATAAAATTTCACACATAAGGTCTTAAACTAGGTTATTCATGGCCATTTATAAAACACTATGATTGTGTTCTATGCTTAGACTTATCCTTAGGGTTCTTACTAAGGCTTTCACATACTAGATTCCAAAGGTTGACTATACCTTTCCTCTGATACCAACTATAACGACCCATACATTACATACATTGTTATTACATCATAATTGAAGCACACATATTACAACATAGAAGAAAACCAAGAAAGGACTGTATAGTTATAGTGTCTCTAGAAACTGGGAAACATAAACAACTGGTTCATAAAGCATATACTTTTCCTCCCATTTATTTCATCATATCTAGAGTCCCTTTTTGGCATATTCTACATAATAACCTTCTTCCTGACCTGGGAAATATAACATACAAAAGGGTGAGCTCAAATGCTCAGTAACGGTAAACAATAGAAATATCAATCACATCATATACATAAGAACACAACTTTTGGAAATCTTATCCTGCAAAAGAGATCATAATATCATAACATGGGATAAATAATAGAAGTGAAATGTAATCCCAATAATCATAACATAAAACCTGAAACATTGTGGCATACACACATAATCATAGATAATCATTTCTTATTAGTCAAGACTCATTGCGAAGACTATGTTAGTGGAAAAAGTCCATTTATGAACCGAGTTCACTCATCGTTTCAGTCCTGTTTCACTGAACCGGTATAACCTACTATTACAGCCATGTCTATCTCATGAGATATAATATCATTACCCAATACATTGGAGGGAGATATAGATCCCACCCATATCATAATGATACCCTTCTTATGTGTTCCAGAAAATCATAAACCATACATCATAGCATAACCCATTTAATAAAAATGGGATTCTTAAACAACATGACATAAAAAAAATTCATATAAGATAATGGAATTCAAAAAAATATTTCCATCACAACATAATCAAATCCATGTAATAATAGGGATATAAACAGAACCCAACATTATCTTAGATGTAAAATAATTTTGATAAAACACTTGAACTCCATTATTGAGGAAAATATCCTTTCTACTTCAAAAACACATTTCATTTTTTAACATGTCATAAAATTATAACTAAAAAAAAGTTGATTAAAAATAAACTTGAAAACTTGTAAAGGAAGCTTCTTGGAAATAATGTTTTAAAAATCCACTCATGTTGTATAAGTTAAAAAAAATTCTTCGTTCTTTTGTCGGAAAAATCAAAAAGTACCTCGTACGAGAAACGACAAAAGAATCCTTTCATATCATTTACTAAAAACTCACCGAAGGGTAAAATTGGACATAAACTATTGTATAAGGATATAAATATTACATATTGAGGAATCATGGATGTGAATGACAAAATACACCCCAGTAAATACCGATGTATAATCAATCTCGGATAAAAATGAGATTGTGATATTTCCCTTACCTTTGGTCTGATATTCTTTGTACGTGTCTGAACCTCCTGTATAATGATTTAGATAATGTTATTGACTTATTACAGAATCATACATATTTATATTATATCATATATGGTCATATTCTTATCTTATTATTAGTAATATATCATTACTACTTGTTATTTGGGTGTTTATTACTTTTTGATCATATGCGTGTTTTGTTGAATAAATTATTATTATTATCTTTAGGTTATAGATACCTAATTTACAGAATGTTATTAGTGTAATATATATCATATTCATTCACTAAATTCATTTATATTATCATTATTAAATGATGATCATTTAGAACGAGTCGCATCACATCGTGGAGATGGTATTCCGTACGTATGCACGAGTGATGATTTCGTTCCTATGATCGTGGAATTGAATTGGAGTGTATGTATACTATTTCAGAATTAGTATCACTTTATAATAGTCATATATAGTCATTATTGACACCATCATTCCCATCCAGGTATGTTGGTGGTGGAAAATTGATTACACCACGGCATGGAGACGGTATTCCGTACGTACGCACGCGCGGTGATTTCATTTTTCGTATGATGGATAGATGGTTAAATAGGGTTGTTTCATACATATAATAACATATCAGTATATGAGTGATACTGATGTTATTACTTCATAATGAAACAACTAAATAAGAAGAAGTTGAAGAAGAAATAAATTGGAAAGGATCTGTAATGGATATTACCACTTCTTTGATGTGCTTATTTGAGACCTCCTTTTGGGGCACTAAAATTGGTCTTTGAAAAGGACCAGGACCTCTAGGATGTCTATAGGGAAGTGGAGAGGTGAAAATGGCAGGGGTTGGCTGAGCTTGAAGGCTCAAAGTTGTGTTAGGAAGAGAGGGAGGAGGTGCCATTTTAAAGGGAGGAGAGGGGCACCTTTGGAATAACTAAACTTATTATTTTATTATAAAGTCAAGTTCGGTTTTAAATATCTCCAAATTGATTTATTTCAAAGACAAAGTGGGGATGGGTCGAAATTCTCTCATCCAATAGAATTTAGACAGGTTTAGGTTCCTATTTTAACTTTATCATTTATATTTAACAATAAGTTAAATAATTTTACTTTAACCGTGTCTTCTTGTGTTCTTATACTATAAGGTTAATAAACTTACTATATCAAGCCAAAATAACCCCAAGTTGTTTATTATTAATATATATAACCTTATCTAAGACATTTGGCCGATCCATAGATTTTTAGGAATAAAATAACAATTAATAATATAATATTTGTTTTAAAAACTATTTGATGTCAATTTTGAAACTATTTAGTAATTGATTTTTGTGAAATATATAAGAGAATGATAAGTTAGAAAAAAGTTAATTAAATCAATACTAACATGTCATATTAACCTAGAAAATTATTTTAATTCATAAAAAGTCTCAAATTAGATTTATTTGGGTATTTTTAACATCAATTAAGTAAATATTTTATTAATATGATAATTACTGCATCATCGTTGTTCCATAAATAAAATAAATTATTTAATGTCTCAAAATTACAAATAAAATACCATTACGTAGGAAATATTTTTAGCATTATAATGAATATTTATAGTCGAATTTATCTTATGTATAACCCCATATTATTAATGATTTAGTTATTAAACATTGATTTTAAATATTTCAAACCTTCTTTAAATAAATTAATAATAAATGTCCTAATCTAATCCAAGTGGGCCAAAATGGTCATATTTTATTCCTATGTTTGTTTTTGGTCGAATTACACTTGTCCAATAGAATTAAGACATGTCTTAGGGTAATCATAATATCATTTGTACCCTTAATTTCACTATTTACTTTTAAACGTGGTAAACCAAAGTAAAAAGATACTATTCACCAAAAATTATTTTCATCTCATTGAACCACATTTTATTTACTGACATCAACCGTGTCTCTCAGATTTTTGAAATTCCACTCACAGAAGAGGTAAAATTATGTTTTATGAAAAATTCAGTTTTTTAACGACCACTTAGTGGTTTCACTATTCATCAAAAATTGAAACTTTTCAGAAAAATACCAAAATTTCACCCTAGGCTAATTTTGATATTCCGAAACCAAAAATGAAGTCCATTTCGAAAAATAAAATTTATAAAATTTCAAAAAGTGGTTATTACTATTTATAACGTCTAGTTTTAATAATATTTTAATAGCATATCATTGTTTAGTGAAACTCGGTATTGCGTACGATGCAAGCTATCGAGGAAGGTTGCGGTTGCATGTAAAGCAAGACAAGCTAGTGTTGTGTGTAGTGAATGTTAAATTTGATGATTTATATAACATAAAAACAAAATATTTCAAATAAAAGTCTCGAGTGTTACATTCCAGGTTCAGGCAAGTGGGGAGAAGGCCCCAGCAGTTCCAGTTCAGATCTTCAGGTCCTCATCCCTTCTTCACGAGCCCAGGACTGAAGTGATTTTCTTGTGGAGATTTCGGGAAAATTCAGAGTCAGTGCCCGAAATGTGCTCAGTACGGTGGAGGTGGTTAGGTTCAGCACCCACCTCAGCAGCACTAGTTTTCGGCGAGGCCCTTCCAATAGAAGTAGAACCATGCTCCTCCGAGGGAAGACTTGGCGGGAGGAGGCCAACACCAGGGTGCTCCTCAGGGACATCGACCAGGGCATGGTCGGGGAGGTGGATGACCTCAGAGAGGCTGGGGAGATGGGCATGGACAGTTGCACGCAGCAGAGTTGACAGATCCAGCAAGACCAGAGGTGGTGCGAGGTATGATTTGTTTGTTCCGTACTCTTGTTTCTTCTTTTTTCGATTCAAGCGCTTCACACTCCTTTGTTGCACCTGGTCTAGCCCATGCTTTGGGACTAGACATAGAGATATTTTCGGTACCAGTGGTACTGAGTACACCAGTTGGAGGCCAGACCAGCGTATATTGTTTGCTGGAGATGTGGGCTATCATTGGGACTACATAGATCTAGTGGGGAACTTCTTCTATTACAGATACAGCCATACGATGTCAACCTAGGCATCGACTGGTTGTTTTTTATTACTGATGTTATCGACTGCTTCTGGATAAGATTCGTGTTCTCCTATGTGTATGGGAAACATGTAGCTTTTGTTGGCGAGAGGAGCTATCAGGTAGGAAGCCAGTGTGTGGAGCCTCTCCATTCCTTGTTAGGCGGGTTATCAATGGTTCCAACTGATACAGAGATTATGGATGTCCCGGTGGTTGTTGGAGAGTTCCTCGATGTTTTTCCAAAGGAGGTTCTCACTCAACCCCCCCCCCCCCCCCCCCGACATGATGTTGAGTTCGGGATAGACATATAGCCTGGTGCCCTTCCAATTTCGATGGCCCCTTATCGGATGGCACCTTCGGAGTTGCAGGAGTTGCGGATTCAGATTGAAGATCTGATGGAGAAGGGTTTTGTTCCACCCAGCGTGTCGCCATGGGGTAATCCAGTTTTGTTCGTAAAAAGGTAGATGGTGGTCTCAGGATATTCATAGACTACCTAAGGCTGAACCAGGTAACGGTCAAGAACAGTTACCCCCTCCAAAGGATAGATGATCTCTTCGACCAACTGAGGGGAGCAGGTTCGTTTTACAATATTGATCTACGATCTGCATATAATCAGCTGAGGGTAAAGGAATGTGACATCTCAAAGATGGCTTTCAGGTGTAGGTATGGGCACATTGAGTTTGTAGTGATGCATTTTGGAGTTACGAATGGTCATGATGTATTAATGGGGCTTATGAACTTTGTCTTCCGAGTGTTTTTGGACCGGTTCATCATTCTGTTTATTGATGACATCCTGATCTACTCAAAATCATAGGAGGAGCACGTTGAGAATCTCAGGATAGTCTTCGAAGTCCTTCGACACCACCAGGTTTATGAGAAATTGTCGAAGTGTAAGTTCTTGACATAAGAAGTACACTTCCATTGGCACATAGTGTCTCAGCATGGAGTGTATGTGGTCCCGTCGAAGTTGGAGGCAGATGTTTCTTAGGCAGCACCCAAGAGCGTGGTAGAAGTTCATAGTTTCCTGGGGTTAGCAGGTTACTATCGGAGGTTTGTTTCGGACTTCTCTCTAGTTTCTGATCCATTGATAGCATTGAATAGGAAGAACCAGGTCATCCTATGGAGCGAGCAATGTTAGAAGGCTTTCGACTACCTAAAGGAGAAGTTGGTTAGTGCTCCAGTTATTAGGTTGCAAGAGAAGGGGTTGTTGTATGAGGTGTTTAGTGATTATTCTATCCTTGGTCTGGGGTGTGTGCTGATGGAGAAGAAGGGTGTGATCTGTTATGGGTCTAGGCAGTTGCACCCTCACGAGTGTAACTATGCCACCCATGACCTGGAGATTGCAGCATTAGTATTCTCACTGAAGTTGTGGCGACATTACCTATTTGTAGAGCGCTTTGTGGTCTTCTCAGATCACAAGAGCCTGCGTTATATCTTCTCCCAGAGTGACCTAAACTTGAAGCAGTGGATATGGGTCGAGTTTCTCAAAGACTATGACTTTGAGATCTCTTACACTAAAGGAAAGGTCAATGTTTTTGCTGATTCCCTGAGCAGGAAGTCGCACAAGAAAGTGGTTCATAAATCCACTGATGCTTGGAAGGTGATGGGAGAGTTTGCCGCCTAGCACTTGGATGCAGGGGTCGAAGGTGTTAGAGGCTGTTTGTTTCAGATGGTGGTGCAGTCCTCATTTTTATAGCAGGTGGAAGAGTCTCAGTGGGGGACTGTAAGGCGGAAGTGATGTGTGATCGTGTCGATCAGGGGAACGCTCTAGAGGGATGGTCATAGGATAGCCGACATCAGATTCTTTTCCTTGGAAGGTTGTTTTTTCCGGAGGCGATGCGTGAGGGAGTTCTCCATGAGTTCCAAAGATCAGCCTTGGCCGTACATCCAGGAGTTTGAAAAATGTACCGAGGGTTGAGGGAACATTTTTGGTGGCCCAGGGTGAAACGAGCTGTGGCAGTGTTTGTGGATTAATGCCTAGTGTGTCAGCAAGTGAAGGTTGAGCACCATGTACCCAGTGGTTTTTTGCATCCTTTAGATGTCCCCGAGTGGAAGTTGGATGACATCTCAATGGAATTTGTCACAGGACTACCCAGAGCTCAGGGTGGTAATGAAGTTATCTGGGTAGTGGTGGATCGTCTGACAAAATCAGCTCACTTCTCAGCAATCAAGGAGTCGGGCCCGGTGAGTACCTTATCACAGAGGTACGTAGATGAGGTGGTGAGTTCTCATGGAGTTCCGAGGACAATAGTCTCAGACCAGGATACTCGGTTTACCTCACGAGTATGGAGGTGGTTACAGTATGATTTTGGCACCTAGCTATTCCTTAGCACTGCTTTCCACCCCCAGACTGACGGGCAGACAGAGCGGACTATCCAGACGTTGGAGGACATGCTGCGAGAATGAGTTCTAGATTTCAGAGGGTCATGGTTATAACACATGCCTTTAGTAGATTTTGCATACAACAACAGCTTCAACTCTACTATTGGCATGGCACTGTTTGAGGTTTTGTATGGAAGGATATGACGTTCACCCATTTTCTGGGATGAGGATAGTGAGACAGGTGCTCTTGGGATAGAGGTAGTGCAGAGCACCACAGAGAAAGTCCACCTTGTACGTGAGAAGATGAAGGTAGCTCAGGACCTATAAAAGTCTTATTCTGATCTTCGGAGGACGCCCTTGGAATTTGAGGTGGGATATCATGTATTCATGAAGGTTTCCCCTCGACAAGGGTAGTAGAGGTTTGGGAAAGGGAACAAGCTCTCACCTAGGTATATCAGACCTTTTATGGTGCTGAGGTGAGTCGGTGAGGTGTCATATCAGCTAGCCCTACCACCTCAGTTAGAAAATGTTCTTGATGTCTTCCACGTCTCCCTGCTTCGCGAGTACTTACACGATGACTGTCACGTTATCGACTGGGGAGAGTTAGATATTGGAGACAATGTGACATTCATGGAACGACCAGTCAGAATCGAGGATCGTAAAGAGAAGGTTCTCCATGGACGAACCATTCCCTTGGTTTGTGTGTTGTGGAGGCATTGTGGCCTCGAGAATAGCACATGGGAGTGGGAGACCCAGATGCATGCTCAGTACCCGGAGTTGTTTTGACTTATGTTTTCCTTGTTCTTATGACCTTTGTGTTAATGTTGTACTATGTACCTATGATATATGGAATGCTTGTCTTCTATGTTGTGAGGCCTTTTGTTTCCTTGTTCCCTAGTAATGTGTAACATGTCCAGATGTGTGGGGAAGGGAAAAACCGGACCCTTAATTGAGACACATTATTTCAGATGTGATTGAACCCATGCGGGTGAGTCAGTTCCGCCTAAATTGGATAATATCTCGACATAGGAAAAGGAATTTTCCACAAACCACATGTTCGGGCAGTGTTTGGGTTGTGCGGTGTTGGGGGCAGTGTGAGTAGAGAAATCCTATTGTATGGAAGTGGGAAGACCTGATTCTTAATCGAGACGCATTAATGAGGATGTTATTAAACTCGTGAAGGCGAGGCAGTGCCGCCTATAGTGGATAATATCTAGACATAGGAGAGGGAATTCCTAACAAAAATAATTAGGGTTGTTGGTTGGGTTTCTGTTATAACGAGAACCCTAATATGTATCTTGTTGGGTTACGCTGGGTTGTTTTTTTTTGAATTCTCAGGGATGAGAATGTTTTAAGAGGTATCTGATGTAATGTCACAGACCTCTCCGGCTTATTCCATTGTCATAAAGAAGCTCAAGAAGTGTTCTAGAGGGTAAAATAAACTATTGCCGCACTTTCAAGAATTTTGAAACTATACACCTTGTAGTTTGAGTACACGTCGTGTAACCCCATGCCAGGTATACCCTGTGCTGAAGATCGTGTCCTTTCTGTGTGAAGTAAATGGGTACACGTCGTGCACCGTAAACTATATGTCGTGTAGTCCCTCCCCGCGTACGCGTTACCAGTCAACGGCCGTGTACTGTGTTGGAACCGTGTCCTTGCCATGTGCAGTAAATGAGTACATGAGAGGTGTCTAAACTACATGCCATGTAGTCCCTCGCCGTGTATGTGTTACCCTCAAACTGTGTGTTGACCAGTCAATGACCGTGGAGCCGTGTTGGAAGCCATGTGGAGACCGTGTGAAATAACCAATTACACACTGTGTACCATAAAGTACACGCCGTGTACTTTTTCTTTTCATGCCTATAAAAGGAGGGGTCCCTCCTCCTTTTTCAACACACACATCTCCTCCCCTCTCCTCTGAACAGAGCTCTCCCAATAGATTTGAAGGCTCTTTCTTCCATAACATATTCGTCTGAGCTCCGATTTACGATCTGTCAGTGGCCATAGGATCGTAACGATGAGGCGAAACGTCCGAGCATGGACCCGTTGACTTTATGTCGGCCTTTTCATTCCGACATCCACCCAAGGATGTTTTTCCGGGACATGACAGAACTGAAGGATGCCGACAGACGTTTTCTAATATTGATCCGGAGGAGCATTGCGATCAGAACCTGTTGAGGTAGGGATCTTACCTTCATCTCTCTAAATTTTACATCATGAGGTGTGGATATCCTCTTATTTTCATGAGAAACAATTGAACCATTAAATTAAGATAATAACTGGTTAAAAAATGGCGATGGGAATGTTTTTATGTTTATCTTATATTCTGTGATTTTATGTTGTGAATTTAATAGGCTTATGCCTACTGAAAATAATGGTTGTTGAGGGCCTTTGCTTGCGCAATTAAATGTTTCCATATAATTCTAGACCGTTTATCTGAATGGAAGCTTGTGGAATGGGAAAATTGGATAATCACCTAAATTTGGATGATTAAATGAATACCTGGAACCCTTGTGTGATCACCCCAGTTGAAAAAAATGGAATAATAAACATGTGGGCATTGACTTGGTTATGTGGAATGTGATGGGGGTGTTTTGTGGGTTATTGTGGATAAGGTGAGCAGTGCGGTTGCGGTTGACATGGTTGTGGGTTGGTGTGAATGTTATGATGGTGATCGGAAGCGAGGCTGCGATAAATGGTATTAAAAGGATAATAATTATAAACAGGATTTGGTGTGGGTGTGGTTATGGTGGTTGGTAGCAGGGCTGTAGCGATAGGTTTCAATTTGAACGGACTGTGGGTTGTAAATAATAAATAAAATCTCGAAGGGTTAATGAATTTTGGGGCATGATTGTGGAATGGGAATAATAGTTAATGGGGATGGTTGGTTAACAAGAAGGACTTGGTTGTGTTGATTGTTTTTTCTTAAATTGATTTGTGGATGGCAGGGATATGTTTTACGAATGATTGATGTGGTTAGTTTTGGATAGTTTCCCAGTAATTAAGGAACTATTAAACTATTTCTGTTGAAATGTGAAAACCTAAAAGGGGTTGGGGTTGTTTGTAGTATGCATGCTTTGTGATAGCATTGTCGAGGCACGTGTTCAGTTTCTCTATTTAGAAGCCATAGGTTGGGCTGAGTGGTTGCTATATATATATATATATATATATATATATATATCTGTATCTTTCTTGTTTTATCGCACCCAACCCATGTTGAGCACATAGTGTCGAACACTCCCATATCATGGGAGAGGGTGTCTTTCCCTTAGTTGCTGGCTCCATCCTACTCCTTCTTCCCTTAGATGTGATGGCTTGAGGTGACCTTACACCCAAGACTCTTCAGGTCGGTTTCGATTGGGGTGGTTTTAGCCCAAGACACTTCGGGCAGGCTTATAGGGTATGATGTCTTGAGGCGACCTTACACCCAAGACTCCACAGGTAGGTTACGATTGAGGCCCATGTGTGTGTGGTCGAGATACGTGGTTGTGAGGCCGAAGTGTGTGCGGGAGGGATACGTGGTTGTGAGGCCCAGGAGTGTGCGTGCGGGATACGTGGTGGTGAGACCCAGGTGTGTGCGGGCGGGGAGAGTGGCAGTGTCAGGACGTTCCCCGTTATGAAGAGCAGATAACTAAAGGGAAATGGTGCGGGGTACCCAATACTCTTGTTCTTATATACTACTACATTTTGAGTTGTGTTTTTGGTGAGTGTGGATGGTGAGTTTGGGTGGCTAGAATTCCTTTCTAGGTTTCTTCTGTTGTTCTAAAGGGACATTAGGATGTCTCCCCACTTATGCACAAGAGCTTTAGGTTTCCCTACTGAGTATACTTGTATGCTCACCCTATGTTTACTTTCAGGTTTCCAGGAGGACTACCATGGTTGTGCGAGACCCTACTAGTCAGACAGTTGCAGTTGTTGCGGTTGTTGTACTCTTGTTTTCTTTTGGTATTGTACTTTTGAGCTATATTGTACTTTTACCTTGTTATAAAATTGTTTAAACATGCATGCGGGATTGGTTTGGGCTTATTTCTATAAAGTTGTTCTTTTCCCTTTTGGTGGTTGACCTGTCATATTTCCCGATATTAAAATAATAAAAAGGGTAATGCCTCCCATATTTTTGAAAACTCATACCCTGGGTGATAGTCGCCAACCTGGGGCCTACTGGAGGTGGGACTCGGGTGCCACTATCTCCCTTTCACCAATACCAGCTCAGGTGGGGCATATTTGGTGGGAGGGTGTCATGACAATAATATTACTCATCAGTGTTAGGATGTCTTCCATCAAAATTTCATATTCATTAAATTCAATTGGTAATATGTAATTAATCTGGATGATTTCTTCATTTTGAAAAAAATGTAATAACTATACCTTTCAATTTTTTACTGTATTTCCATGCATCTTTTTTTATATATTGGTTCCATTAATGGTTCATCTTGTTTGAGAAATATGGCTCTATGGACCTGTATATCTATAATGGATGTATCCTTTTTAGAGGTTTATGAAGTCATTAAAGGGATATTTCACCAATCCATATCAACCTAACTCCTCTACTATTGAAAAGTATATTTTATAAGAGGTTGTGATGTATTGTATGAGATACCTTTTTTATGGCGATGCACATTGGTTTTCCTCCATCACTCCATGAATGAATTAATAATGGGGAAATGGGGATTCATGGTATAAAAGTCAAATACTGGCCAAGTTAGTAGATGATGAAGGTATATTTATACATCTTGAATAAATTACTATATTTTTACAATATATAACATTTCATATTATTGATTTGAATCAATTTCAGCCATAAAATACTGAAATGAGGATTTAGAATGAGTATAAAAATAATTTTTTCATAGTTTAAAATTTCTATTCTCGGTAGATCAGATTAATCAAATAAATTAAGATTGTTATTGGGTGGGCCAAGTAAAAATGTGATAACATGATCTGACTATGATATAAATGGAAAAAAATTATATAAAATCTTTGAGAAACTGAAGTGAATTTCAGAATAGTGGTTTATTTTTGTTCATATATGTAATGCATTTTTTGATTTAAAAAGAATAAAACCCAATTTATACCTCAAGTTCATATTGCAGAGTCATTTAATAAATAATGGGGGTTTATTTTATTAAAATTAATGTCCATGTGTTTTTCTCTAAATGGTATATTGGTAATAATAATGTCATACCTGATGAATAGGTATTGAAACTTATTAGTATAAATAGAATCGAATACACAATTTATTCATTTATAAAGGAAACACATGAAAAATAAATATTTTATGTGCTTGATCAATCATATATCCATTGTTCTACTATTTTAACAGGAAAAAACAACAGCATAGTGATAATCAACTTGAGGAATATATTTTTTATTTTTGAGATAAAAACAACCATGTAAAATTAATAGATAAAATAGATGATCATGGTGTAGACATGTTATATTCTATTTTGAAAAATCATGGTGAATGAATTTTGGAAAAAAAATCCATTAGTACATTCATAATAATAATGTAATAATAATTTTTTCACATTTATTTCTATTAATTTCATAAAATGGACCATATATTAATTTTAATTATTTAATTAAACAAGTATTACATATAATAATTATAAATGTGTTTTTACTTTAGTTTTTTTGGTTTTTAATGTTTACCATTACGTAACTTATATAATTATTTATTTAATTTAATGTAAATTATTTTAAATTTTATAAGTTAAATAATATTATTTTCTTGTAAAAAATTAATTAGTAGGTTGGACCATTTTTAAGACTCCTACACCAATTTTGAAATTTTATTAATTCTTCTACATGAAATTTTATATATCATTAATATTTAATTCATTTTAGTGAACTATAAAAAATATAAATAATAATTTTTTATTTTTTAGTTTTCTTTTATGATTTATAATTTTTCATTTTCTATTTACATTATAATTGAAATATTTGAATTTTATATTTTTGTAAAAAATGTTTGTTTTATGGATTTTAAGGATAATGACAGATCATCCTGTTGATCAACTATATAATTATAGAGCTGAGATTCATGATCATACCTCTGTGGAGGAACATCTACGTTATCTTATTTTTGTTCTCCAATATTTTTCATGTACTCCAACAGTAGAAAAGAAGAGTTCAAGGTTTGCTAAATCGGGATTCAGATATTTATCAGAATTTTTAGTATTTCTTAGCCAAGACCGAATAATAGTGGAAGAAATTGATGAATGTTACATTTTAGGAGGTCACACTACAAAATAATTCTAGGGTTCTGTAACAACTCAGGATAAAATTGAATTCAGAAATTTTTTATTAATTTGAGATGTTTTGACAAAACATCACTATCTCAGTTGTGGGAGACCATTATCTTAACCTCTATTTATATTATTTTACTATTCATAAATGTTTATAGTATAATATATTTTACATCTTAATTACCTCATGAAATTTTATATAACTGACAATGATAGAGTTAAGAAGAAATTTTGTTCGATGGATTCTATGAGTTGGAGGTATTTCAAATCAAACCTCACATATGATTTCATTTTATAGAATTGGTTACATAAATATTAATGTCTTATATATCATTTTATAGATGATGAAAAATGGAAAAAAATTGTTGAATGTAGAAGAAAATAATCATTTTGGGTAATTTCAATGTAAAAAATTAGAATTTTTCATCTATTAATGATCTTAGTTGTGACTTATTAATGATTTATTATTCTTAATATAAATGAATCTATGAGATATGATAATGAGATCAAATATAGAAACATATACCTAGACTGTTTACCATTAGGTGAGTATACTTTATTAGAAAAAAATGATCACTAAAAAATAAAAAAAACACAGATCTGAGCGTTTAATCTATATTGAGGGTTTCCCTCCATCTTTTCAAAATAGAAGCGAAATATAGAAGGGGTCTCAAATTAGAAAAAAGGTAAAATGATTCTCAGATAAATCGAGGGGCGTAGCTGAGTGGATTTTATGATTTTTATTAAATTTAATTATTTTAATTCAATTCTATATATACAAAGAATCATAATTATATCTAAATTATAAAAACATCATATATGATTCCCTTGAAGAGAAGGGCACAAATTGGGTATTTGAAGCTGATGGGAGGAAATATATTTCCAATATGTCATTGGGAAATCTTGAACACCGGATTAGTGTATAAGGATACTCATCTAGTGTATTAGTGAGAAATGTCTTACTATGTTCTTCAGCTTCGTCCATGTAGAGGTTTTATTAAAACAAATAGAATCTTTAGAGACTAATGTTTAATATAAATATTATTATGGGGAAAATGATCTTAGTTTTTGTATAGTGTAATTTTATAGACATGCATAGACAATTTAAGACTACAGCTCCCACTCCACCACCTCTTCCTGTAGATCCCACTCCCCCACCTCCACCAACAAACCCCATTCTTCACCTTACTCCTACACAAACTCCTCCACGAATTTTGAGTTGTTTTGAGTAGTATGTTGATGATCCTTACTATCATATATTTTCATATGAGCTGATATATTAAATAGACTATTCATTTCATCATCAAAAATTAGAGGTAGATAAGTATAGTGTCACATTATATGATATTATAGATATATCAGCTGGAGTACCATTACCTAAATATGAGGTGAGGACAGTTTGACCAAGTATATCCCACTTTTTATTTTGGACATATAGACTTTTTCAATAGATTTTCATATGGGTTTGTGTATATTTTATATTATAATCATGTTATTTTATGACAGTAAACACAATATATTTTTCAATTTATTTATAGGAAATCATTATTGTTAAATAAATGCTATATAGGAATCCACAAATACAATGTGCAATAACGTTATATAAAAATTCTAGTAATCTTGTATGATTGTCAAGATATTAAAATTTTATTGAAGGTAATTTTGAATTTACAAGGTAATATCATCTTTTATTGAATGTAATATTTGTGGGGATTCTGAAAAATGATCTCATTCAATTTTTTAATAGTAATAACTAGTTTATCAACATGATTCAAGTTTTTTCCATGTATGTATTAACATAAAAATTTAAGTATGTATTATTTATTGAAAATGTATACTTATGATTTTTATTATTATGTAATATTATAAAATATAGGAGTGGAATGAAATGATATATGTATATTTATAGATGGACATGTTGTTGATTTAACCAAAATTTCATGTAATGATTGAGGAACAATAAGCACTTAAAATGCTAAATGAATTGAATAAAATGTAAAAACATTGTGCTCGATGATTTCATATATTGATATTCATGAAACATATATATTAGTATGTGTTATGTAGCTATTAATATAATGACCACTAGTATAAAATCTAATTTTATATCAATTAACATTGTATGTATGGTGTTTTTTGTCCCAGGGAGTAGACACATTACTAGATATTTTCTATCATTGGTGATGTGAAAAGAAATTTTATGAATTTGTTTGTATCATAATTTTATAATATTTAATATCATCTTTTCTAATTAATATCAAATTTAATTCATTCATATTTTTTTCTAAAAGGGTATAATGTTTCTTATAATAATTCAAATTGAAAAGGAGTTCCAAGATGAAATATGTTAATGTGAAGGGTAATATCCTTTTATAATAAGTATATTTTTGATGTAATGCATAACAATTATATTTGGAATTTAATAACACATTAAAATATAATTTTCATACATGACCAGTAATAATAAAATGTGGATATTGTATATTATTATTTAGGAATTAATTAATTATAGAGAGAATTGTTATAATTTTCGATGAGGTAATATTTCCTTATAATTGATAAATTAATATTTCAATTTTTTTCATTATACATCATAAAAAATATCATTTTAATTTTATACTATTTATTGACCCTCAACCTTATCAGGCATAAGAGATCTCTCACTTACAAGTGAAATTGTGAAACTATTTGATAAGGTGTATTTGATTTTTGTTTCTTAATGAATATTGTAATTTTTAATGATGTAATTGTAATTGATAATTTGGAACTTTTTTTGGTTGTATTCAGTTTTGTTGTAAGTTAATATTTTAATATTTGATCTTTTTTAAAATGAAATGTGAATGTGTAAATTTATCTCTTTTTCTGCTATTGGTTCTTCTTGTTTCTTTATTTTTTTCATTTTGTGGCTACTATGTTGATGGTTCTTCTTGTTTTTGGTTTGGTCAAAATTAGAGAAGAAGGGTAACATGGATTATTTTTTAAAAAAAATATATTTTTAACAGTAGTTATTAAATATGATATGTAAATATTATAAATTACATATGTTTTTTATAAACGACTACAAAAAACCTTCATCAGAAGGTAACTCACATTAGTTATATATTAACCGATCTTAAAATAACTAAATATAAGTGTTTTTAATGTCTGTTTCTAAATAACCAGTGTAAAAAACTGACGTAATATATAATATTTTAGGTCAGTAATTAAATAACCAACATATAAAAATCATTTACACTTATGATTAAAATTTATTTTTTTCTAGACAACGTTAAAAAAATATTTAAAACAATTTCATTAATTACAGTATCAGAAAAGATACATAATGAATTAAAAATTGAAATTAATAATGATTTTTTCACTAATGATCTTATCACAACTCATTCCAAATAATCATTCATCCGAGGACTATGTGGAACAATTGTATAATAAAAAACTATGAAGAATCAAATTAGAAACATGAGATATCATCCTCCATTTGAAGGTAAGAATAATGAGACAAAAAAAGATCAAACCATGATAAAATGCCTAAATAGAGGAGAAAATGACCTTATATAGAAGATATATTACAAAAAATCAAACTACAAATGCTACAGACTGATCAAAGGTGAAGGAATCTCCATGGAATTGACGGGGCTTAGCTTGGTTGCTAGTAATTGAGGTAAATATACCAAATCCATATTGTTTAAAAACCCATTCGGATAAAAAATTTGTCATAAAATACATCATCGAGGCATTACACAACATGTAATGCCCTTTTCAAATTGAGTATTGTTCATTTTCAACATTCTCTAAAAAACATTTCACTTCCTAACATTAATTATATTTTCATACCATGATATGTTACAAAATGTGAAACCCACTTTCATGTCATGTAACTACTAATGAAATAATTTCATCCACTACATCAAGTATCTAGAAAAAAACTATTATAACCTTCCCTCAAGGATAGTACAATAATTGAAATCCTCATAAACATGAAATGGTATTATCAATGAGGATCAGGGACCTTAAAATACTAAAATAATATCATGATAAACATAATTAATGAAATCTATTTTGAATATCTAGTTTATAAAAAGTGGTGTGATTTTACATATGAACATCGAATGATGATAAAATTAAATAACATGATTATATGAGAATGATGTGCCCACAACATAAAATATGACATTATAAGTATTATCCATTAATAAGAACCAAGACAATATAACATGGTGTTCATATGATAATATTAAATTTATCATTCCTCTGATATCATGAAGGAGAAACATTACAAAATGTATTAGAGGAATATGTAATTTCAGGCACAATTGTAACAATTGAACTATATATATCAATCAGTGTTTCAAAAATATCATTAAACATAATGATGTATTTCATTAATTTTAGGTACCAGGATTTTGTAGGGTGAGTTACTTACATTTATTTCCATAATAAATGAAGGATTGGAATATATATTTGAGAACTATTGTGTTGTGAGGGGAATGTGTATAAACAATAAAATTGTGTTGCATGAAAAAATATTGAGATAATATTGGCTTAATAATCGGAGTATATATAATTTTATTGAAGGATTTAATGATAGTTATAGGATGTCTGTCGTCATGTGGAAATCATAAGAATATTAATAGTATTTGTAAATTCTTATTGTAAAATGGAAAATTGGGCATTAAAATGCATAACTCAATTTATGTGTCGTAATAATGAGGGGGGGGGATTTCGTAAAAATCTGCAATGTAATGATATAGGAATGTGTTTTTATGAGGTGTGATAAACGATTATTTATTAATTGAAAATAAATTTTATATTATGGGAGAATTTATAAAATTATTTAAAACTTATAAATTTGAGTACACAATGATAATAATAATCAATTTATTATAATGGAAAATAATAGAGATATAGAATATTTATAATGAGAGGCTGATTGAAAAAATATCATAGGATATTCATAACTATTTTGGAAAAAATTGGGAAGAATTTATAGAGGTATATATTGAGTAAATTTATGATTAATATATTTTCTATGAACAAGACATGGTGTCTGGGTGGTTATTTATAACCAATGTGATTTTATTTCATTATCAATTTCCAAACTAATATTTTCAATTCTATATGATGAATTAATAAAATAAATAATTAGTACCACTATTTTTACATATATTTACATATAATTGGGAGTGGGAATAAATATTTTATATGTCCATTAACCTATCCTATTAAAATAATATCATTGTTGGTGTGGATGTCTCACAAACCAAATAATGTCACCAATAAAACTAGCACCAAACCCAGCCCGTGACAACGCCCGAAGAGCTTTCTTGACCTCCCCTTACTAGAAGACGTTCCCAGGTATCATAAAATGTGTATTGGGAAGGATTACCAGAGTTTATAAACATAGAACAACAAATGAATCCAATAAAGACAATCTAGATTTTTCAAACCAAGTAATCATTAAAAAAATAAGAACTGAATTACATAGTTTAAAACACCTCATAAAGACAATAATAATGTTACAAACCCAAAATTAAATAGCCTGAAAATCATCATCGCAAGGGGCACCACCCTCATGCCACCACCACAATATTTCACCAACAAGGACCTGCTAGAAACCCGAACCACATTCATTAAAAACTATACCCAATAAGAGAAAAAAATATAACCAAGTCTACTTCCATCCTAGAGTGTATTTATGGGGTGATAAAATGTCCAGTAAGATACCACCACTAATATATTCCATGTTATAGTCATTCAGTGATGAAAAGCATACAATTTTTCATAAACAGGAAATGCAAGTTACATATTCTAAAATAGGTATCTTAAAAATTAAAATAGTATTCAAGTCTGCTGTCATTTAGAATCATCAAATTTAAAAATATTTTAAACACATATGAATTTTATATCAAATAATACCATATGATGAAGGTAAGAACAAAGTAAATAATTAGAATAATAAATAGGAAATAACCCCTTGGCAGTAGCTTGTTGTGGGTCACAGGTACCTTGTATCTCGGTGAAAGTAACCATCACAATATATGTTATCATGCACGACCAAATATTAGGGAACATAACCATAACACAGTGGTCCATAATAATCATAATAATTTGTTTGTTTTTGTTGTAAGTGTCAATATTTCTACGTGAATGAAAGTTCAAACCCTACAGATTAACTTGTATACTAGTACAAGTGCACCCATGTAGATACTCGGGTTTAACATTTTTCACAATCAAGTTTAACAAGTTAATAAATATACTTTTCAAATGAAAATATAATTTCTACCTCACAATTTCACCAACCATCCCACATGTACATCCCATAAGAAAAAAAATCCACTTTTTCTTTCAAATACATTTTAAAATTATAATCACACAGAAAATAACCCACAACACTTTTCAAAAATCATTAACACTTCTTAAAATCCATTAGAAATATTTTAAAACTATTAAAAGTCATTATTACTCACATAACATCCCACTAAAATATCATAAAATACTTCTTTCATCCACTAAATACATTTTTCACTACAAACTCACACAAAACAGCCCACAACCATGTTTCACAGCACTATTTCCTTCGGATAAAACATTTCAGTACATTATAAAACATTATAAAAAATTATTTGACATCTTAAATAACCAGCTTATAATAAATTTTATCATGGACATGAATGATTCCACTTTATAAATTAAGATATTTCTTATACATTGGAATTTGGAATAGTGGATATTTGGTGCATTAGAAAAATATCATAAATAATATAAATGTTACACTAATGTTAGAGGATATAAATTATCATTAAATGTTATTAATTGTGAAATAGAATTTTAAAAAATCATAAATGGTAAATGAATGATCTCGAGTAGTCAATTGTTTCACTATGTCCAATATTTTATCCTTATTTCATTATATTTTTCATTTACTCAACATTTGAATTATAGATAATTTTTAACATTCTATCATTCAAAAAATTCCAATATTTATATAAATATATTAAAAATATAAAATGAAAATTTTAAATATAATTTTAGAAACTATAAAGTTCTTCATATGAGAATAACTCAGCCACCCATTTTTCTATGATAAGAAATTAATTCTTTGATTTAAACGGTACTATGAAGGTTATGTCATCACATGATGTCATTATTGGAGGTACAAAAGTTTTTCATTAAAATTTGATTTCTAATTTTAAATAGAAATAATATTTTAATAAAAAATTGAAAACCTACCTAATAATTCTAAACAAACTATATTTTTCCTTGGATGACTACCCATAATTGAAATATAAACCACAAGATATTAGTAATGATATATTCAAACTATATAAAAGGATTGAAGAAAAAATATTGTTTTTAATGATCAATCTCTATAAAACATATCAATATTATCTTTTGAAAAATGATTATAATCCAGTAGTGGATGAAATTTCACCACTCAAAATTGATATTGATGAACCATGGATGAAAAATATGGAGACACCTAAAGATCCAATCCACCACACTCAACCATTCCTTTAGGAGATAGTTTATTATAGAATTTCTATTAAAAAATGTATGGGAGCTCCAAATAATTTATATGACAATAATATTTAATACAAGGTGAAATATTATGTCTACATTCAAGGAAATGTTGAAGTATCTGAAACATTACAGATATATATCATTATAAGATGAATAATACACCTATATAGTGAAATTTAGTGTGATGCTTGTGGAACATGATATCCTACCTCCAATAACCACCATTAAACACTAAGAGGAAAATTCAACTGATGAATAAATTAAATTTGAACATACTAAGGGTTATAAAAATTTATAATACTAAATATTATATATTATCATTGAATTAAAAATTATGATGACCTATCCCTAATTTGAATCTATATAATTTGGTAAATCTATTTTTTCATTGCTAGATGAAATGGAATATAAAGATGAACCCAATTATAAAAATTTGTATCCCCATAAATTGTCTGAAAACATATTGGTATGATTCTATGACGATCTCTATTTGTAAGTATATAATGAAATATAGAAATAATATGAAAAAATTAATGGGGAATAATTTATTATCAGTTCGTTATTTATTTATTATATTATATTCAAATAAAATTCTGAAATTACATTTTATTTCTCCATTTACGAATCATATATCCATAATATATAAAATAAAAAATCATTGACTCTAAATGTATCATATTTGTAGGAGGATGACACATAATTTACTAAAAATAAATATAATGATCGGTTAAAATTTTAAACCATATTATTAACTTAGCATTTTCATTTTATAACTTTTGAATAAAATGTAATCATTATTATATAATTCAATCCAAAAGAGTTTAAATTATTTTTTTTCATTTTTTTTATCATCTCCCTTTTTATGTAGATAGTATACTCTATAGAAATTCAAAGTACACAAAATTAAAAATTAACATAAAAAAACACTATTAATAATATAAAGATAATTTCTAGATTATATCATTCACCCTCTATGAAAATTCATTTTATACAATTGTTATAATTCTAAAATATGCCGAAATTTCTTCTTCATTACATTTAATGCTACACTGCTAGTTCATTTATCATCTTATTTATTAACTATACTTTCACATGTTATGTTTTATTATTTTTCAACACATATTCTTATTTCAGATGATTCAATATTATTTTCTCTTCAAAATAATTAAAACATAGAACACCATAACATTTTTCAATATTATATATGATGGGGCTGATTTATATATTCTTAATAGTGGAATGTAAAAAATAAATTTTACATTTGAGTGATTTTATATGTGCTCTATCCAATTAGAAACATGTACCACATGATCTAAAATATTTTAATGTACAATTAATCATGAAAATAGATTGTTTTTTATTATTAACCTCATTTAGACTTTTTATATAATGCTTGTTGAAAAATACATTTAAATCTGACAAGATACTAATTTTCCATCCATCGATTGTTAGTATAATACATTTTTAGACTTTGTGAATATGAAATATATTTTTGATTACATTTAACTTCATTATTGTATCGTTAAAAAAATTATTCCTTACAGTATTTTTATAGAAATATTATCTCAGTATGTTTGAGTTATTAATAACTTTTCATGGAGATATTTTTTAAAATCTACCTGATGATCATGTGAAAACTATTTTAATAGAATAATTCAACCTGTTGTAAATATTTTTCCTAAATCTCATGAATATCATGTAATTTATCACATAATATTTCTTCCAATTTTCATTTAGTCATCTTACTCTACACATCAGGTTGAGATAATAGTACTTGATGTTTTTTAATTATGTACAGGTAACATTATGAGGTTTTCTCCAGAACATTGAAGTAAATTCTGGATCCTATTATGAAGTAATTGATATTATTTCTCCATGATTACTCACCCTAATATCCACATTCATTAGATAATTAAACTAAATATTTTCATCATCTTAGATGATGATATGTTGGAAATCCTATATTAATTTTTTCAATGATGAGACATATAATATTTATTCAAAATTATTACATTATAAGGATAAAATTAATATCCACAATGATGTTTTCTGAATATCATATATGTATTGGATTTTTATTCAACAATCCTTATATTAATTACAACTATGGATTTACATAATCACATAACAACCATATTTTAGTATATTCAATAATCATAATTTTCATGATGTACCACTAATTGAAATATCATAAATATCTATTCATTTATTGCATCAAGGGTATATATAGAATTCTGAACTTTGATAATCATCCATCATCAATTAAATAAACTCTATATAATATGGGACAAATAACCATTAACTTATCCCTATTACTCCATAACAATAGACATTGAATAAATGAAATTACATTTATCAAATCATCAATATTTTACTTTAATTTTTGAATATCTATTAATTATTTCATTATCTTATATATAATATATAATTCATAAATAATTTTGAATAATATTGATGAATAACCATCCCTTATGAATTTCATTTCAATTTATAGAAATATTATGATTAGTGCTCATCTTTGAATAATATTCAACAGAACATCACGGGTGTCATTACAAATAAAAGAAATAGTGAATTTAATATTCCAATCATGCGTTATACTGGGTTGAAATATCAGATTCTATAATAGGTTACAAACATCGCCTTTATCACATTTTTATATAATTTTATTTGATTATTTATGTTAAAATCATTTGGTTATAGTATATATCACATTATTCATAATATATATAGTTTCATCATATAATAAATTAAAAAATAACTAGAACTAACTACATGTCACATATTGGATAACATTGTACCTTGGGTTATAACTATTAAGATTCATATCAAATAACTTTCTCATTTTCATTGATTACTCTTATCATTCATTTCATGGATTCATTTATATAAATGATAAATTGTTCCCATTTATATTGTTTGGTTATCATAGGCTAAAAAAAATTCATCATCATTATTTCCTATAAAAATTATTCTTCCTCCTCTATCATATTATACTTCTCTCCATTTTGATATAACATGGATTTTTGATTATATGTCATTGAATAGTCTACTAAAAAATATTATATAGTACCCTTCAATATAAATGAAACCATTAATATTGTTTAATGATATAATTTGTTCCCACTAAACATTTGTTATTGTAATTGATAGAACCACTAAGATTTATAAATGAGTGACATTGTGCCCCAATAATAAAACATCTTCTAAGCCGAAAACATAATTTAATAATTTAAAAAAAGATATTTATTTCTTAATATTTTGTAATATTACCAATATATGATCCTCATTATCATCATAAATGTTAATATATATTAATATATCATAATTTAAATACATGGTAAATTTATTAAGGTAGTACCTATAGAATCCATTAATAAAATCAATAAATATCACATGTACATTAGTCAAGATAACAGAAATAAAAAAATATCATAATTTTTATATATTTCACCAAATTAATTCGTTAGGATATATTATTTCATTACCATCAATTGATAATACCTTGATAAAAAAATAAATGTTGATTAGAATTGAGTCCCAAAAATCTAGTAAAAAAGACATCAGTACGTTGAAGTGGTTAATTTTTATTCATGATTATCACATTATTTGGATATGAGAAGTTAATAACTAAATTGACCCATCCTTATTAGTAACAATGTGATATGTTCTATTCAAGGTTATATATATGGTTAAATAACACCCATCACAAAAAATTTATGATTTTCCATTTTTAATTACTCTAACAGTACATATCACATCTATATGAGAATTTTGATATTGTAATTGATATATAAATGACTTCAATGGAATTCTATGTCAATTATTATTGGTAATTTGAGTGGAACTATTTAGAAATTACTTTAATAAATTAGGAACAACCATGTTATTTATGATACTTTTAATTGAAATCAATATATATATATATATTAATTGTTTTTTTGTTTTACTACATTATTAGTGGATACAATATATTGATTAATTTATTAAAAGATAATATGATTTCATGATGTAAATATTATACCACGAGGAATAATAAACTGTAATTTTTTATGTTCAAGTGTTACTAATAAATGTGAATCATAAATAAAACTCAAATTGATTATTCACTTTGAAAAACACCAAGATTTCATAGTATGATATTTTCTTTAAAGTAATTCAATATCTTGCGCTACACACAACACCATGTTCGAGCACACCACGACATACCAAACTAGTCGTTCAAAAGTTGTTATGAATAGTATTAACTGAATTTAGAATTTTTATACTACATATATTTTATGAATCCATATAATGTTTTTCTTAGACATAATATATATACAAATACATTTTTTTCAGATAAAAGAAATATTTTTAAAAAAATGCAATTTTAAAAACATTTAATGGATTTTTTTAAAACAAATATTTGAAATTTTTCATATTACATTTAATGGAATTAAATTATTTTCTAGAATCGAGACATAAAAGTATGTTTTCGTTATATTTTTGGTATTTTTTTTGATAACATTCTTATTTTGATGAATACTGAAAAATACAAAATATTAAATGAAAACAACTTTTTTAATAGAAATACATTATATTGTTAAATTATGTATTTGAATGGTATGGAAGTAGAATTACATAATATTTTATCATTTAATACATTTTATGTTGTTATATGTAATTTCAAATTTAAATATTACAGAATCACATGTCAATCTTTTCATAGTTTTAAATTTTTATAAACCCTTTTTCGGTTTTGACAATGGGAATTAAATTTAAATTTATTAATTCCACTAAAAGTTTTGAATTTGGTAAAATATAAATCATTTTTTGAAATAATAATATCAAAATAATCATAGGGTAATTTTTTGGTATTTTTCTGAAAACATTCAATTTTTGATAAATAGTGAAAAACATTGCGCTATAGTTTAAAACTGACTATTTATTTATATAATTATTTATTTTATTTATATATTTATTTTAATTCAAAATAGATATATAATACCCATATAAATTCAATATAATTCTTTGGAGTCATTTTATAATAAAATTAGATATATAAAATTTTATCAAACATTTTACAGTATTTTACCTACCTCCTAGGAGCATGATCAAATTTGCATAAAACAAAATTTTCAATATCTATGAGTTGAACTTCAAAAAACCAAGAGACACAGTTAATATCAATATGTAAAATATGATTTAATATGATAAAATTAATTATTGGTGAATAATATCTTTTGACTTTTATTTACAACATTTAAAGGTAAATAGGGTAATTAAGGATAAAAATGATATCATAATTACCCTACCACTTTTTCTAATGCAATTGGATAACTATAATTCAACCTAAAACAACCTAAGGAAAAAATTAAGAACCTATATGGATCAATTTAATTAGATTAGGACATTTATTATTATTTTATTTAATAAATAATTTAAAGAGTTATAATCAACATTTAAGAACTATAACATTTTTTATATAGGGGTACACAAAATATAAATTTGACTATAAATATTCATTAGAATGATAAAAAGATTTCATACATAATGGTATTTTATTTATTATATTTAGGCATTATATAATATAATTTATATATGAATCAATGATGATGCATTAATTACTTTATTTATTTAATATTAAAATAATTGAAATTATAAATATCCAAATAGATGTAATTTAAATCTTATGATGAATTAAACTAATTGTTTAGGTTAATATTAAATTATAATATTAGTTAGATAAATTTTATTCGATGTTATAATGATTTTATGACTTTAAAAAAACTCAATTACTAAATAGTGTCAAAATTGACATAATTTAGTTTTTTTTAAAAAATATTATATTATTAATTGATATAATTTTCCCAAATATTCAAAGTCACGTTCAATGTAAATAGATAAGGTTATATATATTAATAAAGAACCACATGGGGTTACCATGGCTTGTTATAGTATGAGTATCAACAATATAATATAAAAATACAAAGTGGAATGGTAAATGTCAAACTATTTAACTTAGATATAAATCTAAAAGATAAGGTTAATATGATGTCTTAAAACTGTATAAATCAAATTGGAAGATACATTTACATCCCATACGCACCATAGACTTTAAATAATACCATTTGGTTCCATTAGAAACCAAAACTGATTTTATTATAAAATAATATTTCAAACTATTCCTAAAGTCACACTCACCTATCTTTTAAAAGGGAACATCCCCTTACCTTAATTTCACGCCACCAAAGCCTTTTGGCACAGCAAACCCCTACCAAAATATACACCCAAATTTACTCCCTTCATATTATTGGCCTTCCTTTGCACAGAAATCCATCTTATGGAGCCCATTTGATCAAATCAAAAGAAAGAACCCGAAGAGGTGATAAATATTTCATCACCTCATTCAAGTTATTTTCATCTTCACATCCAATTTCATTGACGTTTCCAATATAATATAATAACTAAAATATATTATATATAAAATTCTGTTTTTATAAAAATATCATATCAATATTCTTTATTCTATCCATCCTATAAATGACAATGTCACCATACGTGCGTTCGTACGGATTATTGTCTCCACGTTGTGGTGTAGTTTGTTATTCAAACACCTAATTATTTGGATGTGTATAATATTAAGTATAACATATTTAAATAATAAATATAACATGATAATGATTCTTTATATATGATATAACATCATATTACTTACTATTCCAACATCAATATAATGATATTGTTGCTCATAGGTATGTATAGATTATCGTCTCCACGAACGTGATGAGATTCATTCCTCATCGTAGTCATTCTAGAATAATATTCATTGTAGGATTAATAATAATGTTTATGAACATAATATAATTTTTAATATGAATAAAATACATCCTATCCATAACAAATATGGCTTATTTAACTGAGCAAATAAAGTAAAACAGATCAGATAACACTGAAAACAATGATACTACTAAAATATAATTAACAAAGAAATATTAGAAGATCATATATCATGTAATGATTATTTTTTTAGTTATTGAATAATTTAATATCAATTATTTACTATTATACATGATTTTAACGCACCCTTGTCCAATGAAAATTACAAGGTAAGGGGATTTCATCTCTCTTTGTATTCACGTGAGATTAACGATATATTTTACACTATTTAATTTTGTGAGGTGTATGTACTATACATGATTGTATTCCTAGTGTAATATACATTAATTTATTTTAATTCACATCTTCATTGTATTATCCTTATTTCATAGTGTTTAAGTTTCGTATTTTACAAAATCTGTAAGGGAACATCAAATTTCAATTTCCACTCATTGGGATTTACGCATACTTCATTGATTACATTGCCCAAAGATTATGTGTGAAATAACTATTTATTTAATTATGTATTAATTTACAAAAATCTTTCTGTCGATAAAATTTTTATACTCATAATCATTCCATTTATAAATTCTCAATTCATTGATATAAACATGATAAGAGTAATTTTAACTCAATTTCTTTTCATTGAGTTAAACATCCAAGTCATTGGTATTGTTATTACATGAATATGTGTGAATATCCTCTTGTTTATTTACACTGAATATCCAATCATATTATGTGTATTTATTATTTCACACATAACTATTCCATTTATTTATCCTTAACCTAAGGATACGGTCATTGTAAAATAATTCCCTCATCTTGCATTCCATTGAGACTTATTTGATGTTATGGAAAAATTACCTTTTATTTGGTGTATATATTGTTCATTGACAAAGTATATCAATAATCCCTTAATTCTCATGATATTAAAACAAATTTATTATTTCATTTTTTTTTATTCGAGTGTCTCTCCTTTGGTTAGGAACTCTGACTAAAATATCATTATATATGTTTTAAAAAGTTATTCTTCTAAATCATTCTCATTAATGTCCGTGCTTTAAACATGGTTTTATGGTTTTATTTATGTGGACATTAATTATTTAAAATTAACATTCCTTTTAAAATTTTCACTGTGGTATGGTATTTGTTTTTTCAAATAATTATTTTTAACGGATTCATTATAAATAGCGAAACATTTTAATGTTTTAAACAAAAAAGTGGGATATTTATCTCAAATAGATTTGATGATTATTTTCATCTATGTAACTATAATTGATTACAGATAATTGAGGTTTATTTTTTATAACACGTTCATCCATATTGTATTTAATTAGTTGTGTTTGATTGTAGATTTGTATTTTACCAATCATTGATTAAGGATAATGTATTGACATTTTTTACAATAATTTTAATTAAAAATATTTATGTTATGTTTAAACCATTTGATATAAGGAATTCATTAGACATAGTATGTGATGATTAGAGCCCACTATAGCTCTTCGATGCATCGGTAGGTTTCATGAGAATAACAAGTGTCTTGGCATAGGGCCTGGAAAAATCTAATTTGTAGTCTTGGCAGAAGGTCGTGACTATGTGGTAATAAAGTCTAGAATTATTCATTCCATCATTATGAATGTAGCTATTGATATTTCATGTCATTATTCGACTTGTAGAATATCCATGTGAATATGTAAATGGAATTATTTGATTTTATCTTTTCTATATTAGGTTGAAGTTTATCATTAAAAGGGTTTTTTTGTCTTACACATTGAATTAAATGATAATTATTATTTATGAATTATTCTGCAATATTGTTATCCTTAATGAGAATCTGGTATCAACCCATTATTTATATTATTTTTTCTAATTATATAAAGCAGTATTTTATGGTTGACATGTTGGGATAGGCTAAAGATATAAGTTTTTTTAAAAAAGGGACGAAATGTTGTTGATGTTTTTATTTCATGATGTAATGTAAAATTTAAGAGTCTATATAGTAATTTAAAGGATACTAAACTGATCGGTCTTTTAGAACGTGATTCCTTGTAATCATTCTAATGTATTAAAATAATGCACTGGATTCTACCTTTAGGGGTCAGAGTGTTACAGTTGGTATCAGAAGAAGTTTAGTAAAATCCTTGGAAATAATGATTTATATAAACATTGATTATAGAATATTACCCTACGATAGACATTGAGGATTAGTATAGGTCAAATTTTTAGAATTTTGGTACTGTTGTTTTTTTCTGAGTTTTCTATGAAAAAATATCTCTGTCTGGATAATAGCAGGTAGTGGAAGCTCCACCCAAGATGTACATAGTGGTAAAACCCAAAAACAAAAAGTTGAACTAGACTCAAATGAGAACCGGTGGATGATAGTGGGACTTACTGCACTCTAGGTTACGTCACTCCAAGAGGATATGCTTAGGATAATTCATATTTTCATTACAAACTAATCTGAATGATTTTAATATAAGATGAGAAGACATATACGTGGTTAATCATAAGGTTTTTTAGATTGAAACTAATGTGTTATGATATTCTGTAAATGATTTTATGACTCACACAATTCTTTCTTTTGTTATCCAATTGGTGGAATCCATGGAAGTCATAGTAACATTTATCATGACGTACAAGGTGGGAACAACAGTGAAACTGAGCAACGAAATGTAATGTTGATAGGATTAAAAGATATCATGTTTATTAGGAATTGTAATTATAAAAATATGATCAACATCATATATATTAACCAACTATTGGAGTCAATATAGAAGAGAAATGCAATGAATGATAAGAGCTCCAACAGTGGAGACCATTAAGGAAAGAAATCATAATTTACATCATATAGGAAGATTTTCCTTATATATTGTTGTTATAGTTATAAATAAACATTTGGGTTAATATAATCAGTGAAATTAAGGAAATTACATTTTATTAAATTTTAGGATGAAAACGAGGGGGATGAGAAAACATTTATGGAAAAATTATGTTATAATTATTTTGAGGAATTTTTCTAATTCTTGCAATGTTATAAAATGTATTTTATGAAAAGGGAAAACTCGTATACTGTGTGACAAACCATCACATCAGAAAAAGATGTAGGAATCAAACCCACAATTATAGTGTGATTGGGATTTATCACCAACCACTAGACTATGTGAAGTCCTTGGTTAGTGTGATGAATTCTTTTTCGTAAAATGATGTCATTGATCAATAATAAGTTGATTTAGGATCTTATGTCTTATAAAATGAATATCCTTATATAGGAATAGGATTTGGTGAATATGTAATAAATTTTATTTTTTAAGATAGTCACTCTGTTGGGAATACTATATTCTTAAAGAAAATAGAATATTGTGGGATTTAATTTGAGGATAAATGGTGTATTTTTATTAATGTTTTTATTATGGATTTATAGATATTTAGTTTATTTATGGAAATGATTAACCTATCATAGAGAATATGTGATTTGGTTAACTACATTTATGAAAGTGACATTAAGAGTAGTCGATGTTATTTAGAGATAAAATTTAATGTGGAAGACCGTGTAATGAAAATCTTCAATGTTTTGGGTTTAAATATTATTTTGGATTATAATGATTGATTTTTAGGAAATTTTTTTATTTGAATGGAATTTTTCGAACATTGCATATTGTTGGATTAATTTTAGAAATTAGGATTGGTATTACATTGTCTAAAGGATTATACTTTTTAGAATCATCTAATATTGTAATAAACATTTTGGTTTTGGTTAATCTCTAAAGGAAAGGTAAATATACAAAGTGTATCCTTTGTGGATTATTTGATTCACTAGAAGTTTATTTTAGCACTTCTGGTGAGACCAAGTCATCTTGAATACTCATCATTTAAAAAAATGGTGAGTTAGTGGTAGAAACATATTAATAATGAAAGTATAATTAAAAATTATGTATATATCTTTTTATTAAAGTCAATATCATAAATAAATTCTTCAAAAATATGAAATTGAACTTAAAACAAAAAAACATTATCTGTTTATTTTTCCTACTTGAATAAAAATGATCATTTATCTCATTACAAGATTGTCGTTTTATTTTAGGTAACTTTATCCAGGTCATGTTTTCTATCACTCCCCTCTAGAACATGACTCTTAGTTAATCTTTAACATCCACGTTTTCCAACATTGAATCCTAGTACGGGTTATCTCGGGTGACCTTTGCACTTCTCTTTTTTCTTTTAACCAAATATTTTTATTGACTATTTTATCAATGCTAGACATTCAATGATATTCCAATGCCCAATATTAAAATTCCAAGGATGAAATATCCAAAATTTTGGAAGAATGTAACACCCCATGAAGTCATATAATGTTGTTTTCATAAATGTAATTCAATAGCTTGCGCTACACGCAACACCATGACTCAGCACACCACGCCTTACCAAACCAGTCATTCAAAAGATTTTCATAATAGTATTAACTGAATTTTGAATTTTATATACTCCATATAATTTTAGAATCCATATAATGCATTTATTAGACATAATATAACAAGAAATTCATTATTTCATATAAAAGAAGTATATTTCCAAAAATGAAATTTAACCCCCTTTTAAGGGAATTTTTTTAAAAACTGATATTTGATAGTTTTATATATTGAATTTAATAAAATTAAATTTATATTTACAATTAAGACATAAAAATTTAATTTCGATAAATTTTTTGTACTTTTCAGTTAAATTTCATATTTTGATGAATACTGTAAACTACTAAATTTTAATTGTAAAAAAATTTCAAATGAATTAATTTATAGTGTTATATTATTTATTTTAATGGTTTTGAATTATAAATAGATTATAATTGTATCATTTAAAAAAATTCAGTTCATTAATTTTAATTACACATTTAAATTCCATGTAAAGACATTCCAATCTTTTGAAAGTTTCTACTTTTAAAAACCATACTTTTAATTTTTTACAACTGGAATTTACAATAAATACATTAATTTAAATTCCATCATTTTAATTTGGTAAAAGAGAATTCATTTTTTAATTCGGAATATCAAAAATAGCTTAGGGTAATGTTTTTGTATTCTTATGAAAACATGTATGTCTTTGATGAATAGTGAAAAACATTGTGTTATATTTTAAAACCGACATTATATTTACATAACTATTTTTTAAAGTTATTATAATAAATTTAGATATATAATACCACTATAAGATCAATTTAATTCATTGGATTTACTTTATAATAATATTAGATGTATAACATTTCGTTGAACATTTTATCATCTTTTACCTACCTCTTTAAGCATTTGTAAATTTGTATTAAACATAATTTTACAGCTTCTATGAGTTGAATTTCAAAAATATGAGAGTCAAAGTTAATATCTGTACATAAAATGTGGTTCAATAAGTTAAAAATATTTTTTGTTCACTAGTTAATTTTGACTTTTATTTACCACGATTAATGATAAGTAGGATAAATAACTGTAAAAATGATATAGTAATTATCCTAACACATGTCGTAATTCAATTGGATAATTATAATTCTATAGAAGACAAACTTATGAATAAAATATGATCCTCTTTGGTTCACGTGGATTAGATTAGGAGATTTATTATTATTTTATTTAAAGAATATTTAAAAGAGTTAAATTCAATGTTTAATAATTAAATCATTTTTAATACAGGGTTTCATAAATTATAAATTAGAATATAAATATTAATTATCAATATATAAATATTTCATACATAATGGTATTTAATTAATAATTATTAGACATTATATAATTTAATTTATTCAGGACACAAATGATGTAGTAATATATTTATTATTGAAATATTAAAATAATTGACATTATAAATAACCAATTAATTGTATATTGAGACTATGGATGAATTACACATATTTTATAGTATAATATGACATGATAAGGTTAGTTGAAAAAAATTTATTCGATGTTATAATGTTTTTATCGCTTTAAATAAAATCTAATACTAAATAGTGTCAAAATTAACATAATTGAGTATTTAAAACAAATAATATATTATTAATTCATATAATATTCCTAAAAATATATGGTTCATATAAAGGACATATACAAGGTTATATATATTAATAATGATCCCCATGGGGTTCTATTGGATTGTTATAGTATTTTTTCAACAATATATTATAAAAATACAAAGAGAATTGGTTAATGTCAAACTATTTAACTAGGAGTTAAATCAGAAATATTATGTTAATATGATGACATAAAGCTATCTAAAACATATTGGATGTGAGGTTTCCATATCATACCCACCTTATAATTTAAATGATTCATTTTCGGGCAATTAGAAATCAAAAAACATTTTATTATAAAATAATATTTCATGCTTTTCCTAAAGTGACCCTCACCTCCCTTAAAAAGATCACATTCCATTATCTTAATTTTACACCTCCAAAGCCTTTTGGCTCAGCCAACCCCTGCGAAAATATCTTACCAAATTTCCTCCCTTTATTATATAGGCCTTCCTTTTGTGAGAAAGACAACTTAAGGATCTGTTTTCATCAAATCATAAGGAAGAACCTGAAAAAGAGGTAAATATTTTATCACCTCTTCCAAGATATTTTATTATTCCACTTCCAAATTCTTTTTTGTTCCACTCTAAAAAAATAACTCCAATATATTCTACATGATATGATAATATTTTTATAATGGTATAAACATATTCATTATTCAATCCATTCTATAAATGAAAAACTCACCATATTTGCGTACGTACAGATTCCCGTCTCCACGTCGTGGTGTAGTTTGTTATGAAAACACTTCATTATTTGAATCGGTATAATAATGATTATAAACTAAGTAAATAATAAATATAACATGTTAATGATTCTTTATATAGGATATATCATCCAATTACATATGATTTCACCATCATAATTATGATATTGTCCCTCGAGCGTACGTAATTTCTGTCTCCACGAACATGATGAGATTCATTCCCCATCGTAATCATTCAAGAATAATTATAATTTTATGATAAGGAAAATTTTTATGAACATAATATCGTCCTGGATATAAATAAAATACTTTATATCTATAACAAATACGACTAACGTAACCTAGTACATAAATTAAAACAAACCAGTTACCACCCGAAATGACGATACTACTAAAATATTATTAACATTGAAGTATTAAAGGAACAGATATGATATAATATTGATGTATATATTTCTGGAATAATTTAATAAAAATGGTTTAACAATTATACACTAGTTTAACGTACCATTGACCAAGAAAAATCACAAGGTAAGGGGTTATAATCTCACTTTTTATTCCCATTAGATTATTGTTATATTGGACACTAATTCATTTTGTGTGGTGTAGTTAGTGCCCATTATTTTATTCATGATGTAATATAAATTAATTAATGGGCCTTTACATCTTAATTGTATGATCCTTATTTCATGGGGTGTATGATTCGTATGTTACCAAATCGGTAAAGAAACTTAAAAATTCAATTTCCACTAATTGTGTTTTACACCTAATTCATTGATTACTTTACCACAAGACAATTTGAGAAATAACTATTTATTTACTTATGTAGTAAATTCAACTACCATTTTTGTTTATATACATTTTATACACATTATCACTCCATTTAAAAATTCTATAGTCATCAATATAATGTTGATAAATGTTATTTTATCTCTATTTCTATTCATTGAGTTAAACATCAAAGTCATTGGTGTTTTTTTACAAGAATATGTGTGAATATCCACGGATTTATTTAAACTTAATATCAAATCAAATTTAGTTTATTTATATATGTCATGCATAATTATGTCATTTATTTATCCCATACCTAAGTATATAGTCTTTGTAATGGAATTCATCTCATCTTACAATCAATTGAGAATTCGTCATTATCATGTGGAAAATTACTTTTATTTGGTGAATATTCTATGTATAGAAATAGTATATCCTGAATCCCTTTATTCTCACAATATTATAATGTTTTTATTACCACAATTATTTGTATTCAAGTGTCTCTAATTTGGTTAGAAACACATATTAAAATATCATTTTATATGTTTCAAAAATTTATTCTTCTATATCATTCTCATTAATGTCCATGATTTAAAAATGGTTTTAAGGTTTTATTTAAATAGACATTAAAGTTTTAAAATTACAATTCATATAAAAATATTCAAATTGGTATGGGAAACATTTATTGAAAAATCTATTTTTAAAGGATTATTGAAAAATAGTGAGACTGTTAAAGGTTTTGAAGAAAAAGGGGGATATTTCACTCAAAGAGTTTTGATGATCATTTTAATCTATGTCAATATCCTTAATTACGCTCAATTGAGGTTGATTTATTATAATAAAATTTTCTATAGTGTTTAAAATGAGTTATGTTTGACTGTGGATGTGTATATTTATATCATTCAAGGTTTATGGATAAAATATTGACGTTTAGTATTCAATTTCTAATATGAAGGATTATGTTTTGTTTAACCATTTTCATATGAGTAATGCATTGAACATACAATTTGACACGAGGATCCCACTATAGATCCTTGATGAATCGTTATATCTCATGAGACAAACTAGTGTCTATGCACAAGGCCTTGAAAAAATCTTATTTTTAGTTATGGAACATGGCCTTGAATATGTGATTATGAAGTCTGTCAATATGTATTCCATCATAATGAAAGTAGCTATTGATATTGCATGGGATTATTTGAAAACTATAATATCCATGGGATTATGTAAATAGAATTATTTGATTTTATCATTTCTATATTATGCTGAAGTTTTAGTTTAAATGCCTTTTGTTTTAGTATTCTACGTTTCCATTAATGTTTATGCTTATTTTTGAATGATTCTACTATATTGTTATTCTTACTGAGCATCTGAGCGCACCCTTTCAAGGATTTATTTTTCCCAAGACTTGAGGAATTATTTTAGGGTTGACCTGTATGGATAGGATAAGGATATAATTGTGTTTAAAAACGGAACAAAATGTTGATGATGTTTTTATTTAATTATGTAATGTAAAACTTTTGACTGTATCTAGTACATCCAAAGAAACTAAACTGGTCAGTCATTAAGGACATGATTCTTTGTAATCATGAAATTTTATTAAAATAATGCACTGCCTCTGGGATTCTCGGATCTGGGCATTACACACATGTTTAATGTCATATTCATGATATGAACATTGAGGTAAGAACATCACATGATTCAATATAATGAAAAAACACCATAGCTGGAGGATAAAAAAATCATTATGTGAATATTTGTTTCATGCATTGAAACATGATATTAGATGATTAAGTACGAAATTTTGATTCAATAAATATTGTTACATGTCATTTAGGTGTCATGATGACTAGGATTGATTCAAAACAATTATGTGAAAAATTAATGGATAATTAAATCCAACCTAAGAAATAATTATGATTATTAATATATGAATATGGGGGACTTGAAAAAGTGTTCAAATGTAGGGAACCACCAACAACATTACATAATTGGGGTACTTATAAAATGTTTTTTTTACAATTATGTTTTAATTTAATTTATTATAATTTAATATTTATTTCATTTTGAATTATATTATTCATTCATTCATATATTGAGTCAAAAGGATTCACTTTAATTATTTATACCTTCTTTTGGATATCATAATCACCGTTTATAATAAAATAATCATGTTACTTTTTCATAATTATGTTTTCATAAAGCATATGATAAATATCATACACACTAAAAAATTAAAATAATACTCATTTCATGGTTATATTAATCAGATGGATTTCATTTTTAATGTGCTCTCCAATTAGAATTTTATCATACTCAACAATTAAAATTTTATCATAAACACTACTTTGCATTCATAATAGTTTTTTAAGAATATAAATCATACTAACTCTTATTATGATAATCACCGTACACATTTTATTATAATTTTTCATATAGTGAGAACACATTTTAATTGTAATGATGACAGTTAAATCAAAATGATTTATTTTATTCAGATTGAATATTTATTATGAATTGATGAATTTGTTTCATTTTTAAATTAAGCAATGTTGTTCTAGGTTTTCATGTCCCTCCAAATTCTTAGGAGAAAATCCAACTATTAGAGGAGAATAAGACTATTAGAGCCAACACCTATCAATGTTATTTCATTTAAAAGATCTCAGAACATTTGAAAGTTTTGATACGTCATGAGATTGCTCTATGAAATCTATTCATCATGTGAAATGCTCTGATGTCTTGTTGTGTACTACTCATTCTACAAACTTTTGAATATTAACTGTTTTGTTGTATATAGATACATATATCCTTGGTGGTTATGATCGATGTCTTTGTGGATATTAAGAAAAATATGATGATCATTAGAATATTGATGGGTTCCATGGATAAGAAAACAGAGGTTCTGATTACTGTCTTAATCAATGGATGCTGAGTATATGTCGATAGAATACAGTTGATCATCATATCAAGGTCTTACCAATGTGTGGGTAAGACTAACATGATTGAAATTATAAATCAAGGGACATCCATCACAGGCTAAATGATACCCATATCATTACTATAAAAGAATTCCATTATTTTATATATCTTCATCATTTTAATAGAAATTGAATTATTTATTCTTTTAATCTTCATATTATATATTTTGTTACTCATAACCAATATGATTATAATAACACAATATTACACTTAATAAAATTTTTATTGTTCGGTATGATTGAGTACACATTATGACTGAATAATTGTATTGTTTTACATTGATCATCATAAATGTAGTGATTATGATATTTTATATGCTTACTATGATTGAATCATTTCCATGGTGTATACGATTAATTTTAATAATGATCTGTGCAATACATATTTTAACCAATATGACTAGGATATTCTTCATCATCAGAAATATGGCCCAGTCAAATTAATTCTTCTAAATATATTAAAATATTTTATAAGTGAATTTGTTCAAATACATTAAAAATGAAACATTTTAATGGATAAAAATTGAATTTTTTTAAAATTAAAATTCACCCCCCCTCGTATATTGTTCGAACTGAATATACATTATTATCCAAAAATTGTTATCAGACGAGGTTTCCATAGTTCATAAATGTTGTTTCATTACATTATAATGTTAGTTGAATTTGTTTTATGATCATTTTTTATATAAATATCAAATACACCAACATATACTTTTTGAAGAAGAAATTTTGTGTTGTCTTAATGATAGTTGGTCTAAATTTCAATTCGATTGATAATTTTAATCCTAAAAGACAGTATATTTTATATTTTTGTCATTATGAATACTAGAAATACACAATAAATACATTTTTTTATTAGAATGGCATTTGATAATTTTAAATGATGACTGGAGACTATAATATTCCTGGAAAGGAAGTGACACACATTATAATCAATAGAAACCATAGTATCAATTAATATAGAAGGTAAAAACACTTTACTATGTTAATTTTCATAAAATATATATAGTTAGATTTATTCTTGTGAATAATGCAATAGTATTTTTAAGAAACACGATATTAATAATTTTGGTACATCTAATGTGGTTAACACTAGAAGAGATTTAGAGAAGACTTTCAAGATTTTGAGTTCCCTTATAGAGAACATGATTGTATGGTACAAAATATGTTGACCACAATAGTTAATAGTCAAAAATCCGTGGGAGAGTAATGAATTGATATTGAAAATCGTGTTGATAAGATCATAGACATCATTCTTATAAGTGGAAATCAATAATGAACTATTGTGAATAAACCATAAATGTTAAAAATGGTACTCATGATGAATTTTATAGTACTCTTTTTGTAGGCAAAAACAGATTGTAAAAAGATCCATAAAATTCCATCAAAAAGAATATTTTGGATGAATTTACTAGTAATACATATCAGAACAATGAAAAGACTCCTTATAAGATTGTTATTTCTATAAAGTCAAATAATGTTGGGATTAAATTTAATTCAAGTCAATAAAAGCATTCATTGAAGGTGTTCTCTAATATTTCTTGAATAATGAACACGATTGGTGGAAAGAAAACTTTTCCATATAGATATAAGGAAATAAATATTGATAGTAAAGACATTGAATTATTTGTTATGATTAAATGAAAACTAGACACATCTTACTAGATTTCCCAAATCTGTAAATAATGTATAAGATACAAATTAATTCTCAATGAAATAATAAAACCTAATACAAGGAAAAATGAATTAAATCACTAAATGAAAATTATTCATGAAGTGTTTCTGACAAAGACTCATAAGATGAATCATTGGTCAATGAGAACTGCTGATAAAACTATATTTTGATTCTTTCCATAATACCAATTGAAAATAATTATTGATGGAAAATGAAAACATTGATGAATCCTTGACTAATATGTATCTAAATTCAAATTATATTGATAATAATGGAAATATTTCTATTGATGATTAAAATTCGTCAATGAAAGATAATTATTTACCATTATATGAAGATGTCTCTAGATTCTGAAAATTTCATGAAAATAAAAAATTTATTGTTTGTTAGAAAACTGAGATGGAATATTATAGAACAAAACATTCAAAATAAAATTATTAGATCCTTTTAAAGAACATGGAAGGAATTTCTTTTAAATTGATTTTATTTCATATAATATGGAGGAAGATAATTCAGAGAATGATATGATTTTAAATGATATTAAAAAACTTCTGTAAAAAATGTTTTAGATTAAAAACTTACTTGTAATTGTATTAATAACATTGATTAAAATTTTGTTATAATTCAAAAGTCAAAAATAATTTCTTTAAAAAGACATTTTACAAAATTTTCTTCTTGTTAAGATATTTTTTAAAACATGTTTAAATTACTTGATCAACAATGTAATAGATCAAGAATGTGATATACAAATTCAACGTTGTTTTATATTAACAATTTTTTTAAGGAAAATGCCCCCTCTACTCTATGTTTCAATTTAGAGGTCATTAGAAAAAAAATTAAATAAAATTCAATATATGGAATTTCACAAAAATAATGTTTTTTTTAAAATATGGGTTCCGGGAATTTTACAATCTTATATTTCTGGATTAAATAACATATTGATTCCAAAAGCATTATAATTTTACATTCAAGAAGTCCAATAATCAAAGAACACAAATAATATATATTCCATGAATAAGACTCGAAAAAAATAATTCATTGAAGACATTATTGAAATTGAATATGAATTATTTACCTTTTTAGAGAATTCAAAAGGAAATTTTGTTTGAATATGTGAAATTTTTCTTCTTGGAAAGTATTTTATTTCAAATTTTTTTAAAGGATCTTAAGAAAAAACATATAATGATAAATCAATAATGATATGAAAGATATGTGGTGAATTATAGGAATCATAATTTTGTTGTACACAATTCCATGGATGAATTCAGTCATTCTTACCATTGGTATGAAAATATATACAACCTAAAAATTAAAGAACTTATGAGACAAGACTTATATTGATAAATTGTAAAATACAGGTCATTTCATAGAATATTAGGACACTATAAAAATAGGAACATATATAAATTTACCAAGGAAATACATTCAGTGATCTATTGGAACTAGGATTTGATTCTTCAAAAGTATATGATCATTGTCAATATGGAATGAAATACCATTCATCATTGTTATATATTAGTGAAATATCAACAAATTATAGATTATATCTATGACCATTGACTTATTTAGTCGAATAAACAGTGGAATTATTGGATGTAAATAATAAATATATTGTTATAGTTTAGGAATAAAATTGATATAAATGGGTATAGTTTATAGAAAACAAATATTTTGTCGTTTCATGTTATAAAACACTTTCAGAAAATGTTAAAATTTTGAAAAAGTCATTTGAAAACTATTTGTAGTGATCATTGTAAAGAATTAGAAATTGTTGCATTTGAACTTTTGGTATAAGGATGTAATTACATAAAATTTTTCAAAACCTATAACTCCTCAAAAGATACTTGTTGTTGAAAAAGGAAATCATATTATTTTATAGATAATAAGAACCATGTCGAGTGAATATTAAATTTCCAAAGAAATTTGAGCTGAAGCTGTAAGTATTAATTTTTGTACTATAAATTGAGTTTTAATTACACCGTTTATTTATAATACACCATATTAATTATGGAATGCCTGAAAACAAAATTATCATATTTCAAGGATCTGTTATGGAAAGTATTCATTTTCAATAAATAGTTAATTTTCATATATTCTCACCCAAATCTAAGGATGGTATTTTTATGGGCTATTACACTATATATAATGTTTATAGAGGTTTAACAAAATTATTTTACTAATGAGGAAAAAATATATTTTAAATTTGATGAAAATGGTTATTTTTTATAAAAATCAACCAACTTATTCTAATGTGTTTTCGAAAACTAATTAGCTACTACTGATATAATGTTCTCCTAATTAGTAAAATAATCGAGAAATTGTTTCTAAAGTATTCAATCTATAATAAATTCCCACTTATGTTGAAAAACATGATTTTCAATACATAAATCAGTTGTTTAATTACAATATTTCCACCAATAGTATCACATTTGATTAAAATAAACCAATAATTACTTCATGTACTTTGAGAAATGAAGTTGAAAAGCGTGCATTCCATTCAAAATTATAACATAGAAGTCCAAATGATTCTCTAGGTGATTAATATTTAATAAAATTTTGTGATATGAAATAAATTAATTCGAATAGAATAATGTATAAACCATATATTAAAGACCTGAAGAAACTTCTGTAATTGCACTAAAATTGGTTTTTAGAAATATAATTTGTGAAGAAAATGGAATAATCTTTCAAAATAATGTAAGACTATTTAATAATGATATTATAAACAAGATAGAATATATAATATATAAACATATGAACTAGTATATAGACGTGAGTATATTCATATACTATTATCCATTAAAGCATTCATTAATTTCAAACATTATCAAATTAATTGGAAGTGTGATTTTCTCAACATATAACTTCACAAAGTCATTTTTTTAGAAATAATCATGGTTATGATGAAAAAAATAATCTTGAATATGATTTCAAAAATAAAAAATAATTATATAGACTTTAACAATCCCCTAAATCATGGTATGATAGATTTCGAAGATATTTTCTTAAATTTTTTAAGTGAACTGCTGGTAAAATAGTTTTTATACATAAAAAACATTTTGATTATTCAAATACGTGTCTATGACATTAATTTGGATCAAATCATCAATCTTTAACTGATTATTTTTCAAATATTATGATATATGAGTTTGAGATTCTAATGAAGTTTGAGTTAACATTTTTTCTTGGTTTTACGATTCCTAAAAAATAATAAAGGGCATATATATCCCAAAATAAATATATTTAATATTTTATTAAATATCATGAATTTGAAAACAGTAAATGTCTTAGAACTCCAATCGGTACCTCAATTACTCTTAAAATTGGTGTATCTAGACAACCAGTAATTCGAAAAACTATTAGAAGGACTATAGGAAGCCTATTATTCCTAATATCAAGTCATCCTTACTTTAGGATTTGAGTAAGAGTATCTACAAGATATTAATAAATTCATAATTAATATCATTTAAAAGAAATCAAAATATTTTTTTTAATGGGATGTATGGATTTGGGAATTTATTTGGTAAATGATTTTGAATTGAAAAGTATTACTTATATTGATTATAGTGGTTGTTGAGTGGATAGAAAAGAAAAACTGTAACATGACTTTTAATATGTGATTCATTAGTATAATGGTTTTTTATAAAATAGAATGAGTAGAACAATCCACTATTTTAGTAGAATATGTGTAGTTGAATGTTGTTGTGTCAACTGTTTTGGATGCAACGCACACTCACTGATTGTGGAATGTGTTTTACAGAAACTAAAATACTATATGATAACACTACTTCCATAGTTTTATTTAAAACCATTCACACCATTAATGCTAAAAAACACATAGATATTAGTCAACAGTTTCATATTGATCACACCAATGATGGATATATTAATTTTTATATTTATCATAATTCAATAACAGCATGTTTATAATTTTACAAAACCATTTCCTTTCGATAGATTTGAGTACATTAATAAGAATTTTGGAATGGTCACTGTAATGTAATAATTCATATCTACATCATGTTTAATCCATATTCATACATTAATTAATAGATTTAAATATTCAGAGTGCATATTATATGTTTTGAAAAAAAAAATCAATAAAACTGTTAGGTCCATAAACGTTTCTACAAGAAATTATTTTTTGTACCCAAAGTTATCATTCAAAAATTTATTTTTCTTACCCAAAATATATGTACCAAAACACTATTCATCATACCAAATATATTTATACCCATAAACAATTTTATGTACCCAAAATTTTTGTAAATAAATATATTTCTCATACAAAATATTTTATTAAAAAAAATTATATAGAAAGTTTCCATACACAATTTTTCCCTTACTCATTTTTATTTTTATCATATTATTTCCATAGTACACATTAGAAATAATTTAATACTCATTTTCACTATTCACATTCTATTTCTATAGTACGTGTTAAAAATATTTTTTTACTAATTTTTATTGTTACTAGTATATGTCCATCATATCCATTAATAAAATTTTCATACTGATTTTCACAATTAACATTATATTTCTATTATACACATTAAAATATTTATCATACCTATTTTATTAATAAGAAAAAATTATCCAATACCAAAAAATATATCTTGATATTTTAAAGGGTATAGTGTAGTATATTAATTTTTCCTCTTCAATTATATTCTATTTGATGTTAATTATATTAATATTTTATTAGAATAGTCATGAATACCATTTTTAAAAAACCACTAAATAAAAAACAATCAAGATTACAATTTTTCAATTTATTGGATCTTTTGTTACCTAATCTTAGCTGTAGAAGTTAAATTGTAATTTTTCAACATATATATAATGGGACCCTCCCTAATTATCCCATATAATATTTAATATTCTCAATGTTGAATATCATCCACTCCTCATATAACTACATCGAATAATTTGTTTTATTATATAATTACATGATACATATTTATCAATCGTATTCAACCTCTAAAAAAAGAAATATTTCTGAATGATTTCAAGGATATGTTTTTTATAGGAAAATCCTAGTTACATGATAATTCTATGACAAATTTGATTCATCTTTTAAAAGAATCATTTTGTTTCAATGATGTGGGTCAGTTTTTATTAAAAGACAATAATCATTTCAAGTACATATTTGTTTTGATGAATTTTGTCAAATGAATAATACATTTAATGTCAATAGAGAGGTGAATATTAAATTTCATATGTATGATATAGTTATTAATGTATCTGAAATATAATCTTTTCATTTATTAGTTGTTCATTCTGAGGTTGATGCATTTTTCTCATCTTACGAATTCAAAAGTGTAATATAAACTTTTATTAAGATAAAATCTGAATAATCTCATTTTCATTTCAATGAATGTAAAAGAAAAAAAATAGTTTTTCAAATGAAAAATCGTTTGATAGAACTTGGGATGTTTGGTTTTCTAATTCCTAAGAATGGTTTAAGGGATATTTTGATGGTTTTAGTTGTTATTTTCATTGAGTATTTGGTGAATATGAAAACAATAAACATGATGGATTACATTTTCAAAACCCTAAAAATTTAGTGTCTACTATGATCAAATATTAGTATATTATGTTTCCAACAATTATGAGTAGGATAGTTTTTGAAAATCCTATGTTGTTCAATCAAGCAGTTATGTCTGAAAGAAGAAATTTGTTTGTTTCCTAATGTTTTGGATGATACAATAATGAGATTTAAATTTTATTTTAATTATAAATCAAAGGAGTGTGATTAGTTTGTTGAAATAGAAACTAAAAAACAACTATTTTGATGGATTTAGGTTACTATAATAAAATCAAGAATGACAATATCATTGATTGAAAATAAATCCAAATATGATAATATTATAAAACCCAAGAATAAAAGTGTTTATATTACTGAAATTACTGCTCTGTGGAGAAAGGATAACGCTCAAAGAATAGAGGGAGATCTTAAATTCGGTTTAACCTCCATAGAAATCATTACTAAAAATATTTATACTCAATAAATAATCAATTAAGACATGAAGAAGAAATAGATAATATATGTAAATTTAGACATTCTTAAGGTTGAAAATCACTTGAACAGAAATGAAAAATTGATTAAAAATATTAGCATCTAGGAACCAATTCTATAATAATATGAAATCAATTTATCTATCAAAGATAATAAAAAGAACAAAAATGATCAATTGTAAAATAAACATCTAAAAATTTTATTTGCATATCATTTCTGAAGAAAAAAAAGATACCTATATGAGAATGGTACATGAATATCTTCCAAAATATCTTGAATTAAAAGAAGAGGTAGATAAATTAAATGAAACTAATGCAAAAGGGAATATTGATTTTGTTGATGTTAATCAATACATAGTTCACACTCTACCATGATTCAATGGAAATAGAAGATGAAACATGATGTTGAGCGCAATGTTTTTGATGAATATATAATGGAACATAGAATGGTTGGTAATAATCTGTTGAAATAATCATATATATTTCATGTAGCAGTGAATCTTTATGAAGATTAAATAGATGACATCAAAAATCTAGTGTATGTACTATTCGATGCATCCAACAAGATATAAAGTGATACTTCTCAAAAATTGTAAACATTTAGAGGCCAAAATTATGTAATACTTATATATTTAAATTGTTTAAAAATTATTTCAATGGCATTCAAATAGTGGTTGAAAATCTCTTTTCTGTAATATTGAGGTCACTTATATGAAATATTAAAATATAATGATTTATTATAGGTTTGTGGTTTAAGATAAGAAGATTACATTTTAGGAATCTCAGATTAAATCTCCTGAAGAGAAATTAATATTTAAAGAATAAATTCATAGTAACTAGGACCACATGTTTGATGGTCTATAACTAATACGTAGATCTCATAAATAATATATTGATAAATTTATGGATGATAAAAAATATTGAATGAAAAAAAAGGTTGTTGTTTTAGTACTTTTAAATAATTGAAATGAAAATAAAAACAAGTGAATTTTTTTCATCTTGATGTGTTTTATTTAGAACATTAACAAAATTATTTGACACCTTCGATATATTAGAATGAATGTTTTATATTTTGTGGACGTATATTGTTTCAGTTATTATACAATGATAAATTTCTTTATCAATTAATATATATATATATATATATTCTCAAACCCCTATTTTAGGTATAATAGGACATTCCATTTTCTCCTTTTAAAATCAATAAGGAATATAATGTATTATAATGGGGTAGAATGTATATGATAGGGTTAGAATACAAGATTGATAGTCAAATTATTAATGCTATTAGAAAGTGGGAATTTTTATTGAATTTGATCCGTAAGTATTTTATTATCCTTATGGGGAGGTTAATCATATTCAAACAATATTTCAAAGTGTTTTAAATCTCCATGTTATATTATTATAAATGTTATCTTTTGAATATGAAACATATAAATGATAATCTATTTGTTTTTACTCATAATTTTTTCATTCCAAAAAATAGGGATATTGATGTGTCATATTATTTTTCATTTTATATAAAAATATTTATTCAAATCACAAACTCTATTTCTATAAAATCATATTTTCTCATTTTCATTATTATGTTTTTTACTGCATATAAGAAATATCATACACATCCATAAATACAAATATAACTACATTTATGATAATCATAATGATATTTATAAATTTTATACCATACAAACCAATAACAATTTGATCATAAACACTAATTAAAATATTGTTGTATACACTTCTCATCTTTAATATAGATTATTTATCATAATAATAAAAAAACATATTAACTCCTATTATAATAATCATTGTGAAAATTTTATTGTAGTTTTTCATATCTAGAAAACTCCATGATAATTGAAGGAATAATTCTATATCAACATTATATATGGTATTCTATTTCAACATGAATTCTGTCAGTTGTCTGCTTCATGAGAAATAATATTATGTCCAGTTGTGATATGCTCAATTGATATTATTTAAAATTTTAAGAGTTTTGTTTTCCCTAGATTGATGTTGATCGTTGGTGATTTGGATCGAGGGATTCCATGGATGGGGAGATAGTTGTTCCTATCATTATAAGATTGAGGGATTATGAGGATTGAAAGACATAGGTTTTGATTACTTGATTAATCGAGGGATGCAGAGGATATATAAATAGATAGAATATGATCCTTGTGTCATGGTATTATACTACTGTTGGTAATATAGACATCCATGAATGTATAAATCAATGGAAATATATCCTTGGTTAAAAGAAAAACATTATATTTCAGTTAAAATAATAGTTTTCATTTAAAATTATAGAACATTACAAATGAAATTTAATTTTTTTTAAATATTAATATTTATATTATATATTTTTTTATCCTAAAAAATATTATTACAATAACACTAAAATACACTTATTTTGATTTTTTTATTTCTCAACAAAATTCATTATTGTTTTTGATTAAATAGTTACATTGTTTTACATTTGTTAATCATAACTATAGTAATTAAAAGCTTTAACATGATTACTAAGTTTAAATTATTTTTACTATGAATATGAATAGTTTTAGTTACAACATGTAGAATACATATCATAACCACCCCGATTAAGATATTCGTTATCTTCAGAACCATTATCAAATTCAATTAATTTATTAAAATTCATAAATCTATTTTATTAATTCAAAATTATTAAATTAATTTAAGAAAATACCTTCTAGGGGTAAAAATGATATATTTTTATCCTACAATTCACTAAACCCCACTCATGTATTGATCCATGAGCATATATATTATTATCCAAATTTTTTTTTTCGATCTCATTCTAATTCTCTCCCACAATACTAGTGATCCATTACACTATATATGATCAGTAACTGAGTTGAAGCATATCCTTGGGGATCATCTTTCTATGTTAAAAAGGAATTTTTTTAACATATAATGATTTCATTTTTTTTATTGATTGAAACATATGTGTATTCATGTGGTGATTGTCTAACTTAAAATGAGATTCAAAATCATTTCTATTCTAATTTATATCATTTTTCCCTAGTTCTCTCTAGTAAACTCTTCTTTTGATAGATTATTTTATTATCAAGGGTTTAAAATATATACAATGGAGTTGTGTCCATAAATATATTAAATTATCAATCATTATTATAATCTTAAATTGGATATTGTATGAGTTAATATTTGGTGTAATAAAAAAATTCATAAAAATAAACAATATTTCAATAATGGTATACAATAGAATTTTATGTATAATGAGATGAGTTGTAAAATTTAATATCAAATTAATAAATGATAAAATAAGGATACTAAAAAGCTTGTCATATGACTAATTCTGTTATTTCTACCATCATTCAGTTTATCATTGATTGTATCAATATTTTTATTTTATAATTCTATTCAAATTATCTCTTCACAAATTAGCATAGAATTTTTAATTTATATTACAAATAATAAAATTAAATTTGGAATATCATTTTTGAAACAACAAGGCTTCTCATATGAGAAAAACCTAGTTTTCCATTGTCCATTATTAATAACTTGATTGTGTCATTTCCATTATCTTTATGTAATGAGTGTCAAAAAATGAAGACATTATTGGGATTCCAATATTTTTTCATTTCTTTTTTATATTTCTCAATAAAAATTGATATCATTTTTTCTTAAAAATTATAAAAATTCCAATATTTACAATGAAATTTTTATATTCAGCATTTAATTACAACCCTTATCCAATATATCAATTACATGAGGTTAAAAATGTCATAAATATTTATATTCAACCAGATTAAGCAAATGAGTTGTAGGTAAAAATCAAAATAGAAAAAATATATGATTAGTATCCAATGAGTCATGATTCTAATTCACTAGGGGATAAAATTCTTCCACTTAACATGTAACATCCATGACCCAGAAGCCACTAAACCGGTGCTCCGAGCCGGGTCCTTACATAACCTTAAGTGCGCCTCCCAGTATGCCAAAGGCTGCTGACTAGCAGCGGGGGTATATGTAGTCAAGTGGGGAGACTATACCCCTTTATTATGAGAGTATTCCACAAGATAAACTACCATATTGCAGGAATAATAACAAATAAACAAGGAATATGTATTACAACCATTTCCACCAATAAATATGTCATGTCATACTACAAGTGAAGAAGTTAACAAATCCCACAATAAGACAATGACCAAATCCCCAAAATGGTTCTGACCCCATGTTTGGATCCTCCACCAAGTGCTACCCATGTCCACTCAGCTATCTAGCAAGGACCCTTTCCCTTGTCCTGACCTGAAAACATGAAGTCTTCTCGGGTACCCGACGGTGGCCCGAGCAGGGTGTGAGTACGACTCAGTAGGCTAACACCAATGGTGTCTACAAAATATCCAATATAAATAGGTATTCCATGTAAAAGAAATATGAATGATAATTACCAAGTGATTATTTAAGGTGCCATTAACCAGTTTAGAGCCAAATCCATTGCCACTTCCATTACCATTCATTTCACACCAATTATCATCACTTATCATTTCATCACATATCCATGGGTTAAACACATAGATTATGTTACATGAGTCAAAGGAAAAAATCACATGCAAGAGGGTAAACACCACAATGTACGATCTCACTAGGAACAACCCCCCTCATAGCAACCATATCCTCACCTGGAAGCCTCAGTCCGGCTGGATGCAACCATATCCTACCCTCGAATCCTCAGTCTAGTTGGATTCAACTGATAGGGAAATAGATAATCAGTAATATCCCTACCCTGTGCATTTAGGGTGGAGTTCCGAGCATCGGTCTTCACCTGACCCATGGGTGTAGAGCCTCAGTGATACCCCATACTACAAAGCCATGTGAACAAGCTTGTATATAAGTAACCATCAACCTCCAACCATTTCCCTGTGGTAAACATCATTCACAACAACCCACATGGGAAAACCCATTATACCTTAACCCATTAACACATTATCATTTCACATCATTTAACCATTCACCCAATTCCCATGTGTTAGGCCTATCTCACTAAGCATTCAACACTAGACTCATAATCTCTCCCATTATGGTCTTAAATCAATTTACACATTAACCCATTTAACCCATTTCAAATAACCCCAAGGTTATTTCCAAATCTAGGTGTATCAAATAACTTCTATTCCAAGTTCAACCAATCATGCCAACATAGTTATGAAGGGCTCTACAATTCATTACAACAAGGTCACATGTTTAATATAAAACCCTAAATCCGGGAAAAGTCATCACATCCCATGGATGGACCCAATTAGGTCAAGTCTATCCCAACACATACCATGAGGATCATGAGTTTTTCCATTTTCTATTTTATACACCATTATTTTCATACATGCCAATGTTTTCCAAAACATAACCAAAGAAAAGCATGAACACAACTAAAAAAGCACAAAACCCTAAATAACAATGGGATATAACATGTGTACCACCTACCATGAATCTGTAGATGGACTCACCCTCAATCGATCCCTTAGACCTCGAATCGACCAACCCTTGGAGCTTCAACCTAGAACTCACCATAAAATACGGTTTTAGGGTTTCAGAACAAGAGGGAGAGAAGACACAAACCCTAAACCATGAAAAGAACCAAGGAGGAGATTATCTATACCCGGAGCTTCAATCTGCAACCAACGGCACAAAAAACTCCATAGAAATGAGGGAGATCGATCTCTTGGAGGTCATGGGCGAATTGGTTCGTTCCTAGGGTGAAGAGGGAGGAAATAGAGAAAAATACAGAGTTGGGGTTATAAAGCCCGTATTGGCAAACATGTACTTTTTCCAACATTATGTGGCAGCTAGGTTTAGCTGCACGGTTTAGAAAATGGTGCGCAAAATGTGTGCATTCTACTGTCTAGAGGGGGAGGGGTCGCATGGTTTTTCCTTGGCAGGTTGCATGGTTTTCCAAAAGTTCGCAAGTCGTGCACCCAACCCTGTCTTGGCCAGACATCCCTTCATTCGTGCCTTGAGCCCCTGGAATACCCCAAGGCCTATCATTATGTTGATCAATTTTTGGGGATTTTTGTTTTATGATTTTTCATCAAACTATTATGGTTTTTGTTATACACATATATATATATCTATCTCATCCACTATACTCTCCATATAAATTAGGTTTTCGACTCCACTATTTGATTTAGATTTAGATATGTTTTTGTTAGATCGAGATTCACATAAATCTAGGATCTATGAATCAAATCGTGTTATAATTCTAGTTTTTTTTCTATAAAATTGGGGTTTCCCATAGATGAGAACTATTTTCCAATATTAGTTTGGTAGGTGGAAAATAATTATAATCCCAAATATTTTTATTGCAATTATGTTCTAGTAATTTGAAAAATACTTCTAGATATTTTTCAGTTGACTTTTTTACTGAATAAATAAATTTTTTGAATTAATTACTTCATATATATAGGAAATTGGCAATTGATATTATAGATTTATATAATAGTAATTGATGGAAATTTTTATCTAATATGGATATTATTATGTTGAATAATTAATAGTCATATTATTTATATAAATATGTAATTATTTAAATTATGATAATTATTTTTAGAATCGATTATAGAGGTATTCAATTGGTATTATTAATTGATTGAATTGGAACAATTTACTAATGAAATAGATTTTAATTTTTATTTTAGTTTAAATAATTATTTGATAAACTAATTATGGGTATTTAGTGATTTTCAATGAAATTATTTAATTGTAGAATTTATTAATGGAATTTGATGGGCATAATTAATTGATTATTTAATTATTACAATTCATGAGATTATTTATTTTTATAATTATGTAATGGGTTTGGTGGGAATAATTAATTATGGAAATAATTAATGTAATTATTTTGATTAATTAGATATTTAATACAATAATGGGATTAATTAATTGATAAAATAATTAATAAAATCATTGTGATTAATTATTTGTTAATTAATTAAAGAAATTGACTTGAAAATAAATTAATTATTTAATTGAAAAGAATGGAGAGGATTTATTAATTGTGGAACTAATTAATGGAATTAGTTAGATTAATTAATTTGAGAAGTAAATAATGTGAATTGTTGTGTTAATCTGACATAATAAGTTATATTAATTAACTACTAATATAATTAATGGTGATTTTTATGTCAATCTAATAGAATGAGTTATATTAATTAATTTGAGATTTAATATTGTTGTACTGTTGTGTTAATGAAATTGAAATAATTATATTAATTACTTATTAAATTTATTAAATATTATTGTTGTTTTATTACAATTTAATGAATTAGATTAACTAATAGTAAAATTGATTAGCGGATATTCTTTAGTTAATGATATTTAATGAGTAATATTAATTAAATAGTAAATTTATTATTAGAGACTATTGTATTAATGAAATTTAATTTGTTCAATTAATTAATCAATGATTTAATTAATTTGGAATGTTGTGTCGATACAATTTCTTGAATTTGATAATTAATTTTTAGCTTATTATGAGTTATTGTGATTATATAATTGAGATAATTAATAAATGAATTATTTATGATATATTGAGATTCGAGAATTTTGATCATTAATAAGGGAATTAATTGTGAAATATTGATATTTTGAAAGAGATAATTAAATTTTAAAATAATTACAGGAATTTTAGTTATGGATATTGATAAATGAAATAATGAATTAATAAATTGGATTATTGTAAAAAATAAATTTTGGAATAAATTAATGATGTTTATCTGATAATCTAAATGCTAGTGTAGTAATGTACTTTGTGTGATTGGTTAAATGTTGAATTGACTTATGTAATTGAATTAATTAATTAATTACTGAATTATTCAATGTTATTGATATGAATAATAAATTATTGAATAAAATAATATTATTTAGGTGATTAGATAATTGTAAAATTAGCTAGAGAAATTTGTGTGATTATTTAATTTTTAAATTATGGTGTGGAATAGATGTGATTAGTGATTTTTTTTAATTAATTAAAATAATTGTTGTGATTTTTAAATAGTATAATTATCTAAAATAATTGATGTGATAAGTTCATTGTTCAATAAATTAGATTAATTGATGTGATTAGTTAGATGATTAATTAATAAATATTATTTATATCATTAGTTAATTGTTAAATTTACTAGAGGGATTGATGGGAATAATTAATTATATAAATAATTAATGTTATTAATGTGATTAGTTAATTTTATAATCAACTTGAGGAAAATAATTTGATTATTTATTATATGAATTATTTTATTTTATTTTACGTTATTAGTTATTACTCATGTTAACTAATGAATTTTTTTTCATTAATTAATAGTTGAATTAGTAATTGAATTGTTCGGGATAATAAATTATTGAAATTATTATTTTTTATGGTTGTTAAAACTTTTAATTGATTTTGATGTTATGAATGGTAACCTGGTCATTTTTTGTCAAATAATTTATGGGAACATAGAAATTCTAATGTGTGATAATATGACTATTAACATTGTTATTCAATTGACAAATGAAGAATGGTGACATGTTTATTCCAATGTTTTATATATGAATGGTAACATAGGAATTTACCTATGAATTAATTAAGGAGAACTGGGTCATTATTGCATGTATGAGTTAATGAATGATAACATGGTTAATCTTATACTAATTGAATTAATGAATGGAATCAATGAAATTGTGAGACATGATATCTCTTACTAATTATTCAGGATTTGTAATGTGCTGAACAAGTTATAGATATTTGATACGACACAAGGAAACAATCGGGTTCAAACTTGATGAAAATAATGTTTTGAGACATGATAATAACTGTGAATGATTTGGGCACCACAATTTTCTGAATAATGTATCGAGGTACTGGTGACTATGGAAACCCATCAATTTATGTGGTTAAATAAATATTAATTTATAATTTGATAATTATTTTCATAGGAAATATAATTGTTTCTTTTTAAAACTACATACACATTTTATTAACTCAATGTTGTTATAAACATTTATAGCAGTGTCCTACATAGTTTCAGTTATGACCTACACAAGCATTCTAATCCTTATCGAAATAGATTTCATGGTTGTGTGTTATGATAATGGAAAAGTTCCAATAATTTATGGTTTTGGTGGGGTGGAGCATGGATAAAGGAAACAAATGTGGTTCTGGACCCAATTGTGTTTCGTCTGTGTCTTTATATTTGATTTTTCATCTTGAATCATGGAATGTATGTTAGCATTCCATATTAATTGTTCAGTTTTGACCATGTACATCAGGCATTGTTTATCATGATATATTGGTATTTTTTGGTTATTTAATGTATTAATATAATTTAATTCAGTGTGTTTATTAATAAGATGAAACAATATGATATATTCTCCAATTATAGAAAAATATGAAATCGATTCAAGTTTGAATCCTCTGACATTTTTAGAGTCCCACCAGAGGTTTTTTATCTTAACTTCCACATAAGGCCTCGTTAATTACCCACTGTACTATAAAAAAAGACATTTATAAAACCCAAACAATGATATTCAATTAATTAAAATTATTATATAGAATTCATGGGTGTCAAACCCATAGATAAAAAGCATTTCTTCTAAATTAAATATGTAAACTAAAATTGAAATTGTTTATTTCATTGGATAAAAAGAAATAAAGTAGCAAGGATTAGGGTTGAAATAATTAAGACAGTCATTCCGGGTTTAGTGATTTTTGGTTAGTATGCTAGGAATTTTATGAAATTGTATTAATTGAGTTTTCGTTTGGGAGTTGTGTTATCTAGGGTCCTTGGTCATGGTATCTCACCAAAGTCCTATTATTGTTCCTATGTAATGGTCATATAGTGATCCAAAACCATATTTTCACATAAGTGACCAGACTGTGTAATGGTCATACACAATCTATTGTAATTAATTGATGAAATTATAATAATCCACATCAAATCACAAGAAATGGCAATTTAGTTGGAAAAATAAAGATATTGGAATTAATAAATGGTGTTTAAATCAATCAAAAACATGGATAATGAATATTAATATTGCCTAACCAGAAATAAACATACATCACATCAACTACTACTAGATTGAATACACACTCATGATGCAACTGAGTAACATGATTACTGGAAGATGCATAGCAGTGAATAATTCCTCAAGATCATCACTAATGGTCCAAGAGACATCATTTGATGTTCCTTTGCTTTTTCTACCCCTTAGTGTTTGGGTATTGAGGTTGGGGGTATTGTATTTAGGTGTTATCTGTCGAACATTTTGACCCACATCACATTACTTTTACTATCCGTCGATGTCATCGTGTTATGTACATCAGTAACCTGTCGTGTACATCTGATCCAATATTTCATCTCCACATTGGATCTACATATGATTATTTGACTATTTGAATTTTGTAATGATTTTTACTATTAGTAAATTATGTTTACATGGATTTGACAATATATACCATTATCAAAACATGTCCAGTGAAAATATTTTTCACATGAAATGGTCACGACGTGAACTCTTATTACAAAACATGTAATCAGTGTTTCTTTAATTTCCATCTTAGTAATATCCTTAAAAATCAAGTATTACACAATGATTTTGCCCCCATTTTCTTCCCTTTTCATTCCATTTTCAAATAATCCTCATTTCCCTCCATAAAACATAAATATTGATAAATCACCCACAACAAGGATGGATTTATCAATTATATATAAAAAAAATATTATAACACCACTAAAATATATGAATGAAATAATTGTAAAATGACTGACTAGTTTAGGTAATTGTTTTGTGGAACCGAGGCTCAGACGTTATAATGATATATTAGAGTCAAATATTATATTATTTTTCTAATTTCATACTACTTGGGGAATTCATACAGGATACTAGGAAGATTCGAGCCTTACTTTTGAGATTCTAAATGGTTTTATCTATACCATTTATGGGGGAGATTCTAGTAGAAATGGTGTAATTTTATTAAAATTTGTTTTCTGTTAAAGAATAATATTATTTCACCTTTGGGGTGACACTAGTTTTGTGATTATGGTACTGTATATAAGATTTGTTGAGAGAAAGATCATATTCCAATACGACACGAGAATTGAAATTTCTAGCATCATAATTGGAACCTAGTATTATTTGAGTGGATGCATAATTTTAGGCATGCTTAAGAAAATTAATTATGGGTAAATAGTTGAACTAAAAATTTCATTCCATTCGTGGGAAATTTAATTGAAAAATGTGCCTAATGTGTAATTTATAAATATTTAAATATTATTCATGATGATAATAAATTGGTGTATATATGTGAAACATGAATAATTATAATTGTTTATCCTTATTCACAATGACCTAGATATAATATGGTAAAGTGTAGAGATAGACCCTCAATCTTGAACATGTAGGGGGAAAATTGGAATGGCTTTATATGATATTGGGTAAATTAATATTGTTATTTGTGTCAATGTAAAGAATTAAGAATCCTTTTTTGTCCCTTTATGTTGGTTATTATTGAAGTGAGAATACCATAGTCTGATAAATTAGTTGTGGGTTATAAAAGGGACTGCCTAGTTGTGGATCATTGTGGTGATATGTTGGTTGGAAGGAAGTCCTAATACATTAAAAAGGTAAAATTATTTACACAGTATGAGCTATCATTGGTGTAAAGGGATGTTTTTTTATTGTGCATTGATGAGTTATTTTTTTAAAATTTAATTAGTGACAATCATGTCATGAATGTTAACATCATCAATAGTACGCTGTGAAATTTATAGTGTTAGACCGTAATACCTGAATGTTTTGGTTAAATATTGGACCCCTTAGTCATTGCGCTTGTTAATTGGTATTTTTTGATTTGGATGGTGGGATAAACACTATCAATAGTTTATAAATGAATAACTTATTATGATAATGATTAAAATATTAATAGGAGGGATGATGATCCTTGGTTATGTTGAAATACAACATTTCATGGTGGTTTTTTATAGAAAGAATATGTTCCAATGTTGAATTATTTCTTATAGTTTTATGGAACATTGAGTTTGGAAACATGTTGGGTATATTGGGGATTTTAATCTTGATATAAATACCACTTTGAGGAGAATTTGTTATGTGAGTTCAATGATAGTGAGAATGAATTCAAAGGAAATAATGTTCTAATATTTCATGTGATTTGAAAATTGGGAGGGTGAAGGGAAACCATGGAAAAGATAACCAGACATACATGCTCTACAGACTGATCTTTATGACATGAAATATTAGAGAAGATATGGATTACTTTTTGAAGATGAGTTTTCATAATTTTGGGAGATGATAAGATCACAACAATTTTTTTAATTATTTTAGTACTTGATTACAAGTATTCATTTGGATTTTAGTATGTAATTTCAAATAGGTTTTTAATTGGAAATGTTGTTTTGGAAAATTTGAGAAAATTGGAGGAAAATGGGTTATGTGGTATTGGAGCATAATTCTCCTAAAATTTTCATTCTATTAAGATTAATTGTGCACCCCCTTTATAACAAGAACCCTGGTAGGGAACAACATTGTGAGAAATTTTGTGCCACATCCTAGGAAACCAATGACAGGTTTTAAATGAAACACAATTTTAATTTTAAAAAAATTCATGTTCATTAAAAACAATCTATTTTGACTAGAATTTGACCCTATGATGTATTTCAAGAATCCAGATCTCATTGGAAGAATTATTTGCCCTACTATCCCCTGTTAAATCAGAATTGAAGCCCATATAAATGGTCTACTCCTCTCCCATTAAGTCAATCCTCTACGAGTTCTTTTCTATTTTCCCTCTTTCATTCCACTATTCACTGATCTAATATTCAATAATGGAGAGATTTATATTTATTTGGAGTTATATATATTACTGATTAAAGAACTAGATATAGATTTATATGTTCTGGATTTCATTCAGTCCTGATTTGAAGTTTTATGATTCATATATCATTCTACATCGTTGTGCTACTCTATGTTTTTGGGTAGTTCAGTTGGGTGATCATGAAGGACCCCGGGACACCCTGAGAGGGGAGGGGTGAATCAGGGTGACCACTTTTTCTTTTAATGTGATGGATCTCGTTCCCACATTGGTAGGAACTTGTTGAACCTGTATGATGATTATGATCATAAAGAAAACATTCACAAGAACAGAGAAGACACAACCATTTTTACTTGGTTCACCACTAAGGGCTACGTCCAAGGAGCATACGCCGACAGGTTGTCGGTCTTACCAAAATCCACTATGCTTCACTAGCTGTAGATTACAAAAGTCCGGGTACAGTCACTCTGTCCCAGGCTCACTGCCTTTACAAAGGTTCAGGGATAGCTCACTGCTTCCCTCAGGTCACTCCCGTTGACTCCCCCTGGCTCACTGCCGTTGGTGAAGTCCCACTTAGTTTATAGACGTGAAGGTCTCTTCATCATTTGCATAAGAGTGCATCCTTTGTTGTATGTAGATGCCCTATTGATGTCCGATTCTCACCAGAAAAATAATATCACGTTTACTCGAATGTATCGGGTAGTCTCTCGGCAGTCGTGCAGCTCCAAACAGGCCGGCGGGCTTCAGCAAAACCTGTCGCGCTTCTCCAAGTCAGACGCACAAGTCCCAATACGGCGCGCAAGTCCAAACTGGCATGCAAGTGTCACAAACGCACCTGCACTATGCTTCCTTCCACAACAAAGAACTTGCGCGGTTCACTTCCTTTCACTCTGAAACCGCCTTGGATGCAAAGCAGAGAACCAGAGCGCATGCTCTACTTGCACGACCAAACTACCACCTGCGCGACTCAACCACCTGCGCGACGAGAGCTCGAACAATCTCTCAGCCTTGATCTTCGTAGAAAATGAGGAGGGGTGGTCCAGTATTTATAGGCAAACTGGACCCCCTGCGCGGAGGCGTGCAAGTCCCTCAGCGGAGCGCAAGTCTTGTCCCCAGTAACCTCTGTCGCGCAACTCACTTGCGTGACCCAACCAACACCTGCGCGACCTTCTTTCCTTAGCCAAATATTGATGTTCTGATCCTCAAAAACATATGGCGCCCATGTCTTTCATCCTCCAAGAGCTCAGCGCGCAAGTACCTTTGCCAAAAACACTTTACTTTATTGGCCGATTTTCAGGGCCAAAAATTTGGCAAACATTGGGAAACGGCGCCACCTTCACTACTGTTTTATGCTTGAACGGTATGATCTCTTTGTTGGTACCCATCCTGAACTTCCACTGAGGATTGACAACAAACACAAACCATACGCCAAATCATGCTTTCAAGACCCTGGTTCCAACAATCTCCCCCTTTGGGTTTGTTGACAATTAGAATAAATTCAATAGATCTCCAACCATGAGAAAACCCAAAACGCAAGAATCAACTCAGCCAACACTCTAAGTCTACGGGAGAAATTCTCGGTGTAGAAAACAAGAGAGGAAGCTTGAATTGGGTTCCAATGTTTTGAAATTCTCTCCTTCTTATACTTCACATCCCAGAAGCATTACTTACCTTGAATTTATGCTTTTCTCCCCCATTGACAATAAAACCAAAGAACAATAAGTTGTGAAACGTTCAGCTCAAGCCACACTCCCCCTGGATAGTATCTCCCCCATAAACCTGCATCACAGCCATAAGTAGATAAAAAAAACAGTGAAAACCAACGGGGAGAGGGGATTTCCGGAGCCTCCTTATGCAGTAGGAGGTGGTTGAGCACCGAGGTTCAACCGATGCTTCTCAAACACAGCCGTGGACAATGGCTTGGTTAGGATATCAGCCACTTGCTCATTAGTTCCAACATGATATATTCTAATCACGCCTTGTTCAACCTTTTCTTTTATAAAATGATATCGTATTTCAATATGTTTTGTACAAGAATGCTGAACCGGATTCTTCGTAAGATCAATTGCACTTTTGTTATCACAATAAATCACCATTGGTTGCTTCAACTTATCACCAATATCTGCTAGCTGCTGCTTCATCTAAAGAAGTTGAGTGCATGCTTTTGTGGCGAAGATATACTCAGCTTCAGCAGTACTAAGAGAAGTAATTTCTTGTTTCTTGCTCAACCAGCCAACACATTTATTCCCAACATAGAAAGCTCCACCACTAGTGGACTTTCTGTCTACTAAATCACCAGCCCAGTCAGCATCAGAAAACGCTGATAATTCACTGTCCCTGTCTGCAGCAAAAAATAACCCGAAGTTATGCGTGCCTTGAATATACCTCATGATTCTTTTTACTGCTGACATATGTTCCTCCTTTGGATTACTCTGAAAGCGGGCCGCAATGCATGTTGCAAAGACAATATCTGGCCTTGTCGTTGTCAGATACAGTAGGCTTCCAATGATCCTCCTGTACATGGTGGGATCAACAGAGTTCCCATCCTCATGCTTTCCAAGTTTAGTTCCAACAGCAATCGAAGTTGACATTGGTTTGGAGTCTTGCATATTGAACTTCTTCAGCAACTCTCTTGCATATTTTTCCTGAGAAATGAAAGTGTATTCCTTCTTTTGAATCACTTGCAATCCCAAGAAATATGTGAGCTCCCCAATCATAGACATTTCAAATTCTTATTTCATGTGGTTGGCAAATTCATCCACTGATTTCTCCCTGCTGCCACCAAATATGATATCATCAACGTAGACAAGAACCATGAATTGATCTTTTGATGAATTCATCACATAGAGATTGTGATCAACTCCTCCTCTTTTGAATTCCAACTTCTTGAGATATGAGTCCAGTCGTGAGTACCATTCCCATGGTGCCTTCTTCAAACCATATACGGATTTCTTCAGTTTGCAGACCTTTGTTTCATCTGTACCCAAAACAAAGCCCACTGGTTGTTCAATGTAGACTTCTTCTTCGAGTACACCATTCAAGAATTCGGTCATGACATCTATTTGATATACTTTATATCCTCTTTGGAGTGCCATGGAAAGGAAAAGCCTGATTGACTCCAGTCTAGCCACTGGAGCAAAGGTTTCTTCAATATCAATGCCTTCATTCTGAGAGTATCATTTACATACCAGTCGTGCCTTGTTTCTGATGACACTTCCATGCTCATCAAACTTATTGTTGAAGATCCATTTGGTACCAATTACATTTTGACCTTCGGGTCTCTGGACAAGATCCCATGTCTGATTCTTGTCAATCTGATCTAACTCATCATTCATGGCTTTTACCCAGGATTCATCATTTGCAGCTTCTTCGAATGAGGATGGCTCTACAACTGATAGAAATGCAGATTGCGTGTTATTCCTCATCTTCCTTGTTTGAGGGGGTGCACTCCTGTCCCCAATTATGTTGGATGGATCAATCTCAGCTCTTATATTTCTCCTGTGAGGTTCAGCAGCATTTTCTTCAGCCATTGTTTCTTCTTCAGATTCTTCTTCTGAGTCAACATCACGATGTGACAGCTGAGTGTTTTGAACAACTTCATCTATTTCTGCACTTGAATTTTCTTCACGTTCATATTCTTCCTGACTTTCTATCACATCATCATATGATGTCCTTGAAGCATTTGTGGTTTTCTCTTCAATTATCTTGACATCACTACTTTCCACAATTCTTCCCAAACACTTGTTGAAACATTTGTAGGCTTTTCTGTTCATTGATTAACCAAGGAAAATTCCTTCATCTGTGTTGTCGCCATATTTCCCTTGATTTACTTCTTTGTTCCTGATGAATCACTTACTTCCAAAGACACGAAAGTATTTTAGAGAAGGCTTCCATCCATGCCACAATTCATATGGTGTCTTCGTCTCACCCATATAAATTCCTGTTTGATTCTGAATGTACACTGCAGCTTGAACAGCCTCTTTCCAGTAATTTCGTGTAATACGACTCTCAATCAGCATAGTTCGTGCCATGTTGTTCACCTATCGATTCCTTCGTTCAACAACTCCATTTTGTTTTGGAGTTCTCACAGCAGCTACATCATGTTGTATCCCATGCTTCTCCGGATAATTTTCAAATTCAATGGACGTGTATTCTCTTCCATTGTCAGATCACAACACTTTTATTGTTCGTCTAGTATCATTCTCTACGATTCGCCGATATGTTTTCATGCAGTCAAGGACTTGTCGTTTCCTGTGAATGACCATCACACATTCCATTCTACTGTAATCATCTATGAAAAAGAAAAAGTACCTTTCTCCATGAGTTCCAGCAACATTTATTGGACCACAAACATCTGTAAGAATCAGATCAAGAAGGTGAGATGCCTTTTTCTTCTTTGGCTGATATGAACTGCAGACTAGCTTCCCACGAATACAAGCATCACGAGATTTTTCACGCTCACGCTTCATGTTGGGGATGTTTATGACAATTCTCAATTTTGATATTTTCTCAATGTCTTGTTGATTGATGTGTCCCAATCTTCGATGCCACAAATTGTTTTCTTCTTCAACAGTCATGTAACACACATTTTCTTCACTATCAACCTGATATAAGTTGCCTTCTGTTCTGAATCCTTTCATAAGTGAATTGCCGGTTTTTCCCTTGATAGTGCAGCCTTTCTGATTAAAATTAACTATAAGTCCTGAGTCATAGAGTTGACTCACGCTGAGGAGATTATGACTTAGGCCATCTACGTAAAGGACTTCAGTCTTCTTTAGTTCTCCATTAGCTAATTGGGTACTTCCACTCCCTCTGATTTTTAGAGCCACATCATTACCAAATCTTACTGTACCATCAACATTCTTTATGATATTCGTTAGTAGTCCAGAATTACCCGTCATATGAGATGAACAACCGCTATCCAGAATCCAGGTACTGTTGTTCTTTGTAGCTTTAAGGGCTACCTCTGCAAGGTTCGATTTCTCAATCTTCTTTCTTTCCTTCCATGAGACATTAGATTGAGTATATAGAACTGATGGCCTTTCAACTATCTCTTCCGCATACCCAGGTTCATCATAGTCAAAGTCTTCTGTGAGAGGTGAGAACCTGTATGAAAGAGCAACACTGTCTTGCTGACGAGACTTGACTTGTCTTGAACTTCGGTATGAGGTGTCGATGTCTCTTCTCTGTCTGCAATTAACGGCCTTATGACCAAAGTTAGAACAACGAAAACAATATCCATAGAAATTATTTCTTCTATGAGAATAAGGATATGAGATTGTTCTCCTTTATCGAGCATCTATATCTTCTCCATTCAGATAGATTCTTGCCTCTTCACAATAAGACATGGTATGGCCCAGATAGCCACAGAACTGACACTTCATGAGAGGAAATGTCTTCTCACTTGAGTTTCTCCTTATACCTTCTTCCTTGGGAGAATAGTAAGACTGTATGTCATTTTTGAAAGTTTGAGGATAATTTTCAGGTCTCCTTTTAATTTGGATTGAGGGTTCCTTTTTCAGCACTCTAGGTAACATTTCATCATGTTCAACTTTCATCTTGTCTTTATTTTGGATCATTTCACTTCCAGCAGTTGATGACTCAGCCTCACAGCCAATTCCACTCTTTCCCAAGCATGCTGGTCTTTGATCACTCAAGATTTTTCCAACCCCATCTGAACCACACTTGGCTCTTGCAAGTAATTCTGCATCTGAGAATCTTCCGAACTGTATTTTCTTCCTCGATTCATTTGGAATTGATTCAGTCTCTAGTTTACTCCTTAGAGTAACTACTTCCTCCTAAAGACCCTCAACAGTCTTGGATTTTTCATCCAGTCTGGATGTGAGGTCATTGAAGACCTTTGCCTGCTCTTCCATTCTCAGCTTCAGATCAACTGTATCATCATTGCTTTCAATTATTTTAGATTGTACCTTCACAAATTCTTCCATTCATTCAATTTCAGCTTCATGTTGATCAACATATTCAGTTGATTCTTCTACAATTGATTTCCACTTATTGTAGCTCTTACATTTAATCTTAATCTTACTTACTGCATCCTTAAGTTGCACCTCAGGATCTACACAAGTTCTCAGTTGTTTTTCTCCATCAGTGTCTTCTTACTTTTCAACAGTGGCCATCATAGAAGCATGGTTCCCAGTTTTGAATTCTGGTTTTTCTTCATCACAGAATTCATTGTCATCTTCTTCATCTTCACAGACAAAAATCTTCCTTTTCATTTTCTTACCATATTTGAAGTCTCCCTTTTTTAAGAACCTTATCTGAGGCTTCTTGATGTTTTCATCTTCACTGTCATCATCATTGATATTCTTCAAGCACTGAGAGGCAATATGCCCAACTTTTCCACAACGGAGACATGCTAGAGGTAACTTCCCATTGAATTTCCCTTTCCCCTTCTGGAACTTCTTTGCAATGAGAGAAAGAATTTCTTTCTCTTCGTCATCATCGCCGCTACTATCCTTTGAGATTTTCAATTTATCCATGGCCTTGAATTCCATTTCCTTGCTCACCCGAGTCGTAGCATCTTCTAGTTTGACTCTCATTTCATAAGCAACCAAGCTGCTTAGTAGATCATCTAGAGAAAGTTTGGAAAGATCTCTTTCCTCAAGGGCTGACACCTTTGCATTATACAGAGGTGGAATTCTTCTTAATATTTTCTTTACTATATCAGTATCTTTGATTTCTTCTCCTAGACCCCGAATTTCTCCATCCACTTTAGTAATTCGATGAAGAAAGAGTCTGCATTCTCGTCTGGATGCATCTTCAGATCATCAAACCGATTGTGTAGCACTTGTAGTTTTGCCTCCTTCACTTTGCTATCTCCTTCATAAATATTCTCAAGTTTATCCCACATGGATTTTTCTGAGGAGAAATTCATCACCTTCAGGTAGATCCAATCAGAAAGGGCTGCAGTGAGAGCATTCTGAGCTTTAGCATCTGCATCAAGAAGTTTCCTGTCTGTTTCAGTCATAGCCAGGCCTGTTGGATCAGTGACTTGTATTCCTTGAACAGTAGAAAAAAGAACTTCCATTCCAAGAGATCTTAGATGAGATCTCATTCTGTTCTTCCAGATCTGGAAATTACTTCCATCGAAGTGAGGGACTCCCCTGATATTAACCGTGTTTTCCATGATGAAAAGGGGCAGATTCAACACCAGCAGCCTTTACCCTCTGATACCACTTGAAGGACCCCGGGACACCCTGAGAGGGGAGGGGTGAATCAGGTTGACCACTTTTTCTTTTAATGTGATGGATATTGTTCCCACGTTGGTAGGAACTTGTTGAACCTGTATGCTGATTATGATCAGAAAGAAAACATTCACAAGCACAGAGAAGACACAACCATTTTTACTTGGTTCACCACTAAGGGCTACGTCCAAGGAGCATACACCGACATGTTGTCGGTCGTACCAAAATACACTATCCTTCACTAGCTGTAGATTACAAAAGTTCGGGTACAATCACTTTGTCCCAGGCTCACTGCCTTTACAAAGGTTCAGGGATAGCTCACTGCTTCCCTCGGGTCACTCCCGTTGACTCCCCCTGGCTCACTGCCGTTGGAGAAGTCCCACTCAGTCTATAGACGTGAAGGTCTCTTCATAATTTGCATAAGAGAGCATCCTTTGTTGTATGTAGATGCTCTATTGAAGTCTGATTCTCACCAGAAGATGAATATCACGTTTCCTCGAATGTATCGGGTAGTCTCTCGGCTTTCGTGCAGCTCCAAACAGGCCGGAGGGCTTCAGCAAAACCTGTCGCGCTTCTCCAAGCCGGACGCGCAAGTCCCTATACGGCGTGCAAGTCCAAACTGGCACGCAAGTGTCACAAACGCACTTGCGCGATGCTTCCTTCCACGACAACGAACTTGCGCGGTTCACTTCCTTTCACTCCAAAACCGCCTTGGATGCACGACAGAAAACCAGAGAGCAGGCTCTACTTGCGCGACCAAACTACCACCTGCGCGACTCAACCACCTGCACGACGAGAGCTCGAACAATCTCTCAGCCTTGAACTCTGTATAAAATGAGGAGGGGTGGTCCAGTATTTATAGGCAAACTGGACCCCCTGCGCGGAGGCGCGCAAGTCCCTCAGCAGCGTGCAAGTCTTGTCTCCAATAACCTCTGTCGTGCAACTCACTTGCGCGACACAACCAACACTTGCGTGACCTTCTTTCCTTAGCCAAATTTTGATGTTCTGATCCTCAAAAACATATGGCGCGCATGTCTTTCATCCTCCAAGAGATCAGCACGCAAGTACCTTTTCCAAAAAAACATTACTTTATTGACCAATTTTCAGGCCCAAAAATTTGGCAAACATTGGGAAACGACGCCACCTTCACTACTGTTTTATGCTTGAAATGTATGATCTCTTTTTTGGTAACCATCCTGAACATCCACTGAGGATTGACAACAAACACAATCCATATGCCAAATCATGCTTTGAAGACCCTGGTTCCAACAATCTTCCCCTTTGGGTTTGTTGATGATCAGAATAAATTCAATAGATCTCCAACCATGAGCAAACCCAAAACGCAAGAATCAACTCAGCCAACACTCTAAGTCTATGGGAGCAATGCTTGGTGTAGAAAACAGGAGAGGAAGCTTGAATTGGGTTCTGGTGTTTTGAAATTCTCTCCTTCTTATACTTCTCATCACATAAGAATTTCTTGCCTTGAATTTATGCTTTTCTCCCCCATTGACAATAAAACCAAAGACCAATAAGTTGTGCAATGTTCAGCTCAAGCCACACTCCCCCTGGATAGTATCTCTCCCATAAACCTGCATCAAAACCATAAGTAGATAAAAAAAACAGTGAAAACCAACGGGGAAAGGGGATTTCCGGATCCTCCTTATGCAGTAGGAGGTGGTTGAACACCGAGGTTCAAACGATGCTTCTCAAACACAGCCGTGGACAATGGCTTGGTTAGGATATCAGCCACTTGCTCATTAGTTCCAACATGATCCATTCTAATCACGCCTTGTTCAACCTTTTCTATGATAAAATGATACTGTATTTCAATATTTTTTGTACGAGAATGCTGAACCGGATTCTTCATATGATCAATTTCACTTTTGTTATCACAATAAATCACCATTTGTTGCTACACCTTATCACCAATATCTGCTAGCTGCTGCTTCATCCAAAGAAGTTGAGTGCATGCTTTTGTGGCGGAGATATACTCAGCTTCAGCAGTACTAAGAGAAGTACTTTCTTGTTTCTTTCTCAACCAGCCAACACATTTATGCCCAATATAGAAAGCACCACCACTAGTGGACTTTCGGTCTACTACATCACCAGCCCAGTCAGCATCAGAAAACGCTGATAATTCACTGTCCCTGCCTACAAAAAAAAATAACCCGAATTTATGTGTGCCTTGAATATACCTCATGATTCTTTTTTCTGCTGACATATGTTCCTCCTTTGGATTACTCTGAAAGCGGGCTGCAAGGCATGTTGCAAAGACAATATATGGCCTTGTCGCTATCAGATACAGTAGGCTTCCAATGATCCTCCTGTACATGGAGGGATCAACAGAGATCCCATCCTCATGCTTTACATGTTTAGATCCAACAGCAATCAGAGTTGACATTGGTTTGGAGTCTTGCATATTGAACTTCTTCAGCAACTTTCTTGCATATTTTTCCTGAGAAATGAAAGTGTATTCCATCTTTTGAATCACTTGAAATCCCAAGAAATATGTGAGCTCCCCAATCATAGACATTTCAAATTATGATTTCATGTGGTTGGAAAATTCATCCACTGATTTCTCCCTACTGCCACCAAATATGATATCATCAACGTAGACAAGAACCATGAATTGATATTTTGGAGAATTCTTCACATAGAGATTGTGATCAACTCCTCCTCTTTTGAATTCAAACTTCTTGAGATATGAGACTAGCCGTGAGTACCATGCCTGTGGTGCCTACTTCAAACCATATAGGGCTTTCTTCAGTTTACAGTTCATTGTTTCATCAGTACCCAAAACAAAGCCCACTGGTTGTTCAATGTAGACTTCTTCATCGAGTACACCATTCAAGAATGCTGTCTTGACATCCATTTGATATACTTTATATCCTCTTTGGAGTTCCATGGCAAGGAAAATCCTGATTGACTCCAGTCTAGCCACTGGAGCAAAGGTTTCTTCAACATCAATGCCTTCAATCTGAGAGTATACTTTACATACCAGTCGTGCCTTGTTTCTGATGACACTTCCATGCTCATGAAACTTATTTTTGAAGATCAATTTGGTACCAATTACATTGTGTCCTTCAGGTCTCTGGACAAGATCCCATGTCTGATTCTTGTCAATCTGATCTAACTCATCATTCATGGCTTTTACCCAGGATTAATCATTTGCAGCTTCTTCGAATGAGGATGGCTATACAACTGATAGAAATGCAGATTGCGTGTTATTCATCATCCTCCTTGTTTGAGTGGGTGCACTCTTGTCCCCAATTATGTTGGATGGATCAATCTCAGCTCTTCTATTTCTCCTGTGAGGTTCAGCAGCATTTTCTTCAGCCATATTTTCTTCTTCAGATTCTTCTTCTGAGTCAACATCACGATGTGACAGCTGAGTGTTTTTATCAACTTCATCTATTTCAGCACTTGTATTTTCTTCACATTCATATTCTTCCTGACTTTCTATCACATCATCATATGATGTCCTTGAAGCATTTGTGGTTTTAACTTCAATTATCTTAACATCACTGCTTTCCACAATTCGTCCCAAACGCTTGTTGAAACATTTGTCGGCTTTGCTGTTCATTGAGTAACCAAGGAAAATTCCTTCATCTGCGTTGTCGCCATATTTCCCTTGATTTCCTTCTTTGTTCCTGATGAAGCACTTACTTCCAAAGACACGAAAGTATTTTAGAGAAGGCTTCCGTCCATGCCACAATTCATATGGTGTCTTCGTCTCACCCATATAAAGTCCTGTTCGATTCTGAATGTACACTGCAGCTTGAACAGCCTCTTTCCAGTAATGTCGTGGAATACGAATCTCAATCAGCATAGTTCGTTCCATGTTGTTCACCTGTCGATTCCTTCGTTCAACAACTCCATTTTGTTGTGGAGTTCTCACAGCAGCTACCTCATGTTGTATCCCATGCTTCTCCAGATAATTTTCAAATTCAATGGATGTGTATTCTCCTCCATTGTAAGATCGCAACACTTTGATTGTTCGTCCAGTATCATTCTCGGCGATTCACCGATATGTTTTCATGTAGTCAAGGACGTGTCGTTTCCTGTGAATGACCATCACACATGCCATTCTGCTGTAATCATCTATGAAAAGGAAAAAGTACCTTTCTCCATGAGTTCCGGCAACATTTATTGGTCCACAAACATCTGTATGAATCAGATCAAGAAGGTGAGATGCCTTTTTCTTCATTGGCCGATATGAACTGCAGACTAGCTTCCCACGAATACAAGCATCACAAGATTTTTCACGCTCACGGTTTAGGTTGGGGATGTACATGACAATTCTCAATTTTGATATTTTCTCCATGTCTTGTTGATTGATGTGTCCCAATCTTCGATGCCACAAATTGTTTTCTTCTTCAACAGTCATGTAACACACATTTTCATCACTATCAACCTGATATAAGTTTCCTTCTGTTCTGCATCCTTTCATAAGTGAATTGCCGGTTTTTCCCTTGATAGTGCAGCCTTTCTGATTAAACGTAACTATAAGTCCTGAGTCACAGAGTTGACTCACGCTAAGGAGATTATGACGTAGGCCATCTACGTAAAGGACTTCAGTCTTCTTTAGTTCTCCATTAGCTAATTGGGTACTTCCACTCCCTTTGATTTTTAAAGCCCCATCATTACCAAATCTTACTGTACGATCAACATTATTTATGATATTCGTTAGTATGCCGGAATTACCCGTCATATGAGATGAACAAACGCTATCCAGAATCCAGGTACTGTTGTTCTTTGTAGCTTTAAGGGCTACCTCTGCAAGGTTCGATTTCTCAATCTTCTTTCTTTCCTTCCATGAGACATTAGATTGAGTATATAGAACTGGTGGCCTTTCAACTATCTCTTCCGCATACCCAGGTTCTTCATAGTCAAAGTCTTCTGTGAGAGGTGAGAACCTGTTTGAAAGAGAAACACTGTCTTGCTAACGAGACTTGACTTGTCTTGAACTTCTGTATGAGGTGTCGATGTCTCTTCTCTGCCTACAATTAACGGCCTTATGACCAAAGTTTGAACAATGAAAACAATATCCATATAAATTATTTCTTCTATGATAAAAAGGATATGAGATTGTTCTCCTATGTCGAGCATCTATATCTTCTCCATTCAGATAGCTTCTTGCCTCTTCACAATAAGACATGGTATGGCCTAGATAGCCACAAAACTGACACTTCATGAGAGGAAATGTCTTCTCACTTGAATTTCTCCTTATACCTTCTTCCTTGGGAGAATAGTAAGACTGTATGTCATTTTTGAAAGTTTGAGGATAATTTTCGAGTCTCCTTTTAATTTGGATTGAGGGTTCCTTTTTCAGCACACTAGGTAACATTTCATCATGTTCAACTTTCATCTTGTCTTTATTTTGGATCTTTTCACTACCAGCAGTTGATGACTCAGCCTCATAGCCAATTCCACTCTTTCCCATGCATGCGGGTCTTTGATCACTCAAGATTTTTCCAACCCCATCTGAACCACACTTGGCTCTTGCAAGTAATTCTGCATCTGAGAATCTTCTGAACTGTATTTTCTTCCTCGATTCTTTTGGATCAAGGAATGGTGGATGTTGATTCATTTAAATCATGGATATAGAAATATAATCAATATCTATTTCTATATCGTAATTCTAATAAAATTAAGTTTTTCAAGTAATGGCTGTCATTCATCACCATTCATGTGGTAGGTGGTCTGTAATATAAAACCAAAAAGTATTTATTTCAATTAGGTGTTTCTAATTTTGTAATTTATATTATACATTAATCAATTGATTTCATTATTGAGATATATAGTTTTGTGAATTAATTAATCATGGGATATGTGATATTTGGTATATTGATATTATAAATTTCGAGATAAATAATTATTGTATAAATTATATGATATTTACATTGTGAAGTTGCATAATTAATTGTTGTATTAATTATTGAAATACTAAATTTAATAAATTACGATCATTAATAATTATATTGATTTTAGAGGTATTTAATTTTTTGATTGGGATAATTATTTGTGAAAATAATTATAGAATTATTTATTTTATAAAGTGGGAAAATTATTTGATTATTTAATTTGGAATATTGAATTTTTTTTGAAATAAATAATTGATGAGTTAATTATAGAGATTTGGGTATTTTAGATGATATTTTTTTATTATGAAATATATTAATATAATATTATTGAATTAATTAATTTATATGTTAATTAATATGATGAATTAATTGATGTGAGTAATATTGATGAATAAATTAATATTATAAGTGTTTAATTAATTGTGAAATAATTAATGCAATTGATGTGGAATGTTAAATAGTGAATTAATTGAAGCAATTGAAGGTGACTAAATTGTTGTGTAATTAATTAATGGAAATTATTTACATAAATAAATTGGTGAATTAATTAATTTTTATTTTTGTGGGATGGAATAAGATGAGTTATATTATTTAATTAGAAAATTAGTTAATGTTGATTATTTGTTAATGCAATTGAGTCATTTTTATTAATTAATTGGACAATTAAAAAATGTTGATAGTTATGTTAATGAAATTAAATGTGTTATATTATCTAATTAGTAAATTAATTAATAAGGATTAATTTTTTAATTCATTTTAATGTGTAACATTAAATAATTGGTGAATTAATTAATGGATGTTGTTTTCTTAATTTAATTGATTGAGTGTGATTAATTAATTACTGAATTAATTATTGTTTATTTTTGTATTAATCAAATTGAATTAGTTAGGTTAATTAATTGGTGAATTAATTAATGGGGACTCTTCTGTATATGTTATTGACTAAATTAGATAATTTAATTTTGATTTTATTATGAGATATTGAGATTATTGAAATGATATAATTAATTGATGAATTTATTATGGTACGCTGATATTTTTGAATGATACAATTAACATTTTAAATAATTATAAAATTTTGTAACTATTAATGACATAATTAACTTTGGAATTCTGTATTGGATTTTTAGTTATATATATTGAATATTATTTGAAGAATTATTCCATGGGATTTATGTTGTAATGGAATTGATGAATTTTTAATAACATTTGTGTGAATTGTTAATTGTTGGTTTGACTAATAGAATTTATGTGATTAATAAACTTTTAACTAATTAATATATTGTATTTGATCAAAAAATTGTCAAATTTATTAATATTATTTATTTTATTATACAATTATTAAAATTTCTAATGTAATTGGTGTGAATATTTATTATTTGAAATAACTAGTCGTACTGAGGTGATTATTTATTTTTAGATATGATCAATTAGTTGTTCATTTAACTAGAGTAACTAGTGTAATTTTTTCATTGTGTAATTGTTTATTGTAATTGATGTGATTATTAAATGATTGGATTAATTTATAATGTTGATAGGATTTGTTAATTTTTTAGAAAAGTTGGGGAATTGAAGTGATTAATAAATTGTCTAATTAGTTGATATTATTAAATTCGTTATTTAATTGTTCAATTAACTAGAATAAATTGTTGTGATACATTATTTTTTGAATTAAATAATATTGTTAATGTGAATAGTTCATTGTTAAGTTATATAATACAATTTTTTTGTTTAACTAATTGTTGAATTATTAGTGGAATAGGTGGGGATAATTAATGTTTGAATTAATTATGTGTTGGTGAATGGTAACATGACCATTAATTTGTGATGTCATTAATGGTGACATGGTAATTTATTTTCGAAATAATGAATAGGAACATGGTAATATTAATGTGTGATGTTATGAATGGTAACACCATCATTATTCTGACAATTAAAGAATTGTAACATGATAATTCTAATGTGTGATGTATAAATTGTGTCATGTCCATTAATGTTTGAATTTACGAATCATAAAATGGTCATTGTTATATTATTTATTTATTTAATGGTGAAATGTTTATTATGATATGTATTGAATTAATAAATGAAAAAACTAGTATTATGAACCATGATTTGACCTTGGAATATTTTGGGCTCCGACATGAGCTGAAAAAGTAATTGAGATGTGATATCACTAGGGTCATTTGGGGCTCCGACAGGAATTGGAAATTATTTTGAGACTTGATATCACTTGCTATGATTTTGGTCTATGACATGAGTTGAAGAAGGTACTAATGTATGGGTTTCTAGAAGATCTCATGGGATTATGTGTTTAAATAATGATTAATTGATAATGTGATATATTTTTTACTTATAAATAGTAATAATTTTGATAAAAAAATCATACACATGATATTAATTGAATAATGAATTAAAATTTTTTGATGTTGGCCTACTATATAGTCTTCACACTAGTCACAAGATGTTGGATCGTTACCCAGATAAATTTCATGGTTGTTGAATAGGATAATGGAACATGCCATGGGATTTATGGTTGAACATTGGTGGGGCATGGATGGGGGAACAAGACATGGTTTAGAACCCTCATGCGTGTCATATGGGTCTACAATCTGTAGTTATCGAATTAAAGCATTAATAGTATATTAATAATACATATTTATTATTCATTTTTGAAATTTTAATTCATAAATTGGTTGTCATGAGATGTTGTTATGGTTTTGGTAATTCCTCTAACAATTGTTATTTATTTATAATAATGCATTTCGTTGATGAATATATAAGTCATAGTCTTCCCAGGATAGATAATAGACCATTGTTGCTAGTCCGCAACGTATGGAATATGGTGAGACATGCCTCAGGTCATATAGGAGACCAGTTCGGGGAAATAGTGTGTGGTACCTGGGCCAGGTCATTACATCCTTTTACTTTTGTATTCTAAATAATTTTTGGTTTATCATCATCATTTGAACTTGTATTGTATTATGTCAGGGTTTGTTTAATTGAATTAAATAATATTCATAATCATTTCATTTGACTCACTATAGTGTTAGAGTGGAATTATATAGATATTTATCTCTACATCCAATATTGTATAACATATTCCCGTCACATAAAAAATCAATTTTCTGATGACATTCCCACACACACATAAAAAATATAATGGTCTCATTAAGTTAATTTTCTCCATGATTCTTCATATGAATTTACCATAACGGAATTTTAAAATAATTTTCTCCATCATTCATATAATTACCATTTAAATTAATATTTTATTGTTATTAAATCCATGAGATTGATACATACTCAAACTAACATTTACACCATGATAGAGCAGCGAGTAATCTCAATATATAATATGAAATCTCTTATGTCTATCACCATTAATATACATGGAATTAATTCAAAGAAGAATATATTTACCTTACATTAATATTGGATGATAATACAAATAATATACCTCAAAACTCATATAGAATTTTCCAAAAAATTATAAACTAATTTATAAATAATTTTTATCTTATGATAAGGAATAATATATCCATATTTATATGGATAATATAATGAATGTTCATAATGTATAATATGTTCTTAAAATGATCATGATACATGAAATCAATTTAATCTGATTTACATGTATTATTAAAAATATTCACCATTATATATCTGCTTTACCTCCCAAATGGTAGATATCCAAAATCACATTATCAGGATCTAAGAACTGTAGAATGATCAATATCTTTTAAGTGGTGTTTATGTAGTCATCAAAAAAATGATGATCGAAAGAAACACATGTAGATGGTTGATATTTCTGCATGAAGGACATTGAAAAAAAATTACAATATTTTTTTTATATCTTACATGATTCATATATTTAGAATTATTTGTGATAAAATCAACATGATTTATCATTATTCCTCCAATTAATTTTATCTTCACTATTTGAAAATCATTACAATGTACATTTCACTCAATATTAACATGGTACATTCAGTTTCAAACCAACAAAATAATAAAAATATATAATGTGAGAAAAACGTATAATAGTTAGGTGACCCATAATAAGGATAAATCACTTATATGGAGTATACATCATGAACTCAATTTTTAATCTATGAAATAATATCCTTACTAATGTTCATTCATAGTCATTTTCTATTTATATATTTTTTGATCGTTTTAAATGATTTTTATACATTTCCAATGAACATCCCACATGAATGTAAATATATGTGTCCTTTAATCCATGTTATCATGAAAAATGTGATGATTTGTTCCATCTCAATGATCCATTTCTGAGATATTAACTCTATGTAGATATTTTCTTGATCCACTTCAACTTATAGTATCATAAAATGTAAATAATTTCTCTAAAATCACATTCATTATGTTTTTCCAAAATTCCATCACATTATAATGTAAATTGATTCATCGTTACACATAACCTTTGATTCATACATTGGGATAATTTTCGATATTTCTATACTAATCTTACAAAATATTTCATATCCTATTTTATAAAGGTTAACTAAAAAATTTATCATAAATGAACTATAGAGACATTGTATATTCATACATGGATATTATAACTTCATAGATGAATAATAAATATATTTCCCTCACACTTGAATAAAAAAGGAAATAGTTTATTGTCATTGGATTATTGGCACAATGCCATATAAATATGTGAATGAACACCCACATTTTTCGTAGTGATATTATTATTTATTAATATTATCAAACATATAGTGAAAAAAATGAATCAAAATAAATTGAAATGAAATATATGATATTTTGATCTACGGAAAACAATATGTGTAAAAAAGAGTGATAAGTACGCATAAAATTAGACTTATGTTTCTGAGAAAATAAGAATGAAATTTTAAACCCCAGCACTTCATATCAAAGATCAAAATCATGAATAAAGTTACAATAATTTACAAATCATATTGCATGAAGAAAAAAGGAAACAAAAAATGAACAAATAGATTATATAATTTTAATAAAACATATATTTATTTTACAGACATAATAGTTGTAAACAATATATAATATATTCCCATAAGGAAAAATGAAACATGGTAGTCATTTGTTAAACCCCCCCCCCCCCATGTACCTACTTAGGGATTGATATAACATTCCATGTACCCTATTTTGGGATTGAAATATCATCCCATGTGCTCTATATATGTATTTTGATAAACTATAATGTACCCATTGATCTCATATAACAATAATCATTAATCTGATCATTGGAGGGAGATTTAATTCCCACTAGTCATGTAAATACAATATTTCATTTATGTGTGACCCCAAATCATTTTTCATTCCACATTTAAAATTTAATGAAATTAAATGGGATGAGTAATAATTATATCATATAATTACCTATAGAGATCAAACAAGATTCATTATCAATTCATCTTTAGACACAGAACAGATCGGGAAAAATAAAAGGGTTTCACATGAATTTTATCACTATATTGGTCATTAAAAGAAAACTAGTTTCATATAATTAACACCATGATAAAATATTCTGAGAACAAATAAATATGTTTTACATAGTTCTTATCCCCGTTATAATATAAATTACATCAATATATATCTAATTATATGGATAATAAATTTGAATGATTTTGGAACAATTCATTAAGAAAATATGAAATCAAGGGATAAAATTTTAAAACAAAAAAAAAATAAATAACAAATGTTTCAAAACAATTCAGTTTTATAATTAAAATGATAAAAAATAAATAGCATCATCAATGAATCTAATGGTTATCATGATAAGAAAATCTTTTTATTCATTGCATGATTAAAAAATATATTACATTCACAATTTTATGAATATCCAAAATAACACTATCTAGATAAATAAATGATGATTCCTTTAATTATAAAATTCCCAAATGGGTTTAAATTTAATAAATATTTCAATTTAATATTATATTTGAAATATTTATTTGATCTTTTTTTTTGATAAGGTGTTTTTGTAATAAAAAATGTAATTGAATGAATAGATAAATAAATGAAAATTATTATAAAATCAATAGTTAGAATATTGGTTTACATAAGATGAGGATAATGGTAGTATAAAATTTATACACATTAATTAACATTATGAGAATATAATTAAAGTGAATCATGAAATATTTGTGTTAATATTTAATCATTTGACACATAAATGAAATCATTCATAGTAAAAGATGATATTGTAGCAATAAAACACTATAGGTTAAGTAACATTGAATCATATGAACCATGAAATAAATAAATATTATGAAACCTAGCATGTCATGAGAATAAATAAAATTATTATATTTTATTTAAAATTTAAATTATATACATATCATAATAGAATAGAGGTTTATAACATAACATATATCTCGAAGAAGGTATATAATGAAAAAAATCATTTAACCCTTTGATTTATATTGAATTGTAATCCCCATTAAAGAGAGATCATAAAATAGAAATAAAAAATTCAAATAACATTATGTAGAATTATCATAGAACAAAATCATTTTTATTTTATACAACACATCAAAAACATGTTTTAAATATAAAATTTTTCTCATAAAAAATAAATATGAGACCAAAATCTATTATCTGAAGTATTAACATCATTAGAACAAATTTGAAACTACATATAATAAAAATATATTTATTAAAAATTTATTATAGAAGAATATATATTTACACATATATATACATATCATCACAAATATGATTTACTTATATCCTTTTATTACTCATTTATTATAAATTCCATGTTTAAGACACATTTTATATAATAACATCGTTATTATCGGTATATGTTATGATTTTTTTATTATAAGTACTCATAAATTTATTATGGTTACATTATATAAATAATAATAATCATGAAACCCTTATCATATTTATACACAAATTATAAATTTAATACCAATTAATAATTAAGGTTTTGAGAAATTAAGTATGTTATAATCATGGAGAAGGTTAGTCTTACGTAAGCATAGGTAAAACATAAATTTATCAAGTATCATTGTAAAAAATGATTTTTGAAATATATTATCATAGAATATTCATTATAATATAATAATTGATATATTATTTATTTAAATATAATTTTACATATAATCCAAGAGTTGTTGTGTTGGAAAGAGAGTCACATCACTTTCAGAATGTGGTAGTGCATATATAAACGAATGATGTTATTATTTATCAATGAGTGTTATAGAAAAAAATAAAATTATATATTTTATTTTCATAATGAATAATATTTCCTCAATATAATTATTATTTCATGTATACCACACATATTAATTATTTTAATCTTTTATTTAATTGTTTGAAAAAAAAGGAATCACATTGCTCTATAAGGCAGTGGTCCAATGTACACATGAGCACTATGAACCTATCCCACAAAGAATGAGATGGTAAAATGTATATATTATATAAGTATTCATGAGTAATTTTTATTATATAAATATAATATATTTACATAATATCCATATACATACACAACCATATGATGTGTTACTTGGAAAACAGATGGCATAGACTCGTACGGTGGCAGTCTGCCTTATATATAAATTATGATTACAGAAAATATAAAATGAAATAGTAGATAAATATATATTGAGAAATTAAAATAAAATATTTCAAAACATTAGTTATATCATGGTTATAATATCATTAATTTTTAATTATAAATGTTGGATATGTAGAAAGAAATAAAAAGAAATCCTAATTGATGAACATAAACTCTTCTTTAGGTATCCACCATAGAATTTGATTAAAATTTTTACTAATAAGGATTTAAGCCACATTTATGGCATATGTGTTTAGAGGTTTTAATTTTGGAATGTATTTTCTATGTAATTGTTTGGTCCAATGGCTTTTTTGGTGTGTCGACAATAGGGGAGTGGTTTTCCTTTTATAAGTGGGGGGACTGGCATAAATATAATTTGAACTGGAAAACGAGGACCCACGTTTTCATAATGATAAAAACCGTAAAAAGGAATTTTAATAGATAATTATACCTTATTTTATCTATATATGTTCATAAAATATTTTTTAGATGAGATTATATGTCATTTTAAACAGTATCTATTAAGTTTAATGCCTTATAAACCAATTTTTAACATCATAAAAATATATAAGTTTTATTCTTTTCAGAATTTATTATGAATAATATATGCCAAAATTGATAAATAATATAATTTATATTTATTAATTTTCTAGAATAAATTTTTCCCAATTGAATTCATGAATAGGAAAATTTTAATTTGAAATTAATGATGCTCATGCAAAGAGAATGTGGATTTTCAAAAAGAAGAGGATCAATAGCATAAAATTTTTACATATCAAATATCTAGTCTAAATTTATTCCCATGTTTAAAATTATTATTAAAATTAATATCATTTAATTAATTTTAATGTAATATAAATTTAACAAAAAAATTTATATGTGAATAGTTTATTTGAAAATGTGTCTTTCAATTGAAATTCGTTATTTTTTATTATTCATTAGTAAATTAATATTTTACAAAAATGGTAAAATATTACCTCAAGTATAAATTTGATATTATTTTTAAAAAAATTTCAAAACAAAATATTGGTTTAATTTTTTTTTGTAATGTAATTCTTTCAATAAGAAAAATATTTTTTATTAATAAAATTTGCCTTTATACATAACATATATTTTTTCATGACCACTGTCTTGAAAATACATAATATTAATATTAAACATTTTATTCAATCTATAAATATATAAATTTATTTATTTATGTATATCATTAATCCAATTATTGGATAAATGTCTTGTGGTGAAACTTTTTTGTTTAAAAAAATATATTTTCTAAAAAAATTTATGTTTTATTTTCAAATTTATTTTATGTTCATAGAAAATTTGTATGTCAAAAAATAATTCATTTTATTTACATGATTTCATCATATATTTAAATAATTTAGTTTATGTAATGGCCAAAACCACCATAGTCCATTACCTTGTCAAAATGAAGTGTTTAGTGTGTTCCATGAGGCAACCATGCATCATTTCAAGACATTTCAAAAAAATTTGTTTATTATATCGGTAGATCAGTGCGTCCGTAGGTGAATAGCCTTAGTGCGTCATGACATCCGTAGGTAGAAGGAATCATTGGGTTTAAGGTATTGGTTAGTCAGGGCATCAGTATGTTGGAGGAATATGTTGGTCAGGGTGTTAGAACATCAATGTTGTCGGTGGGACAAGGGAGTAGGTTGGATGATGCTTTAGTTGGTCATAGAATCAGTTGGTCGAGGAATCATTTGTTTGATGTTGTCAGTGAATAAGGGAGTAAGTGACTCATGGTGTCATTTAGTTAGTGTGTTGGTGAGTTAGGGTGTCGGTGAGTTACGTAATCAACGATTCATGAATCAGTAGGTCGCATCAGTGGCTCAGTTTCAGTGGTTCACCATCGATATCTCAACATCGGTGAATCAATATTGAGGGATCGATATTAGTGGATTTATTTCAGTGAATCACCCATCAATGACTCATTTCATATTATTCCCATTTCATCATGTTTCTCCCCTAATACATTATATTTTATTTAAATCATGTTTAAAGCCATGTATGGGCATTTCTAAAAGAATTTGAAAGGATAATAATTATATAAAAAATATCTTTATGCTTAGTGGACATTGAAATAATCGAAACACATGGTCTTTTCCATGATATTATTTTACTTATCCTTGAAAATATAACATGTTCTATTGATATATGATCTATATTTTTCAAATACTGAGTTATTATTCACTGTTTTATCGAGGTTCACATAGATATCTTCATCACCTAAATGTTGTGTGCCTATGTTGTAGCTTCCATATTCGGTTTTCATTATTGTATCATAATTATATGACCTCCAAGTTTTTCTTGATATATGTGTTTTGTCTTCCCATTTTCCATGTCAGGATTCCTTCACCTCTATTTTAATTTGGTGTCATGTGGGTTGTGTGTACATACGTACTATTAAAAATATGTATAAAACCAAGTGAAATCAGATAATAGGATGAAATAAATGGTGACATAGAATATGTTGATCATCACTTTATTTTATGTATTTAATTTCTATAATGTTATTGTTTTTGGGTTATATCCCTCTCAAAATCTAGTTTTTTGTGGTCTTTGATTGTTCACCTATTATGCTTCATGGTTATAATTTATTCTCTATTAAAATGACTTTAAACATGAATCTGATTAATCTTGTTTCCCTAGTTAAAAAAATTATTTCCAAAGGATATAACATTATATTTGATCACCCCTATTTTTCAAAGTGTAATTAAAGAATCATGGTTGGATAAATCTAAATACAATCACATTTTCTTGGTTTGGATGAATTTTATGTGGGCCTTTATGGGTTTATTGTTTTATGAGGTTAATATGGAAATGTTGTTGGTAGCACATCTGTTATAACAAGGCAGGGTAGAGGAGTTTGTAATGTGAGAAGGTTGTTGTATGTGTGTACAATGGGGTTGTGGTTTATTGGACAGTCCGGTGGGATTTTTGAATAAGGTGGTGTAAGAGGTGTGATTTATTCGTATGTTGATATATTGTTTGATTGTGGAATGGATGGACTTGTTATGCAGTGGGACTACCTATGGTTAGTAGTTGGGCAACAGGGCCGCATGACTAGGTTATGTCATGATTTCATGTTTTGGATTATTGGAATGGGTTCCCTTTGCATTAGACCTTCATACAATTTTTTTCCTAGGTATTGGTTTGTATGGTTGCATCACCATATAATTTTTATAGTGTTTTTTCGTTTCACGGGATGGTAAATAAATAAATAAATGGATGATTTTGATAATGAAAAATCATAATTGGTTAAATTAATCGTCTAGGTATATGTGTCAAATGGGTGTCTGAAGTGAAGCTTCATTCAAGTCACTGTATTTTATTTTGGTAAGTGTGTGTAGATATAAAAACAAATGTGGTTTTGAGTTGTGTGTGATGTATTTTTGGAATCCCAATGGATGGGTTGATTTTTTTTACCCATACACATAACCTTGTATTAAATTGTGTTTTAAATACACACCCCACTCGTGTTTAGTATTATTTGGCAAACATCATCTTTGTTAAGGGTGGTGGGGGTTTATTCCCAAACATCATGGTGGGAGGATGGAAGGATGGATACTAACTTTAACATACTCCAACATCTTGGAATTCGCCACCCATGAAATTTCATGTAGGAAACAATGGATTGAGGATTAATACCTGATTTATTTTATTGGTTTTGTGAGAGGTGATTTGATTCCCAGTTATTTTCGGTATGATTCCCAACTATTTTTGGGAGAGATGTGTGGTGGTTGTCGCACTAGTGTTTTCCAATTGGATAAGGTGTGTGGCTCAAGTGTGTGTTGGAATTTAGTGATAATGGCGATTGTGGAAGACTATACCGATTTTAGGTTGTTTGTCTTTATGGATGATCAGTTAACTAGTGGGTAGTGGTGCGTGGAACCCTATACAATTTGATTACATTACTTTAATTACAATATTTAGTGAGCATGAATTTGTGTGGTTTGTGTGCATAGTATACCATGTTAGGTTAATTTGATTTTATTTTTTTATCAATGGGGAATTAGTATTCTTATCCCACACGTGAATGAGTGACATATTTTTTCTTACAATTTATTCATTTATTGTCACCCTATGTATGTAAAATAAATTTTTCCTTTCGAGTGAGATTATGTGGACCTTGTTGGATGTTAGTATCTAATAAACTATATACTATTGTGGGGTTGATTCTTAGAAATATTTTCGTACTTAATTTTGTGTTTTCATTTTATTTCTATCCATTTTACACAAACATTCATCTGGGATAAATTTTTGTATCTTTATATATATATATATATGACCTGGATTAGTTTGAGGATGGTACATCATATATATTGATCATGTTAACTATAGAAAGTGTAATGCATTAAACATTAATTATATTTTAATTAAAATCGTGTCATTCTCCACCCAACGGTTTAGTGGAGGTAGAACGTAGGGGTAATTATCTCTACTTCGTCAAAGAGGAAGGAAGGTCTCAACATCTTGATATCCCTTCCATCAAAATTAAGAAGTCGGTTCATGATAGAATGTTATTATATGTGATAGATAAGAGGTATGATTGAAGTTGAATATAAGAATAGTGGTGATTTCATGGGTTGATAGGAAAATATTCTTAGGTGATATTTGTTCATGATAGGAAAAGGATGACTTTCTAGGACCTGGGACTCTATCCACCACCTGATATACAATAAAAGGACACTAATCATAACAAATGACCATGTTATGATACATCGACTATGGGGTAGGACCCCTAGGAAACAAAAATAAATCTAGATGACATGAATCCTCACTATATGTTGGAGTATTTGGGAAATTATAATGTAATAGGAGACAAAATAAATCTAAACAAATTCCAAACAACACAGGATTAGTTGTTCCTTGTATTCCAATCCGTTTTGGATCCTAGACAGCATACAAATGAATCGTCTCAAACAAGCAGAAGGAGAGTTGGATCGATGATCTAGTGATCATTTTCGACTTAATACAAGATCCAATAGAGTAAATGATTCACCTGGAAGTGAGAATGATGAGTGGAGAAGTGGGTCACTGGTGGAATATTTCCCTCATGGTGCTGAAGGAGACTGATGTTCTGGGGGTCAACATTGTGAATGAACTCCGGGAAGAATTATATTCTGAAATGAGGAAGGACAAAAAGTGTTTGGAGCTACTCTCCCTCCAGTAGTTGGTATTTTGGTGAGAGAAAAGGGGATTACGTTCACGGATCTCATATGTTTTACTCTGGAACTATTGCTAAATAAGGAGTCTACAGATAGTTGTTTGATAGAGTCTCTCAATCCATCCCACCCAAATGTGGTTACTCCTATCACCTTGCAGACAAAATTAGGGGTTAGAAAGATATTTTAAGTGGTGGAATGGATTAACTCGCTAGGAGGTCCACCAAGAGTGGGATTCAAGAATAGTTCTCAAAAGGTTATGGATATCACAATATAGTCTCTCTAGTTAGGGACTTCCATGTTTGGGCAAGTGCGGATCTATCCCCAGCAGTTTTAGTTTAGACCCTATAGTCTATGCCATTTTACCAAGGATTGGGAATGAACAGTTTCACTTATGATTAGTCAACTCATACAACAACAAGAAGAAAAACTAATAAAGACCATGTAACACCTCCATGACTCCATCCCACTCAATGGATGATAAAAATTATATATAAATTAAAAAACATTTTAATCGATTCTATAAAAAATCTATCATTCATATCATGATCTAATGTAATTATCCACACGTTCTTTTATACATGATGTCGTACCTAACATAAACATGCATATTTTCATGCATCTCATCAATCTATGTGTTATCTTCTATGACAATAAATGTCATCCATGCCCCATATAACAAATTATACCCCAGACTCAGCCATCATAGGCTAATGTCACATACAGGAATCTCTGCCCCAAAAACCATTACCACCCTCTAGGATCAACCATATCTGGATCACTTCAAAATCAGCTGAAAAAAATAGAAAATATTCTCTTTCCCCTGAATAAGTCATTCTACCATCCCAAACAGAGTTCTATTATGGATTAAAAGCACAAGGAAGGTGGCCTATATAATAAAGAAATAATCTCAGGCCCGTAAAAGGAATTTTATTTTTTCATCCAACCAGTTTACATTCAATTTTAAATTAACCAATTTATTTTTCATAAGTTACCACTACGTGAAACATGTGAATGAAGGAACAAGAAATTTCAAAAATTAATTAATACATTATTTTTACATTAATTAAATTATTTAATCATCATGAATCTATGTTATTTTGGATTATTAGATGATACAAATAATCATACAAAATTGCATCAATATAATTATCATTAAATTACATATATAACTAGATTATTTAAACAAGCCTCATTATCATTTAGAGATTTAATTATAATTTCATTCCATCATTAATTTCATTACAAATATACATCATGTAGAAATGACAATAAAATAAATGAATATAAATCACACAATAACTAAATCAAGAGGAAAATGAATATCATGTTTTAAAAAATCATCTACATGTAATTGATTCCAATTAATTAATCTAGAATGAATATTTATTATTTCATTTTCATTGTGATGTAATGGGATAAATATTTATAGTTCAACAATTTCATGTAAATAAATATACATGAAATGAATACCGTACCACAAAAGGACACCAAAATTCTTGACATTATATTGGATCAATGTAATGAATATTGAGTAATAGAAAAAGTATTTCCATGTAAAAAAAAATTTATGTCAGTGATAAAAATTAGATGAAGAAATCTATAGAAATGTGTTCATCATGTCATTTATATTATAACTGATGTAAAAAATGCATTATGTCGGTATATCATGTTTGATATATTATAACAGATGTTATAAATCAACTATCTCATGTTATCTCGATTGTTATTTTATAACTGATGATATAAAGGAATATTTATAAATCTGTTATTACGAAACCAACATGACAACAGAATTTCATTTCATTATAGTGTTTGGTATTATATAACTGACATAAAAAAAGGATTTATCAAATTAGTTATAAACTATCCATCCAAGAGAATGGGATTTTCAAGTCAATTATTTTATAGATGATGAGATAAATGTAATAAAACACTTTGTCTCGTTGGTTACTAAATAAATGATGTTGTAAATCATTTAAAATTTTTATTATTCCATATATTGGATTATTATGGCATTTTCAATCTAGTGAAAATGACTCTTATATCATTGGAGGAAACCCTAGAAACTATTTTTCGACCTTGTGGAATCCAACCTCATTTTGCATGAATTATTCACCATTTGTTTTATTGTCAGGTCTAATTGATCAACTCCAAACTCTATATTAGGCCACATAGTTCACGATTTTAATTTTATTTTTCATAGATTCCATACATTTATGTTTTGTGATTTAATGTTTTAAATATTACAATATATTGTTTAAAATTATTTTTATTATTTTTATCGTTATTGAACAATGTTTAATTATACATCATCAGAAATAATTTGGAATAACGAACTATGTTACATTGGTTAAATACTACCATATATAAATATGAAAACCCAGTATGAATTTCCATAGTCATGGAGATAATGGTTAAATACTACAGCTCCCTTGATAATGTATACGACACATTAAATTTTTAGTTATTCTGGCTTAGAAAACAATACAGTTATTCCTTCCACATGTTTGGTGAGGAATATATAATTAGTCTTCCTATAGAAGTTAAACAATTTGTTTATTTAAATCATATTATATACGATTAGGTTGTATTTAGTACATATTTTTTATTACTACAGTTATAATAACATTGTATATTTATGGATGTTTTCTTCTTTTTCTACGTTGGAGTGGTTAACTATTTTTTATTAGATATATTGCCCCCAAAACAACCTCTCAACTTACATGGTATATGATGTTTTTACCCCCATACAAAGAAAATATATCTTCATATCAAGGCATGTACATTCAGTAAATCATAAATCCATTTAGAAAAGTGGCACAAAACCTAACAATATCAACTTACTTATAATATAAATTTTGACCATATTAAAACACCTTTTTCAACATCAAACTCAATACAAATGGAATACACCATATATGTGACCATTAAAATTACATAAAATAAACAAAATATTTCAATTTAATGCAATACATATTGCTATTATGTAATTATTTTTGTTATTTATGATAAAAAATTGAGTTACAAAACTCAGGCTCGGATGGGATAATAATAAATCAAATTAGTGGAAGGGTCTTCATTTTTAAATAAAGGTTTTCTATCTTATTTATCTAATACAATATCATAATAATTATCATATAGCATATATTTTTTCTATATTTCAAAATTGTGTTTGCATAAAATTATATAATATTTTATAGGAATCCAAAAATATCTAATCTAACTATATTTTCTTTTTAAAATTATTTCAATGCATATATTTTTCAAATATACATATATATGTTTCATATATTAAAATTTTGTTACATTCAAATTATGATATATTTAATATAAATATAAAATGTGGATATAATAATAAGAAGTTTAATTTTGAAATTTTTTATATGTAATAATGAGTTGAAGTTGGATTATGGCACATCAAATTTGAAATGAATATGGTGATGGTGTTGATGGTTTTATTTGGAATTTGGAAAATAAAAAGTTCTAAACAATGACATTTTGTTCAGTCTATTAATGAAATTTTTAAATATGTTGATTTGGAGAAGTTTAGAGACCAATGATAATTTAATTTTTGAATGTTTTAATTTTAGTTACAGCACCCAGGTTGAGTATAGTAAAACTATGATGAATTTATGAAATATTGAGTCTTATTTTAATAACGATGGTAACTCTGATTAAATTTACTAAATTATTTTTGATATTGAAAATAAAAAAAATTGAGAGAGAACCAAAATTTGAACATCAATACGGTGATGCTTAAAAAACATTGTATCGTTATTGTATGGATTATTCAATTTTAACACCAGTGTTAAGATTTATTATCATAAAGGAAAAACTTGTATAATGTGACAAGAGTTTTACAAAGATTCTAAATTTGTTGAACATAATTCTTCATCAAGACATTGATATTCTAGATGCACCTTAAATGGAAAAGAATATATTATGCCCGGTTGTATTGAGATACACGAAAATACATGAATTTCAAAATGACTATGTGATATATATGAAGGAATATGAATTTCAATCATAGTTTCCTAAATAGTGGACATCATGATATAATTTCATAGAAAAATCCCTGGATGATGTAGAGATTATAGAGACACATGTCGGCGAATTTCGGTATCTTCCAATAAAACATCATTTGAAATGAAATGTTTATAAATAAAATGATCAGAAAACAATATAGTGGAATGATAATGAGTTTATATTTGATGGAAAAAAATACACCGTCAATATGATTTTCTACATTGGATGAAAATTGAGGATCATTATCCTACATTTATAAATGATGTTAACAATATCATATTTGGGGTGTTCATTGATGGAATGAATAATATTCGATACCTTAATGGCAGAGATAGTTAATAAAATTTTTTATTGATAATTTAAAAACGTGTCTCTATAATTTTTATGATACAAAAATATGTCATTTTGAGTTTAATGATCTTTGAACCAAAGAATCATGGAACTGATATTGATGTTTTCATGTCACCATTAATTTATGATTTAAAAATATTATGGTAGGATGGTATTATGGTGTATGATACTTAAAAAATGGATTATTTTGAACAACATGTTGTTATTATGTTTAATATAAATGACTTCCTAGAGTATCAAAATTTGATTGGATACACTTTTATGTGGTATAAATCATGTCAAATTGACAAACAATAAACATCATATTGTCAAATGCATCATGGGTGACAAACTATATACATGTTTAATAATTTTTTTTCTTTTGGATCACACATATTGAAGATTAAAAAAGAAATTGAATGGATCAATTTTTTTCTATTTCTCCAAAAACATTAGCTATATGATGAGTATTGTGAGAGTCTCCAAAAACATTAGCTATATGATGAGTATTGTAAGAGAAATGATTTTGTGAAACATAACATTAATTTCATGAATGGGGTGAATAATATAGAAGATATTCTTGATAGAAAATTGTTAGATATTAAATTAAATACTAAATATGGGTTGAATGAAATATTAGATTTACTATCAAAGAGAATATGTTTGAGATAGCACCCACTCCAGATGGAAGGTGATCATTTCTTCTCCAAGATTGTCTTACATAATCAAAGAGGGGAAAATTATCTTTTGTTAGTGTCTCCATTATATCAATGTTCCTTATTTTTATTTCTAAAATGTAAAAAAAAACTATTCGAAGGATTTAAAGTTGACAATTATGAAATCTCAAGAATTTCACATTGTGAAGGAACACCTTCTACCAGTTGCATTGCATGGAATATTACTCATCTGTATTTGAAAGCATATCCTCCAGGTGTCTTATTCTTTTAACTCAATTTGTAAATAGGTAATTGCTTTGGATGATTTCTTTATTTCGGATAAAAATAAATATATATAAATTTCAATTTTTAACTGTATATTCCTGCATTTTTTTTGATATATTGGTTCAATTAATTATTCATCTGGTTTGATAAAAAAGGCTATGGGGTCCTGTTTATCTACAATGGATGTATCCTTTTGAGAGGTATATGAAGACATTAAGGGGCTATTTCATCAATCCTTGTTGACATAAATCCCCAATTATTTAATGCATATTTTTTAGAGGTTTCAATGTTTTGTATTAGCTATTTTTTATTGGAGGAACAAATTTGTTTTCATACAACTATCTATGAACAAGTTAATAATGGGCCTTATGGGGATTCATGCTATAAAAGTAAAAACATGGCTAGGTTAATAGATGAAGAACGTAAATTTATACATCTTAAATAAAATACTATATTCTATAAAATACATAAGATTTCATATTATTGAGTTAAAATAATATCAACCCAAGAATAATGATATGTGGATTTAGAATGAGTATAACAATACTTTTTTATTATTTTAAAATGAATATTCTTGGTAGATCAGTTGAATTAAATAGATTAATATTGATATTAAGTGGTCTATGTCTAAATGTGATAACATGATACGAGTATGATCTAAATGGATTTACATTTTATATAAAATCTCAGGGCCACATAAGTGAATTTCAAAATAGTGGTGTATTGGTGTTCACATAATTAATGAATTTTTTGAATTCTATAGAAAAACCCAATTTTCATATCTAGTGCATATTGCGGAGACATTTAATAAATATGGTAGGTTTATTTTATTTAAATTAATGTTCATGTGTTTAACTATAAATGGTATATCAGTCATAATAATTTCACACACGATGCATTTGGAATAAAACTTATTAATATGAATAGATTTTGTTGGTCAGTGTGGTTACACATTAGGGGGGTGAATTGAGTTCAAATTAATTTTTTTAAATGTTCTTTTTAAAAGCCCCCAAATTAAATAACAAGATAAATAGTTGTGAATATATAATACCATAATGGTTCAGTTAGGTTATCAAGAGATTGATTAATTCTCAATTAATGTAATATGAAGATAAATTAACTTTTGAAGAAAACCTAATTCTTTACAACAAATACAAAAACTTTCTAGTTTAACAATCAGAGTTACTCTAAACTGGATTTATATTTCAAAGTACTTATCACAAGATTAATCAATATAGTTTAAAACAAAATAAAATGAGCACAGCAGTTTAATACAAGAGGTTCAGTCTCAAGCCAAGACATAGTCCTCCCAAAAAGATTTATATAAATATTTATCCACACCATGGAATGGGGTAAACAACAGTACATAGACTGTCCAGGTACTGAGACCTCTTCCACAGTTATTCATGGGAACAAATAAAAACAATATCACATAGGCTATCTAGGTCACACATGACCTCTACCACTATTCATAGTGGGATACAAGAGAGTTATAGATGTTTTTTGTGAGGATTTATAAATCCTCAAGTTTCACGAATGACACTGTGTGTGTCTAAAAATACAGATCACACATGTAGATCAGAATATAAATAAACGAATCAGTGAGATAGGATAGTTATGATTTTAAATTGCTGTAGTGATTTGAAATGTAGCTCTGGACTAAATTGATTAAACAGAAGTGCTTCTCAGTCCTTCTCTGGTTTATTTCTTGAAAAGACAGTGTCATTAGCTTCCTTGATTTTCAGGTTCAGTTTGATCAGCTTGAGTATATGAAGATGTCATTATAGTTCATCACTCATTGACTAAGATTCATCTTGTGTTATCTTCTACTATGAATGGAATCATATATTTCTAGTGTTCTTCATGTATATGGGTGTATGGATGTCGCCTCTCAGTATTGTGTATATGTACCACACTCTTCTTTGTAGCTTGATCATACTTTAATACCTTAAGCTCCAATAATAGAAATGATTACCTTTTCATATGTACAAGGTATGGATCCCTGACATGCCAACAACCCACATTAATTAATAACAGTTTCATTAAATTAACCAAATAATTCCTTTACCATTATATTAATAATATTTTCAAAGTATAGAGTTTGAGTAGTAGTGATTGGTTAACAGTCATCTTTCATCGGTATCTCTCTTTTTGTAGACTTGTAACGATGGACATTGTATTAGTGGATGACTTGTATCAGTAGTTGTTACGCTGTGTAATTGTAGCTCTATGTACCGGTAACTCTTTCTATCAGTAGTGTTGGTCTATCAGCATCTCGCCTGTACCGGTAACTACTTATTTTGGTGGCTCTGTCTTTATCGGTGGACATCATATCACTAGTAATTCATCTGTCTGTTTGTATCTGTAGGTCTTCCTGTATCAGTAGCTATGCTTATCGGTAGACTTGATCTATCAGATAAATTTTTCTAAATGATGACCTTTGTTTATTGGTAGCCATTTTCTATCGGTATAAAATGTACCAGTAGGTCAGTAACGGTCTACAGGAGCATACCGGTGAAATGTTTCTATCGGTAGCTTTTATGCATACCGGTAACTAATTATCCATATAAGCATACATCTTTAATGGTGTACATAGCCTTATCAGTAGCTGTGTATATGTTTGTATCAGTGATCTTCATATTGGTAGCTCTCGATATAACAGTACCTCTGTCTGTTTGTCTGTATCAGTAGCTATGTGCATACCGGTAGGCTTAACACTTATATGTTCTTTTCAATACAAATTCATATTGAGTTAGAATTATTTAAAGGTATGTATACACATGGATAATCATATATTTGGATTATCAATTCCCACTAAAACATAATTGAGATTATCAAAATAGGTGAGGTCAACAATCTCCCATTTTTTGGTAATCACAAATTATGAAATCATAATCCAAAATAATTAGTAATGTCTCAAAATATAATACTTTTAAATGAAATTTTATAAGAGGAAGTCATAAAAATAATGAACTAAAATTAAAAAATATATCAAAGATAAAAGTATAAAACAAATGTATTAAACTCATAAATAATATGCTCATACTTCTCATATTTATCCATATCAGTTCTCCACATTGTTTATGATTTCTCCCGCTTTGTGATTAGAAAAAAGAAGGGAATAATGTACAAGAGAAGTAACATAGGGTAAAAGAAAATGAAATAATTGATATATTCCATGAGGCAAAAAAATACATAGAAATACAAAATTCAAAACAAAATGAAGAAAAATGATTCCTATCAAATATCCCAGCCACTAATAAATCCACCTCCTCAGCATGAGATTTTCCATTGGTATCAGAAGAGGACTAAGGCGTAGTGGAAATAGGTGGAGGATTCGGAATACCAATGATAATCAGAGGAGGTTGAGAAACTGAGATGGTTCCCGGCCTATATTTTATAGCTCTCTGTGTGATCAAAGGAGTGAGGCTCTGAATGGCTTGGGTTGGAGTCATCTGAGGAATTGAGGTAGACTGAGCAGAGGCAGGTAGGGCTGGAGGTACAATGATAGGGGTGTTGTCTACATGCATGAATGGTAGTAATGTTTTCCTAATGTCAATAATGATTCATCTACCTCTCTCCATAGCAGAAATGAAATCATCCTTGTTTTACATAAAATTTTCCAAAGTCAGAGTCAGTTTCTTGAGATTGCTTAATTGTTCTCTGAAGGCTTGATTGACATGAGGTAATTTTAGATTTTCCAAAATAATTTTGAAAAGGTTGGTCAACTGATGCTTTGTATAGACATTCTGAAAATAACAATCAACTTTATCCTTTACTTTTTTCTGCGATGCATATGCTTCTCTCATATAATCCTGGACAATTTTCAGGATATCTCTTGTGGTAGTTACCACCTAGGTCAGGGAAGATGAGTCCACAGAGCCACTGGTTGATACTGAACCAATCTCCTCTTCCATAAAATCTTGAATCTGATCCAACTCTACTGAAGGTCTAGAAGTAAGAGAACCAATAGAAAAAGTCAAAATTTCCTTGAAACATTTAGTTTTACCACTAATAAGAATTTTCATTACAAAATCCTTGGTGTTAACATGCTTTTGTATGGAATGCTTAATTCCTCAAAAACTGATACCATCTGCCTAACAACACTCTTCTCAAAAGTCAAATCGTTGTTTGCTTGTGATTTAGAACTCATGTAAGAATCCAAAGGGACAACTTGTTTCTTTAGAAGATCAATATCATCTGATTCTGGAAAACTGTGACATCATCCACCATCTAGGCCAAAGTGGTTGACACACTACAACCAAGATAGAGTTCAAATGATTTTTCCATGATTCTCATCTCGTCAACAAAATAATTCGTTAAATCCGAAATATATTCATTCAAATACTCTTTCATCTCATCCCGTAAATACTCAATGTCAGCCCTGGTTACCATACTAGCAGGCACAACAACAAGTGCTCTTTCTAACACAAGACTAGCCACAAAGGCATTTATAACATATTGGATGGATGATACTAATGATGATTACATTTTTATAATATCTTACACAAAAGAAGACATTATATTAGACTTCAACTGGTCTAGATAATATTTTCTTACTACATCCTCAACTAGAAAATCATAACATATATTTTAGTTTACTTGTAGTATATTCATGGATGTCTCATCTTCTAAATCAGAGTAGTATAACTGACAAACCTCAAAACCTAGTTCTTCATCCTAGTCTTCAATTCCATTAGCTACTGATGCACTGCCATGTCTAGTTGGATACTACCCCTAAATTTGTGTATTCTCTTGTATAGCAATAGCATCCTCATCCGCTCTGTCTTCCTCATAAGAATCTTCCACAACCATCTCCATTTCACCAACATAAGGATGCTCCATATGAATAAGAGCAGGTCTATCTACTTCAACTAGAATGGCCTCTAAAGGCATAACATAACTTCCAATCAAAGGACTCAAACTCAAGGTGGCAGAAGCATATGCTTCCATTTCAGATTCTCTTTCTTCTTCCTCATTCTCTAGGGCAGCCACTTCTTGGTCTAATCTCTGCAGGTCTTCCTCATCCACATGTGCCTCTCCACTGCTTACTCCCAAAACAATTTTTGTTCTAGGTAGGGGCAATGATGCATTTTCCTTTTCTTGTGATACAATTTATGGAGCTAGGATAATTGGAAAGTTCAGATCTCCTTCCTATGTTATGGAGTAATCCTCTTCATTTTAATCATCATTGTACTATGGATCCTCCTCATCAGTTCCTATACTTGGATCTATCTTATCTTTTGATCTATTTGGATGGTCAACTGGATTTAACTTGTCATATATATTCTCATCATCAATAACACACTACCTTCTCCATGGGTTAGAGCTAATCTTCATGCACTTAAATACTGTGCTTGTGATTCAAAAATTGTTCCTTAACACCACTATCTCAACCTGAGAATCAGCAACCCCATTTACATTAATCACAACTGAAATAAATTTTGCAAAAAATAATGCATTGGTTTTTGATTTGTGTCTGGTAATATCATCTATTTGAATCATTAACAGCCTGCACAGATTCAACTTCACACTATGACTTAAGAGATGCAATAAATAAATATCTTGATACTTCAGATTTGGAATGTCCCCTCTCCTTGGACATAGCACATGTTGAATGAACTGGAAAAACACACTATTTTTCCCATCCATCTCAGCAACCACAACCTTTCTCTTATTGCCACTACTAGTGAATTCCTCTAAGGTAGTCTCATAGTCAAATATGTGTCTAGTAGGAGGTATTATATTTGTTGAATACCTATATATTCTTTAATGTGGTGCCATTATGAATTCATCCCATTCAATGGATGAAAAAGCTATTTCCATGCCATATACCAATAAAACCATTATATTCTCCTTATCAGATTTCTCAAAGGGCACAAAAGAATAAAACTCTTTTATCAGCTTCAGATAATAAGGAAAATTGTTGTTTTTGAAACATTCTATCCATCTCTGCTCCTCCAATATTCATTGGGTCATCAGTTTTCTTGTCAAAATCCATTCTGCACACACCTCCTTTTCGATTACAAGTTCACTATTTTGTGAATTAGGGTTCACTGGATGCCTCCCTGACCATGTTAGATTGACATTGCTTCTTGCTTCAGGTCCTGTCTTCCACTTCTTCGCATTAGCCTCATCAAATTCCTCACTAATAATTGGAAGTTTGGTTTTTTACATCTCTAGATTGAATAACTTAGGGTTTTCATGAGATTCATGGATTCAAGGAGTTGGGTTTGAGAGATGAGAGTTCAGTGGATTGATGAGTAAATAAGACTTAGTTTTTATCATTTAGGAATCATAAAATAAAAAAATAAAACATAAAAAGTATATTACAAATGATACAGATTCTAGCGGCCAAAGATCTGATGTTTAAAACAACGCATACTAACGGTAATGATATACCAGTGAGAATTACGAACGGCGAGGTATATCAATGAGGTTCACTAAAAGTGAGGTATAATAGTGAGGTTCATACCAGTGAGGTTTCTCACGATGAGGCTTCTAATGATGAGGGTTCTAATAGCCAGAGTCTATCATTCCTAATTCATGTCTAATGTAACATAACCTATCTGAACATAAGGGCTTGTTTGAAATGTCCGGTAATTGGAGTTTTGTACCTATAAATTCAAGAGTAATATCACCTTTTTGGTAATGATCACTCAAAAAATGGTGCTTTACATCAATGTGTTTGGTCCTAGCGAGAAACAAGATTCTTAGAGATGTTAATTTCACTAGTGTTATCAAAATTTATTTACATTTGTATAAAATCATATCCATAGTCCAACAAAGTATGTTTATTCCACAGAATTTTGTACACAGAAACTACCAGCAGGTATATACACTGCTTCAGTTGTATAAAATGCATTAGAATTATTCTTTTTTACTACACCATGATACTAGGGACTTACTTAGTATATGAAATGTTCTAGTAGTGCTCTTTCTATCTATCTTTCAACCAGCAATGATAGCATCTGAATTACTTATTAAATCAAAAGATTATCTTTTTGGATAAAATAAACATAAATTTGTAGTATGATTATGATATTTAAAAATTATTTTAACAAAATGAAAATGGGATTATTTAGGATTATCGTGATGTATTCTACTCATACACACACTAAACATAATATCAGGTTGACTAGCAGTAAGGTAAAGTAGGCATTCAATCATACCTCAATAATTTGTTAAATAAACTGGTTTCCCAAATTCATCAATGTCCAACATACAGGTGTGACTCATGGGTGTATAACTTATCCTAATAGTATCTAAACCAAAATGTTTTAAAAGATCCATTGTATATTTACTTTTATTTAATATAATAACATTTTAATTTTGAAAAACCAGAAATCCAAGAATGTTTTTGAGTTCTCCCATTAAAGTGATATCAAATTCATTTTGCATACTCTTTGAAAAATAAATAAAGTATTTTTAGAAGATCCAAAACTAATTTCATCAACATTTAATTGTACTATCAAATCATCATTAGAAATTCTTTTTATAAAGAGAGTTGGGTCACCAATCCCTTTATAAAAACATTTTGAAATAAGAATATTACTAAGTCTATAATACCAAGCTCGTAAAGCTTGTTTCAAACCATATAAATCATTAGAGAGCTTGAAAACATGATGTGGAAAATGTGGATTAGTAAATCCAGGTGGTTTTTCAACAAAAGCATCTTCATTTATAAAACGATTTAAAAAAGTACTTTTAACATCCATTTGATATAACTTGAAATTCTGATGAGCAGCATAGGAAAGTAAAATTCTAATAGCATTTAATATTGATAAAAGGTCAAAGGATTCCTCATAGTCTATTCATTCATCTTATCAATACACTTGTGGAAGTAGAATTTCTTTGTTCCTAACAATATTTATAGGTTCATCAACTTTATTTCTAAAAACCCATTTAGTGCTTATGGCCAATGTTTCCTTCGGTCTGTCAACTAATTCCCAGACTTTATTTCTTTCAAATTGATTTAATTCTTCTAGTATATCCATTACCAAAAATTCATCATTGATTGCATCATTGTTATTTTTAGGTTCTAACTGTGAAAGAAAAGCTTGACGTTCAACCGGGTTCTTAGAGAATCTCTAGTCTGTATCCCTCTATTAATATTACCATCAACAACATCTAAATGATGATTCTTTAGAATCATAGTTGATCTAGTAATGGTGGGACAAGAAATTTCAGGTTCTTCTCTAGATTCAGGTTTTCAGAAACACGTTCTGGATAGTTTCTTGATCTAGATCTCTTTTCAACAGGATCATTGATTTAATCATTAAGTTTTAAAACAGACAAATCTTCTTCTATTATTTTAAATGAAAGATTTGGGTTCATGTGGACTCATTTCCTCAAACGTGATTTGAATTGATTCTTCCTCACATTTGGTTATTTTATTATAATATCTATATGATTTAATAAAGATTAAATAAAATAGGAAAATAAAATCTTCACTCTTGGATGTAAACATGTCAAGGTTATCTTTTGTATTGAGAATAAAGACTTTGAAACCAAAAACATTAATATAATTAACTGTAGTTTTCCTACAGTTCCACTACTCATAAGGGGTATTTGTGAGAATAATTCTAATCATGACTCTATTAATAATATAAAAATTTGTATTTAATGCTTCATCCAAAAAGTAAATTGACAGGTCATACTCATTAACCATAGTTCATGCAATTTCATGAAGTGTTCTGTTTCTGCTTTCTACTACACCATTTTACTGAGGTGTCCTATGGGGAGGGAAATTGTGACTACAGCCATTGTGTGTGAAATAAGATTCAAATTCATGATTTCAAACTCATGACTATTATCACTTCTCAATGTTTTAATGTTATGTCCATTATGGTTTTCTACATACATGAAGTATTTAATAAAGTAAGAGAAAATTCAAATTTGTGAGCTGAAATGTATACCCAACTGTACTTAAAATAGTCATATAAAAAGACAAAGACATAGTGCTTCCCATTTAAACTAGAAACACTTGAAGGTTCAAACAATTTCATGTGAACCAACTCGATATGTTGAGAAGTTGAATCTTATTTCTTTTATTTAAAAAAACTATATGTTGCTTTCCCTTTTGACATGGATTGCAAACATTATCAGGAGGGAATTTGTGTTTAGTTAGGTTTTTTACTAGGTTTTTCCTAGTTAATTTTCTATTTCAATGAATGTTGCAATGTCCTAATCTTTTTTTCCATAGCCATGACTCATTATGTAAATCATTAAACCATGTAATGTTCTATTTATCCAAATTATTCAAATCAACTGCATAAAAAGATTCATATCTCAAAGTAGAAAATACTAAAATATTTTTATAATTAAAAACGTTACAAGAATTATTTTCAAATATAACATTGAAACCATCACCTCACAAATGAGAAATACATAACATGTTATATTTAATTCCATCAAAAAATAAAACTTTGTAATTTAAAACTGAATTAGTGTTACCAATCTAGACTAAGCCGATGATTTTTCATTTTGAATTATCACCAAAGGTTATGTGGCCTCTTTTGACTTTAATTAAACCCTTGATGAATGAGTAATCTCCAATAATATGCCTTGAACAACCACTGTCTAGGTACCATACCTATTTATGAGAACTCTTCAAGAAAGTTTCCCCAGATGTGTTTGTCATGAAACACATATTATCATTTTGAGATGAATCAGAATCACTTGAACTATATTATGAAGCACTCCTGGTTGCGTTCATATATTTCTTATATTTATTGTCATTTTAATGATTTTATTAACTTTTTCCTCAGGCGGTCTGATTTCACATTTCCTTTCCTCTTGCATTCATAACAGTCAATTTCATCACTATTATCATAATTTTTCCATTCCTTCATCCAATGACCTTTGTTTTCATATTTTCCTTTATAATTTTATTTTATGAATAATTTCATCTTCTTGTAGAACATCTTGAACAGTCTAGCTATCTGAGCCATCTCTTCATCACTATCAGAATCAGATCCTTCACCTATTGATCTCTTAGTAGGTATGTGAACATTCCCATTGTCCTTGCTCATTGAGGCAGTAGATTTAAATGCTATTGAGTTATTTTTTGGTTCATATTCTTATTCCTTGTTTACTTTGAAATATTATTCATACATAATCAACATACAAATTAATTCTTTAAATGGTTGTGAACATATATCGCATCATTATTTTATTGAAATTGATATGCCTCTTCATCTTTCTGGAAGCCATCATAGAATTCTCATATTCTACTCCTTTTTAGGAACAACTTTTCCACGTGATCTCATACTGTTGATATTCTCATTGAACCTGAGATACATATCATAAATAAGTTCATCATACATCATTTTAAAATTATCATACATAATAGTGTAGGTATTCAATCTCATTTCGTTAACATTGAATGTTCCCTCCTGGGAAATAGCCAAAGTGTCCCAGATTTCATAAGCAGTTTTAGAAGAAGATATTTGATTAAATTATTAATCTTCTAAAGCACAATGGAGGGAATTCTTTTCATTGTAATTATTATTGTATGTGGGTTTTTAGGTTAATCCCAAATTGTTCTTTCAGTTTCTAGAATCTTATATTGATCTTATATAGCAGTCCTGTAGTCAAATCCCACAATTTCTAAATGAATTTTCATTTTAAGATTCCATTGGGAATAATTTGTACCATTAAAGTAATGTGGAATGTTAGTAGCAGCACCTTCAAGTTTATTATCACTAATTTTTTTTTGAAAATATACTAAAAGAGTTAAAATATTCAACTAATTGAAAATTATGATCTTTAAGATACAACTAAAATCATAGTTGAAAAACAGAGGATTTGGAAATCATTTATAAAAAACAAACAACCTCTGATGCCAAATGTTCCATAGAGTGGATACTTAAGAGGGGGTGATTTGAGTTCCTATTAAAATTTATGTTTGAAATTTTCTTATTAAAATCCCCCAAATTAAATAACAAGCTATAGATTAGTGAATCTGTAATACAGTAAGGGGCCAGTTTGGTTCTCAAGAGATTGATTAGTTCTCAGTTATTACAATCTGTTGAATAATTATCTTTTGAGGCCAACTTAATGCTTTAAAATAAATAATCACACATGCTAGTTTAACTATCATAGTTGCTCAAAAATATATTTATATTTCAAAGTACATAGAAGAAGAATAATCAAAATAGTTTAAAAACAAATAAAATAAGCACAACATTTTAAAATAAAAGGTTCAGTCTCAAGCCAAAAATTAGTCCTCTAAAACAATTTATATAAATTTTGATCCACACCCTGGATCAAGGTAAACAACAATACAGAGACTGTATAGGTACTAAGACTGCTACCACAATTCTTCGTGGGAACGAATAAAAATAATAGCACACCGGCTATCAATGTCACACATGACCTCAACTACTATCCACAGTGGGATACAAGTGAGTTATATAAGTTTTGTGTGAGGATTTAGAAATCCTACTATTTATCAGAGGAGACAGTGGGTGTCTAAAAATAAATATAACACACACTGCTCAAAAATTGAATAAAATAATCACTAAGAGTGATTAGATATGAATTTAGAATGCTATATTGATTTTAAATGCAGCATTGGAAACCTTTTGATTAAATAGATATGTTTCTGATTCCTTATCTTGTTTTTGTCTTGAAAATAGAGTGTCTATTACTTCATTTATTTTCATGTTCAGTTTGATCATCTTGATTGTATGAAGTTATCGTCGTAGTTATTCACTAGTTGGGGCCCAGAAATTCCATGAAAAAGAAGCCCCGGATGCTGCCTCGCGAAGCTCCGGCGCGAAGCAACCCCGAGCGTTGCGGCCGCCGTGCATCACCTGAGGTGGTAACGCTCCGCGAACGATCTAACGTTTTCCAGCCCATCGTGAAGCAGTCGAGGCAGAAACTCTCCGTGAATGGACTGACATTCGCAGGCCCGCCTCGAAGCACCTGAGGCGGTAACTCTCCGCGAAGTCCTGACGTTTGCGCGCCCACCGCGAAGCAGCCGACGCCCCTTCGCACCGAATGAATTCTGCTCCGCGGCTCCCCTTTCCTATAAATACTAGTCTCCCCCTGAGTCCAGGGGATGGACAATCAAACCATTCAGAATCTCCTCTCCCAAATCGCGAAGCACCCTTTGCCCCGGGAACCATGAGCACTGCGAGGTACTTCTACTTCATGTGACGCCTTCGCTTTGTCTCGTTTTGATCCCCTCTTCCAAGAGGGATTCCCTTTGTGAAGATCAAGGGAATTCGCAATGGAGGGGGATTCCCAAGGTATCCGGAGCAGCCGCGGATCATTTATTCTTCGCGAAACACCCGTCCTATACTAGTGAACCTCATACAAAGGCAGGATCGCTAGATATCGCGAAGCACACTGCTTCGCAGTACCTTGCTTCGAGAGGCACCTCCCCTTCACGAGGCAGTGCTCCACGAGTACTATTACACTTCGTGAAGCACTTCCTATTCACACCTCAACCCCAGGATAAGGTCAAGGAACCCCACTTCGCGAATCTCACTCCTTTAGTTGGAAATCCCTCTTCCCGTGCGACCCTCCAGGTTTGCACGAAGTGATTTCAATGTCCCACAGACATCACCACTCATACTATTGAATCGCCTAATCTTATTCGCATAGGAACGCTAACAGATATTTCTTATTCGCATAGCCACGCTAACGTGGACCCCTTGATGGTTCGCTCTACTACCCCCCTTGACCACGACCTTATTGGTACCTTCCCTTCCCCAAGGGGCAAAGGGTACCAGTCAAGTATGTCCTAGGGGTGTGGAGAAAACCAACCTCGTCTGAGATGCAGGATGTTAAACTGCCGAGAACCACATCCTCAAAACATGACATTAAACTGTGACCTGACCTCATACCCCACACGCAGGTTCCCCCTAGCTCGAACATTCTTTACGCCAATCATCTTCACGGGAATGTAATCACCCCCACAAGGGATGATATCCTCCTTATCGGAGCGGTGTTTGTCAATGGGGGAAGGGAAACCACCTTGGTGTAAGATCTCCATATTCCTTCAATGGATCACTGCAACCCTGCACCTCCATACTTCCCCACTACCAAGGTCAGTGGAGGGCGCGGTAGTGAATGAGGCACCTACCATCATTGGTACTGAATCACTCTTTCGCTGAGCTTTGACACACTACGTGCTTCCAGCCTGGAGTAAGTCCCAGCACCATGGGCCGCCTAACGCGTAATACCCTCTTCGCTTCTCACGGACGCACCCTTTACGACGTGATCTTCAGGTCCTTGCTGCCTCTTGTTTCTCACATCGAGCATGACTCACGTGGGCTTAGAGTAAGCATTGGGCATGACAATAACCCATCCAGCATGACGTTAAAGTGTATTCCCCCGTCCACAATGACATTAAACTATATGACCTCATCCAGCATGATGCTAAACTACATATCCATTTGAACTATGAGGTCCTTGATCCATGTCACAGCATGGTACGTATGATTCCCTCACGAGGTTCCAGCCCACCCACTATTTCTCCACTTCGAGTTCTATCCTCGTCCAACATGACATTAAACAGCATTCCGGTCCAGCGGTAAGCCGTTGTGATCATCCTTGACTACGAGGACATTGATCCATGTCATGGAATGATATGTTGGAAGCCTCCCTGAGGTGCAAGGCCATCTCCCATTGGACCAAGGACCTTTGTTTTCACGTTGGTTCACCGACACCCACCGCCCGTCGTTTATTCACATCATGGTTCATCCTCATCCAGAATGGCGTTAAATTGCATTCCATTCCAATGTTAAACCGTTGTGACCATCCTGAACTACGAGGACATTGATCCATGTCAAGGCATGGTACGTTGTAAACCTCACGAGGTTCAAGCTACAAATAGTGGACCGCCAGGTTCACCTTCACGTCGGCTCGCAGATGAGTACCCTTTAAACTACGGGGTCTTTGATCCCTGACAAGGCATGGTACGTAGGAATCCTCCACGAGGTTCAATCCAACCACCCATTGGTCACCCCGACCCTCACGACGGTTCATCAACACCCGGGCAGCCTAGTGTGTAAGCCCCACACCATATGGGAAAAGGTCCTCACTCGCGTCGGTTCGCGGACACACCATTCTGAAATACGAGGTCTTTGATCCATGTCAAGGCATGGTGCGTAGGAAACCTTAACAAGGTTCAAGCCCATCACCACCTGGACCCCTGGTCCTTCACGTCGGCCTTCCAACATCCAACCTGAACTGTGTGGTCTTTGATCCATGTCAAGGCATGGTACATAGGAATCCTCACGAGGTTCAAGCCCACCACCATCGAACCAAGGTCCACCCTCACGTCAGATCTCTGACGAAATCCATCGGACCAAGGTCCACCCTCACATAGGTTCACTGAAGACACCCATCAGACCAATGTCCACCTTCGTGTTGGTTCGCTGACGACACCCATCGGACCAAGAACCATATTCACATCGGTCCTCTGGCACGTCCACCCAAACTACGAGGTCTTTGTTCCATGTCAAGGCATGGTACGTAAAAAACCTCACGAGGTTAAAGCCCAACATTTATCACCCATTCTGGGGTGTACTCTCCCTTATCCACCCTCAGTGGTGTTAAGATCAACCATTACGGTGTGCCATCTCCCCTCCATGGGGCGCACCACCTCAGATTCATCCTCATTGGGCGTTCTGATCCATCCCATTGGTAAAACCTCCAGGAGTTCTCTCATAGGGATATACCAATATGATCCATCTCTATGGGGTGTTCTGATCACCCTCATTCCATCTCCGCATAACGTTAAACTCATGGAACTCCCCATGATAAACATAGGAAGATGATAAAAACCTCAGTCCATCTCCGCATGACGTTAAACTCGCGACATTCTTCATGGTAAACATGGGAAGACGAGGAAATCCTCAGATGGCATATAATTACCCGTGCTCGATGTGGGATTCCTTGGGTCTCCTTTCCCTCGAGAAGCACTATAACAAGGTAAAAAAGATAGACACACCAGTTCCCCAGTGTTCAAACACGCTACTGATGCCTCGACGTGACTACTCCCCCTACTGAAGGTTGCTGCCCTGACCGGACCCTTTGGAATGTCCTGACAGAAGTAGTGTAATTAACTGGAGGCCATGAAAACATGGCACTGGGATGAGTTTCACGAACAACATATTAAATCTATGAGGGAGACCCGGACTAGGTGACGAGTTATGAGGAGGAATCCAAAAAAGGAAGAACTGACATCCCATCATCCCGTTTCAATCAAGGAGGAAATGTCCCAGAACAAGGAGCGAATGCCGCCCGCCTTTGGAAAGCGGGAATGCGAGGAAAAAATTAGCATGCCCTCAAAGACGGATGCACGCGCCCCAGAAAAAGAATCAGAAACAGAAATGGTGATCCTGACGAGAATTTCTCCTCCTCAATGTGGAGATTAGTTGCGTTCGAGACACCAGTAGATTTACATGTCGTCGGATCGAGATATCCAGCGCCGGGATCCGCCAAGCAAATAGTGGGCCTGGTGTGAAACTCCCCGGAAGTTGGTGTAGTAGAAAGTGGGGCATTCTGTTCGGAAGTGTGTTGGTGTGGATCCATCTTTCCGATATATAGTATTGAACGACATTGGTACATTGGTTTTCAATCCTTTTCCTCGTAGTGATGATGAGTTAATCTCTCTGTTTCCCAAGAAACAGGTTGCTACTACGGAGACATGATGACTGCCCGCTTGCCTATGCAGGGGCAGGGGAAATACCATTACAGCCGCCCCATATGGCTCCACTACCGCCACGAAGGCCCCCACATCCGTGAATATGAGGCACCCACGTCCCCTCTCCCCATCAAAGATCATCCAGGGAAGGGTACAAACAACCTTGTACGCAGGTACATGGAAGAAGGGGTCATCCCATCTCGGGATATAGCCCTCCTGGACCTAGATGCATCCAGGCCCTGCCATCAACACCGCCCTCAAAGGCCGCGTAGGGAGCCCCTGCTCCCCACCCCAACATTTAATCATTTCGGGAGCCTGTCCCTGGAACTCCTCGATGACTCCTCACCATACGCTAATGAGGCAGGTGATTTCCGACTCATCCCACAAAGAGTCACAACCCAAGGGCTTCAGGAAAGGGCCCTCACTCGGCCGCGTCACCACCGCTATCCGGCATCGCATGTAGAGCAGGAAGGTTATGCGCCAGCACCACCTGCACCAGCTCATCTGACCTGACATCAGCTCCAGGCCCGAGCTGAGGACGCTCGCCAAGGTAGGTCGACGTCAATAGAAACTGTGGCCCGATCCACCACCGACGTACATCTTGGAGTCCCTTCATACGCTGATCAGGGGCACTCCTTCACCCGACCAGGATCGAGGCCTCAGCCGCCCCATGGGCAGACTGGGTTGACTCTCGGGATCGTAGGCCTAGGCGATGACTGTCGTAAGCCAATCTGTGGTGACGTCACACCCTATGGAGGCCCTCTCCGTAAAAACATTCCACATAGCATGGTCCTTCCCCGCTCCAATGCTCGTCATGGAGGTATGCCTTGTACTACGACCATCTCGATGGAAGACCTGCCCCATGGCAGTGACGCTCGGTGCAAAATCCTCTCCGCGCCCACCATACAGGGTACGGAGTCCCTCCTCCTTCCCCAGACCATCGATATGAAGGCGACATCCATCCATTCTATCTCCAATGTGGGGGCACTCCCTACGTCCTCTATGCAACAAGCGAAGGTCCTCCTCATCCTAGACACTCTAGGAGTGAAGGTCAGCCTCGCTCCACCCACACCGACCCTGGAGGCCCTCCCCATGCTCATTCCATTTCCAACAAAGGTTCTGCCCACATGGGTTTTGTCCATAAAGGTCCTCCCCAGGTACCCATCGACATTTTCCCTGGTGCTCCTCACACCCCGGCTACCACGACAGGGGGCCTTCTCCGCCATGGCGCCAGCGCTGCCCCGTGACTACATGTTGAGGATCAACCATGTCATGAAGTGCCATCTAGGGGAAAGAGAGTGGGTTGTCACTGCCCTAAGAAGAGTCCTGGGAAGGGCTGGATGGAGTTTAAACTAGCCCACTTCTCGGATTCTGATGTAGAGTGCTACTCAGCGATGGAACCTTCTCCCCGCTCCTCTGCATCATGGACTGGGGCAGGAACCACGCATGTCAGCCTCATTATCTCAGAATGCGAGGTCCATTGGATTCCCACCTCTCTCCATAGGTAAATCCAGGAATAAGATATCGTGGCAATTCCGCAGGTCCCGACCGTACAATCACCATCGTTGTCACCAGAAGCACCCTCTACCTCTATCAGAGATCACAGAGAGCTATTTTGGGGAACAACAGCAGTAGAGAAACGACATGAACTATCGCCAGAAACCACAATTCTTGTTCCTGAAGATGTGGCTATCAGTACATCGTATCATCATGTTGTGGTCAGGTAACCTCACTCTTCAGAGAATCACCCAGAATTCGGCGGTCAGTCAGCTTATTCACCGTATACTTCGCCGCCAAGTATACTATCCTGAAGGTCCGCCTCGGTACCACTATCGTTCCCTCAGCCACCTCCGGTTGATGAGTGAGAAAATATGGGTCCATACTCTGAGATTGAGCCCAGGACCATCTGGAGAATTCTCGCAGCGGATCACTTCCCATAAAAGTTCTGGCCGACGGCAGCACTGAACTTTTGCGCACCAGAGTCCCTTACCCCATAAGAAGTGGGGTTCTTCTACCGAAAACTATTGGCGACACAAATATTCCTTCGTTATGAACGGGTGGTGTACCCCTAGAGTCGAGATCACTTGGAAGAAATCGGCGAGCAATCCCTCCTGATCGATTCGGCCACACTCCCTGTGGCCCAGCGTCCTGAGTCACCAGGCAGCCAGAGCACCCTTCAATGGAATTGCAATCAGAATTACAAAGTACTCCGCATAGTCATCAGGGAAGCTACCCCACATGTGCAAGTCTATGGCTGGGGACGCTATGCCACTCTCCTATTCAGACCTATCCAACAGTAGCCCGATTCGTTATGCGATATTGAGGACATGCCCTCGAGAGGGGTTGCGGTCCACATGGACGGCGTAGTGGAAAAGGAAGCCGAGATAAAAAATTTCGATGGAGACTTACCCGTCGAGGGCATGCCGCCACTTCTGGACCCATTAGGGAGGGTTACCCATCTGCAGAGGAACCTTCTAGGCCCCCCTGTACCCACCAAGTCACTGGTACACATCCGAAATACCGGTAAGGGTAAGGAGCACATCCAGACTGACAAGCACTCCGACCCGTCTACCTCTGTACAAAAGGCTGACGAAGACCCCGGAAAGGCCGTGTTGTGCCAGCATCTTACTGAACAGAAGATGCTGGTTGATGAACTTTTGGCCGAACACGCTGCAGAATGGCGACCCAACTACGGTAATCCCAAGCCAGCGCAACAGGGGCTGGAACAATTTCCCCCTGAAGATACACCTCCAGGAAACCCTGGTCATACTGTTTTTGCAGATAGGGTGGAAGCCGGAGCCCACGGCAAGAGGGAACGATATGTCTCTCTAAAACCCCTTGAACGACGGGGAAATCAGAGGAATCCAGCCTGGGCCCCCCCAGTCACCCCACAGGCCGTTCTGCTAGGCGCTCCACGTACGGCTGAATCCACCAAATATGTCGAAGAACACGGAAACACACTTGTGGATAGGGATCCCCCTCAAGACAGGGACCCTCACCCGGATGATCTTATGGCGACACTCATAGCCCACCTCGAAGCGTTGGAAATGCGGAAGGTGGTGGTCCCACAGGATGGCAAGCCATATCCCGCATGGGTGGACGATATTCCCGCACCCCCGGGTTTTGGGAACCCCACATTCTCGCCCTTCAACGGGGCAGGGGACCCACCACAGCACCTGGCCCATTTTTCATCCAGATGTGGCCCCATGCTGGGGACTCCGGCCCTGCAAGAAGCCTCCAAGCTCTGATGTTTTGTGCAGACATTGGAGGGTCCCGCATTTGTCTGGTATAGCCAGCTCCCTATCGGGTCGGTGACCGGTTGGGAGGATCTCCGCTGGCAGTTCCTATACAAGTTCATCTCCACCACACGGAAGACCAGCATCGCAGACCTCTTCATGTGCAAGAAAAGGCTGATGAACGAGTCGCAAACATCATCGCCCGGTGGAAGGGACTTACATATTCCCTCGGCATGCCATTGACTAAGAAGAAATTGCTGACAATGTGTATAGGGAATGTTAAAACGGATCTGGTACTTTCCCTGATCACCCAGAACATCCCGGGAGGGTTCTAGTATTTCTTAGATAAGGCCCAGTGCCTTGAGGAGGCTCTGCAACTGGCTAGTTAGGCACGTTCATTGCCCCATGTGATCCCATCAAAGAGGTCTTCCAGAGCCGAACCAGCCGCGGTGGCCCAAATAGAAGCCCCCAGACGGCTGGAATTATTGCCAGCGGCACTAGCACCACATCCCCTCAGTGGTCCTCCACCTCAAGCACAGGCTCCTGCCTAGCAGCGGTCGCCTCAGAATTGATAGACCCCCATGCGCAATGCGCCACCACCAACTAGATGAAACAATCTGGCGCCACCTCCTCGGCAGGCCCCTCCAGCCCCTCGTCTAGGCCAGGCCGCCAAGGCCCCTTATCCGGTAGGAAGGCACTAGACATATTTGTTCAATGAGAATCAGGTCCTTGGCTACATCTGATGTGCTCTACAGCAAGGAATTGTGCGCCTACCCGAGTTCAGAAGGCCAGTAGAGTTAAAACTTATCGATCACCCCAACTACTGCCCTTATCATCAGATTCTAGGGCACACCCTCAAGCAATGCTATGTGTTCAAAAACTGGCTTCAAGACTAGGTCAACAACTACATAGTTAGGTTGGGCCCGACACCAACAGAAGTAGCAGATGTCTTTGTAGGGTCATAGATTGGTAGAGACAACGAAGGCTAGTGGCATTAGGTTCCCAGCTGTGGGCTCCAGAAATACGACAAATGGATGGCTCGAAAAACTGTCTCTCATTCCCATTGTATCATTTGGGCATGCCTGAATCAGCCAGAGCCTTCAGAAGAAGTAGCCAGTACCTCTGTATCGCCTTCACAGTCAACCTCTTCCCAAAAGGGCAAGCATGGACGATGCAAGAAGAAGCAACACGCTTCACCACTGCCATCGTCATCCCACACTCTTGGTGACTTTATGCCCCCTAAAATAGGGATTCCTCCTAGAATCCGCCCAGTGGTGGATGAATCGTCGAGTGATATCCAGGGGAACACATTAGTTAACATTGTGGAGCTGATAAAACCCTATATGACTCTTGACGAGGGGGGCCACCAAGAGAAGCTCCCCAACGTCCCCGACTAACGTCAATGTCAACGGAACCGTAACCATGGCAGTCACCGAGGAACGTCAATGGGCACTTTCAGTTAGGCCATGCATGCTGTTGAAACCAGACAGCAGGCTCAGCGCAGAGCTCAGCACGAGCAACACCATCTGACGCCCTAAGCTCTACCTCCACCGCTGTTTGTGCTACTAGATCAGGCAGACCCGCCTTGTCCATATCACAGCCAGTCATTCCTATCAAGAGGACAGTCTTCGCTATTCGATCCTATACTGGCGACTACTCTTCAAGCTTCAGCTAGTAGGCAGCGGGACGTACCCATCACTAGCCAACTGACAGTTCAACCGGCAAGACCTATTATGCCTCCAACTATCGAACGTCCTCCTATAAGCACAGGCTCATGCTTGGAACGAAAGTATGATGTCCTGAAGCACCTGGCTGACATTACAACAAGTCTTTATATCCATGAGGCCCTTCTCTTGTCATCTGAAATGCGCGAGGCACTAGACAAGGCCCTAGAGTGTCCCCTCCAGTTTGAGTTGGAGGTAGTAGTTGTAGAAACCTTCCATACCGAGGAAATGGATAATGCAGAATGTCAGGAGGTTATCTCGTTCTCTAGTGAAGATGAGGACACTCCCATACAGGGGCATATTCGCCCGTTGTAAATTATTGGCCACTTCAATGGCATGGAAGTCCACCGCTACCTTGTTGACATGGATTCCTGGATAATCCAAATCCCGACTCGGACACTACGAAATCTAGGTCTATCTGAGGATGATTTAACTCCCTCCGAACTCAGAATCTAGGGATAAGACAGTACCAAGATATCCCCAGTCGTAAATATCTGCCTGATGACTCAGTTCAGTGGCCTAATTGCCAGCACCATGTTCATGGTTGTCTCCCAGGACACCGCCTACAACGCATTGATGGGTAGTCCATGGACCCATCTACATGCAGTAGTCTCTTTGTCATATCACCAATGCCTCAAATACTCCCTCAATGGTAGAGTAGGCATGCTCCAAGGAGATGTGTCTCCCTTCGCCTCTTGTGAAGCCTGCTATCTGGATGTCGATTATTATAAGAGCAAGGACAAGAAAATTCTAATATGTGAGGAAGAAATCGCCCCGGTCACCAGTGATCCATGGGCCAGTAAGGATGACGCTTACATCCTCTCGATCCACCAATTGGAATCCTCAACCCCCGACATTGGGAAATGTTTTGTTGTTTCAAGTGCGAAACGAAGGCATGCTCCCACGTCCACGCGACAACAAAAAATCACCTCGTACTCCTACACCGACTAGGCTCGGTTGATCCAGGAGCCTCCTACCCCCGTGCAGTACTTGGATGTCAATCTTATGACAACGGAAGTGCGTCATACATGTCTTTTCCACCGGGCTATAATCAACCGACTCTGGCCGACGTGTCACCACTTCTTTGACATCATCAAACGTGGCCCCTTAGGCCGAAGGCCAGATGGGATAAGATCGACTGCCTTCATTGCTATGGTATCAGTGGCGAGTGGGCCTCCTGATATGATGACCACTGCTTCCCAAGATGGTACTAGCTACACGCCAGGGTTAGATAGCTCAGAAGAAGCTCCCTTAGCGATAGGCCCCTCCAAGGGTGGAGAGGAAGAATTGGTGGATGCTCCCCCGCCTTTGAGGAAGGTGTCTCTACCATGATTGATGAATTGGTACGGGTTACCCTTGGTATTGAGGAAGATCCGAGACTCACACTTATCAGTGTAGCCATGTCCACCGAGGAGCAGCAGCGGTATGTAGACATTCTCAAGTGACACCGTGATGTGTTCTCCTGGAGTTACGACGAGATTCCAGGGCTGGATCCCCATGTAGTCATTCACCGCCTGGGCCTCCCGCCAAACCATCGTGGGTTTAAACAGCCTCCCAGAAAGATGCATCCTTTGCATGGTACTATGGCTGAGGATAATGTCGACAATATTAACAAATCCAACATTGTCAAGGATGTCCAGTACCCCAAGTGGCTTGCCAACATCATTCCCATCAGGAAGAAGAATGGGCAGATCAGAGTCTGCATCGACTTCCGCGACCTTAATCACCACTACCCAAAGGATGAATTTCCACTCCCGGTGACTGATTTATTTATCGATGCCACGACCGGGTTCCAAGCTCTCTCTTTTATGGATGGGTATTCTGGGTACAACCAAATCCGGATGGCCCTCAAGGATGAGAAGTCCACTACTTTCAGGGCTCCCCAAGGTACCTTTTGATACCAGGTTATTCCCTTCGGTCTAAATAATGCAGTTTCCTCTTATCAGAGGGCCATGCATCGCATATTCAAGCCAATTCTTGGGACGCTGGAGGAATGCTACGTGGATGACCTAGTGGTCAAATCACGCCAGCGCTAGGACCATCTCAAAGACCTTGAAAAAGTGATCGGATTCCTCCCTTCATGTCACCTAATGATGAACCCGTTGAAGTGTGCCTTCGAGGTCACCTAGGGGATGTTTTTTGGCTTTGTTGTTAGATACCGAGGCATTGAAATCGACCCAGATAAGATCAAGGCCATCAGCCAAATGCCTCCCCCGAGCAATATTCTTGAACTATGAGGTCTTCAAGGCCACTTAGCCTATATACGTCGATTCATCGTGAATCTATCCAGAACGTGTATTCCCTTTTACCGGCTCATGAAGAAGGGTTCTACCTATGAATGGGATGAGGAGTGTTGCACAGCCTTTGAGGAAATCATGAAGTACTTTCTCCAACCTCCAGTTTTGATGCCACCCGTCTCCGGAAAGCCACTGGTCCATTACATGACCGCCCTGGAATGGTCCCTCGGCGCGATTCTCACCCAGAAGAATAATGAAGGTACCGAGAATAGTCCCTATTATCTCAGCCTCATGCTTCTCGATAAGGAGATCAGATACTCTCCTATTGAAAAGTGCTGCCTTGAACTCATCTTTTCCATACATAAGTTTTGGAATTACCTATAGCACCCTGAGGTACAACTGGTCTCTCGGGTAGACCCACTGAAGTACATCCTAAATCTCCCCATGTTGACTAGCCAACTAGCATGATGGGGAGTGATCCTCCAGCAGTTTGACATCAGATTCATAACTTAGAAGGACATTAAGGGACATACATCGGCAGAATTTTTTGCCGCCCATCCAGCCTCCGCGTATCAGTCCCCGGACCTGGATTTTCCTAATAGGGATATCCTCTCAATTGATCATGTCGTCTCATGTTAGAAAATTCACTTCGATGGTGCCTCCTGGAGCCCCACCGGTAGAAGGCTCAACGTTCCCAAGCTCAATAGAGTGGTTCTGTGTATTGTCTTCATTACCCCGGCACAGGCCATCCTGCCATACTCCTTCCTTTTGTCAGAAGGATGCACCAACAATGAAGAAAAGTATCAGGATCTCATCACCAGCCACGAGTTGTCCCTTGAGATTGATATACCCAGTCTACATGTGAATGGAGATTCCAAGCTGGTAATCAAACAGGTCAATGGCAACTATAAGAAGCCGGAGCCTGTACCATTGCTGGAGTGCACCCTTCGTCTACTAGCCCAATTCCCTCCTCGACCAGAGGTCACCCATCTCCCTCGACCACAGAACGGTCGAGCAGATACCTTGGCTAGCCTGGATACGATGCTTGCAGAACCCAAGCAAGACGATTTGATTATACATGTGGCACATCAGAGTGTCATCGACCCCATCAGCCGAGAGGATAATGATGGCCCGCGGGTAAGTCATCTCACTGCCCGACCTGCTACACCAGGAGTCCCGGGTCCATCAAAAACAGTGGCCCAAGATGCTCACTCTCCAGATTGGAGGGCACCTTTTGTTGAGTATCTTCAGAATGGTTGCCTCCCAAATGATCGGGCTGAGCGTGAGAAAATTCTACGCCGCGCGCTGCAATTTACCCTCCAGACCTGTCCCAGCATTGAGAAGGTCTTTTATAAGAGAATCTTTGATGGCGTCATCCTCCATTGCATTCACGGAGTAGAGATTTATCATGTTATGTAAGAGGTACACGCATGTTCCTGTGCCGCCCACCAAGCTGGGCCAATGCTGTCCCATCAAATATGGAGGTTGGGGTACTTCTGGCCCTCTATGGTCAATGATTGTATCGAGTTTTCAAAGAGATGCCACGCGTGCTAAGTGCATACCATATTCCTGCATCGGCCGCCAGAGCCTCTCCATTCCGCCATGTATTCATGGTCATTTGCAGTGTGGGGACTTGATATAGTGGGATCATATCTACCAGCGACAGTTCGCCAGTGTCGGTTCATCCTAACTGCTACAGATTTCTTCTCCAAGTTGGTCTAGGTAGTTCCACTCAAAGATGTCATGGCTCTTTCCATCATCGACTTTGTGAGATCCAAGATCATCCACCGGTTTGGGGTCCCTCACGCTGTCCTCACTGATAACAGTACCAACTTCCGAGCAGTTGAGCTGATGAAGTTGTACGCCAAGTACAATATTCATTCAAACCATACCTCTCATTATCACGCACAGGAAAATGGACATATCAAGGCATTCAACAAAACCCTCTCTAACATTCTGTAGAAAATTGTTGGTTGGAAGAAGAAAAGATGGCCGGACAAGCTCCCCAATGCCCTCTGGGCTTATAGGACGACCACTCGCAACTCTACCCATGTGACACCATACTCCCTGGCATATGGGGCTGAGGCCATCATACCCATTGAGATCTAGCTACCATCGTTACGTACTACGGTCTATGACCAGCAGGCGCCAGATGAGGTGCCTGAAATCCGTCTAGCTAAATTAGAAGCACTGGACGAGAACAGGCTTCGTGCCCTGCACAACCTGGAGATGCATCATAATATGATAGCGAGGGCCTTAAACAAGAAGGTTCACCTTCGTTATTTTCTACAGGGTAACCCATTGTTGTCCCTTTGAGCGCCAATGATCCCCGATAGAAGACCGCCCAAGCTAGAGCCCAAATGGTAAGGGCATTATATAATCCATAAGGTTTACCCCAGCAGGGCATACTCCTCGGTGACCACGGATGGTGAGCGTGTATTTCCTCTCACCAATGCCATGTTCCTCAAGCAGTACTTCTACTGATCCCCAATGGTCCAACCAGACCATAAACTATGTGGTCCAACATGACCTTAAAATGTGTGGTCCAACACGACCTTAAAATGTGTGGTCCAACACGTCCTTAAACTGTGCGGTCCAACACGACCTTAAACTGTATGGTCCTACACAACCATAAACTGCACCGCCGTCCTGCAGGACGATAAACTGCAAAATGTTCTGGGCTTTAGGACCATAAACTAAGATCTCCCTCATCCATACTGCAAGACATTAAACTTCATGCCAGTCAGGCCATCCTGACTGAGGCTTAGCCTCAGGCCCCTTGGCCTTTTCGGGCCCATGGCCCCCATCCTCATGTAAGACATTAAACTGCAAACCTGTCAGGCCTTCCTGACCGATGCTCATCCTCAGGCCCATTGTCCTTCTCGGGCCCCTTCGCCCAACTACTTACCCAGAGTGTATGGCATAGTGTGGGACTATGTCCTCATTCACATCGGGATCATGTACCGTGTCGTACGCTTTCCATCATGAGGACCAGCCTTAGGCCTCCCAGCCTTTTTGGGCCAGTGACCCCCATCCTTAATGTAAGATGTCAAACTGCAAGCCATTCAGGCCTTCTATAACGATGCTCAGCCTCAGGCCCCTTGGCCTCCTCGGGCCCCAGCCCCCTTCCTTACTGTAAGACGTTAAACTGCACGCTAGTCAGGCCTCCCTGACCAATGCACAGCCTCGGGCCCCTTGGCCTTCATTAATTCGGACTCTCTTTTGGGATTGTATCGTGTGGTGTGGTATTACATCCTCATTCACATCGGGTTACTTACCGTACCGTACATATACCTAGTTGAGACACATTTCTCATCCAGAAAACGTTTAACTTCACTTCATGAACTACATGTGGCTTGATTCCCATCTTAATGGTATATGTATGAATGCTCAGACTCATCGTCTTGAGAACAGCCACAAGATCTTCTCTCCCTCTATTCCCCCTGGGAATAGTTTCCTTGGAGGTTTCTTGCATAGTGAGGAGTAGACTTTCTTAGCCCCGCTCGTACAGCCCCACTCATACAAGGATTGTATGGGTTGCACTATGCGCCCACTCCCGTTCATCTATTCTCTCAAGTCCTCACTGCATGACGTTAAACTACAAGTCCTTCAAGAACTATGTATGGCTTGATTCCCATCCTTGTAGGATACATAGGAATGCCCAGACATTTCGTCCGTTGGCCCAGCCCGAAAGCCAAAATCTTCTACTCGGGTCAAGACATATGGTAGGGTGCACACTTTTACCCTAACTCACATCAAGCAAGCCTTGACCCGGCTGCACGTCCCCCCGAATGATTTTCGCCTCTTTCATGGATGGATACATCTATGCTTCACCCAGTCCTTGACTGGTATTCCATCATTTCTTACACCCGGAGGGACCCCCAAGAACGGCCTGTATACTACGCCAAAGGGATCTCCTACCGTTACGGGCCAACGTCCTCGAGGGTTTCCAAGAAACAAGCTGATACAAGTCCCACGTTGAGAATTTTGTCAATGATCGACGTTCATTTGTTGCTCCCATATTAGGTCACCATTGGAACGATGTGTTTCGAACATGGTCAATAGTGTCCTTGATCCTTGGGGCCACCCCAAGATGGCCTAAACATCGAGTGCTGTAACTCATTCTGCCCCATCCTGAAGCGAAAAATATCCCTCCAGGTGGTGCCCGCGGTCAGACCCACATCCCCGATTCTCTTATAAAGATTGTACAGTGTGGTGTATGATTACGTCCTCTTTCACGCCAGGTTACTTACCATGTCATGCACATAACCGAACGAGATACAATTATCTCATTCCTCGTCCTTGCTACAAGACGTTAAACTGCATGTTAGGGAGGCCATCCTGACCAAGGACCAGCCTCATGCCCCCCTCACTGAGGCCTAGCCTCAGGCCCCTTGTCCTTTTCGGGCCCTAGACCAAGCTCTTACCAGGTGTGTATGGTGTGGTGAAGGATTATTCCCTCATTCACGTCGGTCCCGTAATGACCACACCATGTACCTCTCTCTTCGGAGCTATTCTATCGACCCTTTTTAGCGATTCACCAATGTGCCTAGGGGTACTCTGGTTTATTACCTGGAAAGAAAAACATTACTCGGACACGTCTACACCTGTTTTCCAGGATTTGTGTATCCATGCATCAGGGCATCAATCATCTTTCACACCTAGAGGGACCCCCAAGAACGGCCTGCATACTACGCCCAAGGGCCCTCCTACCGTTACGGGCCAACGCCCCAGAGGGTTTCGGAAAAAAAATCGATAAAATCACACATTGTGAATATGGTCAGCGGTCGATGCTTTTTTTTTGTTCCCACCTTAGTCTAACGCAATATGGATGTTGTGTTTCCTCTATGGTTAACAGTATTCCTCTATCGCCACGCCAACCCAATTAAGCCGAAAATGTTGGTTACATGATACACATCCTTATCTAGTATCATCATGTCCAAGTAGAGTTTTGAAACTCTTGGTATTATTCCTCTGTGTACGTCTGCGTGTTGGGGGAACACAGATGTGACAGAGGCATCTTTCGGGGCTCTTCACCGAATTCCCTTCAATGGATGTTTCGGGTATTGCGATAAGGACCTTCCTCCATTGTTTCCCATACCAATTTTAACTCACATTGGCATAGGGTTAGGGTTGACGTATGCGCTTACTCGAGAAGTTGTCACCATCCATGGTTTGAGCTCTAAGACCATAATCTAAGATCCATCTAGAACTACATTCACCTTGATTCCCATCTTTATAGGATACTTAGGACCACCCAGACGCCTTGTCTTTGAGTCCAGCCATTTAGTGAGCTAGTCTCTCCCCCCCTCCTTTTACCTCTTACCTCTATATAGGCCTCTCGGCCTGAGGTCTCCCTCATGGAGTGGCATACAGTGTAATGTGGGATCAGGCATCCAACAATTTTTGTTCATAACACTGTGAACATTCCCCGCCTAGCATCGTCTCTGCTATGTCTGTGTTGCCTGACGTTAAAATGCATGCTTGGTCCTTCCACATAACCCTAAACTGTGACATTATTGTCCTGGATGCACAACGAAAAACAGCACTGCATTGTGATGACCTTGTTGTAGAGGACACCACAATGGGTATTGGTCATGTGACATGCCATTTGTCAATGCCTATCATGGCTTGATTCTTGTGGCGACACCTGGCCCTACTACCCTAGGCCTGTCGCTTCACAAAAAAAGCCACTCACCTTAAAGGAAAAATATGATTTTTCAAATTCCACTTCTTTTAGTGCAAGGGCCACGCCCGCACTCCCTTTTTTTCCCAGCACTGGTATCCTACCATGACACTCTTTAGAACTACTTGTGGCTTGATTTCCATCTTCATGGGATACGTATGAGTGCCCGTGTACTTCCCCGCGGGCCCAGCCTAACCTTCGTGTTCGGTCCCTCGACTCGAGCATTTCCCCAGAGAACACGCCGTAAGTAGGGCTTAGGTCCTCATTCACGTCAGGTTTTGTAACTGCCTTGCCATGTGTCCCTTTCTCCCCTTACCCATTCATGGTCCAAGCTCTATGACCTTAAAGTGAGAAGCTTGCAAGAAATACGTGAGGCTAGATTCTCATCCTTATGAGATACGTAGGAGCGCCCAGGCACATCCCCCCGGGCCCAGCCTAAATTTTTTTTCGGTCCCTTGACCTAAAACCTCTCCCAAGGGGGTCATGCAGTATGATATGGGATTATGTCCTCATTCACGTCGGGTTGTTCAACGCACCATACACACCCCCTATTCTCATTCACGCCAGGTGTTTGAGTTACTCCACCATGTGCCTCTTATGTTTCCTCCCACCCTCTGGTCCGAATTCTATGACCCTAAACTAAGATTTCTCTATGGTAAAGGACTCTGATCCCTCTATCTAATATGTATCGTTGTCTTATTCGGGTGTGTTTTGACAAATAGCCTGATGTTTGGGATTTTCATAGGGACATTCCTCTCGTCCTAAGACCAAGCTTCGCCAGCTCGCTATTTGGATCCTCATCCTCTTCCACATCCAAAATGACAGCTGGACGAAATGGATACTAGGCTTAAGAGCTCTCCATGTATGCTGGACCTAAGGGCCATCCAATCATTTCTGGACAATGTCCCTATGGATCTCTGACAACATTTGCGACATGGTATCGTGTTTCGAACATGGTCAATGGTCAACCCTCATTTGTCTGTCCCCATTTTAGGCTAACATGATATGGAAGCTGGGTTTCCACCATGATCAATAGTTATCCTCCATCATCACGCCTCTATCATCGTGATCTAAATCTCGAGCGCTATGATTCACACATTTCCACTCCCTCATGTTCAGGTGGAATTTCGACAAGTTCGGCTCTATCTCTTCACGTATCTTGGTGCGCCACATGGTCTTGTTAGTGTTTTTGGGCTGGTATTCACTGATCATCCCTTCACCCTAACCTGACACCTTCTGTGTCAGGAAAATCCCACCATTACTTCTTTTTTCCAACACCAAGCATGACTCACGTGGGCTTAGTAGTTTTGGGAAGGATGTGTACCAACACGGCCTGGCTTCTCATCGTCATGCATGACGTTAAATTGCGCTTTCAGAACTACGTATGGCTTGATTCCCATCTTCATGGGGTACGTAGGAATGTCCGACCACTCTGCTTCGGGCCCAGATTAATCCTCACTCTTGGCCCCTCGACCTGGAGAGTTTCCTCCTGGGGTATGTGGTGTGGTTTGGACTCTATTTCCTCATTCACGTCGGTTTCATAACTACCACACCATATGCTCTCTGGTCTCTTCTCGTTCACTCCACGTCCTATCGTATGAGGTTAAACTAACTGGAGTTCATATCTCCTTAACCCATGGCACTAAACTACGGTTCTACCCTGAACAAGTTCAGGATGCCCCGTGTTAATAATGGGATGCACAAGAGCCTCTGCTCTAGAACTACGTACGGCTTGATTCCCATCCTCATGGGATACATAGAGACACCCAGGCATTTCACCTAAGGTCCAGCCCCAAGAAGCACAAAATCCTATTCCCCCCCCCATTTCCGACCCTCTGGCCTGACCCCTCGGGGGGAACTATGTAGCTGCAATTATTCCCTAATCAAGTTCAGGATGCCCCAAGATCCCATTTGGAAGTGACAGGCCCCCTCACCATGGAGGCCCTGTCCCAATGATGGAATGATCCATGATCAAACCAGTGTGCCCATCTGGTGTTCTCCCACCACGGTGGTGTAATTACATGAGTGTTGGATTCTGTTCGGACAAACCATCACTAAATATTCCCCGCATTGCGTACCCCTTATTCGGACCCTCGTCCCCTTTCATGTCTGAAGGTACCCTTTAATAGTATGGATGCTCGACTTAGGGTCCTCCTACTATCCTGGGCCAACGTCTCGAAGGATTGATCAAAAACATTTAAGAACTTGTCCCGTGTTTCGAACATGGTCAATGGTAAAACCTCATTTGTTGTCTCCATTTCTGGATAACGCGGTAAGGATATCATTTCTCCTCCACGGTTAACAGTTATCCTCTATTGTCACGCCATCACCATAGTGTTCTGAATCTTGGGTATCGTGATTCACGCTTCCCATTTCTATCTGTTCGGACCAATTTTAGCGCCCCTGGCATTGCACCATTTGTGCATAAGAGCACACTGAAGGAGAGGTAATTCGGCTGTTTTGAGAACTCCCTTCTCCGGCCAGGTCTCTCCTATTCTTTTTCCGGAAATTCAGACTGGTTACCCAAACCCCAGATACCCGAAGCTTTTTTTCCTCACATGTGTTGGGTGGGATGATGAGGAAAATGTCCCATGTTTCTCACATCGGTCTTGACCCATGTGAGCCTGGGGAATTGTCACTAGAAGTCCCACAAACATTGTAAGGATGTAATGAACCGATGCGAACAGTGAAAATCGTGCATGCCATGAAATTCAAAAAAAAGATCAAAACAAAGAAGGAATTGTAGAACTGAAATTCCATTAAAAGGTTTGAAATTTGTTACAATATCTGGGGGTCGACTCCCCCCATGGACGGGTTGACCCCATTGAAGGAACGTTGCAGTTCCTCCACCCTTTGGCTTGTGGCGTCCAAAGCTTGATGCCGCTGACTCACCTGTCGCTCCTCCTCAGCAGCGGCTGGCGCAGTTCATCAGCCTTGGCTCTGGCCTTCTCTACGTCAGCCTCGGCGACATCCATCTTTCCAGAAGCCTGCCTCATATGCTCCTCTGCCTCTACCAGCTAGACCTTCAACCATGAGATCAGCTCAGATTGCGCATTAAGAGAGGCTGCGTTCTCATCTGCCTGGGTTTGCAGCTGTTGGACCTCACTTTCAGCCTCCTGAAGCTTCTTGATGTTCGTCACTTTCCTCCGCTGCCATCCCACGCTGAGCCCATGATCATACTCCCGGATCTTCTCAGCCATGAGATTGTGGATGAGCGCATGAAGACATTGGGCATCCACTCCCCCAGCACATAGTTCACACAATTGTGAGCGAAGTCTATCCATTTCGTTCAGCCGTAGCGCTTGGGGGTGTCCTTGATGAAGCGCGTGATTAGCTTCCATGATCGGCGACATACAATGCTGTTGTCCTCCTCGTCGGAGGCTGTTTCGTCCCAGTCTGCACTATTGGCAGGCTCGTACACATGATATGCCCACAGGAAGTCCTCAGCAGGATCTACATCTGGTGTCAGATCTGGCACGACATCTGGCACCGGAGCAGGCGTGACGGGACATGGGTCGGACGAATGATCCTTGTCATCAGAACCCACCTAAATAACCTTAGGTAAGACCCTACTGGTGGCCCCGCTGATGATAGTGCATGTTGCAGCCTGGGGAGATGGGGGGACTATCCCCACCATCATTGGCAAGCCCCTAGAAGGGATGTCGCCAGACATCCCGACCAGCTTTTCTGCAGCATCCCATGCCAGTCGAAGAACTGTATGACGGAGAAGGACACAAACATTAGTCAGCTCCATCTACATATGACAACAATGAGGCCAGTGGAGGAAACATACAAAGATCAAACTCATGGGATCGCTCTAGAAATGAAACTGATGAGACCCCGAGTCGTGGACCTTCGTATACTGTTAGAAGGTCTAGAGATTCCCAAGGAACCACCTCGGATGCTCCGGCCCCACCAAAAGCTGAACTACATGCTGCCATAGGCGTGGGTTCTGAAGGTCCTGCATCATCACCCACCCAGGGGTGAGAGAGAGGCATGTGTACATGTTCCTCCTACATGGTTCATACGTCAGGGGGAATTCCATGATGGCCATAAAATGTACCATAAGGAAAGAAGTTTGGAATGCTACCTTGAGAGCCTCTGCGATGTCATCAGAATCTGAGTCGTGGTATCTGACCTCGCCCTCCTCCAACGGGCTCCCTTTGCCATCCTCATCCTCCTGAGAGGAGTCCTCGAATTCTTCTGGAAAGGGGAAACGCTCCCTCTGATCGGCAGCTGACAACTGTGGGGGGACCGTCCAATCCAGCAGTACCGTTACCAAGTCATTCATCGGGTGTGGAACACCACTGGAGTGAACTTATTCCTCCATCTCATTCATGTATTGCTCTGCCTCTGCCGGAGACACCATGAAACCATCCCGGACCAGCCCTATTCCCAATAGCTCCATCTCGAGGTGATTCATGTGTGCCTACATCTCGGGAGGACTAAGGAATTGCCGGTTGACATCCAAAATGTCCAAGGCCTCTGGGAAGACAGTTTCCTCTACCATGTCGATATGATGCAGCCACTTCCCTTGAGTCTGAGTGGATATCCTACGAAATCCCCTCCGCGGCCTCCCCTCCAGATGGCCCTACTACTCCAGAATCACAGTATCCACCGCTGCTACCGCACCCTCGGCAGGTGCGGGTCTCGTCGCCAAAGCACCAACCCCGCCACTGCGAGAGGCCCTTGCTGCCCTCCGACCCCGACCTCGGGATTGAGGAGGCCCACCACCATCAACCTGAATAGTCAGCTGCTTCAGCATCTCCCCTGGGTAAGCATCCTCCCAACTAATGGCATACACCCTCACCAATCTGAAAGCAGTGGTGGATGGAGGTAATGCAATTCGCATCTTCCCATCTTCCCATGTGAACATGATCCACAGCTGCCTCATCACACACGGGTGGTCCTCGTGATTCACCTCTTAATAGACCTGAGGGTTCAGTCGCTGGAGGCACCGAAACTACATCGCAAACCGATGCGGGGCGTACGGTTCGCAGAGCGACTCACGATCCACACGTGCCACCAAAACTCTGCCTCGAAAGGCCAGAAGATAAGCCCGGTGGACTTCCTTTCGCTGCCAATCATCAGTGAGTATCCCGTCGACAATGGGAAGGGGTGAAATTTAAACTCATCCTCCCTCCACAACCGGTTCAGCACCATCGACATGGTTAGTTTGAATGGAAGGCTCCCAACCGCATTCAGGATGGAGGGGCAGAAGTTTGATCCCGGCGGCGAGATAGGGTTTGGATAATCATAGATCCACATGATGTGCACCACAATACACCCATACAGGAGGTAGAAGGGACTGCATATTCTTGGCGGATTCTTGCCCTCGCTAATGTGCCACAACATTCTGTACAGGTTGGCGAGCATTGGGATCCCTAGATTGACTCGCTGCCCCATGGCCAGCATGGACGCCATGATAACGAGTTTGGCCGCACCCCCATGCCGGTATCCATCCCAGGTAGGATCCAACCACAGATGAGAGCCGCGATGAATGCCTCCATCTTGAATATCAACTGTTGTTCAGTGCTGACACTGAAACCCCAAGTCTTCTGTTGGCTGTCCTCCAAGACCCGACAATACAAGTTCTCCTTCCCCTGTTGGGCCGCCTTCGGACAAGTTTGTGGCCTCGAAGGGAACTCTTGATTTTTTGGGAAGTTAAGGAAGCGCTTGAACCTCTTCTTAAAATGGACATCCCTCGCTTCCTCCTTGTCCTCTCTAGGGACTAGTGCATCAGCGCTGACGCTGGTCACGACATTTTCCTTGTATCCTCCCTCGTTCTCATTACAGGGAGGAACTCATCATACATGGCCCCGAAGATCGGACCCCCCGAAATTTGGTGGACATCCCATAGGCGGATGCCCACCTCCCCGTGGTGTAGCTGAATGGTATTGGTCCTAGATGACCATCTGCTCAGCAAATATGGCATCAGTTTCTTCAGTTGGTAAATGTGGAATTGGGAGGCCCACGCCACCTCATACAAACCCACTCTCCTTAGATGGTTCCCAAAATCCTCACATGAAATGAAAAACCAGTAGACCCAGGCCCAGTCATCGGTAAAGTTTCCGCCCTGGTGCAGGTCCCACTCATCAGACCACCCCTTCTTTAAATGTTGCAAGGCGACCTTCAGCATGGTACGGTACAGAGGACGAGACTTCTCTGGTTGTAGTGGCTTCCCGTTGATATTGTTCACATGATTGTAGAGACCGTCAGCGGTGACGGGTGTGATGTCCACCCACGCATGACCATCGGCTGCCCTGAACAACTGGCGCTGATGTGGCGTGCTCCTAAACCATCAAGTTGGTTCGTCCATACTCAACTCAGGGATGAGGACGTCAACCATCAGCCTGAAGCCATAAAATGGCAACTTCTTGCACTACTGATATTTCTTATGACCATCCGATAGTAGTTCTGTCAATGAATTATGGACCGAGTGGCTTCGAACTAGCTCCCCAAGGCCCGAACAGTTGGCCATCTCATCCCTCAGGGCGGCGTCTGCAAGTACCCCTATCACAGCTTCTTGATGGGCCATCTCGGTTTCGGCACTCATAAAAAATATTTTCTTAAGATGGATCGCGAAGCTTTCTCGTGAAGCTCTCTCATGATAATCGGTCACAAAACCAAGCCGTGGAGTCTGGGCCTAGGCCAGAAAACAAAAGTTCACATGGCGTGGTTGCAGAGTTAGGGACTCGCTGGTCGCCACAAAGGTCGAATCGCAGAGAGTAGGCGTGGAGTTCTCATAGAATCACAAAATTGAGAGCACAAAAAGACAAGAAAATTTCATGAGGAAAAAATAGGTCGGCCCCCTATTTATAGGCGGTGACCCAGGAGCTTCGCGGCGTGCCCCGCCCGCGCGGAGCATCGTGGCGCGTCCGGATCCCGTGGCTACGGTCAGCACAGCGGGCCCCCTTCGTGAAGTCGCATCCCGAACCACAGACAAACTTGGGCGATGTTCCCTCAGACTTCGACCCTTCATCCCTCCAAGGCTCCATGTCTAAGGAGAGGCATTTTTTGGCGCCCAAAAATTGCACGAAAAAGAAGCCTCAGACGTTGCCTTACGAAGCTCCGGCGTGAAGCACCACCGAGCGCCGCGGCGGCCATAAAGCACCCGAGGCGGTAACGCTCCGTGAACGGAATGACATTCGCAGGCGCTCTGCGAAGCATCCGAGGCGGTAACTCTCCATGAATGGCCTGACGCTTGTGTGTCGTCCGTTAAGAACCTGAGGTGGTAACTCTCCGCAAACGGCCTAACGTTCGCACGCCCGCCACGAAGCAGCCGCCGCCCCTTCCCACCATGTGACTTCTGCTCCGCGACGCCCCTTGCCTATAAATACTGGGATCCCCCTGGGTCTAGTGGATAGACAATCCTACCTTTCAGCTTCTCCTCTCCTGAATCACGAAGCACCCTTTGCCCCGGGAATCATGAGCTCCGTGAGGTACTTCTACTTCACGTGACGCCTTTGCATTGTCTCATTTTGAACCCCTATTCCGAGTTGGATTCCATTCACGAAGCTCAAGGGCATTCAAGAAGGAGGGGGATTCCCAAGAGAACCTGGGCAGTTGCCGAGCTTTTATGATTTGAGAAACACCCATCCTATACTAGTGATCCTCATGCTAAGACAGGATCGCTATACATCGCGAAGCACAATTCTTCGCAGTACCTTGCTTTACGAGGCACCACCCCTTCACGAGGCAGTGTTCCACGAGTACTATTCTACTTCGCGAAGCACTCCCTATTCACACCTCTGCCCTAGGATAAGGCCAAGGCACCCAACATCGAGAAGCTAACTCCGTTTCATGGAAATTCCTCTTCTCATGCGACCCTCCAGGTTTGAACGATGTGATTTCAAAGTCCCATGGACATCACCACTCATAGCGTTGCATCGCCTAATGATTCTTCGCATAGGCATGCTAACGGATATTTCTTTTTCGCATATCCAGGCTAACGTGGACCCCTCAACGGTTGGCTCTACTACCCCCCCTGACCACGACCATACTGGTACCTTCGCTTCCCCAAGGGGCAGAGGGTATCGGTCATGTAAGTCCTTGGGGTGTGGAGTAAACCCACCTTGTCTGACCTTCAGGATGTTATACTGTCATGCACCACGTCCTCAACACATGACGTTAAACTATGACTTGAACCCATACCCCACACGTAGGGTCCCCCCAGTATAGACATTCATTATGCCACTCATCTTCACAGGAATTGAATCACCCCCCAAGGGATGATATTCTCCTTATCGGAGCGACGTATGTCCATGGGGGGAAGGGCAACCACCTTAGTGTAAGCTCACCCTAGTCCATCAACGGATGGCTACAACCCTGCATCTACGTACATCCCCACTACCAAGGTCAGTGGAGGGCGCAATAGGGAACGGGGAACCTCCCATCATTGGTCCTGAATCCCTCTTTCGTTGTGCTTTGCCGCACTTCGGGCTTCCAACCTGGAGTAAGTCCCAGCACCTTGGGCCACCTAACGCGTAAGCCCCTCTTCGCTTCTCACGGACACACCCTTCACGACGTGATCATCAGGTCTTTACTGCCTCTTTTTTCTCACACCGAGCCTGACTCACATGGGATTAGTGTAAGCATTGGCCATGACAATACCCCGTCCAGCATGACGTTAAACTGTATGCCCTCGTCCAGCATGACGTTAAACAGTATGCCCTCATCCAGCAGGATGCTAAACTGCAGATCCATTTGAACTATGAGGTCTTTGATCCATGTCACAGCATGCTACGTAGGAAGCCTCCACGAGGTTCAAGCCCACCCACCATTTCTCCATGTCGAGTTCTATCCTCGTACAGCATGACATTAAAATGCATTCCTGTCCAGCGGTAAGCCGTTGTGATCATCCCGATCTATGAGGACTTTGATCCATGTCAAGGCATGGTACGTAGGAAGCCTCCCTGAGGTGCAAGTACATCTCCCATTATACCAAGGACCTTTGTTCTCACATCGGTTCGCAGGCACCAACCGCCCGTCGTTTATTCACGTCAGGGTTCATCCTCGTCCAGCATGATGTTAAACTGCATTTCGGTCCAGAGATAAGCCGTTGTGACCATCCCGAACTACGAGGACTTTGATCCATGTCAAGGCATGGTACATAGGAAGCCTAACGAGGTTCAAGACAACCAATAGTGGACCCTAGGGTTCACCTTCACATCGGCTCGCTGATGAAGCCCCTTTGAACTACGAGGTCTTTGATCCATGCCAAGGCATGGTATGTAGGAAGCCTCCACGAGGTTCAAGACCACCACTCATTGGTCACCCTGAACCTCACATCAGTTCATCAACACCAGGGCAGCGTAGTGTGTAAGCCCCACACCATTTGTGCCAAGGTCCTCACTCGTGTCGGTTTGCCGACAAATCATTATGAACTACGAGGTATTTGATCCATGTCATGTAATGGTACGTAGGAAAACATTACGAGGTTCAAGAACATCGCCTCTTGGACCCCTGGTACTTCACGTCGTCCTTCCAACGACTTACCTGAACTATGTGGTCTTTCATCCATGTCAAGGCATGGTACATAGGAAGCCTCACGAGGTTCAAGCCCACCACCATCAGACCAAGGTCCACCCTCACATCGGTTCGCTGAAGACACCCATCGGACCAAGGTCCACCCTCATGACGGTTCGCTGACGACACCCATCAGACCAAGGTCCACATTCTCGTCGGTTCGCTGACGACACACATCGGACCAAGGTCCATATTCACGTCAGTCCTCTGGCGCGCCCACCCGAACTACGAGGGCATTGATCCATGACAAGGCTTGGTACGTAGGAATCCTTACGAGGTTCATGCCCATAATTTATCACCCATTCTGGGGTGTACTCTCCGTGATCTGCCCTCAGTGATTTTCAGATCAACCATAACGGTGTGACAGCTCCCCTCCATGGGGTGCACCACCTCAGATCTGTCCTCACTGGGAATTCTGATCCATACCCTTGGTAAAACTTCCAGGTGTTCTCTCATAGTGATATACCAATATTATCTGTCTCTATGGTGCGTTCTGATCACCCTCATTCCATCTACGCAAGATGTTAAACTCACGGCATTCCCCGTGATAAACATGGGAAGCTGAGAAAAACCACAGTCGATCTCCATAAGATATTAAAATCACAGCATTACTCGTGGTAAACATGGGAAGATGAGGAAAAAATTAGATGTCATATAATTCCCCATGCTCGATGTGGGATGCCTCGGGCCACCATGCCCAAGAGAAGCCCTATAAAAAGGGACAAAAGACAGACACACATGTTCCCCATTATTTAGACACGCTACTGATGCATCGATGTGACTACTCCCCCGACTGAAGGTTTCTGCCCTGACCAGACCCTTTGGAATGTCCAGACAGAAGAAGTGTAATTAACTGACAGCCATGAGAACATGGCACTAGGAAGAGTTCCACAAATAACATATTAAATCTATGAGGGAGACCCAGAAAAGGTAATGAGTTTTGAGGAGGAATCCACTGAATTAATAACCGACATTCCATCATCCTGTTTTGATCAAGGAGAAAACGTCCCGGAAAAAGGAGAGAATGCCACCCATCTTTGGAATTCGGGAATGTGGGGCAACAAGCAGTGCGCCCTCACAGATGGATGCGCGCGCCCTAGAGAAAGCGTAAGAAACATCAGTACTTGACTAAGATTCTTCTTTTGTTCACTTCATTTATGAATGTACTCATATATGTCTAGTGTTCCTCAAGTATACTGGAGTATGGATGCTAACTCTCTCTATAGTGTATGTTCACCACACTCTTCTCTATATCTTGATCTTCCTTTAATACCTTATGCTCCGACAATAATAATGATTACCTTTTCATAGGTATAAGTTAAGTTTACATGACATGCCAACAACAACATTAATTAATATTATTTGCATTAAATAAACCAAATGTGACTGTTAGCATTATATTAATAATATTGTACAAGTATAGAGTTTGAGTAGCTTTGAATGGTTAACAGTCATCTTCCATCAGTATCTCTATGTTGGTAGACTTGTAACGGTTGATTTTGAATCAGTAGATGCCTTGTATCAGTAGCTATTACTCTGTGTAACTGTAGCTCTATGTTCTGGTTACTCCTTCTACTAATAGTGTTGGTCTATCGGTAACTTGATTGTACCAATAACTACTTATATCGGTGGTTCGGTCTGTATCGATGGACTTCATATCGGTATATGTTCCTCTGTATGTTTGTATTAGTAGGTCTGCCCATATTGGTAGCTAGGCTTATTAGTAGACATGATCTATCAGATACATTTGAAAACCGGTGACCATTATTTATTGGTGTCCATTTTCTATCGATTGACTAAGTACCAGTAGGTCTATATCAGTTGACTTGTGCATACAGGAGAACATGTAACGATCCTAAGTTTCATTAATGCAAATCTCTCTTGATTTAATTAAATGTCTCTTTATATTAAATGTTTATATAAAATTTCAACTTCTTTGGTTTTATGTAAATAATTTTGACTGTTGCTAGCATATAAGTTTAACATTGATCATATTATTAGTATAAATATAGCGCTTAAAAAAATCAAATTTAATCAGACAAAAAAAAGCAATGGCCTCATCCAGTAGAATGGCTCCATACAAATCCCATTTGTCAGAGCTCAAAAAAGAGGTGGTGTCTTTGGGCTTCTCTCTTGAAAAATCCCAAGATGAGCTTCATCATGTCAAGCTCTAATGAAACCGTCTATGTGAAAATTGGAAGATGATAGTGATTACCACTCGACCGATGTTATCTGAGCCACCCCAAAAGTCTTTCACCATCACACACCTTACCCGTAGGTCATATACGGCAATTTTAAGGTGTTATGTAACAAATATCTTGTACTATGTTCATTTATATAGTTTTTTATATAAAAATGAATATACCTTGTTATCATTATTGACACTGTGTGAATAGTTTTTTTTAAACAGAAAAAGTATTTTTTAGTTAATATTCATATAAGAAATCTATTTTGATGAATTAATTGATTTTTGTATTAAAAATTACATTAATAAAATATTATTATTATTATTAAATTAATTTTTATTAAATATAAATGATCTTAAAATTTTATGAATGCAATTATAATTTTTATTAATGTTCGAAATCCATTTTTTTTCAAAACCGATGAATTTTCAATAAATGTCATTTTTATTTTAAAAGTGAGAATTAACATGTTTAGAAAATTATTTAGATAAAATAAATGTTATTTCTATAATCAAGATGTCAAATTTATCCAATAGTGAATTTTTTATAATATTCTGAGACATTCAATTTTTTGGGTAAAAAATTAATACCGTTTAAATATATAATGTGTTTATGACATCATAATGACCCAATAGTGATCTAATAAAATAATATAAGATTAATGTTTGGAAAATATATGTATTACCATTAAAATAATGTGATTTTGGGTTTGTTTGACTTTTTTAAAAAGCATTAAGGGACCCCTCATGACTTATTATGCATATTGTCTTTTTAAATTATTTTTTATGGGAGTGTGACTCACCTCAACAAAAGAAACCCAATTATTTTAAGAAGTTCGGACATTGGACAAACAAAATATTGTTTTCTTCTTCCCTTTTCCAAAATCCATGGGCAAAAACTTGGATCTGAACTGTGTTTTGGATTAGTTTAATATAAGGGATCCCAATCCCAAATAATAACGAATTCACTCACCTTTCCTATATAAACCCACCCAATCTCTGACATCCTCCTGGGGTATGGTTTCGAACCTCCCCCATACATCCCTCTTATTGTTTGAAAGATGGGAGAGCATTTTATATCTCATTTAATGCCTCCCATGTAAACCTGTTACTATGCCGAAATTCCGAAACCAACTTATCTCTCCTCATTTACATTCAAGCAATACTTTTGTATCATGAATCTAAATTCAATTACAATTGGGGGGACATGTATCTATATAACCCCATTACTTTCCATTTCATGTAGATATGATGAGGCACCAATTTATCTCTCTTCAATAATTTTTATGAATTCTAATATCACGCCATTACGCTGCCAAAATAACACTGATTTTATAAGCCAATGCCATTGTGTAGTGATCCCAATGCCCATTTCTCCATCAAGGGTATTCACCTTGCTGCACATTTACATATTGATTATAAAGTTTCATTCAACATTCCTTTTGTTGTGGAGTAAATGAATATGTTTTATGAATCCATGTTTTATGATCCATGTGGCACACTTATGCATGAAAAGAAATGTTCAAGAAGGGTGCGCCCTTATAGCACTCAATGACTTGGGTAAAGTATAGTATCATGATACATCATGTGAAATGAGTGTTGACTCATGATAATTCATGTGCAATGAGGGTATAATTTTTCATCATGTACAATGAGAATTTACACATGCTCCATGTGCAGTGAGCCTTGGCTCATGCTAATTCCATGTTATGTGTTGTTACCACATTTCCATGTTATGATTATCATGCTTTATCATGCTTTTATGTTCATGTTTCTCATATGATCTATTGATATTCTGATTGTATATCATGTATTGTACTCCACATGTATTACATTTTTATTCCCTTAATAAGATTTATAGCTCACCCCTTTTCTTATGCATGTCCTCAGGTTATCCCATACAATGCTATGTACGAGGGAATATGCTGGTCTTTGAATGGAAGTTTTCAATAGTGATGTTGTACTTCATGTTTTACATTGTTATGTAATGATCCTAAGCCCCAAAGGCAATAGACCTCTCAATATTCCCTATTTTATCAAGTTAATTGTCCATGTAATAAATCACGCTTAATTTTGTAATAAAAGAAAATGTGTCATAGTTGGTATCAGAGGATAGGTTTAGTTATTTTTTTTGGATTAGGATTAGAAATCCCCTGTAAATACTTAGGGACAAACTATGTATAATAAAAAAATCCATATGTTTTGGAATGTACTTAGTGAGGTCTGTATCAAGAAAATACATCCCCGTCTGGATACGAGCAGGTAGAGGCAGCTCTGGCATAGATGTATCCTAGGGGTAAAACCCGAAAACACCGCATTGAGCTAGACTCCAATAGGAACTGGTGCATGACAATGGGCCTTGCTTAACTCTTTGTTGCGACAACCCCGAGGGATATATTTTGATAAAATCACAAGCTTTTTATGAACACTTATTAAAGGAATTAAAACAAATTCCCCTAAGAATAGATGTTAGAAAGTAAATCATGAAAAACCTAGAATGAAGCCTAAAGAATCATGAGTTAAATAAGTAAAAGTTTATTTATAAGTCATCAAATTTTGTCTTTGGATTACCCTTCATGTTTCACCCCTAAAATTCATTTTATTATTGCTAATGGGATGTAATAGGAGGACTCAGGCTAACAACCGATGTGAAGATCAGTGTGATGACTGTACTAATGAGATGCCCAATCCAATGGGAGAAGGAATCTCGAACTTTGTCACGCTTCTCTATCAGCTAACTCAAGATTTGAATAGAAACATGGGTCAAGAAGAATGTTCCAATCCCCCTAAGAAAGAAAAATTTATATCGAGATCTTTATGAGACAAAGGCCTCCAAATTTTAGTGGATCATCTGATACCACGATTGTTGAACAATGGTTCAACTCCATTGAAAGGATCTTCTCCATCCTTCAATGTTATGAATAAGAGAAGGTTCTCCTCACGGCTTATCATATGGAGGGTTAAGCAGATCAATGGTGGACATTGATCAGAAATACAAAGCCTGGGGAGGAGATCAAGGTTTTGAAATGGAAGAATTTCGAGAAGATGTTTTTCGATAAATATTTTCTGCGCACCCTCTGGCGTAATTTGGAAAGGGATGCCATTTCCCTCATGAAAAAAATGAAGAATCTATTGGAGCGTACGAGGAATACTTCACAAAACATGCACGAAATGCTTCTGGCATTGTCGTTACCCCAGAATTTAATGTTGAACACTTCTTTTGTGGGATGAATCCTAGCCTAAGAAAAGAATTAGTGATCCATGACTTCCACAACTATGAGGATATTGTTCGATGTTCCCTCAAGGTCAAAATGGAGATCGAGAAATCACAGGGGTATCATGGGGACAAGAATCTTAAGGTGGACATCAATGCTTGCGGTCCGATGGATAAATCCAATGGTGCTAAGAATATCCAGCACCCCACCTTCCAAAAGTGCATAAAGAAGAACCCTGGAAATTGCCTCATGGGGATGAGGAAATGCATTAGGTGTGGAAGAGAAAGGCACCTAGCTGTTAACTGTCGAAAAGAAAGAGGCACGGCTGCGACAGAGGAGAGGAATGCTCCATTCGAACCTCAACGCAATGTTCATTGCTACAACTGAAAATAACTAGTGAATTTTGATAATCAATTCCCTAATCTAAGGGTTTACGGAGGCAACCAACAACCTCCAAGGAAACAAGGAAGAGCTTTTTCCATCACTTCTGCCGAAGTGAACCCCGAAAACGAAGTGGTGACTGGTACACTAGTTATTCATTCAAAAATAGTGAACATACTATTTTATTCAGGTTATATGCAATCTTTTATATATCAAAAGTTTATTAGAAAAATCCAAGCACTACCATAAATCATGGAACAGAAGATTTCGGTGAGTATGGAAAATGGGGAAATCACTACATACGATGAATATAACTCCTCCCCTGTAACAATATGCTAATTTAATTTTTCGGTGAACCTCGTCATACTCCCGCTAGTGGAATTTGATGCAATTAATGTCATGTATTGGCTTCCCTTATATAGAGCCAACTAAAATTTTCCGGATAGGGAAATCACACTCCATATAGAGAATCGACCCCCGATTATTTACAAGTGTAAGGAGGAAGATGAATCACTTTTTAGATAAATAATCTCAAGCATGGATATTACTTCCCAATGAGCATGCATATCTAGCTCATATGATTGAGTCCATGGAAGAAATCAACCTTGAAGAAATGCCTATTGGGAGGGAATTTATTGAAGTGTTTCCCGAGGAACTGCTTGGTCTTCATCATAGAAGAGACATTGAATTCTCAATTGAACTTATACCAGGGGCACTACCAATATGCAATACACCATATAGAATTGTTTTCATGGAGATTTAAGAGCTGAAGAAATAACAACAGGAGAATCTAGATAAATGTTTATATGCCCACGTGCTTCACCATGGGGTGCACCAATCCTCTTCGTCATGAAGAATGATGGGTCAATGCAGCTTTGCATCGATTATTGTGAACTTAACAAAAGCACGATAAAGAAAAATTATCATTTTCCATGGATCAATGACTTGTTCAGTTATCTGTGTGGACCACAATACTTCTCCATGGTAGATTTTCGGTCAGGATATTATCAAGTAAAGGTGCTGAAGGAAGATTTCCCCAAGACTACTTTTCGTACAAGATACGGGCACTATGAATTCATAATAATTCCTTTCGGACTCACTAATGCTCTATAAACCATCATGGACTAGATGTATAGAGTCATTATAGATTACATTGAAATTTTTTTGGAAGTCTTTATAGATGATATTCAAATATACTAAAAAACCAATGAGGATCATGAAGAGCCTTTAAGAACTATACTAGAGACATTGCCAAAGGAGAAGCTCTATGCAAAGTACATCAAGTGTGAGTTCTGGTTGAAGGAGGTATCATTCATGGGACATATCATCACAAGAAATTTTATATCAGTGGATCCCTCCAAAACAGATGCAATTGAGGGATTGTCGAGGCCAACATCGATAACAGATAGCTGTAGCTTCTTGCGGTTAGCTAGATATTATCGACGATTTTGAGAGATATTTATCATGATTGTCCAACCCTCTTACCAAGCTAACTTGAAAGTGAGTAAAGATTTCTTGGAGTGATCAATTTGAAGAAATCATCATGGAGTTGATAAGAAGGCTTATCACTGTGCACATGCTCAGTTTACCCACATGTGGTGAACCATTTATGATATTTAGTGATGCTTTGAAGAAGGGATTTGGTTGTGGGCTGATGCAGAATGATAAACTGATATTCTATTCCTCAAGATAGTTGTAAATCCATGAGCGAAACAATCCAATGCATGATCTAGAGTTGGCGGTGGTGATCATTACCTTGAATTTCTGGCGGCATTATCTCTATGGTGAGAAATGTGAGATATATACTGACCACAAGAGTATTAAATATATATTCACAAACAAAGAGCTTAATACACTACAAAAAAATGCTAATATTAGAAGGGGTTATTATTTACATTAGAAGGGGTTATAACCCCTTTTAAAGTTATTATCAGTGGTTATTAAAACTGCCACTAATGTGTCCGCCTACTTGCCATTAGAAGCGATTTATTTTAAGCGCTGGTATTGTGATCTTTAGCGGCAGATTATGTAGAAGGGGTTAGAACCCCATCTAATATAGAAAAATTAAATATTAAAAGCATTAGATGCAGTTAAAAGCGCCTCTAATAGTAAAAAATGAGGAACATTATAGGCGATTTTAACACCCTCTAATTGAGAAAAAAATAGAGGGGGTTATAACCCCCTCTAACGTAAAAAATTCACAATTTCTAGAAAACATAGTAGAGGTTTTATCCTTTTCTATTCTAACATTCATTTTTTTAAAGATGTTAGAGGCTGTTAAAACCACCTCTAATTGAAAATAATGTAAAATTATTAGTGGGTATTTTAACCACCAATAATGTAATTAAAAGAATTAATTAATATATTATCTATATTCGATTTCAAGTCCAGTATGCAAGAAGGATCAAGGTTCTGCAATTACTGAAGAAATATAACTCCTTAAACTAATCTACTATGGTGTCTGTTCATGGGTTCGATGTCGGTTAACCCCCTGCAAACAACATTGCAGTGTTAAATGGGTATTTTCGGAGGCTAGGTCTTGGAGGCTTGGAATCCCATTCCAGGCCTACGATGGTGCTCACAAGCTGTTTCTAACAGAATCATGACGTGTTTATGCCACCATCCTCATATTTCAGGCATCTATCAGTCATCTTTGTTCAGTTGGAAAGCTAAAAACTAGTATATTATCAACAAATCAGCAGTTAGAATGAAAAAAATTGATGAGTCATGTATATATAATTCCAATCCTTTCCCTGCTAAGTTGGATGCCATAACAAATAAGCACATTAAAGAGATCATTGAATATAAAGCAGCCAATAAAAATATAATTAAATATATGTTTAATATAAGGGACAACACAAAGGTACACAATGAACATTGAGAACCATCAAATAGATGCTAATATACAAGTGATTTTTCCAAAATATAGGTCATCCAAAAACAATGTATCCAACCCCTCACCATTAAATGAAAAGAATCATGCCCCTCGCCACAAGATCAAAAGGAGCCCCCTCATCACCAAAAACACACGAACAGAAGGCAAGTAAATCAGTATTCTTCACTGGGAAAACAAACAAATAATGAAACATAAAACAAAGGTACCATAAGAAAATCCATAATGATCCAAGAGCAAAAAAAGACAACAATAGTATAATAAAAAACTAACAACACAAACAAACATATCCCAATAACACAAGCAATTTCTCATGAGTCTTATAGAATGCATTTTTTCATGCTAAACATCTATAATATGGTACAGTGATGATGGATTTCATGGAATCTTTGACTCATAGACTTGGGAGTAAAATTTGTGATTTATAGTTTTTATTTTTTTGTTCACCCATTTTTTTTATATGAATTCATGCCGCAGATCAAGGAAATTCTTCTAAATAGGACAACACAAATGAGAGACACAAAGGCAACTGTATGATCAGTCGATAATCTAGGACACTGCACCAATATTAATAAGATTACAATTTTTTTAGAAAAGTGGGCTCTAGTGCCCTTGAATTTACTGTGACCTACAACCTTCTTAAGATCAGATGCTTAGCCGCTGAGTTGCAGCATATTTTAGAATGCAGAGAATTAGTGGACTTCACTGTAGCATGTATGCTTCCCATTGCAAGATCAACACAGAGGCCCACCCTGGTGTGTATAGCAGCATTCCTTCTCTTCCATATTATGTGGATAAATTCATCACATGAAACCCTTAGTAGTAAAGTGATTTGCTTTGAGAGTGTTGTGTGATGAATTTTTGAAATAAGAGTACATACCAAATCCGTTTTTTGCAACTAAATATCAAAAGATCAAAAATCTGTTTGCTGCTACTGAATATAAAAAATCTGTTTGCTGCAAAAAAATATCAAAAAAATATGTACCGTGAGCTACTCTTCCATATGAAGTGGATCAATAATCTGTTTGTTGTGACTGAATATCAAAAATATTTTTGCTGCTTTGAGAGTGTTGTGTCATGATCTAGTGATTTACATCCTCTTTTACCGTGTCACCAAAGAAGTTATCCCTAGTTTTTGCTTCTTGAATATCATGTAGAGAGCTTTATTGTCCATCAATTTCAGGATTCTGATGGAAATTTGAGTATCAGGATTTCCCAGACCCTGACAGTTACAAAACATGATACTCATATTAACTTATCTTGGGGGTGAGGCCCCTTGTTCCTTTTTCCTCTAGCCTCTTTAACATTCTTGATGACATCGATGTCTCACCAGTTGGATATATTTTATGAATCCCATGTTTTAGATATTTTTCTGCTTGTGCTTGTGCCTACTCAGTCCCCCTATTATCCCCCTCTGAAATTCTATCCCCTTGATCTGTCTTGAGCTGATTCGCTGCCACCTTCATAATTCCAGAAGCAATGCTTTTCAGAAACTGTGAATCATCCCCATTATCACTTGAGTCATTATTCTGGGTAGTACAATCTTTTACGTTCTTCTCATATTCAGTGATATGTTCAACCTGCCTCCTCACAACCTCTGGATCAGATTGGAAAGGGCTTAAGAGAGTATCAATATCCATTGATATAAGTTCGAGTGGAAGGTAATCATGTACTCCCATGATATGTATCATAACCAGGAAGAGATATAGACAATGTGTGTGCAGAATGTCAAATATAAGCTAGTTCATACCCTCATCTCACTAAGATGTATGAGTGGGTTTTGAGAGTTCAATGAAAGAAATTTGCATCTAGAAAAATCCTTATATTGGAACAAGTAGTGGTTTCTCCCATTACCTCTTTTATATCCTATTCAAAAACATAGGAATAATGAAATATGTGTCAATGTACAAACTGAATCCCAATAGTTGGCCCACATTCAAGAACCTCTACCCAAAATTCATTGCTAACTAAAACCATGTCAGGTGTAGCCTCATCATGATAATTTTTCCCAAGCCCCAAATATGGTCCAAGAAACTAGGATTGTAATCCCATAGTTGATGAATAAAACATTTTCATTCAAGGAAGCATGGTTTCTAGGGTACTTCATCTATGCCCTAGAATTTAGCATCCTAAATCTACTAGAATATCTAAGGTCGTAAGAGGCTGAACTCACTGGTCATTCAAACTGCTGCTCATATTGTATGTTCCTCGGACACAACATCAAACCGTGCTTTATCTTAAATTATTGGATCCAAAACCAGTTGGATCATGGAATAATAGATTTGGGTGATGTACCAACATAGGTGATGCTTGTATTTACTGATATCAATAGTGACAACAAGGAGACCAGTGAATAGAATCAATTCCACAACTATGGTATGGATAAATACAATGATTGTATTTTCGGTAAAATATCTAATTATTCTCATAGAATTATCCATGCTCATTTGAGTAAATAAATACCTCCTATAGCTGCTATGCCTCCCCATGACATCTCATTTGCATCACAGCCTTCCAAATATCATAAGAATAGGTACTGATAGTGCTTAGGAAATCAGATTCCCCCACTAATTCCAAATATATCATGCACCCTTGGTGACTCCATAATTCATGAATTGGGAGAAACCCCTAGGATTCAAATAATCCTTAAGTATTCTATGAACAATGAAAAAGAATATTTTTCCTTCAACACTATCAGTCAGGTAGATTGTTACATCATACTCAGTAATGAGGAATAACACATGGCCCCATCAAGCAACTATAGTAAACATAATTAAAGGAGAGGTAGAATTTATGACGGTGGAAAAAATTCCCAAACATTAACTCTATATAGGACCATTCATTCAACTAAAACTAGAAAGAAAGCATCACATATAACTTAGCATGAAAAACCCTCTCAGGCTACTATGTTTGGTACACATGCCTATATGAATATATTTGTTCACCATGTGACTCAGACATAAGATAATTATTCTCAACCACAACCATCCACATCCTAACATCATCCTTTTATTTCTCTAACTAAACCATCTAGTCAGTAGTGGAATATGGATATCACTATCCAGGCCCTAGAGCCTCATCCAATGGTCCCACTATACTCCCTATTAAAGAGTGACCCTTAGAAGGTAGAAATATTTCCCTAGCTTAGAAATATGATTTGATAAAGTATCTATGTAGTATAATTGTTATAATATTTATACTTAATGTACCACACATATTACAAAATATGTGTGAGGCCCTAATAGATGCCTTGAAGTTCCCTCATTAGTTTATGGTTGAGGTCTCATCTTCTAAGTTCTACCATGAAGAGGAAGTTGAGCAGGGAAAATGTTGAGCCATTATTTCCTTCTCTGAGGAGGATGGGGGTTCCAATCTCCAAGGGAAACATTATTCCTATATATCAGGGTTCATTGATTGGGGGGGTATAAAACACATATATGGGGTAGTAAAATAGGAAAAACGGAAAGTAATAACAGTGAAAACACAGAACAACCAACAGAAGGCATAAATATCTGGCTGCTTAGTCGGGAGATGTTTGGGGAACCACCAATCATTCACAAGATTAGAGATAGGGCGCTGGGGAGGCGGTGGGAATGTAGTGATTGTTCCTAGTCTCCTGCTACAGACCCATGCTAGTGATCTTCCAGGTGCCCCATTCATCGGTGGAGAAGCCAACGAAGGGGAGCAATGGATGGTTTAGTAGGAGAGGTGATGGGGGATGTGGCGAGGAGGGACACCGTGAGTAGTAGGGCTATGACGACTCTGCCAGTTTTCATCATGTAATGAATAGAGTACTGGGACAACTAGGGAGTGGTCGTGTTTGCTCACATGACAGTTTAATAGTGTGAAATCTTCCACTACCTGGTAGATATTTTCCTCAGGATAAACATCATCGCAACCTAAATGATTCACAAGCTAAGGCTCATAGAAGTAGATATAACCCCCTCTAACCTGAATATCTTGGGTTATGAAAAGAGTACATAGAATCAATGTGGAAAAATTCAGTTGAAAACAAAATTAAGTGTCTTGGTATGTTGAACTGAGTTCATGGTTTCATCATTGGATAGTATTTACAACACTCTATTGGGAAGGACCTATATCAATTTTCATATGATTATCCCTTATTCATATAATCAGTTCCTTGAAAACTCCATCAATGGTCTAGTATGAGTACTCTAGGGTTATTTTTATTTCTTCAAATCTTGTGAAACCCACTATCTAGATGTTGTGTACTAAAAAAAGTAGTAAAATTTATCTATACTTATGGGGAATAGCATATCAATTCCCCTTATGATCTGGAATCAACTTCAATATATCCTTGAGTGATTTTGAAAGATGGATTCATTATACCAATCCACTATTTAAATCCCATAACCCTATATTAGGGAATATGTTTCATAGTTTCCAATAAAATATAGTGCTCACAAATCACCTCATACTCCTACATGGGAAGGCTCGACCAATGTTAGATAATCATACTCCTATGGAATACCAAGAGATTCACCTCATGTCCACCATTCCATAGAATCAGTGTACGTCCCAAATATAATATATTAGTCAAGAAATTCCTACTAGCTATCATTTCATTGATATAATAGATGGATTTCATATTGAGAAACCGCATAAGATTTTCTCAACATCTTCTATCACCATGGTCTCTATAGGGTATAACTCCCTTGTGAAGGATTACATCCCTGTCAAAGTCGATGATAGTCCTGCACCTTGGTCCTAAGTTCTAGTGGAGTCACCCCTCCCTCAATCCCCATGTTCCATATAATAATGATTATTTAGATGAAAACCCTCTATACTTTTAAGAGAGTATCCCCAACACAATATATGATTTGCAAAAAATTCATTCACAAAGCAGAAATAAAGTGAATTAAAAGGAAGGTAATATAGTATTGGATCAAATACCTAAATAAAAAGAGCATGTGCAACTTTATAATTGATATCATTTCCTCCAGATGGTCTTATATGATGCGGTGAAGGTTGATCTTCAGTCGGTCTCTCATCTTCTTCATTAATGGCATCCTAAATAAGACTTAAAAATATAAATGTTTTAATATGTACAAACAATAAGTCATCAAGCATTTATGACAAGGATGGGATTGGAGTTAACAGAAAAAATCATAACACAATATAAATAGATAACTACTTGATACTTGAATTTCTTAATACTATGCAATATCAACATTTCAAAACATTAAAGCAATACACTTGTGTTCATAAGCAAAAAAAAAACACCATAAATGATCAATCGACTACTTACAATCAATATAAAAAGGATTCCTAGAAAGACTTCTACATTTGTACAAGAAAACAAGATCTCTGAGAGTAGTTCCAAAGCAACCTCAGGTTGATCCAACAAGGATGTGATTTATAGGGACAAAAATAAGCCTAACTTAAAAACCCTACGAACCATATTATGAAATACCTAAAGGCAGTTCGAAACGCGGACTTTGAAAATTTTTTACGACACAACCTTGGAATGATACACATAAACTACTTAAGGATAACGAAAAAAATAAATGTTAATCATTGGTGGTTATGTTGACATCCATTAAAGGAATATTGGATCCCATTACTATAAGAAAATCGATGATTGGACACATTTTTTCTTTTGTTTGGGATAACTCATCTTCATTACTTTGTTATTTCAATTTGTCTTGACTCAAATTTGATTTTAATTCATCATCCTATTTTTGAGATGTAGGATGGAAATTAGATGCAGTGTTATTGATGCCTCCATATCATTGAGAGAATGGTTTGAATACACTTTTCGAGCATGCCCCCACCTAAGATATTGTACAGACCCTAATGCTCAATCCCAAATACTATTCTAAAAGCATCATCATGAGAATCTATTGAATGTTGTGACGGTTCTTCATGACTAAAATCCACCCCCATTTTTTCCTACATAATGATGATATCAATATGGTTACCTCAAAAAGTAACCCAACTTTAATAATAATTTTTACTCCAATTGTTTTTGCATAATCATTCATGTATGATCCGTCACATATTCGATGAACTACATCCCATAGATTGGCTCTACCAATCGGATGTCCAGAGTTCATCTCCTATAATAAAACATCTTAAAAAAATAAATAATATGCAATTAATTTCTAAATATGTAAATGATATATTACAATCTCATCTTTCTTGCGAGCATATGTTTTAGTTCTGGATGTATGTGGAATGGTTTGAATGATGTGATTTAGTGCATTTTTCTTACACATGTCATGCACATATAAAGATGATCATTTTAATAACATTTAATTAATATAAAAAATTAAATGTTTAAAAATGATAACAATAAAAAAAGACTAAAGTACCTTATGTTTTTTCTTATCACGAATGAGTATATAACTTTTCCATTGCTCATTTGTTTTACCTTTAGGACAATTCTGCTCAACATTTTGTTATTTTGTTAGGCTAAAATCATAATGTTAATGAAAAAAATCCCTCTATTATCTCTCCATATTTTTTCTATTGAAGGTTTAGAAGACCACTTTTCCATCTTATCATGCGGAAACTGAGAATATGCCTTTAACAAAAAAAAACATTAGTTCTGCGATTCTAAAATAAAACTACATGTCATTAAATTAATAAAAAAATAAATAGTATAACCAATATGCATAACACATCTTCTTTTATATAATTTTTAATGCATGGAAATGATTCATAGTAAATAGGAAATTTAGTTCTAGCTATATGTACCATTTCACGTAAAAATAATCCTCCTTCTTCCCTAATTGGATGGACCAAATCATTGTAGTTCATAACAACCTTTTCATTCACTAATGGCCAAATTTTCTCCATTCGCAACTTTTTTACATTTGTCACACCCTCCAAATCTAATCAAATAAAGAAATAAATTTATAAATGGATTATTTAAAATAAATAATGCATGAATAAAACATGATTGTACCTATAACATTGCATATCAAACCCCTTAGTTTTTTTCATTCCTTAAACCAATTGATGTCGGAGAAAAATTCACATCCATCTCAAATTCAATGTCGAAACCACCTTTAGGACGAGATAGTTGAGGATTTTTATCTGCATTGGACTCTAATAATGTGAAATATGTTGATTGACTATAATTTGAACGAGTTTGCTAGGGGAAATCATATTGGGTGATTTGCACTCTTTTTGATCATGATGAAACACCATCAGTTGATGGATTCGCTGATTGAGTTGTATATTCATTTATATTCCAACCTTAGGGATCTTCAATTTAGGAATATCAATACAATGATTCCAAGCATTAAAAGTTTTAAAGAAAAAATTATAATTTTGTTAAAATAAAAACTAACAAAAAAAGATGGCAACATCATTTTAATAGCAGGCCCAATAAAAAATATCAAAGGGCAGGTCATTGTTTGGGAGAAAAGTGCTACTTCTAAGAAGGATGAGTAGAGGTTGTTCAAGGAGTGTTTGGATCCACCTACAGATACAAGATAGCAGATGGATATGAAAAAAATTTCTATATAGATATTTAACAAAATCAATGAATAAAAAAATCCATGTAGAGTTCAAAATCATATATCATTCATTGATATATACAAAAAACAAAACAAGTATCAGAATTAATTTCAAAAAAATATGGTTAATTTTTTTTTCTCTTTTAACATTTTGAAGAGAAAAAGATAACACATTGTTTTTCCATGACATAAAAAAACAATTAATAACCACAACATAAATTTGATTCAAACTTAAATGAACACATGATAAATATGTCTTCTCTATTAAAATTCAAAACAACTGCATCCATTCCAACAAAACAAAAGCATGTATTTCTTCCAAATTGATTTAACCTTCCTCCATATCCGCAAATAAATCATCATTGTATTCCTCTTCTCTTTCCAGTATAATATTCTCACATTCATTGTCGAAATATTTACTCAACTCTTATTCTTCAAAAGGTTTGTGGTCACATTTATCCTCATCATCATCACCCATTTAAAACAAATCTCTAGGATTAAGATTCACCACCACACTCCATTCAGGAGACTCCTCAATATAATAATCCATTTGATCTTGAGATGAGTAAATGAAAGGTTTTTGTTCTTCACATTATTTTGTGTAAATCAACATACTAAAATTTACAACATTAAAACCCCAATTATCCTTTCTAAAACATCTCGGTGTTATTGTATCTGCCCATATACAATTTAAAAGAGTCACAAATTTTCTATAGTAATTAAGCTCAATAATATCTTTCATCTTCCAATAATAAAAAAGATCATCATAGATTCCATTTTCGTCATGGCGACTTGAAACACATCGGGTTCTAGAAGTCATGAACACACCATAATTTTGTGTTTTTGATCATTTTTCATGAACCATTGTATGAAACATGAATCCATTAATATTGAAATCAAAAAACCTTTTATGATTCAGAAGAGGGCCTTCTGCTAGATTTTTCAAATCATCAGATATAGTCTCAATCACATCATCAAAAAATACCTAAAAACTACAATCTTTATGAAAATAATTATCAATTCATAATGAATTATAAATCATTCCTTTGACTTACTCATCTAGAAACCCAATCATTTAAGTCATTACCTACAATATTATGCACTACCGAAGATGAGTGTGTCCGACCCCTCATTTTTCTCTTCACATGTAATGTGAATTCCCTATAAGTAATGATTGTTACCATAATAAATCAAATATTTAATTACTAAATACAAAAACCTAAATTGATACATACTCTATGAATGGATCCTCCTCTTCGCAATTGAATAAAACATGTCGGAATGCATGTTTCGTCTCAAGGGAAGTTATGAAAAAAATCAGTACCACTCCCAACAGGTCTTTCGGTCATTGAAAAGATAGTATAGAATCTATCCTTTTCAACATCCATTACATCGTCATTAATAAGACTTGACCTATTTAATTTTGTCTCAATACCTTCTAAATATCTTGACCAAAATGTCAAACATTATTCTGATATGTTCCTCTCAGCAATAGAACCTTTTGGTTGAGCATTTTTACAAACATACGACTTTTAATGCCCCAAATATCTCTATAAAATGCACAAATATTAAGGGAAAAACAAAATATTATTGTTTGAAATAATATATTTACAAAATTTTAAATTGCCTTTCTATAGGATACATCCATTGATATTTTACCGGTCCACCCAATCGTAGTTCATTGACTAGATGCACACACAATTGAATCATGAAAGTGAAAAATGATGGGGCGAAAAACATCTCAAAATGACAAAGTGTGAGAAAAATTAGATGTTGTACATTATCAAGATCAACAATATTGATAACCTTACCATATATTTGTCAAAAGAATGCACATAAATCTATCAATATTGTATAAACATTGTTCTGCAATAGATTACGTCAATGGGATGTAATTCCTCCATAATGACATGACAATCATGATTTTTAAGCCAGATATTTTTTGATCTTTCAGATTGATAAATCTAGAAATGTTTCTTGAATAATCATCAAGAAACTTCATATTCACATGATATTTCAAAAAGGTTTCTTTCATTCAATTTGTCATTGTAAAAAGACATGGCTGATATTTCCCATTATCATTAGGCCAGAAATCCTTTCTTTTACACATTGTTTGAAGATATTTCTGGGCCTTAAGATGATCTTTTGTCTTTCCAATTTCATTCAACTATGTATAAATGACATTATGAAATAAAGTTTTCTCAATATGCATGACATAAAGATTATGAATCAACATATTAGTATCCCAGTACATAATTTCAAAAAATATGGACATTTTTTCAACTGTTCGCAATCGCCCTCATTGTTATTCCCTCAAGCACGCATTTCTCTACCATCCTGTGTTATTGTATTTCCAAACGAGATATTTATGTTTTCTACCTATTTGAAAATCTCCATGACAGAAATCGCATTTATAGTTTTTCAAAAATATTCCATTCCCTCAAAACATATTCTCATCAATGGAAATTTATGACTATCACCAAGAAATTGAAAATTCCCCCAAAACACCACTTTCTACTATGAGGGAGACATAATGGAATTGTGTCAAAATATCATGTTGAACAATCTAATCTAGTATAAGTATTCCATTCAGATAACATACCATGTTCGGGAAATTCACTGATTGTCCACAGTAATGTTGATCGCATTTTAAACATTTCAGAGACAGATACATCATATGTGTCTACTCCATCCACCCCCAACACTTTCAACTCCTTCAAAAGTGGTCTCAAATAGACAACTATGCCATTTTCCATCATTCGTTTCCCAAGAATGATCATTGAAATAATCATAGATGTTTGTTTCATACACATCCATGGTGGTAGATTATATGGAATAATTACTATAGGACAAATAATAAAACATAAACTCATGCTACTAAAATGATTAAAACCATCAGCTGCAAGACCTAATGGAACATTTCAATGATCTAATAAAAATTGAGGATCTGTGACATTAAATTTCTTCCATGAATCAGAATCTCTAGGATGTCTTGCCAATTAATCATTACACTTTTCACTTTCATGCGAACTCATATTCTTGGCAGTTTTACTAGATATGAAAAATCATTGTAGCCTTTGGTTGAGTGGGAAATAACGAATAACATTTGCTGGTTTCATTTTTTTCAACAAATTTTCCTTCCACCTAAATGTTTCACACTTATTACAGATTTTTTCATCTTCATAATCATCCTAATACAACATGTAATCGTTGTGGCATGCATGTATCTTAAAATAATTAATCCCAAGTTTATTGATGATTTTCTTAGCCTCATAAAAAGAGTCAGGGATTTTGGCTTGTTTTAAATGTATTTGTTAGAAAATCCAAAATAATTGTCATTTACTTATCATTCATTCCACATAAACACATGATGCGATATAGTTTTTTTATAAAATTAAAATTGGAGTACTTTTTATAGCCTTTATATAATTCTTGATTCCCATTATTCAATAACTCTGAAAATTCAGTAGTTTTTCAACCATGTTTACACTAATAGATGAGTCTTTTTGATTTTCAAAAAGCATATTACCAAGACCAAATGCATCATCGACCATTTCTTCTGTAGGATATAGAGGACTGATATTACATGGAAAAGTCTCATTCTATGGTTCTCCACTAGACGATAGTACAACTTCATTAAATTCTCCATGCCATACCCATTTGGTATATTGAACCAGAATTTTTTTTTTATCACAAATGGGAATATGCTTCAACTCTGGTAAACCATTTATCAAATTAAAAATTATGACAAGGACATATAATTCTTCACTCGACATATTGATGCTCAAATTAAAAATTGGGAAATTTATTTTATCCTTTCTTATATTCATCGGATTTTCTTGACCAGAAAATCCATGATTTATCCATATCTACTGCATTAATTGAAATAGAATAAATCAATTAAATATATTCAAATAATAATAGTAAAAATAATAAAGATCTAAATAAATTTTATACAATAAAAAAATCTACAGAAATTTTCTTCATAAAATCCTTTCATTAAAAATATAAAAATTTAAATCTCTTTTCGATTTAAGAAAACTAAGAACTGATTTTTTTATGTATAGTTTTCCTGTTAAAAAAAATAAAAAAAAATCGTTTTTTCATTTATAACAATTGTATAAAAAACATTAGAGTTTTGTTCTATAAAAGAACTCACACTTTGGAATCATTTGGAATTGCTTATTGAAAACAACTTATAGCCTTTATTAGTTATGGAAAATGGTCAATAAATTAATTAATGTTTTTTCAATTTATGAAATGTCAAGGCACTTGCATGTGAAAATAAAACCGCTAAATGAATCGACACAGAATAAAACTAATATGTATTATAGATAATTAACAATTACAGAAGACAAATACCATATAATTCAAATACTAATAAAATAAATGGTGAAAATTATATGTTTATCACAGTGAACAAACATTTTTATAAATAAGCAGTGATTCCAATGATAACAATCAACAAAATAATATCAATTCTGAAATTCTAGGAAACAAAATTTATCTTTAATTTTCTAATTCAATCTAAAGAAACCCAAGAACAAAAAAATCACTCTGAATAAAAAATCGAAAAAATCCAAATGAACATCCAAAATATAATAATGCAAGTTCAAATAATCCAATACATTACATAATAATGTAATTAACACACTAATTTGGTTCCTGAATCAACAAGGGACAAAACATGTCTATCTTAGTGTCATTGGATAAAATGAAATCTAACATGGGACCTATCCTTAGGAAAAATATCCCATGATGAACATAACAAGATAACTTATACCACTACAAAACATAGTCTTACTAGAAATAATCTACTTATCCTATTTATCAAATCACTTAAAAAATGATTCCCATTTTCATTTCATAAAAATCAAATTTGTACACCATATAAATAACAAATATCATAAAAAAATAACTAAGAATGTAAAAAATCAATGGAACTAACACTTGAATGGAAGAAACCAGTGAAGAAATCAAGGAAATCATCAAAAGGAATCAATATAAGGATTTAATTTATCTTATGAATCATAACATATGATTCCAAAAAAAACATCCCCCAAATCCACAATACATCATAAACCATGCTTCTTTAAACCTACAAATATCTTGAAATACTAACCCTATATAACTAATCTATGGATATAACACACACCTCTCTCAATGAAACGTGCTTCTAGAATGTAACTACTGACTTACACAAGTGATCGGGGTGTGCTGTCATGACTGGAGGGTGGGAAACTATCAGAAACATAATGTAGAGGAGTAGCGTCGCGACGGGAGAGAGGGGAAGCTGTCGTCCATGGAAGAGAGAGGAGCGTTGTCGTGACAGGAAGTAGGGAATCTGTCAGTTGTGGAAGGGAGGGGAGAGCTAGGAGGTAGAGGATGCCGCAACCGAAGTAGGGGGGCGGAGCGATAGCAGATGACGAGGGAGATGGTTCACTTGGAGGGGGTGACTGTGAGGGGAAAAGGGTTATTGGTGGGGTAGGGCGGGTCGAGCGTAGAGGAGCATTGTGAGGGGAATAGGGTTATTGGGGGGTTGGTTGGGGCGAGCGTCGCGGAGCGCTGCGAAGGGAATAGGGTTATTCGGGGGGTTCGGTGGGGCGAGCATCAAAGAGGGGAGCGCTGTGGGGGTGGGAACTTCTTATCGGGGGTGGGTAGTAATCAGGATCGGTTGTGCATAAAAACTGCCTCTAATTAGAAGGGGTTATTATTAACCCATTCTATATTTTATTTAGAGGATGTTTAGAATAACCCCTTCTAAATTTCTGCAACTAAATACCATGTTTTTTTGTAGTGATATGCGCTAGAGAAGATGGATAGAAAGGACCCAACGATTCTATCAATGATGAGAATTGATCAGGATCCAATCATCATAGTCTTGATGAAGATGGATATGGGAATCATAAAGAAGGTAATATAATCAATAATTTCACAAATCATTTCTCAACCAACTTTTGGAAAGGTTAAAGAATGCTCAAAAGGATGACGAGGGAATTCGAGGAAAAGTGGAAGCTATAGAAAAAGGGAAATCCTTAGAGTTTAATGTTTATAAAGAAGGAATTATGTGACTTGGGAATAAACTATGTGTTCTATCAAGTCCTGAGCTGAAGAAGGAACTTTTGGATGATGCACATAGTTCAAATTTCTCTATTAACCCAAGGATCACAAAGATGTATCAATATCTTTGAGAAAATTTTTTGTGGGATTATATGAAGAATGAGATCGCTATATTTACATCAATGGCCTTGGTGTTCTAGAAGGTGAAGGAAGAAAGGTAGAAGTCTAAGGAGATGATGCAACCATTTCCCATACTAGAATTAGAATGTGAGAACATAACCATGGACTTTGTCATCGGACATCTGAAGACATCCAAAGGTAGCAATGCAATCTGGGTTGGTGTGGATTGTCGTACAAAGACTGCACACTTCATTGATATTCGAGAATATTTATCAATAGATCAATTGGCACAGATATATAACAGAAATGTTGAAAGGCTACATGGAGTGACACTAAATAATGTGTTTGACCGAAATCCAAGATTCACCTCTATGTTTTTGAAGAGTTTTCAAAATGCTATGAATACTAAACTGAACATCATTATGACCTATCATCCTCAAACTGATGCCCAATCTGATAAGACTATCCAAAAAATTGAGGAAATGTTGATAGCATGCTTAATAGTCATTAAAGGAAGATGGGATCATCATCTTCTTCTAGTCGAGTTCTCTTATAATAACTGTTTCCACTCGATCATCCAAATGGCACCATATGAATCCCTATATGGGAAAAGCTGCAGAACACAGAAATGTTGGGATGAGGATGGTGAACGTAAGCTACTTGGACAAGAAATGGTAGATGAAATGGTGGTAGAAGGTGAAAGCCATTCAACATCATATCAAGGCAGCCTCGGGTCGATAGAATAGTTATGAAGATAACCGTCGATGAGACCATACGTTTAAAGATGGGGATATGGTTTTTCTATGGAAATATCCATGGAAGAAGCTCATGAGGTTTGGAAAGAAAGGGATGTTCTGTCCACGGTACATCGGCCCCTTTGGGATTCATGATCGTATCAGGGTTGTGACCTATCGACTAGCACTTCCATATACCAAGGCCAATGTACATGATGTTTTTCATGTATCCATATAAAGGAAGTACATACCGGACCCTTCACATCTACTCTCTTCTGAAGTTGTGCATTTGGAGAATGATCTTTTTTATGAGGAGCAACTATTGAAGATTATAGAACATAGAAAAATAGTTCTATGAAATAATACAATTCCCCTCATAAAGGAGTTGTGGGAAACCACCTGTTTGAAGAAGTGACATGAGAATCGGAATAAATGATGAAGATGAGTTACCCATATCTGTTTTAGTGTGGGAAAAGGAAATTTCATGGCGAAATTTCTTAAAGGGGGAATATTGTAACAACCCAAAGTTTCATTAATGGAAATCCCTCTTGATCAAATTAAATGTCTCTTTATGTAAAACGTTTATATAAACTGTCAACTTCTTTGGTTTTATGTTAAGAATTTTTACGGTTGCAAATATAGTCGTTGAAAAGTGATTACATTATTAGTATAATTATAGGGCTTTAACAAATCGACTTTACACAGACAAAAGAAGTGATGACCTCATCCTGTATAATTTATCCATACGAATCCCATTTTTTGAATCTCTGAAAAGAGGTAGAGTCTTTGGGATTCACTCTCGACCAAGCCCAAGCTGAGCTTCATCGTGTAAAGCTTTAACGATACCGTCTATTGGAAAAGTGGTAGTTGATAGAGATTACCACTCCAGTGATGTTATCCGAGTCCCCCAAGATTCTATCACCATCGCACTCCTTACCCTTAGGTCTTATGCAGCTGTTTTATGGGGTTATGTAAAAAACCTCTAGTACTTTGTTCATGTATATTATTTTTTGTATATAATAAGGAATATACTTTCTTGTCATTATTGACAATTTGCAAATTGTTTTTTTAAGCACAAATAGTATTTTTTAGTTAATATTCAGATAAGAAATCTATTTTGATGAATTAATGGATTTTTGAATAAAATGATACTTTAATAAAATATTATTAATATTATTAAATTAATTTTTTTTATTTAAATGATCTTATAATTTTGTGAATGCAATTGTAATTTGTATTATGGTTTGAAAACTATTTTTTTCAAAACTAGTGAGTTTTCGATAAATGTTGGTTTTTATATTAAAAGTGAAAATTAACATATTTATAAAATTATTTAGATAAAATAAATGTTTTTTATGGAATCGGAAATTCATAATTATCCAACGGTGTAGTTTTCATAATTTTCTGAGATAGTAAAATTTTTGGGTAAAAATTAAATATCGTTTAAATATATAATGTGGTTTATGACAACATAATGACCCAATAGTGATGTAATAAAATACTATAAGCTTTATTTTCGGCCAATATATGTTTAACCATTAAAATAATATAATTTTGGGTTTGTTTGACTTATTTTACAAAGCATTAATGGACCATTCAAGTCTTATTAAACATCTTGTATTTTTAAATTATTTTCCATTGGAGTGTGACTCACCTCCACATAAGCAACCCGATTATTTTAAGAAGATCAGACTATGGCCATATAAAATATTGTTTTTCTCTTCTCTTTTCCAAAAACTATGGGAAAAAACCATTATCTGATTTTTGGTTTGGATTAGTTTAATTTAAGGTGTCTCAAACCTAAATAATAAAAAATTCACTCTCCCTTCCTATATAAACCCACCCATGCTCCCACTTCCTCCTCACTCAAAGCCTTTGGAGTTTGTACAACCTATGACCTACTTTCTCTAGAAACTTCCCAAGGTTCCCCATACTCTCAAGAAACCTCTCTCAATCCATGGAAGCACACTTCCAAGTAAGGGTTTTTCTTCCTTTCACATTTTTGTCCAATTTTATTAATATTGTTATGCCCTTTTAATTTCAATAATAAATGATGGGGTGTGGTTTCGCACCTCCAACATACTGAACTTTTATAGTATTAATGATTGGATACCCCATTATCCCTCATTAAATTCCTCCCATATACACCCGTTAATATTTCGAAATTCCTAAAGGAACTTATCTCTCTTCATTTACATTCAAGAAATACTTTTGAATCATGAATCTGAATTCCATTACAATTGTTTGGACATGTATCTATATGACCCACTTACTATCCATTTCATGTATATCAGATGAGGCACCCCTTTATCTCTTGTCAACATTTTTTATGAATTCTTATATCACGCTGTTACACTGCCAAAATTACACCGATTTTCTAAGACAATGCCATTGTGTAGTGAATACCATGCCCATTTATCCATCAAGGGTATTCACCTTCATGAACATTTAATTATTGATTATGAAACTTCATTCCACATTCCTTTGTCGTGGAATAAATGATTATGTTTTATGAATCCTTGTTTTATGGTCTATCTGGCACACTTATGCATGAAATGAAATGTTTAAGAAGGGTGCGCACTTATAGTGCTCCAATGCATTAGGTAAATTGTAGTATCTTGATATGTCATGTGCAATGATTGTTTACTCATGCTAATTAAAGTGCAATGAGGGTTTACTTGTGCTTCATGTGCAATGAGAATTTACTCATGATCCATGTGAAACGAGCCTTGGATCATGCTAATTCCATGTTAAGTGTTGTTTCCACATTTCCATAATATGATTATCTAACATTATAACACATTTATGTTCATGTTTCTCTTGTGCTCTATTAATATGCCTATTGTCTCAAATGTACGTTACTCCTCATGTATTCCATTTATATTTTTTAATGGGATTTATTGTTAACCCCTTTATTATGCATGTTCTCAGGTTATCCAATGAAATACTATGTACGAGAGAATATTGTGGTCATGTAAATGAAGTTTTCAATAAAGATGTTGTATTTCAGGTTTTACGTTGTTATGTAATGATCCTACACCCGATAGACACTAGACCTCTTGATGTTCCATATTATATCAAGTGAATATTTTAATTAATAAATCACCTTTAAGTTTTTAATAAAAGAAGAGTTGTCATAGAACATGTTCTATAGGTAGCTATTATGCACACTGGTAACTACTTATCCATATCAGTAGACATCTGTACCGGTGTACTTTGCCTTATCAGTAGCTGTGTATCTGTTTGTATTAGTGATCATCATATCTGTCTCTCTTGATATAATAGTAGGTCTGTTTGTTTGTCTGTATCAGTAGCTATGTGCATACATGTATGCTTAACACTTATCTGTTCTATGAAAAACAAATCCATATTGAGTTTGAATTATTTCAAGGTACTTATAAACTTGTATAAACATTATTTGGGATTATCAAAGCACACTGAAACATAATTTATATTATCAAAACATGTGAGGTCAACAGATTTGAATACACATTTGATTCTTTTATAATGGAAACAAAAGGAAAACATATATTCTATGTTCTTGATCAATCAGATATCCATTGTTCTATTGTTTTACAAGGAAAAAATGATATTGTTGATGATCAACATGAAGAATATATTGACTTCTATGAGATACAAACATCCATGTAAAATTAACAGATAATAATGTTGGGCTTGTTTTAGACATGTTTTTTTCTCTAAGGAACAATCATATTGAAGTAATTTTGGAAATCAATCCATTAGTACATTCATAATATTATTGTTGACATAATTTTTTTCACATTTATTTTTATTAATTTCATAAAATTCAACATATTGTAATTTTTATTTATTTATTAAAACAAATATTAAACCTAATAAATATATCTGTTTTCTTACATAAGTTATGTTTTCTTTGGATTTTCAGATTTACTATTACATTACTTATATATATATATTTATTTATTTAATTTCATGAAAAATATTTTATTTTTTAAATGATAAAAAATATTCTTTTCCTGTAAAAAACATAATTATTAGTTTGGACCATTTTTAATACTCTTACTCAAATTTTGTATTTGTTTTCATTGTTTTACATTAAATTTCAGATATTATTTCAATTTTTAGCAATTTATTTAAATATAAAAATATTAATAATAATTTTTTATGTTTTAGTTTTCTTTTGGGATTCATAAATTTTTATTTTATTTTTATATTAGAATTCAAATATGTGAATTTGTATATTTTTCTAATAATTGTTTGTCTCATTGATTTGAAGGATAATGACAGATTAACCAATTGATCAACCATTCACTTCTGGAGAAGATCATCATGATCATACCTCAATGGAAGAACCTCAACATTATCTTCTTTATGTTTTATAATTTTCTAGATGTACTCCCACTATGGAAAAGAAGAGTTTGAGGTTTGGTAAACCGGGCTTCACATATTTACCAAAAATAGAATTTTCTCATAGCTAGAAGCAAAAAAAGTTGTAGAAATTGATGAAAGTGATATTCCAAGAGGTCCCAATGAAAAATAATTCTAGGGATTTGTAACAACTCAAGCTAAAATAGAATTCATAAATTTGTTTAATAATTGGATATTTATTAAAAAAACTTGCTCATTTGTGGGAAATCAATATGGTAATCACTATTTATATTATTTGACTATTCATGAAATTTTTACATTATAATATATTTTTCCACTTCATTATCAAATGAAATTTGATATAATTGACAATGGAGGAGTTACGAAAAAATTCATTTCGATGGATTCTTGGAGTTTTAGGGATTTCAAATTAACCCTCACATTAGATATAATTTTATGTAATATGTAACATGAATATTCATGTCATATATATCATTTCATAGATGATGAGAAATCATAAAAATTTCTTGAATGTATAATAGAAAATAATTTTACGTAATTTCAATGTAAAAATATTTATTTTTTCTTCTATTTAAGATCTTATTAATGTCTTTTTGATGTTTTATTAATATTAATATACATCAATCTATGAGATCTCTTTATGAGATGATATATAGAAATGTATACATAGACTGTTTATCTCTATGTTGGTATATGTTATTAGAACAAAAAATGAAGGATGAAAAATTCCAAAATAATCAAAGAGTTGAGACTTTATGCTCTATAGATGTTTTCCCTCCATCCTTTCCACATAGATGTGAAAAGTAGAAGAGGGCTAAAATGGGAAAAAAGCTAAATTATTTTTCAGAAGAATCATGGGGTGTATCTCAGTGGATTTTATGATGTTTATTAATTTTTTTTTAAATTCAATTCTATATATACATTGAATCATAATAAAGAAAAAATTATAAAAATATCTTACTTTATTCCCTTGAGGAGAAGATTACAAATGGGGTATTTAAAGGATATTGGGGGATTTATTTTTTAAATATGTCATTGGGAAATCCCGAACACCTGGTTCGTGTATAAGGATACACGTCTACTGTATTAGTGAGAAATGTGTTACAGTATTCTATAAATCCATTCATGTATAAGGTTTATAAAAAATAGAATATTTTGAGGCTAATGTTTAAGATATTAAGGTGATGATGGGGGAAATGATCTGAGTTTTGGAATAGTTTAGTTTTTTAGACATTCATGGACTATTTAAAACTGGAGCTCCCACTCCACCACCTCTTCCAACTGATCCCACTACCCCACCCCAACCTACAGACCCCATTCATTAGATTACACCTACATCACCTCCTCCAGGGCATCTGAGATGTTATTTGAAGAATTTTGGTGATCCTTACTATCATATAGTGGCATATGGGCTGATATATTAAATAGGATATTAATGTCATCATCAATAGTTAGAGGATGAAAAGAATACTGTCTCTTTATAGGATATTATAGATATATCAGATGTATTACCATTACCTAAATATGAGGTGAGGACAGTTGGATAAAGTATAAAACACCTTTTTTTGGACATCTAGACTTCTGCAACAGATAGTCCTATGGGTATGTGTATATTTTATTTTATAATTTTTTTGTTTAATTTTTTAAATATTTTATACTTAATATTTTTTATAATTTATTTACAGGAATGTATTTTAGTTAAAGAAATACAATATAAGAAACCAAAAATACAATGTTTTATAACATTACATAAAAAATCTAGTAGTCTTGAATGATTGTCAAGATATTAAAATTTGTTGGAAGGTCATTTTGAATAAAAAATGTATAATCATAATTTTGGGTGTGTAATAGATGTGGGGATTCTAAAAAATGATCACATATAACGCGTTAATGGAGAAAAGATGGTTATCAACATGATTCATGTTTTCTCATGTATGTATTAACTTAAATATTTTAAAATGAAATATTTATTGAAATCATATACGTAATATTTTTTTATTATGTATCAACATAAAATATGGGAGTATAATGAAAAGATATATTTAAATGTATTGATGGAACTGCTGTTGGTTTTACCAAAATTACATGCATTGATTGAGGAATAATAAACATTTTATAATGATAAAATATTTGAATAAAATGTAATTACACAGTTTTGGATGATTACTTATGTTGATAGACATGGAACATATATATTAGAAAGTGTTATTTATCTTTTAACATAATAACCACAAGTATAAAATTTATTTTTATATCAGTTACCATTGGATGTACAGTGTTTTTTGTCCAATGGAGAAGACACATTACTAGATATGCCTTATTCATGGTGATGTGTGAGGAAATTCTTGGAACATGTTTGAAACATATGTTTTAATTTATTAATATTATATATTGTAATTAAAATATAATTTATTTCATTCATATTTATTTCTAATGGGGGATAGTATTTCATATGATAATGCACAGTGAAAAGGAGTTATAAGATTAAAATTGTTTAAGTGAAGGCTAATATCCTTTTATAATAAGTATATTTTGGCTGTAATGTATAACACTTTTATTTTGAATTGAAAAACACATTAAAATTAAATTTTCATACATGGATACTAGTAATTGATTGTGGATATTATATATTATTATTTATGAATGAAATAATTACAACTAGAACTTATATAATGTTCTATGTGGTAAGATTTAGTTATAATCAATTCCTAAATATTTCAATTTATTCATTATACATCATTAGTAATTTCATTTTAATTTGTATCTATTTGATGACCATAAACATTTTTTTTCATAATAGGTCTCTCAAATACAAGGGAAATGGTGAAATTATTTTATTGGGTGGATTGGATTTTAGTTTTATTATTGAATATTCAAATTTTGAACGATGCAATTGTAATTTTTTATTTGGAAGTTGTTTTGGATGTATTTAGTTTTGTTTTTTGTTATTATATTATTTTTTTTTAAATTTTTTCAATATGAATTGTGAATGTGTAAATTTACCGTTGGTTCTGTTGTTGGTTCTTCTTCATTATTATTTTTTAATTTTGCTGCTACTATGTTGTTTCTCATTCTTATTTCTAGTTTGGTCAAAATTAATGAATAAGGGTATCATGAATTATTTAATATATATATATATATATATATTTAACATTAGTTATTAAATAACCTATGTATATATTATATATTTGGTCTATTATTTTATGAATGACATCAAAAAACCATCATTGGTTGGTAATTCACATCATTTATTTATTAACCGATATTAAAATCACTAATGATAAGTGTTTTTAATGTCGTTTTCTAAATAATCGATGTAAAAAACTGATGTAATGTATAATATTTTATGTCGTTAATTAAATAACCAACATAAAAAAAACATTCCATTTGTTATTAAAATGTATTTTTATCTAGAAAATGATAAATAAAATATTTATAAAAAATCTATTAATAACAGTAGCTGAAAAGATACATAATGAATAAAAAATGACGTGAATAATTTTTTTCACTAGTGATCTGATCACCTCTCCTTCCAAATCATCATCCATATTTGGAATATGTTTAAAAATTGTATAAGAAAAAATTATGATGAACCCAATTAGAATCCTGGGAAATAATCTTCAATTTCAGGGTAAGAATAATGGGACAAAAAAATATCAAACAATGATATAATTATTGAATGGAGGAAGAAATCACCTGATAAAAAAGATATATTACTACAAATCAATCTTCAAATGCTACAGATTGATCCAAGATGATGGAATCTCCAACGAATCTATGGGGTTGCTGGTTTGCCTGTAATTTAGTTAAATATACTTAATTCATATGGTTTGAAGACCCATATGGATAGAAAATGTGTCATAAAATACTTCATTGATTCATTACAACACATGTAATTCCCTTTGTAACATCGGGTAATGTTCATTTTCAACGTTTCCTAAAAAATGTCACCTCCTAACATTAATTTTTTCAACAAACCATGATATGTTACACAATGTGAAACCTTCTATCATGTCATGTAACCCTTCATGACATGATTTCATCCCCTACATCAAGTATCTAAAAACAGAACTATTAGAGGCTTCCCTCGAGGATCCTACAATATCTGAAATCCTCATAAACATGGTAAGGTATGAACAATGTGGATTAGTGCCCTTTAAATACTATATAAATATCATAATAAATGTAATTATTGATATCTATTTGGAATATCTAAGTTACAAAATATGGGTGTGATTTTACTTATGAATATCGTATGATGAAAACATGCAATAACATCAAGATAGTAGAGAGATGTGCCCACAACATAATACATGAAATTATAAGAATAAACCATGGATTAAAACTAGAAAAACATAACATGTTGCACATATAATAATATCACCTTTACCATAAAATGAATATCATGAGGGAAAACATTACAAAATGTGTTGGAAGACTCTATAATTCCAAGCACACTCGTAACATTCAAACTAAATATATGAATTAGTGTCCCAAAAATATCATTTATCATAATGATGTATTTCATCAATTTTTGGTACAACGATTTTGTAGTGTCAGTTATGTACAAGGATTTCCATAATAAATGAAGAATTGGAATAAATATATTTGAGAACTATTATGTTGCAAGGGGTATGTATATACACAATAAATTTGCGTTCCATGAAAAAATATTGAGATAATATTGGATGTATAATGGGAGAATATATAATGTTATTAAAGGATTTAATGATAGTTAAAGGAGGTCTTCCATTATATAGAAATCATAATGATATTAATAGTATTTGTAAATTCATATTGTAAAATGGAAAATTGGACATTAAAATGCATCAGTCAAATAATGCTTTGTAATAATGAGTGGGGGAGATTTTCCAAAAAAATGGAATTCTAATGATATAGGAAAGTGTTTTGATGATGTGTGATAAAATATTATTCATTAATTGAATATAAATTTTATATAATGGGAGAATTTATAAAATAATTTAAAACTAATATACTTTAATACACAATGAAAAAGATAAATAAGGTGTTTTAAATGAAAATAAGGGATATATAGAATAATTATAATGAGTGGGTGATTAAAAAAACATTGTAGGATATTCATAAGATTTTAGTAAAAAATTTGGTGTAATTTACGGAGGGATACATTGAGTAACTTTATGATCAAAATATTTTCTATGAACATGACATGGTGTCTTAGTGGGTAATAATAACAAATGTGATTTTATTTCATTATCAATTTCAAAACAGATATTTTCACCTCTATATGATGAATGAATATAAGAAATAATTAATTCTACTATTTTTTAAATATTTATACCTCTAATGTGGAGTGGGAATAAATATTTTATATGTCCATTAACCAATCTTATTAAAATAATACCATCGTTGGTTGGATGTCTCACGAACCAAATATTGTCACCACCAATACTGGCACCCAACCTAGCCCATTACAATGCCTGAAGAGCGTTCCTGATCCCCACTTGCTGGAAGATGTGCCCAGGTAACATAAAAAGTTAATTGGGATTTATTTACAAGAGTTTATAGAATTAAAACAACAAATGAATCATATGAAGTGAATCTGGAGTATTCAAACAAAAAAACCTTAAATTTTTTTTTTGAACATAATTACATAGATTAAAAAAACTCAAAAATTATATAATATTGCTACAAATCCAAAACTAAATATCCAAATAACCATCATGGGAAGTGGTACCACCCTCAACCCATCACCACAAGACATCACCACCAAGGACCTGCTAGAAACTCAAACTACTGGAATTAAAAATTTTACCCAACATGAGAAAAAAGTATAACCTATTCTACATAAACCGAAAGGTGTATGTATGGTTTGAGAAAATTACTAGTAGGATTCCACCACGTAAAGATTCCATGTGATAATCATTCAAATAAGAAAAGAAGACAATTTTTCATAAACTCGAAATGCTAGTTTTAGTTTCTATAAGATGCATCTTTAAAATTAAAACCATTTTCAAGTCATATATAATTAAGAATCAACACATTTAAAATTAATGTCAAGACAACCGATTTTTCCATTAAACAATACCTTATTCTGAAGGTATGAACAAAGTAAATAATTATCACAAGAAATAGGAAATAACCCCTAGGCACAATCTAACACCCTGAGATTTTATGAAAAATATTCATTTAATTTCATTGATGTCTTCTATTATACACCAAACCATGTTTAGCTTTTACTATATGCAACACCGTATTAGCTTGCAGTATACGCAACACTATTCTTGGATCGTGTTACACACAATTTCATGTTCATTATATAATAGTCATTCTACGTAAAATTGAGTTATATATATATATATATATTCATTGTATAAATAAAATATTGTTGGATTCTGTTATATTAAACAACGATGGATTCTTGCACAACATGCAACCCTGACTTGGCTTGTATTTCATTCAATCGCGACCTTCCTCGATAGCGTGTGTTGTACGCAATACTGAGTTTTACTAAACAACGACATATTATTATATTATTATTATAAACTATCCATTATAAATATTATTAACTATATTTTGAATTTTATAACATTATTATTAATCTTAAATATTTTCTAGAACACGGTATGAGAACAAAATAAATTTTTCGGGTAAAATATGTATTTTTTTAAAAATGCTATTTTGCCGCCTTTTGATGGCACACCCACATTAAATCTAGTTTTTTACATGTTTATTATTTAATTTTTACAGAATAAAATTCTTATTTTGAATAAGGATATAAAAATTTACACTGGATAAAGTTTGGATATTTTTCTGATAACATTCATATTTTAATGAATAGAAAAAACACGCTATATTTTAATTAAAAACAACTTTTTCCATCATAATAATTTATGTGGTTAAATTATAATATTGGATGGTTTTAAAGAATAAAATGAATATATTTTTACCATTTAATATAATCAATGTCATTAGCATTTATTTTACCTTGAATTTGTAGGTTAAATCAATTTACTCTTTTGCAATGTTTTAAACAAAAATCCATTTTATTTCGACAATGAGATTAATTTAAATTTAATTTATGCAACTTTTGTGTATTGAATTTGGAAAAATGGATTCCATATTTGGAATCAGTGGGTCCAAATTATTTTAATAAGTTACTTTTTATTTTTGGGCATTATGAATAGTAACTACGGTAATTTTTGTTTACTGTAGTTAAAGGAAAATATGGTAATTAAAGGATAAAATAATATTATAAAAAATTAAATTTTCCTTGAAACTTGTTCTAACCTGATTGGATGAGTAATGGCCGACCATGGGCATCCTAGGGCCGATTTTGGGACCCCAAGGAGCCACTTGGTAGTGAAAATGACAATTTGGATTAATTAATTTTATGTAAAGACCAAATTGACTTTAACAAAACTCTTTAAGTAATTAAATTTTATAAGGGGTTATATAAGTTATATTTTCAAATATAAATATTCTTTTGAAATCTAAAACGATTCCCTACATCATGGTATATTTTTCATAATTTTTATACATCAAATGAATTAAATTATTTATGACACAATAATGATGTAGTGTTTACCTCATTAATAAATGATTTAAATAAATAATATTATAATGATCAAAATATCGCCCAAAACCTGTCCAATTCTAATTGTATGATTTTATTTTGAATATGAGTCATCTTACCTTCTAAATTAATGTGTTTTGGACCTCTTGAAACCGAATATAAGTTTATAATAAAATAATGTTTTCGCACTTTCCTAAAGAGCCCCTCCTCTCCCTTATAAAAAGAGACCACTTCTATGCAATTAATCACACCACTAAAGCCTTTTGGATCGTCCAAACTCTGCCCAAATAATCTCCCTACATCCCTCTGCACCCCCTTGAAACTTTACATTATGCATAAGACTCTCCAATAAGTCCATTTGCTTCAATCCAAAGGAAGTTACCTAAATTAAAGGTAACGATTTCTCTTTAGTTGTTTTCTTTTATTCTACTTCTCCAACCCCAAAACTCTTTTTAATCCTTTCTTTTGTAAGAACAAAAATATCCTAAATATAATAGTATGTTGTTATGAGAAGGATTGGAACTACACTTTCACACACCTCCATCTAATGGATGAAAAACATAATGTTTCTGTGATGGAAAACTAACGTCTCATGAAACGATGATTGTTCAATTTTCTCCGGCTGCCTCTCATGGTGGCCATTATGATGGAAATGTATTTATATATAATATATATTATGTTTATGATTTCCTTATACTTCTTTACATTCCAATTATATCAAGCCTTTACAGTTTCCATAGTCGGTAAATACGACAATCTCATTTGAGAAAGTGTGAACTACCGCCCCCTCAAAGTGATGTGATTCGTTAATACCTTATGTGGGATGTATAAAGGATGTGTTTAATGTTATTATATATGATATTATACTGTAATTAAAATATATTTAAGTATCATTAAGTTTTAATTCCATTAAAATACGAAATAGAAATGAATGTAGCATTTATGCGTACGTACGACTTACCCTCTCCATGAACGGTGCGTTTCATTTATTACCTCCATATGTTATGTACTATTATAAATTCTTGTATATTATGGATATATAATGAATTTATATGATACATAAATCATTATTTACATTTTGGATGTAAATAAATCATGATATAAGTAATAATAACATTAAGAACAACGAGTCCAAACACGTATGATAAATAAGATGATTTTACCCAAAACACTTTACAAAATAATGGGTAATATAAACCATATATGATGTCATAAAAATGAATATGATTCTTTAATAAGTCAATGACATTATTTAAATCATTATACAGGTGGTTCGGACACTTACGAAGCAAATCCGACCTAAGGTAAGGGAAAATATCACAATCTCATTTTTATCCGAGATTGTTTATACTTTGGTATTTACTGGGGTGTATTTCATCATCCACATCCATGTTTCCTCAATATGTAATATTTATATCCTTCTACAATAGTTTATATCCAATTTTACCCTTTGGAGAGTTTTTTGTAAAAGATATGAAAGGAATCTTTTGTCGAGGTACTTTTTGACTTTTCCGACAAAAGTACGAGAAGAATGTTTTTTAACTTATACGACAAGAAATGATTTTTAAAACATTATTTCCAAGAATCTACTTTTACAAGTTTATTTTTAATCAAATTATTTTCGTTTATAAATTTATGACATTTTAAGAAAGGAAAATTGTTTTTGAAGTAAAAAGGATATTTTCCTCAAGAATGGAGTTCAAGTGTTTTATCAAAATTATTTTCCATCTAAGATAATATAGGGTTCTGTTTCTACCCATATTATTAAATGAATTTGATAATGTTGAGATGGAATTATTTTTATGAATTCCTTTATCTTATATGAATTGTTTTGTGATGTCATGTTGTTTAAGAATCCCATTTTTATTACATGGGTTAAGAAATGAGGTATGATTTATGATTTTGTGGCACACATAAGAATGGTAACATTATGAGATGGGTGGGACCTATATCTCCCTCCAATGCATTGGGTAATGATTTTATATCTCATGAGATAGACATGGCTGGAACGGCAGGTTAAACTAGTTCAGTGAAACAGGACTGAAACAAGAAGTGAACTCGGTTCAGAAATGGACGTTTTCTACTAAGATAGTCTTGGCAATGAGTTTTGACTAATAAGAAATGATTCTATATGATTATGTGTGCATGACACAATGTTTCATGTTTTATGTTATGATTATTGGGATTACATTTCATTACCATGATTTATCCCATTTTATGAAATTATGATCTCTTTTTCAGGGTAAGATTTCAAAATTGTTATGTTCTTATGAATATTATGTGATTGATATTTCTTTTGTTTACCCTTACTTAGCATTTGAGCTCATGCTTTTATGATTTCTTTTCCCCATGATATAAATAAAGGTTTTAGGTAAGGAAACAGAAAGTAGAAGATCTTTATGGGAGATTTTGAAGATCTTTCACCATGATTAGAAGATTACGTTCCATGTTTCCAAAGTTAGTAAACTATTACGGTCCTTGTGTGTCTGTTTTTTTATGTATTATGTATTCCGCACAAGTAATTTAATGTCCATGTACGTTGAGCTTTGGGTCTCTACAGTTGGTATCAGAGGAAAGGTTTAGTCAAACTTTGGAAACTAGGATGCGAGAACTTTAGTGAGATATCTAGAGATATTTCTAAGGTATGTCTAGGGATGTCCCTAAGGTTATGTATAAGTATAGGTTATAGTACTAAAATTACGGTAACCCAAGATGTTAGATATTGAAGGTACTCCGCCTTTATTGTGTTGTTTTCCCTAGCATGATTTTTGCCTCTCACACTATTATTTTTGGGTTTTAGACAATGGATAGAACCCGAAGGAACCGTGTTGATCAATGTAATGGAAAATGCAATGATTTTCCTCCAGAACAAACAAATGTTATGGGAGATGGAGTGAACCGTCTTATTTCTATACTTAAACAAGCTATAAATCATTCTGGACTTCCAAATGAGCAGAGAAGGGAATGATATTCTATTGAGTTCTTCATGAGGTAACGTCCACTTTCTTTTAGTGGGTCTTCTGATCCACATGTTATTGAACAATGGATCAGTACTACTGAAAAGATATTTTCAGTTCGTCAATGTTCTGAACATGATAAAGTCATCTTAGCAGTGCATCGCTTGGAAGATGATGTTGATCAATGGTGGAATCTTATCAAGAATACAAGGCCAAGAGATGAAATTGAGTCCATGGAATGGGACGAGTTCATGACCTTATTTTTCAATAAGTACTTCCCTCGTATTCTTCAAACAATGATGGAGAAGGAGTTTCTTTGACTAAAGCAAAAGGATGATGAATCTATTGGTATATACGAAGCGAATTTTACAAGGCTTGCAAGGTATGCATCTGGATTTCTCATCCAACCTGAAAGTAAAGTTGATCGATTATTCAGTGGCTTAAAACCAAATCTTCCAAGGGAATTAGCTATAAGAGACTTCAGTATCTATGAAGAAATTGTGTGTTGTGCTATCAAGGTAGAAATGGATGTTGGTGTTACTTATCCATCTCATAGTTTTGACATGAAACGAAAGATGGAGTTCAAGGAGAAATCTCAGAATAATGGTGAAAAGAAGATGAATATTTCCTTATGCTCAAGGTGTGGAAAGAATCATGGTGGGGTTTTTCTTAAAGGGACAAGTAAATGTTTCAAATGTGGAATGTAAGGTCATCGGGAACTTAAATGCCGCAATGATGGGAAGAAGATGTCTAATGATGAAAACAAAGGAAGGGATACACAGAATGAACCTACTACACTTCAATGCTTCAAGTGCAAGGAAATGGGGCATTATGCTAATAAATTCCCTAATCCAAGGGATAGTGATGATCGACATTAGAAACCACTTAAGGAAAAGGAAAAAGGGAAGTCACATGCGAACTATAACATCTCGCCTTTTTGTAACATAAACTTTCATTTCATTACACCAAACTGAGGATCTTTAAGGTTTAGTGTCTTGGAAACAAGGAACATAAAACATGAAAATGTAAAACGTTTTTCTTAAAAACATGAAAGGATTATCCTCATGTTCATCCAAGGTTCATTACTAAATCTCATAACCTGAGGACATACATCAAAATAAAGGGTGAGCAGAAGGCCCAGTAAGGGAAACAAGAAAAACATTTTACATGTGAAATTGAGATACTTCAATAATGTCATGAAAAGAACTTCATCGCATGATAATGAAATCATGAAGCATATAATAATAAAAATAACATTTTTAATAACTTTAATATGTGTCTAAATCATTTAACATAGACAATCATAAACATATAACCAAGGTCCATCCCCAAGGTGTCATTTGAAAATTACCAAGTTTATTCACCAAGGTATCGTGAAAATTGTAATTTCTAGTGGTTACATCATTAGCCAATGCGTTGGAGCACTATCAGGGCGCACCCTTAAATTTTCCTTTATTATCATGTGATACACATAAATCATCATCAAACATTTCATAAATAACCTATATAGCATAAAATAAATGGGTTTCATTTCATAATCATAACGTTTTAAAAACTGTTTTAAAGACATGATCTTTACGTCACATTAAACCCACGGAAGGGGAGAGCGGGTCTCATATATTTAAATCCCAGAATTTAAAATAGAACATTTTGATATATATGTGAATACCTTGTAGAAATATGATCTTTTAGTATTCACTTTATAACATAAAATAATTTTGAGAAAAGAAAGAGGCATTTTGAGATGAAAATTCTGCAGCATAACGGCTATGTTTCGGGGTTTAGAAAACATTGAAAAGAGAGGGGACATGGGTCCAACTTTCATAAATGACACATAAAATAGTAGAGGGACATAATATAATGGATTTAAGAACATGGTAATGAAATTTGAAAATATACCATATGAAATGAAGAACATGAATGGAAGTCAAAAATAAGATATCTCTTATGAAAATTCGGCAGCCTAACAACATTACATAAACTTCAACCAAAAATGAATTGATGAGATCAAATAGGGTCTCTCATCAGATGAACATAAAAAAATAAGTATGATATATATTGATATCATACCGAAACATAATAAAAAGGAACTTTCAATACTTGACATGGAATTAAAACTTTGAAAAGGGAGAAAGGTGCAAGGACCACTTAAAAATTTAGCAGCCTAACGACGCCACTTAAACTTCAAAATACTTAATTGAAGAGATCAAATGGTGTCTCTCATAATATTGGTCATAAAAGATCATTATGATAGATATAGATATCATAACCCAACACAACAAAAAGGAACATGAAAGAATTGACATGAAATTAGAACTTCAAAATGAGAAGGGTGAATAACTACTTAATAATTCGGCAGCCTAACGACGCCACTTAAAACTTCAAAATACTGAATTGAAGAGATCAAATGGGGTCTCTCATCATATGATCATAAAAGATCAGTATGATAAATTTAGAGATCATACCCCAAAATAACAAAAAGGAACTTCAATGAATTGTCTTGAATGTAGAACTTCAAAACGAGAAGGGTGAAGAACATCTTGAAAATTCGGCAGCCTAACGGCGCCACTTAAAACTTCAAAATACTGAATTGAAGAGATCAAATGGGGTCTCTCATCATATGATCATAAAAGATCAGTATGATTAATTTAGAGATCATACCCCAACATACTAAAAACGAACTTGAAATACTTTACATGAAAATAGATCTTGAAAAATGAGAAGGGAGAAAGAATCCGTTACAAAACTTTCGACAGCCTAACGGCGCCACTTAAAACATCATAAAACGAAATAATGAGAGTAAGAGGGGATATCTCATTATGTTAAAATGAAAAGGAAAGTAAGATAAATATAAAATAACACCATTTAACATAAGAACATGGAGCATAATATAAATTACATAAAAGAGATTTCTTGAAAAGAAAGAGAGAGATTGGATCCCTTACCTTAAAACGTAACTCTTAAAACTCAATGGTTTGGACCTTGAGGGCTTGGGGGCACCTTGGGAGGACTCCTTGGCAGGTAAGGAGACCAGAACTTCGTTGGGGGAGAGTTGGGAGTGAAAACTAATGGAGGAATGTGTGGGTATTTATAGGGTAAGTGAGGGGACAAGGCATTAATGGCCAAGGGACACCTCACCAATACTTTTCTCAAAACCATGTGCTCTCCCTTGGAATTTACCATGGAGTTAGGCCACATGGGGCCCCCAAAACAATAATTCATCACCCTTGTCTGGCCAACCCTTAAAATATCTCATGACATCATCATGACACAGTTATGATGTCATTTAACATACTGATACCCTAAAACTGCATTTTTACTATTAACTAAAAAATTTATCTTACTCAGAAAAATCCCAAAAATTCACCTTAACCTAATATCGATTCTCTGATTTCAAAAATGAACTCTATTTTATAAAAATATTTTTCTAAATATTTTTTATTTATTTTTTAAATAAACACACTATTTACCGAAAATTCATTTTTTTTCAGAAAAATCCCCAAAAATTACCTTAACATAATATCGATGCTCTGAGTTCAAAAATGAAATCCATTTTATAAAAATATTTTTCTTAATATTTTTCATTTAATTATTAATTAAAAAAAACTATTCATCTGAAAAAACTAATAATTGAATAATAATTTATGAAACTGTTATTTATCCATTTTATTGAATCTCGTTACTTAATCTAGGTGTCCAAATTATATTAAAACTTTCTTTGAGTGAAATTACTAATCCATTTGGTCACATTACTAATCCTAAGCGTAAAATCACTATTCATAATTTACTATTCATCAAAAATCACGTTGATCTTATTAGACTTGAAATTTTGTACAGAACATAATTGTTGAAGACCATTTTTTGAAAATCATGACACATTTTTATTTATTTAAGGTTTACAAAAACCTTTTTAAAATATCATTTCTCTAAAATTCATCAAAAATATGCATACTATATTTATCCGGACATTTGAAAATTCATAAACTTCATCATAAAATGAAATTCCAATTTTTATTTAAAACGAAGGATTACACAAGGCAGTTACGGTCTCCTTACATAGCCCCTTATCACACCAGCATAGGACCTAAGTGTAATGTGTGCTAATTTGAGAGAATCTGAGGGAGGCTCGGCCAACATCACACGAGTATTAATTTATACCAGTTTCAACTTCTCGTGAAGGCGATCCCGTTCTAGCTTCACCCGATGATGTTCAGCTTGGGTTTGGTCCAGAGAAAAGCCCAGTGGTGCTAACTCCTTCCCATGTTATGTTAGATGGGCTTCGATCCGCCCAAGACTACTGGGTGAGGCAATCGAATCTTCTTTCTATATATATTAACCAAGATTGCTTGTATTTAGAGACAAAAGTCAAAACGTTTAGTTTCCAGCGGTCATATTGACCAATGGTCAAATAATAGTCAAAACCCAATAGTCTCATTTTAATTATACTCATATTATCAAATGAATCATTTTTGTTGAGTATAAAAATAAAATAAAATAACACATAAAATTAGGAAACAAGATATATTTAAAATTTTGGGTGGTTACAATCTTCCCCCCTTAAGAAATTGCGTCCTCGCAATTTTTAAAATTGGGTTCTGAAATTTCATTGAAAGTCCCTCATCAGAAAAGGAGTCAGTAAAACAATTACTTTTCAAGAAAGAAAGGGAAGGTCAAAGGTCACCCGAGATAACCCACACTAGGATTCCATGTAGGAAAACATGGACATGGAGGAGTAAACAAAGGGTCAAGCTCTGAGGGAGAGTGATAGAGAACATGACTAGGAGAAAGTTAACCATAAGAAAATCCCAAACTTATGATGTGTGTAAATGGTCTTTGATTACCAAGTAGGAAACATAAACCAATAACATTTTAGTTTTACGTTTCTTTTCATAATTTTGAGGAGTTCATTTACTACATAGAACAAAAACATAAGAAAATATACCTACCTTCATGTAAAGTTTCTTCCTTTAATAAGTTTCTACCCTAAAATAATCTATTATCCAAACGATGAGAATTCAAAAACACTTGGTCTCATCAAAACACAAGAACCATCTTCTAGAGAATCACATAATCCACAAATGATTAACCATCTATTTCATCTATCTTTAAACATTATCCCAAAAACAGAAAGGGTAAGTTAAAACAACTCTTCAAAAAGAAATAGTCCCATAGGAATGGAGACTACATTTAAATATTCAAATTTCCATGGTACTACCCAGAGTTCATCATAGACCATTCCGTAAATAACTATCCTTCAAAATCCACTAAATAAACCAAACTAAGATTGAAACCCAAATACAAGAAGGATTTGATAACATAGTCTTTCAAGGTAAACATTATCATTCATCTCCAAACAACATCAACCACTCCTTACATCTTATAACAAATGTAACTAACCTAAAAATATTTACCCCAAGATAGGTTAATCATTTCCATAAGTAACCTAAATTACTATATGTCCGCCTTAAATTCATCGATTATTCAAAATATAAGTCAACCTTACTCCTTAATGAAAATACCGTAGTAATCTATTTACCTCGATCATATAGGGTCCCCAAAATAGTGAACGTCTTCCAAAATAATAATCATCTTTTAATCCCCTAATCATCTCTATCATATTAATATGGCAATCATCTCATTTCCTATCACATTTGTTGTTGGGACATGTTCTTCAATTTACCACCATTAACTAAGAAGATAAAGTATAATTAGGGGCTTAAATACTTCGCCAATAATCATGAAAAGACAACTTTAAGCATAAAAGGATAAACTTGTAGAATAAAAGTATATCCTAACTTGTGATCACCTAGGTTCCAATCTAGGTTATCCATGATTGTATATTATTATGTGAATCATTATTTTATTTTATCTTTGTTCCTTTAATAATGGTTCATACTAAGCATATGAATTTACTAAACCATATCCCCCGGGAGTGTTGTAACCAAGAGTGCAGCAAGGCCTGTTGTCGTGTACCAGTTCCCATTCGAGTCTATCCCAAAGCGGTGTTCTCAGGTTTTACCCCTATGTACATTTGTGCCAGAGCCACCTCTACCTGCTCGTATCCAGACAGGGATGTATTTTCTTGGAAACCCCTTACTCAATACTCACCAAAATATCTGGAAGATTTCCTATATTTAAACTTTTCTATAGGGTTCTTCCTAATGTTTTCATATCCTGATTTCCAGAAATAACAAAACCATCCTTTGATACCAACTATAACATCCTGCCTTTTTAGAACAGAAACTTTCACTTCATTACACAAAACTTACGATCTTTAAGGTTTAGTGTCTTGGAAACCGGGAAAATAAAACATGAAAACATAAAACATTATTCATTAAAACATGAAAGTATTTTCCTCATGTTCATCCTAGGATCATTACTGCATCTCATAACCTGGGGACATACATCAAAAGAATGGGTGAGCAGAAGGCCTAGTAATGGAAACAAGAGAAACATTTTACATGTGAAATTGAGATACTTCAATAAGGTCATGAAAAGAACTTCATGGCATGAGAATGAAATCATGAGACATATCATAATAAAAATAACATTTTTCATTACTTCAATATGTGGCTAAATCATTTAACATATACAATCATGAACATATAACCAAGGTCCACCCCCAAGGTGTCATTTGATAATTACAAAGGTTATTCACCAAGGTATTATGAAAATTGTAATCTCTAGTGGTTATATCATTACCCAATGCATTGGAGCTCTGTCAGGGTGCACCCTTAAATTTTATTTTATTATCATGTGAGCAACATATATCATCATAAAACATTTCATTAATAACCCATATACATAAAATAAATGGGTTTCATTTCATAATCATAATGTTTTAAAAACTGCTTTAAAGACATGATCTTTACGTCACATTAAACCCACGGAAGGGGAGAGCGGGTCTCATGTATTTAAATCCAAAAATTTAAAATAGAACATTTTGATATATATGTGAATACCCCTGTAGAAATAGGAGATTTTAGTATTCCCTTTATAACATAAAATAATTTTGGGAAAAGAGAGAGGCATTTTGAGACAAAAATTCTTCAGCATAACAGATATGTTTCGGGGTTTAGAAAACATTGAAAAGAGAGGGGACACGGGTCCAACATTTATAAATGACCCATAAAACAGTAGAGGGACTTAATATAAGGTATTTAAGAACATTTTAATGAAATTTGAAAATATAACATATGAAATGAAGAACATGAAAAAAAGACAAAAATAAGATATCTCTTATGAAAATTCTGAAGCCTAACAGCGTTATATAAACATCAACCAAAAATGAATTAATGAGATCAAATAGGGTCTCTCATAATATGAACATAAAAAAAATCATTATGATAGATATAGATATCATACCCCAACATATTAAAAAGTAACTTTAAATACTTGACATGGAATTAGAACTTTGAAAAGGGAGAAAGGTGCAAGGACCACTTAACATTTTAGCAGCCTAACGACGCCACTTAAACTTCAAAATACTGAATTGAAGAGATCAAATGGTGTCTCTCATCATATGGTCATAAAAGATCAGTATGATAGATATATAGATCATAACCCAACACAATAAAAAGGAACTTGAAAGAATTGACATGAAAGTAGAAATTTAAAGCCAGAAGGGTGAAGAACCACTTAAAAATTCGGCAGCCTAACGACGCCACTTAAAACTTCAAAATATTGAATTTAAGAGATCAAATGGGGTCTCTCATCATATGATCATAAAATATCAGTATGATAAATTTAGAGATCATTCCCCATCATAACAAAAAGTAACATGAATGATTTGACATGTAAGTAGAACTTCAAAACGAGAAGGGTGAAGAACCACTTAAAAATTCGGCAGCCTAACGGCGCCACTTAAAACATCAAAATATTGAATTGAAGAGATCAAATGGGGTATCTCATCATATTATCATAAATGATAAGTATGCTAAATTTAGATATCATACCCCTACATAATAAATAGGAACTTGAAATACTTACATGAAAATAGATCTTGAAAAATGAGAAGGGAGAAAGAATCCGTTACAAAACTTTCAGCAGCCTAACAGCGCCACTTAAAACTTCATAAAACGATATAACGAGAGTAATAGGGGATATATCATTATGTGAACATGAAAAGGGTAGTAATAGGATTATAAAATAACACCATTTAACATAAGAACATGGAGCATAAAATAAATTACAGAAAATAGATTTCTTGAAAAGAAAGAGAGAGATCAGACCCCTTACCTTAAAACATAACTCTTAAAACTCAAAGGTTTGGACCTTAAGGGCTTGGGGGAACCTTGGGAGGACTCCTTGGGATGTAAGGAGACCTGAACATTGTTGGGGGAGAGTTGGGAGTGAAAACTAAATGAAGAAAGTGTGGGTATTTATAGGGAAAGTGAGGGGATAAGGCATTAATGGCCAAGGGACACCTCACAAGTACTTTTCTCAAAACCATGTGCTCTCCCTTGGCATTTACCATGGAGTTAGGCCACATGGGGCCCCAAAAATAATAATTCATCACCCTTTTCAGGACAATCCTTAAAATATCTCATGAAATCATCATGACACAGTTATGATGTCATTAAACATACCGAAACCCTAAAACTGCATTTTTACTATTCACTGAAAAATTCGTCTTACTCAGAAAAAACCCAAAATTTCACCTTAACCAAATATCAATGCTCTGATTTCAAAAATGAACTCTATTTTATAAAAATAATTTTCTAAATATTTTTAATTCATTTTATGAATAAACACACTATTCACCGAAAATTCATTTTTTTCAGAAAAAATCCCCAAAAATTACCTTAATATAATATCGATGCTCTGAGTTCAAAAATGAAATCCATTTTATAAAAAAATATTTATAAATATTTTTAATTTAATTTTTAATTAAAAAACACTATTCATCTTTAAAAACTAATACTTGAATAATAATTTATGAAACTGTTATTTACACATTTTATTGAATTTCGTTACTTAATATAGGTGTCCAAATTATATTAAAACTTTCTTTGAGTGAAATTACTAATTCATTTGGTCACATTACTAATCCTATGCGTAAAATCACTATTCATAATTTACTATTCATCAAAAATCAATTTGATCTTATTAGACTCGAAATTTCGTACTGAACATAATTGTAGAAGACCATTTTTTGAAAATCATAACACATTTTAATTTTTTTAAGGTTTACAAAAACATTTTTAAAATATCATTTCTCTAAAATTCATAAAAAATATGCATACTATATTTATCAGGACATTTGAAGATTCATAAACTTCATCATAAGAAGAAATCCTAATTTTTATTTAAAATAAAGGATTACACAAGGCAGTTACTGTCTCCTTACATAGCCCCTTATCACACCAGCATAGGACCTAAGTGTAAGGTGTGCTATGCTAAGAGAATCTGAGGGAGGCTCGGCTAACATCGCACGAGTAGTAATTTCTATCAGTTTGAACTTCATGAGAAATTGATCTCGTTCTAGCTTCACACGATGATGTTCAGCTTGGGTTTGGTCCAGAGCAAAGCCCAGTGGTGCTACCTCCTTCCCAAGTTCTGTTAGATGGGCTTCGATCGGTCCAAGACTACAGGGTGAAGCCATCGAATCTTCTTTCTATATATATTTACAAATATTGCTTGTATTTAGAGACAAAAGTCAAAACGTTTAGTTTCCAGAAGTCTTATTGACCAATGGTCAAATAACAGTCAAAACCCAATAGTCTTATTTTAATTATACTCATGTTATCAAATGAATCATTTTAGTTGAGTATAAAAATAAAATAAAATAACACATAAAATTAGGAAACAAGATTTATTTAAAATTTAGGGTCGTTACACAATCACCAATGGCGATGTTGAATATGACTATGATGTGGTGGAATGATTAAGTGTTTATGTAAAGGGATTCCAAAATTTATTTGTATAGAGTATAGTGGAATATTGGAATATTTATGTATTGTTCTATTGTGGTTTTCAATAATTTTATGGTACCGGTAACCATGGAAAGTGATTGATATATTTTCGGAAAAAATGGATGATATGTACATAATGACGGGATAAGGAAAAAATGAAATGTTTGATAGTATTCATGAGCTAATGATTGATATAATGACTAAGTGATATCATGGATTGAGTATATAGAATTTTGAAGATATTGGTATGTGGAAAGTGTTAACTTTTAACTGCATGCATATTTTCACTAATGTTTAATGGGTATCCATTCTTCAATTGAATACATGATTAAGGTATTCAACAAGATATATCTTATGATATATGGGGGATAAATGATGGCATTCATGTGATTGTTATGTGAAATTTCAATAATCATTTTCTTTATAATATGAGCTTGGACCGAAGTATTTTAGATAAGCCTAAAGATTGGAATGGATTGTTTTGGACATAAGTTAGTATTGTTTAATGATAAAACTTTTTTTCGATATTGTGGATGGGATTTTATAGTAATGTAGTTTTAGAAAAAGGAAAACCTGCAGGATGGGCGACAGCCCATTGCGTCGGACAAGGCTGTGGGAATCGAACCCACAACTGAAGTGCGACAGGCCTTTATCAACTACCACTGGCCTACAGGAAGTCCCTGGTTAGTGGAAAGTAGTTTTATTTTATTAAGCGGAATGATAAATAAAGTATAAGTCAATTTTTGGATCCATATACGATTAATATCACCATAAGATGGACTTATAACTTTTGTTATCCTTTTGTTTGAAACAGATGGAATGATCTATCATTCTATCAAATGATCTGCTAATGCCTCAGGAATATACAATTCAACATCATTTCTTTCTGATATGAAGTTGAAATTGTTCAATTCACGAACAACAGTGAGATTGTACCAAAATCATGTAAGTATTTCGTTTAATTCATCAACTTTAGGGAAATGATCTTGAAAACCAAAAATGTTGTCCTAGTGCTCTTATATCCGATGAACCAGATGGTACCCTTGATCATCACAAATTTATGGCCTTGTGATTGTTGGCTTTTTCATAGCCATGTTCTCTACCACTCTCCATCAGAACTTGATGGTTAGATTTTTCTTCCATATCCATATTTTCTCCTATGTTCTCCACGTTGAAACCCAGTGATGAGTTAATTTGGGTAACCGTTACGTTTCATACTTTAGTTTTTAATCCATGTTTTGGTATTCCTTTTTACGATGTGGGTTTCTATTAAAGAAATTTTCATGTAGTAAACCATTTATAACCCTGAAGAATTTTGAGTGTGAAGTTCATTTTAAGGGGGGTAGAATGTAACACACTCAGAGTTTATGAAAAATATACTTTTAATTTCATTGATGTCTTCTATTATACGCCGCCCCAAGTTTAGCTTGTACTATATGCAACACCGTATTAGCTTGCAGTATACGCAATGCTATTCTTGGATCATGTTACACACAATTTCAAGTTCGTTTTATAATAGTCATTCTATGCATCAATGAGTGTGTTATATGTATATATATATTAAATGTATAAATAAAATATGGTTGGATTCTTATATATGAAAAAATGAAGGATTCTTTCACAACATGCAACCCTGACTTGGCTTGCATTTCATGCAATCGCGACCTTCCTCGATAGCGTGTGTTGTAAGCAATACTGAGTTTTACTAAACAATGATATATTATTATAATATTATTATGAACTAGCCGTTATGAATATTATTAACTAAATTTTTAATTTTATAACATTATTATTAATCTTACATATATTCTAGAACATGGTATGAGATCAAAATAAATTTTTCGGGTAAAATAAGTATTTCAAAAAAAATGCAGTTTTGTCACCTTTTGATGGTGCACCCACATTAAATCTAGTTTTTGACATGTTTATAAGATCAATTTTACAGTAAAAAATTCTTCTTTTGAATCAGGATATAAAAATTTACATTGGATAAAGTTTTGATATTTTTCTGATAACTTTCATATTTTAATGAATAGTAAAAACGCGATATATTTTAATTAAAAACATCTTTTTCCATAATAATAATTTATATGGTAAAATTATAATATTGAATGGTTTTAAAGTATAAATAGAATATATTTTTACCATTTAATATAATTTATGTCATTAGCATTTATTTTACCTTGAATTCATTTGTTAAATCAATTCAATCTTTTGCAATGTTTTAAACAAAAACCTGTTTTCTTTCGATAAAAGGATTAATTTTAATTTAATTTCTGCAACTATTGTGTATTGAATTTGGAAAAATAGATTCCATATTTGAATTAGTGGGTCCAAATTATTTTAATAAGCTACATTTTATTTTTTGGCATTATGAATAGTAACTACAATAATTTTTATTTACTGCGGTAAAAGATAAATAGAGTAATTCAAGGTTAAAATAATATTATTATAATTGAAAATTTACTTGATACTTGTCCTAAAGTTATTGAATGAGTGGTTAATGACCATGGGCATCCTTGGGCCGATTTTGGGACATCAATGAGCCACTTGGTAGTGGAAATGACAATTTGGATTAATTAATTTAATGTAAAGACAAAATTGACTTTAACAAAACTCTTTTAGTAATTAATTTTAATAAGGGGTTGTATAAGTTATATTTTCAACTGTAAATATTATTTGGAAATATAAAACTATTCCCTACATCATGGTATATTTTTCATAATTTTTAGACATCAAATGAATTAAATTATTTATGACACAATAATGATGTATTGTTACCACATTAATAAATGATTTAAATAAATAACCTTAAACCTATCCAATTCCAATTCGATGATTTTATTTCGAATATGAGTCATCTTACCTTAGACATTAATGTGTTTTGGACCTCTTTAAACCGATGATAATTTTATAATAAAATAATTTTTTCACACATTCCAAATGAGCCCCTCCTCTCCCTTATAAAAGGAGACCACTTTTATGCAATTCCTCACACCTCTCAATCCTTTTGGATGGTCCAAACACTGCCCAAATAAGCTCCCTACATCCCTATCCTCCCCCTTGAAACCTTATATTAGGCATAAGACTCTCCAAGATGTCCTTTTGGTTCAAACCAAAGGAAGTTACCAAAATTAAAGGTAACAGTTTCTCTTAAGTTGTTTTCTTTTATTCTACTTCTCCAACCCCTAAACAGTTTTTAATCCTTCTTTTTGTAAAAAAACAAATATCCTAAATATAATAGGTTGTTTTTATGAGAAGTATTGGAACTACACTTACACATACCTCCATCTAATTGATGAATAACATAATGTTTCTGTGATGGCAAACTAATGCCTCACGAAACGATGATTGTTCAATTTTCTCCTACCGCCTCTCATGGTGGAAATTATGATGGCACTGTATTTATATATAATATATATTATATTTATGATTTCCTTATTATTATTTAATTAACATTTATATCAGGCCTTTACGGTTTCCATAGTTGGTAAATACGATAATCTCATTTGAGGAGGTGTGTACTACTGCCCCCTCAAAGTGATGTGATTCGTTAATACCTTATGTGGGATGTATAAAGGATGTGGTTAATTATATTATATATGATATTATAATGGAATTATAATATACCTATGTATCGTTATGTTTTAATTCCATTAATATAAGAAATAGAAATGAATATAGTGTTTATGCGTACGTACGACTTACCGTCTCCATGAACGTTGCGTTTCATTTCTTACCTCCATATGTTATGTACTATTATAAATGCTTGTATATTATGGATATATAATGAATTTATATGATACATAAATCATTATTTACATTTTGGAAGTATGTAAATCATGATATAAGTAATAATAACAACAAGAACAACGAGTCCAAACACTTATGATAAATAAGATGATTTTACCCAAAATGCTTTACAAAATAATGGGTAATATAAACCATATATGATGTCATAAAAATGAATATGATTCTGTAATAATTCAATGACATTATTTAAATCATTATACAGGAGGTTCGGACACTTACGAAGCAAAATGGACCTAAGGTAATGGAAAATATTAAAATCTCATTTTTATCCGAGATTGTTTATACTTTGGTATTTACTGGGGTGTATTTAATCATCCACATCCATGTTTCCTCAATATGTAATATTTATATCCTTATACAATTGTTTATATCCAATTTTACCCTTCAGAGAGTTTTTAGTAAATGATATGAAAGGAATCTTTTGTCGAGGTACTTTTTGACTTTTCTGACAAAAGTACGAGAAGAATGTTTTTTAACTTATACGGCATGAATGGATTTTTAAAACATTATTTCCAAGAAGCTTCCTTTACAAGTTTTCAAGTTTATTTTTAATCAACTTCTTTTAGTTTAGAATTTTATGACATGTTAAGAAAGGAAAAGTGTTTTGAAGTAAAAAAGGATATTTTCTTCAAGAATGGAGTTCAAGTGTTTTATCAAAATTATTTTCTATCTAAGATAATACAGGGTTCTGTTTCTACCCCTATTATTAAATTGATTTGATTATGTTGTGATGGAATTATTTTTATGAATTACATTGTATTATATGAATTTTTTTATGATGTCATGATGTTTAAGAATCCCATTTTTATTACATGGGTTATGCAATGATGAATGATTTATGATTTTGTGGCACACATAAGAATGGTATAATTATGAGATGGGTGGGACCTATATCTCCCTCTAATGCATTGGGTAATGATTTTATATCTCATGATATAGACATGGCAGGAACGGCAGGTTAAACCGGTTCAGTGAAACATGACTGAAACGAGGAGTGATCTTGGTTTAGAAATGGATATTTTCCACTAAGATAGTCTTGGTAATGAGTCATGACTAATATGAAATGATTTTCTATGATTATGTGTGCATGCCAAAAAATTCATGTTTTATGTTATGTTTATAGGGATTAAATTTCACTACCATGATTTATCCCATTTTATGAAATTATGATCTCTTTTGCAGGGTAAGATTTCCAAATTGTTATGTTCTTATTAATGTGATGTGATTGATATTTCTTTTGTTTACCCTTAATGAGCATTTTAGCTGACCATTTTATGTTTTTTCCCCAGGATATAAATAAAGGATTTAGGTAAGGAAAAAAAAGTGGAAGATATTTATGGGAGATTTTGAAGATCTTTCACCATGATTAGAAGATTATGTTCAAAGTTTCCAAATACACAAAACTATTATGGTCCTTGTGTGTCTATTTTTGTGATGTGTTAAGTATTCCACAAAACTAATGTAATGTCCATGTATGTTATGCTTCGGGTCTCTACATAGAAGATCATTGTGGGTCATAGGTACCTCGTATCATGGTGAGAGTAACCATCCAAATATCAGTTCACATTCATGATGACCTAGTAGGGATCATAAACATAACATAGTGGTCCCCAATAATAATAGTCACAGTTAGGGTAGTGTTGTGAGCTTCAATCTTACTATGTTAAACTGAGGCCGAACCCCATAGATTCACTTGCATACTTGTACACATCCACCCACCTGGATACTCGGGTATACCCTTATGCACAAAAAAGTTCAACAAGTTAATAAATATAATTTTCACATGAATATATATTTTCCACATCACAAGTTCACCCACCGTCCCACATGTGCATCACAGAAGTCAAAAAATACACTTTTTCATTCAAATGATTTTTGAAATTATACTCACACAAAAAATAACACACAATACATTTCACATTTCATTAACACATATTAAAATCCTTTAAAAAATATTATAAAACTATTAAAATACTTTATAAATCATATTACATCCCACTCAGATATCATATAATACATCTTTCATAAACAATATTAATTTTTCACTACACTCTCACACTAAATAGCCCACAACCATGTTTCACTGCTCTCTTTACATTTTCTATAACATTTCCTCAAATTATAAAACATTTTAAAACAATTTAAATCATAAATAACCACATTAACTTTAAAACTGCATATTAGTTGAAAAACCCCACAAAAAGTTCATATGCACCCCTTTTTCCAAATTTTTTTAACCAAAAAAGCATTCACAATTTTCATAAAACAATCTTAAGGGGTGTAACTATGATTCACACACAAACCACTTTTCAAATCTGTTATTCAATTAAAATATCAAATAAAAACCAATATATAATATATTTGGAAGCCCTAACAACATTTATTAAACTACCCCCATGTGTTATGAAAATACCCCAATTAACACCACAGAAGACACACATGGAAAACACATGTTTTCATAAACCACTTCCAAGAAGTATAACATGTTTTTACACTTTCAACCCATTCAAGAAACCCATTACATGTCCCACATGACACTAACGCATTAAAAAATCATAATTTTAATACCTTTTAAATAGAAATCAGTCACATTAATTTGTTATGAAATACCCCCAAACATTACTACCAGAGTCATCCATGAAAAGCACCAAATTTCAATCCAAAATGCAACTATAACATAAAACACTTATGAAAATCCATCAAAAATAGGGTTTTAACCACAAGATGATTATGAAAGACGTTAAAACTAGTAAATAAAGCATGATAATTCATCAAAAATTACGTACACATGGATCCACTTAACTTTTGAGTCGAAACCCTTGAATCTTATTATGAAGCCTCAACCGCACATCTGCAACAGCACAAAGAAGTGAAAACAAACCCTAAACCATTATATTTCTCAAAAAAATCCCAAAATCAAACACTAGGTGTGAACCCTAAATTCATTGAAATCTATAAATTAATTAATGTCAGAGGAAACCCAAATGAGTGGGAATGAAATGAACTGAGAAACACTTACCCAAATAAATCCACAATAATATGACCCAAATACACCAGTATCTGAATTTAAAATGAATAATAAATGAATTTAGGGTTAGAATAATGATTATTAGTTCATGTAGAATTATGAATGGGATAGAAAGAGTAAAAAATAAGGATTTATGAAAGGATTAATTTACCTCTTTAAATCTGGGCGATTTGTGAAATCCAGAGATGATTTTATCAAATTTGCATTTTAATTGAGCTCCAAATTGGGGGAGGAGAGAATGTGGGAATGCCCTGGGTATCTGGGATCCGGTGTGAGTTTGAATCTCCTAACAATATACAAAATTTAATAAGATATTAAAGTCGTAAAAAATATTTAACGAAAGAAATAGGCTTTTAGGTTGGCCCAAGAACCTAATAAATCCCCCAAATTTATCATTATTGTTGATTCATATGATGTCAAAATGGATATGGTTGTTCTAATATACTAGATAATACCAATTGGTAAGATGAATGTGCAAAAAATTATGAAAAATGAAGGAGTAATATAAAAAAAACAAAAATTATTTTTAAATCTGGAAATGTGCTCACGACATAGGACAAATATTTAAAACCCACAATTTCCACCAAATTCCATGGAAACCATCACAGCAAATCAAAGATATAAATTTAATGAATAATAGATTTAATATAATTCATGGATGTTACAAGTCTCTCCTCCATAAAACATTTCACCCCTAGAAAGCCACATCTAGGACCAAATGAAAATAATGAAACCCAACTGATAGAATATAAATAAACTCCATTTTCAAGTTTGTTCCGCACATTAAAGGAAAAAACACCTACAGTGATAAACTAATGATAGAATACAATGACAATCAAAAAAATACAATAATTTCCATAAATGATCAAAAACACGTAGACCTTATACCCAAAAGAAAACTCCTAAATAAATATGTGAACAAGACTCAAGTAGTCTACCCATACGAACAACAATAATGAACAATGTTACACTTACATTGCTTTAACTAAAATGTTGGGCACCCACTAATCAAAAAATTTAGAACAGGAAAATTTTGGTAGTTAGATAGATCCTAATGAGACTACATCCTTCCAAGACCTATCCATGGACCAATCTGAGTTACTATTATAGGGAAACACTATTAGGCTTACCACCATAAGAGACAACTATAAATTTCATGAGACAGATTCAGGAAACTAACAGCGGGATTCTTGAACAGACTAGCCGGTTCAAGGGGTAGAAATACATCAGACCTTTAGAAATGAACTAAAATAAGACCCATAGTGGGTCCCCCCACTATAAGAATCATCTATATTAACTGACCAACAAGAGCTAGTACAAAAAGACCCCAAAATCTAAAGAGTTAGTTTGTCGCAGGGTTATTCCTCACGGTTTAGGAAACCATGCTCTACCCTTGGGGATTCTTCTATCTATATGATTTTTGGGGAAAGGACACTACTAACCATGAAAAAACCATAATCTCAACCTGTCTATCCAAACTTAATTCCTTTCTACAAATACCCAGTCAAAACCAAATGGGGAAATCATAAACTCAGGCTACTACATGGAAATGATGTCCTCCAACCTCCATCACCAAATGTGAACAACTTGAACAAGATTATGACACTAGAGGATTAAAATCCTCCAATAATTGATAATGAGAATAAGACTTTGTACAAGGGTTCGAACGAACCTGGTATTTCCCATGACTACGTGTCAGCTACTCTCTAGGACCTATGGGTGGAGCACAAATGATTGAAGCGTCTTCAACCATGTAGTCAAGCTTTGGAAACTAGGTGAACATAACATCTTCTTCCAGTTATACAAAAAATATGGAACAATCCCCGAAATGTTTACCAAGACATAACACATTCCAAACTCACATTACCCTAACACATAATTTCACTGAAACAAGGTCTTAGAGGATGGACACACAGCACACCAAATTTCATCAGGTGAGAAACAATAGATGGAATGTACTCATATAATCAACTTCCTCTAAAATAGAGTATTTTTTATGTTTTCCATGGAATAAATACTCCCAACATAACAGAGACACTCAGAGGATTGCACATTATTCATCTTTATAGTCAAACTAGAACATGACATCAAAAGGCGTCGCCGAACATGACCATTGAGAATGATAGAAACAATACACGGAACATGACCTTATTATAAGTCCATAAAAAACACACAAGTCCATAATGTTGCCACAATAGAATCTCATGACCAGAATCCAAAAACTAATAATTTAACATGAACTCCTACTTCATCAAAAACCTGAAGAACCAAGAGACCCTCCTAGACACCATGGAGACACTCATCTACCCTAACAACCCCAGAACACTTCCACCTTAAACATATCAGGAAACATAAGAAACTAAGGTCTAATCAAACTTCCACTATCACTATCCCACTACAAGAGGACCAAAAAAATCAATGATTGGAATGGTCATAAAATAAATCCACTAATATCGTTAAAATATTTCTTATATTGATCAACTAAAGGATTTTCCAATGTTGAAAAAATATGGGATGCACTTCAGTTTTGCATTATCCCTTAATGGGGGCGCGCCTTATCCAATGAGAGAACCCAAGGTCCTAACCATTTTGGTCCATTAGTGAATACATGCCACAAAAAAGATCCAAAAAGATGAATGGGACCACCATAAATGTTTTAAAAAAATCTTAGATGAGACTAGTAATTGGTCCTTCTACTCAGATTTGTGACCGAAAAAAAACCAAAAACACCATTCAAATAGGATGGATTCATAGACCAAAACCATCACACAACAACAACTTTTTTAAAAAACACATAAAAACACATAATCCCAAATCAGTCATCAAGACATATTGTTTTCCATATAATACATTTCTTTGAAAACAAATGGTTCAGCGGTTAGCGTATCCACCAGTGGTACCCCGTGGGAATCACACCTGCATATTACTGTGCCCCTAGTCACCCTCCACATATCCATCCCAACACTCATCCATTCATTCCATTTTCCAGCCATCATCCCATTTATCCCAATTCATTTGGTCGCTGATGTAAATTCAAATGATAAAACTAAAATTTAATCCACTTTTTGAGACAGAAATAGTCAACCAATATATCCTTTTTCTCAGACCCGCTATCCACAAAAGCAATCCCTATTCACAACAAACAAATCATTTAAGAAATGCACATCCAATCAAATAAAAACTCATTTTAAATTTATTCACATTAATTTAAAAACATATGATCATATTAAATCACCTTTAAATAGTTTAGAAATGTTTATTGGAAATTTTTTTTGAATGAATACTTTATCATAGCTCCTTCTTTTAATAGATGTGTAAACACACAATTTTTCATTGAAAATAATTCTGAAAAATAAGTTCCATAATTTCAAAATTCAATCCCTTCATGATTTATTAGAATATCATTTCAAAAAAATATGAGGCTTCTTAAAACCAATTCAATTTTTACATTAAAACAAAACTTCCATGATTTTCAATCTAAAGGACACAAGACAAGGTGACAGGAAACTAGTTTTGGTGGGTGACCTAAAAAAATTGTTGGAATCTATACTTAAATCACTTCACATTCATGGAGAGTGTTCATGGGAAATATCCCTAGCTAAAAATCTATTTCCAGGCCCTGTGAGCTCACTAATACCATTAACCCAACTCTCGTTTCATTTCCCTAATCATCATCAAACCAAGAAAATCAAAGGACTCGGATAAGTCCCTACATCCCTCAGTGACTTGAATCCTATGATGAGGTGTGGAAATCAAGAACTCTACCAATAATTGTAATTCTATGTCCTAGAAATCCTAACTCCAGACTATCCCAACTGCTCCACAAAATAACATTTCCCAATGAGTTAACCCGAACCTCTTTTGTTACCATTTTGTCACGAACCAAATCATTTCACCCATAAAACCATCTTGAATCCCACACCATGACACGTCCTGATAGGCTTTATCGATCCCCACAGGCTAGCACGTGTGCCCAAGTATCATAAAATGATAATTAAAAATGATTTACATGAGTTTCTAAACATACAACAACAAATGAATCCAATAAAACAAATCCATATTTTTCAAACCAATCAGTCTTTTACAAAAATCCATAACTAAATTACATGGTTTAAATAGACTCACCAAGACTATAAAAATGTTACAAAACCATGTGAAAATAGCCCATGAATCCTCAATTCCATGGGAACCACCGTCAAGCTATCTCCACAAGACTTCACCCCTAAGGACATACTAGAAACCTGATCCACTTTCACTAAAAACCTTATCCAACATGCAGAAACAAAAATTAGCAAGTATACAAACACCCAATGGTGTAAATAGTGAGTGAGAAAATTCCGATTAGGATACCACCACTATGAAATTCCATTTTATTAACATTCAATGATGAAAAACATGCAATTTTTCATAAATAAGAAATGCATGTTACAATTTCTAAAAGTTGAAACTTAAGAATTAAAACAGTTTTCAAGTGGGTTATCATTAATAATCAACTCCATTAAAAATAATTTCAACACTAATTAATTTTTTAGCCAACCATACCATATGCTGTTGGTAAGAACAAAGTAACTATTGATAATAATCAATATGTATTAACCCCAAAGCGCTAGCTCGTTTTTGCTGCTAGGTACCTAGTATATCAGAGAGTGTACCCATCATAATATTAGTTCTCATGCACAATCCACTAGTAGGTAACATATATATTACCCAGTGGTCCCCAATAATCATCATCAAAGTTTAGTTGGTGTTTTAAGCATCTATCTTTTAGGGTGAAACTGGGGCCAAACCCCACATATTCACTAGCATACTAGTACATGTCCACACACCAGGATACATGGGTTTCCACTTGTGCTCAAACAAGTTATACATGTTAATAAATATACTTTCCACATGAAAATATAATTCCCAAATCACATGTTTACCAAACAGCCCACATGTACATCACTCAAGTCACAAAATCAATTTTATTCATTCAAATGCCTTTTGAAATCATAATCACCCTAAAAATAGCCCACAAAATTTTTCAGATTTCTTTTAAACTTCTACAAATACTTTAAATAATTTTATAAAACCCTTAATAGAAATACTAACTCATATAACAACCCTCTCAATTATTATATTATACTTATTTCATCAACAATAAATCCTTTTTCACAACACAGTCACACAAAACAACCCACAACAATGTTTCGTAGCTCCCATTCCATTTGCTAAAACATTTGTGCATAATAAAAAACATTCTGGAAAAATATTTGACATCTTAAATAACGACCTTACCATTCAAAAACCCATATTAGGTGAAAAAACCTCCAAATAGTACATATGAACAACTTTTTAACACTTTTATTAACCAAACAAAACATTTACAATTTTTATAAACATAACCCAAGGGGTGTAACAATGTTTCACAAAAAACGCGATTTCAAATACATCATTCAATTAAAATATCATATCAATACCAATCCATAACATAATTGGTAGCCCTAAAAACATTTATTAAAAAACCGGAATTGTTATGAAGATACCACAATTCACAACACAAATGTAACACATGAACAACTCACGATTTCATAAATCACTTCCTTGAAGTACAACGTGTTTTTACACCTTGAACCCATTGAAAACCCCATTTTAATGACCACATGACACTATGGAATTAAAAAAATATAAATTGAATCCAATTTAATCACCAATAAATCACTTTAATGATTTATAAAATACACCCAAACATTACCCCTATAGTCACCCATGAAAAGCACCCAATTTCACGCCATAATGCAACTTTAAAATTATAATCTTTAGAAAATACATCACACATTTTATTTTCAATACAAGAAGAATATAAAGAACAGTAAAACCAGTAAATCAAGAAAGATAACTCATCAAAAATTGCTTACCCATTGGACAACATACATTTTGAGTGAAAACCCTTGACCCTTGGTGTAAAACCTCATCTGCACCTCTACCACACTATAAGGATTTGAAATTGAACCATAAACCAAAATATTTCATAAAAAATACCCCAAATCAATAACTATGTATAAACCCTAACTTATGGACACTCTATAAATTCATGAAAGTTATAATAAACCCTAATGATAAGGATTTAAATGAATACATAATCTTTTTCCCAAATAAATCATGAAGAAAAAAACCCAAATACACAAGTATATTAATTTCAAATCAATCATAAATGAATTTGAGGTTCGAATAAGGATTATGAGGTCATGAGGGAACTAGAATGGGAGAGAATTTGTAAAAATAGAATGTGTTATGAAAGGATCAATTTACCTCTTTAAATTTTGGAGATTTCTGAAATCCAAAAATTTTTCTACCATATTTGCAATTCAATTATGCTTCAAATTGGGGGAGGGAAGAATGTGGGTGAGACTAGGTTATGTGGCCTTATTAGTAGTTGGAATCACCGAAAAACATAAAAATTTAATTAGATATGAATGAATAAAATAAATATTTAATGTAGAAAATGGGATTTATGGCAGGCCCAACAACATTATAAAAACCCATAATCCATCATTATTGTTGATTCATATAAGTTCTAATTGGATATGGTGGTTTTAATATACTATGTAATTCCAATTGGGAAGCGGAATGGGTTTAAAATGTTGAAAAATTAATAAGTGATAAAAGAAAAAAATTATTTTTAAATCGGGAAATGGGCACATGGTTTGGCCCAAATTTTGAAAAGCAGTTATTTCCACCACAATGCAGGAAAAACCCTCATAACAAAGAAATGATGGAAATTAAATGAAAAAATCCTTTAAAAGAGGTCATGTATGATAGAATTCTCTCCACCATAAAACATTATGCCCCTTAAAAGACACAACAAGGACAAAAGAAGAATCCAAACACAACTTATATACAATATATGTACTCCTTTTCCAATTTCGATCTACCCCTGGTAGGCCAAACCACCTCAAGTGACCAATTAATGAAGGAATAATCTCAAAAACCAAAACATATATCAATTTCTTGAAATGGTCAAGAACATTTAGACAATTTCCCCAAAAGAAACCTTCTAAAATAGTATATGAACAAGGGTTAGGTAATCAACCTAGATGAATAACAACAATGAACAATGTTACACATAATTTGCGTTAAGTAACCATTGGGAACTCCCTAATCCAACCATTTACCCCCTGGAGATTTTGGTAGTTAGATTGCTCCAAATGTGACTACCTCCTACCAGGCCAAGGCAACAGAACAATTTGAGTTACTAATATACGGGGACACAAATATGATCCCCACTATAAGAGAAAACTTATGTTTTCTCTAGACAGATTCATGACACTAAGAGCAGGAGACCTAAATGGAATCCTCGATACAAGGGGTAGACATCCATCAGAAATTTACAAAAGAATTTATATAATACTCGTAGTGGGTCTCCCAACCATAATAACCAACCATATTAACTGACCACCATGATTCAGTATAGAAATACCACAAAATTTAAAGAGTTGGGAAGGACCCAATGATAGTCCTCATGGTTTGGGAAATCACAACCTAACCGTGGGGATCCTTTTATCTACAAGGTTTTCTATGGAATATTCACTACAATCCATGCACAACCTGTGTGCTCAAACTATTTATCCAATGTTCAATATTTTATCTAAATAAACATTTCAAACCAAAGGGTGAAAGTATAATCTCTGGCTACAACATGGAAATGATTTCCTCCCACCTCTACCACCAAATGGGAACAACTGAAACAAGAATATGACACCAGATGTTTAAACTCTTCCTATAATTCATATTGATGATTGGACATTGTAAAACAGTTATAATGACCCTGGGATTTCCCCTAACTACATGATAAATTTTATCTAGGACCTATGGATGGTTCTCAAATGATTGAAGCATCTTCATCCTCGTATTTAGGATTTGGAAACCACCTGAAAAAACTACTTCTTCTAGTGATACAGTCAACTTCACTTAAATCCCCATTATTTTTACCAGGATATAAGACATTCCAAACTCACATTACAATAACTAAACATTTAATATAAACACGTTCTTAGAAGATGCAGAAACATCTTAACTTTTTTTTGGGTGAGAAACAGTATAAGGAAAGGACACATATAATCACCTTCCATTGAAATAGAATATTTTGACATTTTCCCAAGGGATACATACTCTCAACATAACAAGGAATCTCAGAGGATCACACAACCTTCACCATTACAGCCAAATGAGCACATGACATCACAAGGCATCACCGAGCATGACCATTGTAACATATATAATAAATATATTGAACGAGACTTTTTTCCATCTACCAAAAAAAACAAACAAGTCCAGAAAGTGGCCACAATATCCTCTCACCACCATATTCCCAAAACAAGTTGTTTATCATGAACTTTAGATTCAATGAAACTACGATGAACCCATAGGTCCTCTTAGACACCATCAAGACACTCATCCACAATAACAACCCCTGACCACTTCCACCTTCGACGAATCAGGAAATAGAAGAAACTATGGCCTCTTTAAAAATTCCTCGAGAACTGTCCCACTACAAGAGGATCCACAAAAAAATCAAAGGAATGGTTTTTGACTCAATAAAAAAAGATCGATACATGATTACATATATTGATAATCTTGTGGATTTTATAATGGAGAAAAAAATTTGGTTTCACTTCGGTTGTGCATTAACAGTTAATGAGGGCACATATTATCCAATGAGGGAACCCAAGGAAACAACCATGTTGGTCCATTGGTTAAAAAATTCCACAAACCATATCCAAACACATTAATGGAACCACCATATAGGTTTCCAAGAACATATCTCATATGATACTAATCACTGGTCCTTCTACCCTACTTAACGACGAAACACAAACTCAAAACACCATTCAAACAGTAGTGGTTCATTGACTCAAAACATCCCACAACAACAATATTTCCAAGAAACACATAAAACACACCCTCCCAAATCAGTCATCAATACATCTTGTTTTCCATTAAAAACATTTCATTGAAAACAAATGGTTCAGCGGTTTGTGTATTCATCAGCTATGCCCCATGGGCCGCACACATGAATGTTTATATGCCACTGGGAACCCTCCTCGTATCCATCAAGACACTTATCCATTCATTCTATTATCCAAACATCATCCCCTATAACCCCTTTCATGTGGTCTCTCATGAAAATACCAAATTTTAAAACATAAATTCATTCCACTTTACGAAACCAAAATAGTCAACCAATACATCCATTTTCATAAAACCACTAACCATAAAATTAAATCCAATTCACTGCTTACAAAACATTTTAGAAAGGCACAAAAAATCAAATAAATATTTACATTAAATTTATTCAGATCATTTTAAAAACATATCATCCAATTTAACCACCTTCAAATAGATTAGAAATATTCATTGAAAAAACGTTTTGAATGCAAAATTTAATATAGTTAATTCTTTCTTTAGAGGTGTAAACATGCCATTTTTAATTTCAAACAATTATGATGAATCAGTTCCACCATTTCAAAAATCAAAACCTTCCGTATTTATAAGAATATTATTTGACAATGACATTATGATTCATAAAACCAAGTCATTTTTAATTTAAATCCAAACATCCATGATTTCCAAACTAAAAGACTCAAGATAATGCGAGAGGAAACTAGTTTTTGTGGGTGATATAGATATATGGATGGAATCCATAATCTAATCACTTCACTATCACATATAGTGTTCTAGGGAAATATCATCAACTCCACACGGATTTTTAGGGACTATGAGCTCACTGAGACCATTAACCCAACTCTCTTTTCATTTCCCCTGATCATCATCAAAACAATGAAACCAAAGGACTCTGATGACTCCCGACATCCCCGAGTGACTTGAATCCTGTGATGAGGTATGGTGATCAGGCAGACTACCCAAAACTAGAATTCATGTCCTGAAAATTCTCACTGTAGACTATCCTAACTACACACCAAATAACAGGACCCAAAGAGTTAACATCAACATCCTTTTATACCATTTTTCACGAACCAAAATCAAGTAACCACAGAAACGGGTGCCAAACCAAACACTTAAGAAGGCCAAAAGGGTGTTCTTGATCCCCACAGGTGGGAACAAGTGCCCTGGTATCATAAAATACGAATTGGTAATGATTTATGAGTGTTTATAAACATAAAAATGGAAACTAATCCAATAAAATGAGTCTGGATTTTTCAAACCAAACTATCTTTTACAAGAACTGAATTACATTGTTTAAAACAACTCACAAAGAATTTAATAAAGTTACTAAAAATTGAAACAATCATGAACCTTCATTGAAAGGGGTACCTTTCTCCAGCCATCTCCACAAGACTTCACCACCATCGACATACTAGAATCCTGAACCACTAGCACCAAAAACATTACCCATCCAGTGAAAACAAAAACAAAGAAGTCTACTTACAACCAATGGTGTAAGTGGGGTGTGAGCCAGTACCTAGCATGTTGAGGGTCCTAGGTACATTGTAACTCGGTGAGATTAACCATTATAATATATGTTCTCATGCCCAAGCCACTAATAGGGAACATACCCATAACCTAGTGGTCCCCAATCATCGTCATCCTAGTTTAGTTAATGTTGTATGCATCAATCTTGTTACGTGAAACTGAGGCCAACCCCCACGGATTCACTAGAATATTTGTACACATCCTACTTCCTAGTTACCTGGGTTTCAAATTGTGCTCAAACAAGTTCATTAATTAATTAAATATACATTGAACATGAAAATAAAATTCCCACATCACAAGATCCCCAAACATCCCACATGTACCTCACACAAGTCACAAAATCCACTTTTTAATTCATATTCATTTTGATATCATAATCACGCCAAAAATAGCCCAAAACAATTTTCACATTTCATTAACACATCTACCAATTCATTAAATAATTTTATTAAACCATTATAATACATTCTAACTCACATAACATCTGACTCGAATATCATATAATACTTTTTTCAACATCAAAATTCATGTTTCCAAACTCACACAAACAAAACATCCCACCACCAGGTTTTGCAGCTCTATTTCCATTTACGAAAACATTTTAGCAATTTATATAACATTAAAAAGAATTATTTTTCATCTTAAATAACCACCTTACCTTCATAAAACCAATATTAGGTGAAAACACCAACTAAAAATTTCTTATAAATTCTTTTTTCCCAATTTATTGAACCAAACCAAACATTCAAATTTTTCATAAAACAACCCCAAGGGGTGTAACTATCCTTCGCAAAAATAACCCATTTCAAATACCTCATTCAATTCAAAACTAAAATCAATACCAATCCATTATAGAATAGGAATTATAAAGATAAATTTATTAAACTATCACTAGGTGTTATTAAAATACCTTAATTAACACCACAAAAGACACACATGAAAAATCAACATTTTCATAAATCACTTCTATGATGTAAAACATGATTTTAAGCCTTCAACTCATTGAAAAACACCATTTCAAGGACCACATGACACCAAGTCATTAAAAAACTGAATTTTAATCCCCTTTAAAAAATAATAATTCACTTTCATGTGTTATAAAATACACCCAAATATTACACCTAGAGTTACACATGAAAAGAAACTAATTTCAAGCCATAATGAATCTATTAAATTTCACGCTTAAGAAAATCCATCAAAAACGGGTTTTTCACCACAAGAAACATATGAAGAACATTAAAACTAGTAAATCCGGAAAGCTAACACATCAAAATTTTCATACACAAAGAACCCCCTTCCTTTTGAGTCAAAACCCTTGAATCTAGGTGTGGAACATCAAATGCACCTTCGTTGCACCACAAGGAAGTGTAAAGAAAACACAAACCATAAGATTTCACAAAAAAGACACCATATAAAAATATAGTTCTGAAAAAAAAACTTTAGGAGAATCTATAAATTCAATAAAGAGGGAGGAAACCCTATAGAGAAAGTCAGAAATGAATAGAGAAACACTTACCCAAAAAATCATGATGAATACAACACAAATACAGAAGTATCTGAGTTTAAAAATAACCAAAAATGAATTTTAGGTTTAAATAATGATGATGAGGTCTTGTAGGATTTGTAATTGGAGAGAAAGAGTAAAAAAAGAATGTGTTATGAAAATATCAATTTACTGCTTCTAATTTGGGTGATTTGTGAAATCCAAAGTAGTTTCTCCAAAATTCTCAGTTCTATTTAGCTCCAATTTGGGGGAGAAGAGAATAGGGGCACGCCTTGGGTATGTGGGCTCGAGTGAGTGTTCAAATCACCAAAAATCTTAAAATTTTAATGATATATTAAAAAATAAAATCAAATATTTATTATCATAAATGTGATTTTGAGATGGCCCAACAACATATTAAAAACCCCAAATCCATCATTATTATTGATTCATATGACGTCCAAATGGATATGTTTAATTTAATATACTAAATAATTCCAATTGGAATGTGGAATGGGTATAAAATATTGAAAAACTAATGCCTTATAACAGATTCCAAATTTATTTTTAAATATTGAAATGATCTCCCTGGATAGCCCAAATTTTGAAAAGCCACAATTTCTACCAAAATGCTTGGGAAACCCTCATAACAATGCAATTAAAGAAATTAAATGAAAAATTCTTTTAAAAGAAATCATGGATGTTACAGTATATGATTAAGGTAGACGAATATTATATTTTATCATTGTTTTATATGAAATAAGATTTAAAGGATACATAGAGGATTATAAAATTAATAATATAAATCAATAAAACATTATTTTAACAAGGAAATATGTCATAATACCGACTATTCAATGTTATACATTATAAATTTTATCTTAAAATTTTTTTATCATACAAAATTATAAAAACTTTACCCTTATCTAATTTTAATTTGTTTATTTCATGAAATAAATTTCTTTTTGAAATAATTGAAAAATTTTAAAAATTTTATGGTTTAAAAAAATAATAATAATTTAGCAAAATTTTTTATTTGGTTCTTTAATCACAAAATATGATTTTCATGAACTCATATTAAATTATACTTATTCATTAAAAATGAAAATTAACAAATAAATTAAATTTATTGTTAAATATTTTTTAAAAAATTAATATATATTTTTATATATACATAAAATACTATTAAAATAGTGTACTCCATATAGTTGAACTATGTGATGTTTTAAAATTCATTGAACCTTCTAGTGAAAATCGTTTTCAGATGGGATATAAAAAATATTCTACATTACCCATAAATTGTATCATCTATTTTTAAGTCATTAAATTTCACCTTTGTATTAGCCAATAGTACATAACTGTGATTCAATATCCATTAAACACACCAATGAGTGGGTTTCATAGTGTATTTCATATTATTTTAGGCCATTACATCTTATTCTTTTGTTAATTTGACATTAATATTGAGGATTATATATAATAATATTAAATATCAGTACAAAACATCTATATCATCAGATGTAGTGATTTATAATGTCAATTTTAATATATTTATTTATAATATATAAAATTAAAAAATAATCAACGATGCTATGGTTGTTTATATAATTGCAATATATAAAAATGGATTAATACATTAACATTTATTTTCATTTATATGTTTTTGATCATTACAATGTATATATCTCTCTATCACAATCACTCCAACTTCCTTAATGATATATTAAAAAAAATAAAAAATCAAAGTTTCTTGGTATTTATAGAGGATTAAGGATGTTCTCAAATTCGTGTGATTTAAATCGAAATTTATTTATGTCTATTTTTGATGTTTGAGAGATGAATGTTTTGTAATGAAAATCTACAACCAATAAACTGAATCATGATTTCATTTTTATTGTACATGAAAGGAAAAATCCCCCAATTATATTGGGTAAAATCATCAATCAATGTAGTTGAAGGTACGATATGGCTGATAATTAATATAAGAGATCTATGTCATCTATAATATTAAATTTTTTATTGAGGAGTTTATCATATAAATTATTCTAGAGGCTTTGATATTCGGTGGGATTTATAATTCAAAAATAATTATAATATCATAAATATGTCATAGAGTATAATTTCTTATATTATGGAATGAGTTTTGAATTAAATAAAATATATAAAAAATATATAATGCAAGAACTTGAGTATTCATCCATCAGATCAATAATTTTAAATTAAACTACATTCATTTATTTTTGTGATACATTTACATATTATAAATAGAATTAAAATAAAAATTTTTATAAACAATATATGTATTTTTTAATAAAATATAAAAAATAAAATTCTTGATTATTTAAGAGAATTTTATTAAAAATAGCTCCAAAAGTGAGACAAATTTTGGTAGAAACTGTGAATCCCTAGAAAATAAATTATATATTTTCAACTAGAAAAACAGTTGTTTTTGTATTACTAATAAATGGAAAAAAGGTTTATATTTATACATTATCTTTCTGCTATTTTAAAAGTTTTCTAAAAAATAGTGGAATTGGGTGGTGGTCTTTAGAAAGGATCATTTTTAGTTTTCTATCAATTGAATATTTTAATAGGTTTTCATGTCAATATTGTGGTAATATTTTTTCATATATAGCTGATATGTTACTTCTCAATTGAAAAAAAACACATCAAATATGTTTTATAATATTCATGGATTATAATGAACATTTTATTTATAGATATAATTATTAAATTATGGAAATTATGGAACTATATATATATTTATATAATTTATGATTTTTTTCTTCATTGTCTATTGTTAAAAAATTGGATTACTATAGGTTTTTAGTTTTACCTGATGTTATTTGAATACATGAATGAATTTAATGAATTTTTTGAATCATAATCAACTATATAAAATATATTTTTTAGTTTATTAACAGTTTCTATCCCACAATTTCATCTAAAGAATTGACATTAAATTTTGTAATTCCAAAAACTTATCTACTGTTCACAATCAATTACTTGTGTTCATAGATACTTTCATCCATTGGATAATTATTTTAATCCTTGGTATAGAAATTTCCATGATTATTTCACAAGATGAATTGTACTTGTACCATCATCAAATTTTCATTAGAATAATGATTTTATTCATTACATTTCAAATAGATTTTCAATCAATAGGAAGATATCTTCAAAACATTTATCACTTTCAATGAACATGTAAAGATTTCCTTCAATTACACTACAACCTATGATTTATATGTATAGTTTTTAATTTATTTATTTTTACATGGTCTAAATTCATTGTTAGATTTGTCACTCTCCTCATATTTTGGTAATTATGTCCCTGAGGACAATGTTTAACTTTAAATAATATATTATATTCTAGATCATATCAAAATATACCGTTCTTTACATTATGTGTTCATGATTTTCCATTATATTTTTTATGGGGTCTTATCCCACAGAAAAATAAAATGATATTCTAATCTTATTCAACGATAAATAAATAAGATAGAAAATTATGGAATAAAAAAAACTTCTTATTTATTTAGTGAAGTAATAATACTAACAAGGTTATTGTAGTTATTTATACTGCTAAATTTGATCCATCAACATTATGATGTTTTCAACTTCATCATCCATCAAATAGAGAAGATCCAAATTGAATATATATATTGCATAAATTATTTATATGATTTAGTCTATTTCCTAAAATATTTCTATTAGAATATAATCATTTTGATAATATTTTAAGTATTCAGAATCTAATAATAATATTTATAATGAAGAAGGAATCTAATAATATATTAATATAATTATTAATTGATATTAAACATTGGTAATTCAATAAAAAATAAAAATTATATATATCCTTCATAATTGTAAGTAGAACACATGTTATTAATTAAATATAATAATGTATGAGAGAAAACTACATATGTCGAAAGACATGTTATACATGCACTATGTTATAATCGAGTAATTAACCAATCATCCATTTTCAAAGATATTTCCCCAAAAATACATTTCCTAAACAAAATCCCAATGTATTATTATCATAACCCATGCTAGGAACCCTGGTAACCAGATAACTATGATTTCATTTACATGAAAGAAAGGGTGTTCCCAATACCCACAGTATGGTGTTTTTTACCATGAATCATAAAAAATAATGTAGGAACCAATTTTGAAACATATATTACCGAAGAAAAATAATATTTTCATTATGAGTACTAGAAAAACTCCATAGGGAGAGTTATTTAATACGTCAAATAGGTAAATAACCCCAATATACATCTCAATATACAAGAAAAAGTTGATAATAACCCATGTCCCAACAAAAAAAACTATCTCATTCTATTAATAATTCTATTCTAACACCTCATAGGAAAAACCATTATCTTTCTCGAACATGGAAGAATAATATATTTAACAACATTAAGGCACCAATAGGGTGTGAGTTAATATCCCAATTAGGTGTCATCGGAGATTTCATAATAAGATTCCAAAATTTAACTAATATAATAATGTGTTTAATTTTATATGAACTGGAAGGGATGCTCAAATAATATTAAATACAATTCATCATTTACATTGAAAATTATTGTAAAATATTAAACAATTGTCATAAAATATAATTTTTTGTAAATTGGTTTATATAAACATGGATGAAATCTATAAAATTTTATCTATAAAAACAATGTAATATTTTTGATAAAATAAAATGAGCTACAATATCAACTACCTATGTTATGATTGTCCCATGCAATAGGATCTCAAACCCTCAATGGTGAGAAATAAAATATGGGAATACACATATCCCTCTATAACTAGTCAATGAATAATCATCACCATTACATTGGTGACATTACCTGTTAAAATATGTTTTTTTCAGTTGTAATGCTTATAAAATATTTTTATCCCAATAACTCTCAAACTACAAAGTCAATCATGTTCTCCAATAACAGTCAGTGGTGAGAAATTTATAATACAACTATATAAAATATATTTCATCATAATCACCCATTTTAAATGTTACAATTTATATTAAAATAAAAAAACATTAGTTTTTATATCAATAAATTAATTTTTTCCAGATAATTACTCTTTTTGTATCAAATATAATTTATTTCATATTATCAAATAGAATTTTCAAATCAATATCTTTAAATTAATTTTAAATTCAAATTCTATAATATAATATTATAATTTAATTTACAAAATTTCCACCCTTTGTTACAACACACCTCCAATCAAATTAATTTTTTGGAATCCATATTTTTATACTATTAAAATCCAATTCCACCAATCTAATTGAATTGGGTTTTTAATAAATTAGTTGAGAATATTCAACACTTAATTAAATTTCAATCTTAAGAATTAGTGGATTAAATTTGATGTTATTAATATTGGAATCCATGAAGGCTCCACCTACATTTCTTAGAGAAACCTGTCACCCATAACAATTCACTCCAATAGTAACGAAGGGGATAAGATATAGGAACTTCACCTAGACACAAAATTCAATAACATGTAGTTTAGACCCATCAATCCTAGGACGATCTATCAAACTCCAAGGACTGTGTGGGAATTTTAAGGAGGGACATAAAGACAACTTACCCGGAGAGTTTCATCGTATCTTCAATAATGAAATATTTCTAAACAAAATAACATGTAAGGGTTCATGGGCTATAAACATACATGGAAATGGGCCATAATTCAATATAAATTAATTATGAATACAGGAAAATAAAAATTTTATTTGATCCATTTTAATAATATCAGCACTCATAAATTACCCAAAGGGTAACCTAATTAGACATAATATAATTTTCATGTCCTAGAAATGCCACAAACATGATAAATATTAATAAATATGAATTTAATATTGTTTTAAAACATTACAATTTGTGTTACCATATTACATAATGTGTAAATCCATATCATACATTAGAACTAGAAGGTCTTTTACTATAAAAAATCCTATAAATCATTGACATCAAAATTATATGTATCCTCCTAGCTAATTGTCAACTGTACCCAGAAAAAAATGAGAAACCAAGACAACAAATAAAAATTAACTATATGAACGATAATGTGATGATTCAACCACCCCACAATAATGAGTTTTTGTCCAATGACATATTTTAAAGTGTATTACATATTGAATAAGTGATGCCACATCTCTCTCATCCATTCACCATAGACCCATATCTCATTATAAACTAAACTATTATTCCATAGCACTTGAAACAGATGTATATGCCACCCAGGAACTAACATGTCTTTCGAGTAAACTACCATGACTGGTGGTTCAATCACAAAAAGTTAACATTCATTGTCACGATCACTCTATCTGAAAACATAATATGTATCATATGGATACATTCATAGCTGAGATATGTTGAACACATTATCATTAGGCATCAACATTGGTGGAAGTTGAAAATGATAATACATATTTACAACATGATAAACTATCTTAAATGATTTCACATAATGTCGAGAAAGATTCCCTTGACCCAGAAGTCATTGATGACCCATCAAAGGTGGAATTTTCAGGATCATATGGTCAGTAACTGAAAATTACAAGAGTGTGTGATGCCCATCATCATTAGTATAATAAAATCATTATTCTAATAAAAAATTAATGGATGGATAAAAAATCACTAATATCGTCCCTTGAAACATTTTTTGATCATGTCAATGACATTTTTAGGATTAATGTATTTAAAACTACATATTTAATCTACTAGATTTTTAAGGGAAAGATAAAAAATTATCATTAATTTGTCTTTATAAAATACTCTTTTATTATTCCAATTATGAATGCCTGAATTATTGGGATTTATGATAGATATATATGCACAAAGGCTTATATTAAATTCTAGTATTATATAAACAACATATATTATTAATTATCTTGTACAGAACATGAGTCATAACAAAATATTATTATCATACGTACATGATACATAATTTTTAGAAGTGTATACATCATTTAAATGATACAATATTATGAATAACATCAATGAAAAATATAAATGTTTAATAAAAATTATTAATAATGTTGTGACCTATGGTAATATAAAACATTTCATCCAATGAAATTAATTATATACCAAATGAATTTCATTACTATCAGGTCTCAACATTCATATGTTTTTATTCATCTGATTCATATCGATCATGATAGATCCCCTAATCAATAACCCACTGATAATATTGAACATGTTTTGTAAAAAATAATTCAGTATATTAATATTTATGGGCATAAACATTATATAATTCTACCACGTGATAATGAAATTATGGATTTATCAAGGGAAATTGAAAACAAAAAAATTATAATATAATGAAATATAAATAACCATGAATATTAATATTATCATATATTGTAATGGACCGGACCCCTCCGGTCCATTCCTTTGTTGAAATCGATGTGGTCAACACGACGCGCGTTATAATGATAATTTTAATACTGATGATAACGTAAAAATATGTTAATAATAATGGTGATGACATAAATTGTGTGATTAATTAAACTGAAAAGAATAATCATGATAAAATTATTTAATTGGTGTTATTATTATTAATGATGTGAAGTGGGAAGGTGTGTGATCCATTAGACGTTGATAAACGAAACATGTAGTTTTTTTATTAATTGAGTAATTGTTGAAATTAAATTTGAATAATAATTATGGCTGTTGTGTTATTAATATTATTCATAATATTAATAATAATGAGAAAATTATGAAATGAGTCATGGTATTTATTGCAAAAAAATTAAATGAAGATGCAAGTGGAAGCATGGTGGTGTGTTCATAAAAATAAAGGTGAGTTCGTTATATTGAGTTTATGAAATTGAATGGTTTTAATTTAATAAAAGTGGTTTCAATTTAATCAGTGTGAAATAAAAATAAATAGAATTAAATTGATGGATGTTACACGACATTGACGTGGCATGGTCGGATTCAGATATCCAACAGGGTGGTTTAACGTGGTCAATGCGACGAGCATAAATCTTTTTGTTATTAAAAACAATAACGTCGGTGAGTTAATAAAATAAGCTGATGAAATGTTATTGTTATTGAAGAAAAATAAATAACATTGATGGCGTAAAACTATATGTGAGAGGTTAATAAAATTAAATGTATTAAAATGGGGTTGAATATGAATGTTATATTAATTTTGTTTTTTCATTTAATTCAATTAAATGAAATGGTTTTGAGTCTCATGGAATGGTTGTGCATAGGTTATCCCAAAATTGAATTATGAAATTAATAACATTGATCGTATAATAAATATAATAATACAATTAAAAGAAAATGGTTTTATTTAATAAATTATAATAAATTTATGGGGAGGCGCATGAGATGGGGAGGGGAGGCGTGAATGCCCCCTTTCCCTTGTATAAATCATATATTTTTTTTTATTTTGATTTATTATATCATATATTTTATATAATGTTGATTTAATATATTAAAATAGTAATACAATAATAAAATAAGGGAGTGCGCATGGTGTAAGGGGAGAGATTCACGCCACAAGCCCTTTTGATCAAAATATTAAATTATTATAATAATAATAAAACAATAATGTTATTATTATTTTGGGTGATCAAAACATAAAAAGTCTATAATTTCTTTATATGGTGTCGGAATGACGAACCGTCAGTGGAAGTGTAATCTTGTAATTAAGACGGTCATTTTAAGACCAGTGATGGATACCTTTTTATGAGTTATGTCTCAGGTCAACGAAACACACATATTAATAAAATTAACGTTTTTTTAACGCGTGGAAACAACATGACGTGTCGTGTGTTGACCAGTCAAAACACGTAACGGGTGTACAGTCACACCGTCTATTCATCAATACACGCTGCATACTGTTTTACCTATTCGTTGCCTATATATGAAAGGGTCGCGGATTATTTCCAGACCAATCACTTCTTCTCCGCACGACGACACTCTTGGATGATCAAGAAGTCTTACTCCTCTATCTTTTTTGTCCGAGACCCGAATTACGATCCGTCAGTGGCCACGGGATCGTAGCGACGAGACGAAGCTTCTAAGCCCGGACTTGTCACTTTTCCTTCCTGCCTTCCCTCTCCAGCTTCCATCCTAGGAGGCGTTTGTCGTGTTTGTCAAAGGCGTAGGACACCGAAGGACGTCGTCGGAAGTGACGTGATCGGGACCTTTTGAGGTAGGGGTTTACCTTCGTCTCTCTATTTGGTGCAACATGCGGGGTGGGATATTTTTCTTATGTTCCATGGGATGCAGTTGATCTTTAAATAAAGATAATAACTGGATAAAGAAGGGTTTGGGGTTTTGTGCTGTTTCTATTACCTTCCAGTTTCTTTATCTTCTGATTGTGATTCTGGATTGAAAGGCCTTTGCCTGCTGAAAATCAAGGCCGTTGGTGGACTTTGCGTGCACAATTGATATCTGAATTGTTTGTGGGTGGTTTTGTTAAAACATGGAAAATGGATAAGCACCTAAATACTGGCTGATTAAATGAGAATGAAAACATTGTGTGGAGGTGTGAAATGTTTTTTAAATGATGGGGTTAAAATGGGATGTGGTTGGTTGTGGAAAATGCCTTTATTTATGAAAAGTGTTTTGATTATGAAATGTGTTTTGAAGTAAAAGGTGTTTTCAAATGAGGAAATGTTTTGTGTGTGGAATGGGTTTTATGTGTGGAACTTTGAAATAAATGAATGATGGAATGTTCTATGGTTGTGATAATCATTTGTAAATGAAATGGCATGTGGTGGCTTGCGTTTTACCTAACCTTGGTTGTGGATGGTAGGGATATGTTTGTGAAAGGTTTTTTCTGGATGATAGTTTCCTAGTAGTAATAATTTGTTAAACCATTGCATGAAACATGAAAACCTAAATGGGGTTGGGGGATGATTGTTTGGTTGTTGATGCATGCTTCGTGGTAGCAGTGCCGAGGCACATGCTCAGTTCCTCTTTTTAAGAAGCCATAGGTTGGGTTGTGTGTTTGGTATATGTATATATATAATTGTATCTTTGTGTTTTGTCGCACCACACCCATGTCAAGCACCTAGTGAAGAACACTCCCATTTTATGGGAGAGGGTGTTCCCCCTTAGTTACTAGCTCCTTCCCGCTCCTTCTTCCATAGGCTATGATGGATTGAGGTGACCTTACACCCAAGACTCTTCGGGTAGGTCTCAGAGGCTGTGATGGCTTGAGGCGACCTTTAGCCCAAGACTCTTCGGGCAGGCTTACCGTTCCCAAGAACCTTCGGGATGAGGCCCAGGTGTCTGCGGGCGGGTTAGTGGTTGTGGCCCAGGTGTGTGCGGGCGAGATGCGTGGTTGTGAGGCCCAGGTGTGTGCGGGCGGGATGCATGGTTTGTCCCAGGTGTGTGCGGGAGGGAAGAGTGTGGTAGCGTCAGGACGTTTGCTGTTAGGAAGAGCAACATCTAATTAAGTGGGAAATGGTGCGGGGGTACCCAATACTTTTGTTCTATATATATACTAAACTTGTTTGTGTTACTTGGTGAGTGTGACCAGTGAGGCTGGGTGGATAGTTTTTCCTTGTTAGTATCTGGTTCTTCTGTTTTCTCACGGGACCTTAGGGTGTCTCCCCACTTGTGCACGAGATCATTAGGTTTCCCTACTGAGTATACTTGTATACTCACCCTACGTTTACTTTCAGGTTTCCAGGAGGACTACCAGGGCCATGCGGGACCCTACTAGTCAGGCAGTGGGAGTTGTGCAGTTGTTGTTTTCTTGTTTTCCTTTTGGTACTGTACTCACTTGTACTTTTGAGCTTCCTTGTACTTGTAACTTGTTATAAAAATTGTTTAAACATGCATGTGGGCTTGTTTTGGGTTTATTTATGTACACTTGTTCTTTTCCCTTTTTGGTGGTTGACTTGTCCTATTTCCCGATCCAAAATAATAAAAAGGGTAATGCCTCCCATATTTGTGAAAACTCATACCCTTGGTGCTAGTCGCCAACCCGGGGCCTACTGGAGGCGGGGCTCGGGGGTCATTATCTCCCGTTCACCATTGCCAGCTCAGGAGGGGCATCTTTGGTGGGAGGGGGTCGTGACATATATTCATAACAGAAAATGATTTTCATGTAAAATCATAGTATGTATTTACCATTATAACTAGTATACAAACCTGTATAAGGAATGAGAATAATTGTAGAGAATTGGAATCTATTATATATATAAAAAATCTTTTAAATAATTTAATTATAATAAGTTCAAGATAATGATATAACATTCAAATTATATGTCTAACTATATAAAAATTACTCATATAAACATAAGGTGAAATTAATATAATTTCTTATATAATAACATCATTAATATTTTGTAGTGTTCTGGGAAATAGTAGGAACTCCATGAAATGGATAAAAAGGTAAAATGAGGGTAAAATCATGCTTATTAATATAAGGGTGAGTTATATGGCTTTGAAAAGTTTGAATGTCTAGAAAAAGTTAATGGATTTCTTATTTTAATTCAAATAAATGCCCCATAATTATATGCTCAAGATAATGTAAAATCCATGGAATCCCAATGGTTATTAAAATAATTTTATGAAATTTTAATTTTTTATTTGATATATTTTAGTATCATATCCAAAAGTAAATATTATATTATAATTTTGGAATGGGATTAAAAAATTTCATATTTTGTTACAATCCATATTTTTTGTCTTCTAATTTGAAATGTTATATTTGGTATAGAAATTAATCTCATTTCTATGAATTGTTGTATTTTTTAAAAATAGTGCATTTTTTCTAGGACTCTTTTATTTTATCAATAAAAATATTTTCAAATATATTCAAATTTATTAAATATATAGAAAATTGAAATTTATATTCTAATAATTGATGATGAATTTAGTTTTAAAATATTATAAATAATTCACCTAAAAAATATTTTTACACAAGGATATCAAATATAATGTGAATTTTATCAAAATATTATTCTAAATATTAAAATGTTAAACTTCAATAAAAAATCTATATTGAATATAATGTAATAGTTTTTATGACATTGCCAACATTATTAGTCTTAATGAAATTACTAGGGAAATTATAGTGTACTATATTTTTCATTCATAATTGTCACATATTATTAGCAGAATATAAATTAAAATCATTAACACCCAAGAAAAAATGTTTTTGGAAAAGTATATTTGGAATCAGGAAAACACCAACTTATTATTGTTTGATTTCATCATTCCTAATTTGTTATTCAAAACTATCACCCTTCATTTACATATAAAACACTACGTTCTTATTCCTAATATAGGGAAGGGATCATAATAAATGTTTTTGTCAAATGCATAGTATAGGTAATCATGTTAGATAGAAATGATCACATGATCCTTGTATTATCATAACAATTTGAAAAAATGATTTTAACATTTGTAAACCATATAATGATTTTCACAGATGATAATCATGTGTTATAGAATTTATCAACAATCCAATATACATTCTAAACAAATGATTCATTTTACATAATCTACCTGAGTATAAAAAATTTATAAACTATTATTTTTTGAAATAAACATATGATTAATAAAATTATTTCCTTATATATTTGTCACTTCTAGTATCATCTTAATTAATTAGGTTTTCTCCCAATTGCAGATAATAATAAGTCATGGTACACTCCCCAAAAAATTTTACTATACAGAATAACTTACTGATCTTGGATTACTATATATACTATTCTTTGTTATATCATTAGTTATCCTCATTATCCATTTCATTTGAGAGAAATATAAATTTAAGCCCACCAATTATGTAATGAATTTAATACATATGTGTTCAAAAAGTTCATAAACAATTTATTATGGGATAACCAATTAAAAATACATATTTTGAAAAAAATTCATCTTAGAACTACAACATAACCTATAAAAATATATGTGTTTCACACCTGTTTAATCATTACAATATTTACCCCTATAATAAACGGTTTGATAGATTTATCCAACCAAAAACATCAAAATTCATTAGAAAATTAGAATTATATGTTAGTATTAAATCATTTCCCCTATAATTATTATATACTACCAAATATTTATTTATAGATGAAAAATGACATTGAAATAACCCTATAGTGTTTATTTAAATATATAAAATTCCAAATTTGAAATGACATATTTGAAATATATATAATTTTCAAATAGCAATGAATCTATTTACTTTATATTATTATTTGATACATGCTATGAATCATTCAATTCGTTGACTAGTTTTGACTGTGGGAAACTCATTTAATTTTGTGTACATTAAAATAGTTCCACATTCAATTTTTTTGTAAAATGTAAAAATTACAATATTTGGATAATAAAAAGATGATTTCTAAAATAGATTTTAATAATATCAATGATTTATAAAACAAAAATAAAAAATTTCATAACATAATTTTGAACAAAAATTAATAATTTTTATAAATAATTTACATGAATGAAAATTTATATTCAAATTGAATGTAATTAAAAAAATTCATTGTAAAGATTCTGTTAGTCAATTTTGTTAATAAAGATAATAAATTGAGAAGAAAAAACATAATTTCAATAAATAAAAATTTGATCGATAAATAATTTATTATTGTTATATTGATCATAATATATCATTATTAGAAATATAATCATAATCAACCTAGGTAAACATTAAGATTATAATATTTCGAGTATTTAATATGTCCCCAAAAAAATAAATGTTATACTATAAATCACATACATGAAGTTAAACTTTATTTTAAAAGAATCACCATAATTTTAAAGAACAGTAATTTTATTGTAATTTGAAAGAATACTCATTTATAAAATTTTAATATCATATATTATCATCTTAAAACCATTCATCATATTTATTAATTCAAAATATTATTTCTGGGTGTTATCTTTTTACCTTTTCATGAAAAATTGGGTTTATATTTCTAATTAATGTACAATAATAATGGTTAAATAATCTCCATATTATTTATCCAGATACATATATATATATTCTATATTATATATAAAAATTATAAATTATTTTATAAAAATATAAAAATGAATCCCCCATTCTTTGTAGTGGATTGTCATAAATAGACATGAAATTTGTTATAATGTATTTATGGATGGATTAAATTAAATTTAAATTGAACATAAACATTAAAAAAAATTCCTATCACTTATATTATATATATCTAATAAATAAATTTTTTTCCGTGTAAATTGAACATAGAAAAATATCATTTCGTGTGATTGATGTGGTCGTCATTATGTTTTCACGAGTGACTTTATTAATTTAGAATGAATTTGAAGAATGGGAATTTGGTTATTTCATCTTAAAAATAATAAATATGTTTATAGAAGGTACTGATTCTATTATTTAATAATGATTAATTTGGATTTATAAGAGTTATAAGAAGATGTAATTAGGAATACACATAGTTATGTTCTAAACCTCTTCATTGACATTCCACATTTGGGTTAAAAAATAATTCCGTCAATAAATGGACTTATGAGAAAAAGTAATCTTTAATGTGGGTAAGGATTCTAGTAATAAAATATTTAATATCATGGGTGATAATAAGGGATCATTATGTGTTGATATGATAGGATAGAGGGTTCCCTTTAATATGTGAGGCACTGTATTTCATGTAATCAATTTGTAAATTACATGACTATAATTTATTAATACATGACTATGTCATGTCACATGTTATAAAAATTTAATGTCCATGATGTTAGGAATAAATTTCATTTATACATTAAAAAATAAGAAATTATGTATCCTTAAAATTTTTTTAAACATTATCTTATGGTTTAAACACTCAGTTAATGAATTATATAATTATCCTACGGAATGCATTTGATAATTTTAATAGGTTATATTATTACTTTTATCATGAAAATTATCTCAAAATATTTAAATGAATGAAATATTTTACCAACAAGATTATTAATTTTAATATTTTGTAATTTTTAATATTTATAATTAAATTTGTAAAATGTATTTATCATAAATTATCATTTTTTACTTTTTGGTTAATATTTACATAATTTTACATTGAAAATGCATAATAGAAATGGAATTTAAATATATATTATTGACCCATCCCTATTATGTTATATTGATCCATTTAATTATTGGTCTACTATATCTCACCCAAAAAATAACAACATTAGTATTTTTATAATAATATATTTCAATTTTATATTGCTTGTACATGATCATTGTCAATGATTCATAAATATTTACAGAAATTCTTAAAATTTTAAATATTAAAAATAAATTAACATGATATAAAATATTATCAATTTAATATTAAAATTTATAACAGAATATATGTTAATTTGATCTAGGTTATAAAATATTATTGATTTTAATTTCAATATAGAATCATTTTTTATGTTATCATTGAATGAAATATTATAGAGAAAAAAATAAAAAAAAAATGTAACCATGATTCAATATGTTTAAAAATGGATCTAAATATATGATCTAAACTTACACAATAGTATAATATAAATTTTTTGGAAAATTCTAAATTCATATGGAATTTTATAAATCATGTTTTATAGGTTTCTCCATTATATAAGTGAAATAATTTTACCCTGGTTAATATTTATAATGAAAAAAATAAAAAGGCTATTATAATTACCCGTACATCTCAAGTCCATTATGTTGTTGTAGTCAAGTGTTTGAGGTTTTAGGGGTGGTTAAGATGACTTATTCGCAAAACATTGCAAAAAAATAAACATCCATGAACAGTGTTTCTAGTTTAGTGAATACTTCCATCAGTATGTCCTCTATTGTTGAGTCATATATAGGAGACTCATCTAATGGTGGCTCATTTATCAGTGTGTCATCGTTGGTCAGTCATATCTCAGTGAGTCATCTATCCATGCGTCATCTCTCGGTGAGTCATATGTCAGTGAGTCTTCTGCCTGTAAGTATCTATCAATGACTCATATATTAGTGTGACATTGGTTAGTGGGTCATCTATGAGTGATTAAACTGTATGTGAGTTATCTTTTGGTGATTCATCTTCCAGTGAGACAAATATTGTTGAGTCATCTTTCGGTGAGTCATATGTCAGTTAACCATCTCTTAGTAAGTCATATATTGGTGAGTCATCTATCAGTTACCCATAGATTAATGAGTCATATGTAAACAATTCCATCAATGACATAGAAGTGAATAGTTTTTCAATCATCATACACTTCTTGCCATTTTATATTTTTTTTGATCTTAAACACATTGAAATCATGTTTTAATGAATTAAATGCATTATGATATCCCATAAATCCAATATTAATTTTCATATGTGTCCGAGTGACTTTACTATGTCCAACCACCATGTATTGATTGGATCCTAATTTAATGGAAAATAAGAACTGTATGTGAACTATTTATCCATTTAGATTTTCAAAATCTCTTGAAACATTCCAGTATGATCCTGATTTTCCTACATCTTTATACTAGTTTCCTAGAACCGTTATTTTTTTAGGGGATGTTCAAATGTGATGTAGCCTTTGACCATGTTATTCCAGCATACATGGCCATGTTTTAGTGAATCTATGAAGTGTTAATCCATCATTGATAGAAGGTTTGTTCAATCTTAGTTGTTGTGGGTTATTCGATCTATATCATATTGTTCACCTTTCCATGTCACAACATGTGATATCCATGCTTCTAATGTACATTTTATGTTTTTTGGTTAATACGATTGTGTCACAGCATCCTATGGTTGATGCAACGGTTTTAGGAGAGGTGATTGTCATATGTTGTGTTGGCCCATTCACATGCAAATAACATGAGAAACCTTTTGAGGTAGGGTATTTCGGGCCTATTTATTAATTTATGTACATCCATATATTTATAATTCAAAATACATTGTATCATAATGAAATTTATATAATAAATATTCTAACTGAATTAATGAATTATTATCTTTTTCATTGGGAATTTGTTGCCTCTTGTTTTGTAGGATAATGCGATATCTTTTATTTTATTGTTTAGAAAGATATTCTATATAGAAATATTTAAGGAATGTAAATTTGGGATTAATTGTAAATTATTTGGATAAAGATAATTTGTCATGTTTAATGAATCCATTTGTTGTTGTTTAGCATTGATGATAATCAGATGGATTCAGTTATGCATGATTAAATGAATTGGTTAATTAAATATGAAAAAAGCATGTTTTTTATTGAGATAATTTCTAGAAGGGTTCTTACTTACCCACTTACTTGTATATGCCAATGGTCTTATTATTTTGAGCAATCAGTGCTGGTTGTGTGAGAAGGATTAATGACTTGCCTATAGAAAAAAACTGTATTGATATGTTATTGGTTTCCTACTAATTCTGATGTGGTGTGAGCTTCTGATGGGTGATTCTAGATAGTTGTTGTGGTATGTGGATGTAGGTATGCCTAGTGGATGTTGATTTAGTTGACTCCATGAGTGGTGAGATGCATAAGTTTAAGCATATAGGTGTCAGGGAGGACACCGTTGATAATGTAATGGGATGAGGTAGTGATTACCATTGATATAAAAGTTATTTTTCTCTAATATTTTATTTATATTTTTTTACCATCCACACTACATGATGAATCTAGTTTTCTTACTCAACTTCTAACATTGTGAAGTCATGTGGGTTAATCCATACGCTAAACTTGTTTACCTTCTTGATGATGTTTGAGTTTATGTTCTTACTATAGACGGAAAATAATTTACATGTAGTTCACCTACTCACTGTTTAAATCCCCATATGTTTTATAGCATATAATTATTTTCTATACTTTATATGAATTATTTAAAATTGAAAATTCAAATATTGAATAAATGGTTATAACATGTGGGTTTAGAGCTTGTGGTAATGTAATGAAATAGTTAAAACATTAAAAGAATAAAGGACTAGGTTTAGTAATTTCTGGAGGGAATGGATCATGGATGAAATGATAATGAAATGTAATGAGGAAGGAATAATGGATAATTAATGGTTAAATAATTAATTAACGTAACATGAAAATGATAAAAAAGAGATAAGATATTCTAATGTATCACTTTTAATGGTTGTGAGATTATATGATACCAAGTCATATGAGATTACATCAGGAGTCTACAAGGCATTAGAAGTAGTTGATTCTAATACTAGGTTATTCACTTTAAATGTTTGTGATCTTTAGTATGTTATGAAGTTTATGTGTTTCAACATTATACTCAACCCTTTCAGTTAGTGAAACTGACATGCAGTGGATTCTGAGCCCTGAGGTTTGTGGAGTGGAGTTGTTTTCCCAATCATCCTAGTGGGAAGATGGATGGATGACTAACCCCTTTTCCCCACACTCTTCTCATGGTAGTTACTTCTTCCTATATTCAAGGTAGTTAGAATACCCAATATTTGTGTGTAGAGGGATGTAATGACTTGTGCTTATTCAAACAAATATATTCTGGATATATTTTCATATGGAATACTCTTTGTGTAATGTGTATATGATGTGATGTCTTGAGGATCCATACTTTTTTATGGGTTCTAATGGTTTGAGGTATAATAACTGATGTATGAAACATGTTATTCGAGATGTGGTGGCTCCTAGAAACTATATGGTTACCCTTTTACATGGACGTGGTGTTTGTGTAGCATGAGGTCCATCTTGAGGTGCTTCACCCAAGTGTTTTCCGGATATTTATTTTGGAGAGTGATTATTAGGATGTCTGTCATTGGGTAAAAGTGTAAAACTAGTGGTGAAGTGGTAGCTGGGTACCTATGATATTAATTTTTAATTTATATACTATTTTTTGTTATACTTGTTCAGAGTAGACATAGTGAGTCTGGACACATACTACAAATGTTTAAGTCAGAAGTTAGTTTCACTAGATATTCACAATTCGTTGTCATGATTTAATTACATTTCAATGAGAGGCTCCAAGGAGGATTATTTTTTTATAATATTATACTAACCCTCCATATATATAAATTTTTAGGTCACTTGGATCATATTTGAGATCATGATTGTAACTACAAGATTGGGGTTACAGGATCTCTTTGGGTTGTGTGGTCACATTCATTTTACATTTGTTGGAACAGGTTGTTTTTACACTCTGTTATATAATATTTCTGATTAATTACATATGTATGCTTGGGATTTATTTTTTATTGTAGTTTGAGTAAGAGTTTCATGATGTTTATCTTATCCCTCTTTTTCACATGTGTTCTCGTAGAGGGTAATGCCTCCCTTTTTTTATTATAACATTGATGCTAGTCACCAAACTAGGGCCTACTCGGGGAGAGACTAGGATTCACACTATCTATTTTCTCTCATTATCAGTTTCAGAGGGGCACACATAGCATAGAGGGGTCATGATAGGGTAGTATCATATATCTAGTTAAGGGATAATATAGAGATTTAAGTTCATCACTTGTGTGGTTGCATGAGAGGGTTGGGAAAGACCTTCGGCTATGTGTATAAAGAACAAAAAACTTATGATAATCGATGATAATTTGTTATTTAGGGACCTCTATGATCAGATGTACATACCATGATCATTACATTGTCTACTAAATAATGTGATATTTGTTACATGGTAGAGACCATATAAATGACCCGACATCATTATCATGTTTTCCTATCTGTGAATGTGTAATCATAGGGATACATTTTCCACAAATTAATAAAATATTAAAATTAAATAATTAATGTTGATTAATCTATATTCTAGGTTTATGGTCTCTAACTATTTAATATTTTGATAGTATGGCTCCAGGTTGATGTTCTTGTCTGGTTCGTTTAGGATATGTTCATCAGTATGTCCCAACAAATATACAAAGAGAATAGGTTGATGAAGATGAAACTGGGAAGAGAAACTATGATATTTTCAATGCTACAGTCTGCATAATTTTGTGTGGTCCATTTTAGATGCAGTCATAGAAGACTGGTTTGATGATGATGAGATATTTTTTAGTTAAATCCATCCATAAAAAGCGTATTGCTTATCATTGGTTGTGAAAATGTTGTGTGGGGTAGCAAGGAAGTGGTGGTTCTTATACATCGGGGACCGTATGGAGTCAGTATTCTCATGGGAGGAGTTTCTAGACAAGTTTAGTTTTGAGTTTCTCTCCTTGATTACGATGGTGCTGAGTGTCCAAGATCTTTATACCATTTGATAAGAGGATTCCATTGAGTTAGGGATTGTATTTTATTTCATGGATGTAGAGACCAAAAGCATGATGTACATGGACATTACATTACTTTTGTGTAATACTTAATATATAACAAAAAACAGACACACATGGACCCTAATAGTTTAGTGTCTTTGGAAACACAGAACATAATCTTCTAATAATGGTGAAAGATCTTCAACATCTCCCATAAATATATTCCTCTTTTTTTATTACCTAAAACCCTCTCTTTATATACTAGGGAAAAGAAAAATATAAAGGGTGAGCTCAAATGCTCAGTAAGGGTAAGCAGGGATAAAATAAAACATACCATAAACATTTGAACTTAAAAACATGAACACAATGTTTAAACATCAAGATCATGAGTAATGACATAAATCATGGAAATACGTCACAGATAGATCATAAAAAAACATTAATCCTAATAAAATTGAATGGGAATAAAACTTGTTATTGTGGAAACTAGCAATCACATGATATGATTTCCATGGTAGCTATGGCATTGCTGCCAAGCCCCTCTTAGTGGACAATGTCCCTTTCTGAATCGAGTTCACTCCTCGTTCCAGTCCGGTATTACTGAACCAGTTTAGTGAAACTTGGTATTGCATACAACACACGCTATCGAGGAAGAACACGATTGCGTGTAATGCAATCCAATTCAGGGTTGTGTGTTCTGAAAGACTCATTTGTTGTTTTTTGTTACAAAATCCAACCATATTTCATTTATATAATGAATATATATATATATATATAATCAATGTTGCGTAGAATGGCTACTATCAAACGAACTTGAAATTGTGTATAATACGATCCAAGATAGGTGTTGCATATACTGCAAGCTAATATGGTGTTGCGTATAGCGCAAGATAATCTTTGTGTTGTGTAAAATAGAAGATAAGAACGAAATTAAAAAGTATATATCTTATAAAATCTCCGGTTGTTACAATGGACCTTTTACAACATTCTTAATACCTATTTCTAGATGATTAGTCTACGAAGATACATTTCGAGGATGCATTTCATCCCTAAATCACGCACCTGGTTTCCACATTAATTCTAATGACATATCATGAGGTGCTGGTGATGGATTAGATCATTTAGAGGATGATATTCATAACTAAATCATTCTGAGAGGGGAGACGTCATGATTCCACATGAAGCAGATCTACTGTTCGTGGTTCCCAATTTTTATAGAATAAGAGTTTATGATTACATGAGGGAAGGTCGCAGACTTCATTAATTCATTTCAATGGGGTCAGAGGCTTATAGACCAATTTAAAGGGATCAAGTTCTTGTTTTACATTAGATGGTTGATGGAATCATCTCTGAGAGTGCATGATCTTTCTATGTAGTCAGTATGCATCGGGTCTCCCTCTACAGATTCATCAAATGAGGTAGTTATAGACAAAGAAGTAGTAGTAGGTTTCACCATCATTGGATCATCATATAGAATTTAGGGATGGAATAAGATAGCCTCATGATTCTCCACTTCCTACGAGAGAAGATTATAGATATTTTGTTGGTCATTAGTATTATCATAGTTTTTATGGAGATGGCGTTGGTATGATTTTTATTTTGTCGTTTCAAGTTTCTGGTCAGACAGACATCATTAGTGGTTTCCTCATCTTGTTTTCTACCTGGTGTTATGCATTATTAGATATTGGAATGACACCCTCCATTAAATCACATAAAATTTTCCATGCATCCGGACAGGAGGTAGACATGCTTCTAGTACCCTTGATTTTTATTACACTTGTTGGAGGTCAAGGTAACTAGATTAAAGTGTGTTGATATTGTGATCTTGTGATGAGGTAGAAACACTCTTCATGAGATATCATATGATTACAAATACAACCATATGTTGTCATCCTTATCTTGAATAGATTTTATTTGGTTAAGGCTATCATGTATTTCATCAGGAGGAAGGTCGTGTTCTTCGATGATGATGGAGAGACAGAGGTGTTTGTTGGTGAGTGAGACCCTCAGATGTGTCAAAGTTGTGTACCATCTTTATCATCCATTAATGCTTATACGATGTCGAGTTCATCAGAGGATCTTCAGTTAGAATTTATCTAGGATATAGAAGGGTACCATGATGTCTTTCTACAAAATGGTGTATCATTACACCCTTGACGAGAGAGAAAGTTCAGTATCATGCTATGCAAGGAGAATTTCCCATCTCTATATCTACATATAGGATCTCAGCTTCTATGTGATGGTAGCTACATATATAGCTCAATAATATGTTAAAATGTGGTTTTGTTCAGTCGACTATGTCACCGTGGGGCAGAACAGTTTTTTTCATGAAGAAGTGTGAAACCATTAAGCGTATTTCTATCAATTTTGGTCACTTGAAAAAAGTGATTTTGTATTATTTCTATCCTCATAAATGGATTGATGATTTATTTCATCACATTAAGGGTGAATGTTGGGTCCCAAAGATCAATTTTCATTTAGTATATCATCTGATGGGTGTGAAGGATGATGATATCCCAATGTCAACATTCTCTAGATGTCTTGACCATTACGAGTTTTTTGTGGTGTTTTTCAGTGTGATGAATGCTCATGTTTTGATTGTGGGGAAGATGAACTCTGTGTTATATGTCTTCTTATAAGTGTTCATAATAGTCTTCAATGACAACATTATTGTGTAGTATATGCCTATGGAGGATTATTAAAATCATCTACATTCTATTTTGGGAGTTCTCCATTGAATTAATTTATTTGGGATGTCATCAAAGTGTGAGTTTTGGTCATGTGGTGTCTATTTATTGGGTCATGTTGTATCCATGAATCGATTAGCTATGGATTAAATGATGATAAAATAATTTTTATCTTTGTAATTTCACAAGAAAGTGGTTTAGTGCTAAGATTCCTTGGTCTTTCAGGATTTAATGATGGTTTGTAGCTGATTTCACCATGGTTGTGACTCCTATGATAGTGATGACCAGAATTTTATGAGGTGTTTTTATGGACGAATCAGGTTCGGGCATCTTTAGATTATCTGAAGATGAATTTTTTCATGTTCTTGTTATGTTTCATCTAGCATAAGGAAATCAATTTGAAATTTTCTATGATATGTCACCTATAGGGATAGGATGTGTTCTGATGCAGTAGAGATTGATAGTTTCTTATGGTCCTCAGTAGTTATATCCCCATGAGTGCAGCTATGTCACACACATTCTTGAGTTGGAAGTATTGGTTCCAGCCCTAAATTACTGGATTCATTACCTCATTAGGGAGCACATTTTGGTGTTAACCAATTATAAAATCCTTGGAAAATTTTCTCCCATTGTCTCTTGAACTTGAGACGACATCAATGGATGGAGTTATTACCTGATTACAACATAGAAATAACATATACACATGGTAAGTTGAATTTTGTAGCTGATGCACTGAGAAGGAAGTTGTGTAGTGATGCATTTGGTGAATCAAGTGATTCCAGGAGAGTAAGATAAGATTTTTCATCATTACAACATTATATGGGAGATGTTGGGGGAAGATAATGTATTTTTCAGATGATGATGTTGTCATATTTGGTGATGCAGTTCGACGATCCCGTGTTGGGGGATCTTAATGGGGACTTCTAGAGAGACTGATATTTTTGTGGTAAGGGACCAGATAGGTCTTCTGAGGATGTTCATCATCAGGTTTTGTTTTAGGTATGATTTTTCATTCATTTTGAGATGTGTGAGATAGTTCTCCGAGAGTTTAGTAGTTCTTCTTTATCAGTAAATACAATCATAACATAAATGTTCTGAGCTTGGAGGTGTCAGTTTTTGTGGCCTAGGTTGAAGTGTGGAGTTGCACTGTTTGGGTCTCAATGTTTGGTCTTCTAGAAAGGGATGTAAGAGCAATGTGTTCTCAAAAAGTTTCCCCAGATTATCGATGTTTCACAATGGATAAGGGAGGAAATATTTATGGAACTTTTTACAAGTTTACATTTATCTTATAGATGATATGACTCGATATGGTTAGTTTTGTATCGTGTCATTAAATCAGCCCACTTCATAAAAATCACAATGTCAATCAGGGTAGAGTTTATTTGAGACAATATCTGGAGGGCGTTTTGGGACATCACAGAGTCTTGAGGATGCACATTTCTAGTCAGAATCATCATTTTACATCCGGGGTTTGGATAGGTCTCCATACTACATTTAGTTTTCATGTATTTCCTAAAAAATCTAATCATCAAAAGACCGACGATGAGACAGATCAGACCATTCAGACCCTTCATGACATGTTGTGCTCTTGTGACCCAGATTTTGGATGTTCTTGGATGAGGGATTTAACATTGGTAGAGTTATCTTACAATAACAGTTCACCCTCCACCATAGGTATGGTTTCTTTTAATGCCTTTTATAGCTGACCTAGACATCCTCATATGTGATGGACTGGGGGACGAAGATTCATAAAATCTCTGGTTAGAACATGTAAATAATATGACATAGATTTTTCAAGTGATTCATTAGACGATGAAGGCAATGTAGGGTCGTCAGAAATCATGTGTGATTCATAGGTGGGGAGCTTTGGAGTTTAATGATGATGCGACATTTGAGGAGCAGCATGTAGAGATCCAGGATAGCTAAGATATTGTGTTGTGAGGGAGTGATATCCCCTTGGTTTCTGTCGTGAGGTGGCACAATTGTGTGGAGGAGAGTGCATAGTATTATTATCTTTTGATACATGATTATCACCTTTAGTTTTTTTATGTATAACTATTTTCATATAAAATTATTGTTTTTTGGATATTTACATTTCCATTTTATGTTTTTCTTTTCTTTTGTTGTGTTTTGTGTCTTGCTATATTCTAGGAGGTATCTCCCTCATGACAATGTTTAGGAGCTTGTTATGGTTTCTATCTGGTTTCACATTGTTACATTGATGATGAATTTCAGTTACATTGGTGGAAAGATCCTTAAAAGTTATTTGAATAGGTGTTTCTTTTTTCCCCATGTAATCTCTCCTCTCTCTGTTGGTTTTGGGTTCTCGAGGAAGATAATTTTTTGACAGGTATCTGATGTAATGGAACAAACATCTTCAGTCCATTCCTTTGGTGTAATATGGGTTTTTGGGTGTTTTGGGACACCCAGATGACGTACTCCCTACAAATTGTCAATGATTCATGTTATGTGAATAGTGTTTCCAGTTTTGTTAATTGTTCCATTAGAATGTCATTGGTCCGTGAGTCATTTGTTTGTGATTCATTTGTTGGTGAGCCATCTATTAGTGAGTAATATATCAGTGAGTCATTTGATGATGAATCATATGTTTGTATGTCATCTATGGGTGAGTCATCATAGGTGAGTCATCTGTTCATGAGGCATCTGCGAGTGAGGCGACTTTTGATGAGTTATCTACTATTAAGCAATCTTTCAGTGAGACATCATTCAATTCCACATTTTCCATTAAGACCTCCATCGGTGATCCATCTATTAGGAAGAAATCGATTGGTGAGCCATCTTTTAGTGAGCCATCTATGGGAGAGCTAACTTTTGGTGAGCCATATTTTATTGAGCCATCTGTTAGTGATCCATTAGTCAGTGAGCCATCTATCGATGATCCATCGTTCGTTGAACTATGTGTTATTGTTCCATTAGTTAGTGATTCATCTGTCGGTGAGCCATCTATAGGTGAGTCATCACTCTGTGAGTCATCCCTCGATGAGTCATATATCGGTGAGTCATCTTTCAGTGATTCATATTATGGTGAGGCATGAACAGTTTCGTTGATGAGACAAATGAGAATAGTGTTTCCAACATCCAACAATTTCACCCCTTTGAGGGATTTATTGATGTTCAATGCATTCAATGGATTTTATTATTTGATTTAAGGCTGATTCAAAGAACATTTCTCCGATATTAATATTCCATTGTTCTTGGGTTCAATTAATATGTAAAATCAGGTAGCCTTGATGACTTCCACCATTAATGGAAAATCTATACCGTATCTAAACTGTATCTACCATTAAATATTCAAAAGTCCAAGATACATTCCTTGTTATTCTTCATTCTCCATATTCTAACTATGAGTGTCCTAAAACATTTAATTCCCCTCGGTACATGAGACTATGTTGTAGATGTGGACCGTGTTTTCCCCAGCTGAATGCCCTTGTATTGGTGCCGACATGAAGTGTCTATCCATCTTTGATAGAATGCATTTTCATTCAATATTTTTTGGGGTTCATCAATACATTTCTTCCCATATGAATTAACATGATAAGACATGTCATCACAATCTTTCTAATGGACCTATATTTGGTTTTGGTTGATGTGGTTGTTCTGTGATGTAATCAGGTGGACGAAGTGGTTATAAGAGAGGTGATTATGAAGCATTGTGTTGGCCATTTCTCATGAGAAGAATATCATAATATATTTGAGGTAGGGGATTCATGTATTATATATTAATTTACATGTAGTCATATAGGTATCATGTTTGAGCGACTTTATCACATTGAAGTTGACATAATAAATATTTGAACCGGATTTAAGAGTTGGTATCTATTGTATAGTTATATTCTTCTATATTTTTATAGATCATGTGATATCTATTTTATTCAATTTTATAATGACATTGTCGATTGGAATTGGTAATGAACATAATTTTGGTATTATTTGTAAATTAATCATCTAATGATAAAAAGTAGTGTTCAATGAATCTGGTTGTTGTTGTAATGTTTTGATGATAATCCCATGGATAAATATTGGGATGTTTAAAAGAATCAGTTAATTCAATATGGAATAATGAACATGTTGTATGATATAGGAAATGTCATGATGGGTTTATAGTTTCTCTTTTTCTTATAAAGGTCGTGTTTCTTATTCTTTGGATCTTGGATTTCTCATTGTATTTGAAGTATAAATTACTTGATTAGGGCAGTGAAATCAGTTTCTATGATGATTTTGTCATACATCTTGTGGGGTGGTGTGAGCATTGAATGGATTAATCTAGAGTTTTTTTATGGTAGGTGGATCCTTGAAGGACTAGATCCTATAGTAGCAATTGATTCCTAGAGTGGTGATATGAACCAGATTATGTATGTGGATGTTGGGGAAGACATTGGCGATAAAATAATGATTTCAAGAAGGGAATAACATATGTATGAATTTGGATACAATTGAATCTATTATTTGTGGTCCAATTTACATTCCCAACATCATGAGTTTGCTGGTATTTCATGACACCATCCAAATAGATGAAAACATGTGGGGAATGTCACATGATTTCCATTTTTATCTTGTCCAAGAAGGATGGCTTAATTAATTTATTATATGGTGAATAAACATGATGGGTAGTTTACATACTTGGTATCATAGGCCCACAAAGGAACTTAGACCCACTGAGTCAACATAGATCAGAACGCAGACCATTCACTTTGATAGGACCAATATCCAACTTCTAACATTCATATAGAATCCCAGGTGTTTGGTCATAATATCTACTCTCACCCTCTATGATGGGATTGAGATCCATCATCGATCCCTCATATGAAATATAAAGATAATGACACCAACACAATCTGTTCAGAATAAAATCCCACTAAACCATACAAAAATGATAGTCTTGTTGAGATAGTCACAATGCTCAAATAGTATGTCAATCCGAGTTATGGTTTTGAAGATACAGAAATTTTAGTGAAAAGGGGGTTGTTTTGTGACTCATCCTAGGGTCCATCTACCGTACCGAGGTTTACTGTGTTGTCCCTCTCTAGACCCGACCCATTGGGCCTTTCCCGTAATAACGGCTCTATCCTAGCATGATTCGATGCATGATGGTTTGATCAGCCTGAGACAAAATGGTGTTTCATGTCTGTCCTATGCCATGCGACCGGCTCAAACTTTCACTATATTTCCAAATACGTTCTATTGAAATTTACCCCCTGCTCAACACTGAGTAGCCATGTCACTTGACCATTCCATGATAAACACCCTGGCGCCATCCAATGGTGCTCTCCATATCTGCGCCATTCCCAGTTTCTCAAGACGTCGTCGCTTTCCGCTAGCAGTCATGATGGTGGGTTCTTCCTTGGGCCACTGAAAGCACTATAGTAGTTCATTATTTGACCTGGAAGAGCATCCATAATCCTTATTCCATTACCTTCATCTCCAGAGTGTCGAATCCCCATTGCGGCCCCTTTCAATAAAAAGATATCAAATGGAATTATCTCGCATTCCTCTTTGATACATTCACCACCTTCATTGTCACAACTCAGTCATGCCATGTTCATTCTAGATCTGTCATACTGGATATAACGACCCATACTTTACATACATTGTTATTACTTCAAAATTGAAGCACACTTATTACAACATGTAACAAAACCATGAAAGGACCGTATAGGTATAGTGTCTTTAGAAACTGGGAAACATAAACAACTGGTTCATAAAGCATATACTATTCCTCCTATTTATTTCATCATATCTAGAGTCCCTTTTTGGCATATTCTACTTAATTTCCTTCTTCCTGACCTGGGGAAATAAAACATACAAAAGGGTGAGCTCAAATTCTTAGTAAGTGTAAACAAAAGAAATATCAATCACATAATATACATAAGAACATATCTTTTTGAAATCATATCCTGCAAAAGAGATCATAATATCATAACATGGGATAAATCATAGAAGTGAAATGTAATCCCAATAATCATAACATAAAACCTGAAACTTTGTGTCATACACAAATAATCATATAGAATAATGTCTTATTAGTCAAGACTCATTGACAAGACTATCTTAGTGGATAAAGTCCATTTCTGAACCGAGTTCACTACTCGTATCAGTCTTGTTTCACTAAACCGGTATAACCTACCGTTACAGCCATGTCTATCTCATGAGATATAAAATCTTTACCCAATGCATTGGAGGGAGATATAGGTCCCACCCATCTCATAATGATACCATTCTTATGTCTGCAACAAAATCATAAACCATACATCATAGCATAACCCATGTAATAAAAATGGGAATCTTTAAACATCGTGACATCATAAAACAATTCATATAAGATAAAATAATTCATAAAAATATTTCCATCACAACATAATAAAATCCATTTAATTATAGGGATAGAAACAGAACCCTTTATTATCTTAGATCGAAAATAATTTTGATAAAACACTTGAACTCCATTCTTGAGGAAAATATCCTTTCTACTTCAAAAACACTTTTCATTTCTTAACATGTCATAAAATTATAACTAAAATAAGTTAACTAAAAATAAACTTGAAAACTTGTAATGGATGCTTCTTGGAAATAATTTTTTAAAAATCCATTCATGTCTTATAAGTTAAAAAAACATTCTTTGTACTTTTGTCGGAAAAGTAAAAAAGAACCTCGTACGAAAAACGACAAAAGATTCCTTTCATATATTTTACTAAAAACTCACCGAAGGGTAAAATTGGACATAAACTATTGTATAAGGATATAAATATTAAATATTGAGGAAACATGGATGTGGATGATAAAATACACCACAGTAAATACCGAAGTATAAATAATCTCGGATAAAAATGAGATTGTGATATTTCCATTACCTTTGGTCCGATATGCTTTGTACGTGTCCAATCCTCTTGTATAATGATTTAAATAATTTTATTGAATTATTAATGAATCAGACTTATTTTTATGATATCATATATGGTCATATTATTAGCTTATTATTAGTAATATTTCATTACTACTTGTTATTCGGGTGTTTATTACATTTTGATCTTATGCGTGTTTTGTTGAATAAATTCGTATTCTTCTCTTTAGGATATAGATATCTCATTTCCAGAATGGTATTAGTGTAATATATATCATATTAATTCATTAAATTCTTTTATATAATCATTATGAAATGAAGATCATGTAGAACGAGTCGCATCACATTGTGGAGATGTTATTCTGTACGTACGCACGAGTGATGATATCATTTCTATGATCGTGGAATTGTATTGGAGTGTATGTATACTATTTCAGAATCATAGTCACAATATAATAGTCATATATAGTAATTATTTACACAATTATACCCATCCAAGTAAGGTGGTGGTGGAAAATAGTTTACACCACGGCGTGGAGACGGTATTCTGTACGTACGCACGCGCGATGATTTCATTTTCTGTATGATGGATAGATTTTTAAATAGGATTGTTTCATACATATAATAACATATCAGTATATTAGTGATACTGATGTTATAACTTCATAATGAAACATCTAAAGAAGAATAATTTGAAGAAGAAATAAATTGGAAAGGATCGGTAATGGATATTACCTCTTCTTCGAAGTGCTTCTTTGAGACCTCCTTTTAGGGCACTAAAATTGGTCTTTAAAGAAGACCAGGACCTCTAGGATGTCTCTAGGAATGTGGAGAGGAGAAAATGGCAGGATGTGTCCGAGCACGAAGGCTCAATGTGGTGTTAGGAAGAGAGGGATGAGGTGCCCTTTTATAAGGGAGGAGAGGGGCACCTTTCGAATAACTAAAACTATTACATTATTATAAAGTCATGTTCGGTTTTAAATAGCCCCAAATTGATTTATTTCAAAGATAAGGTGGGTATGGGTCTAAATCCTCTCATCCAATATAATTTAGACAAGTTTAGGTCATTATATTAACCTTATCTTTTAGTTTTAACTCTTAGTTAATTTGATTGACATTTACCATGTCACTTTGTATTTTTATCTTATATAGTTAATAAACTTAACATATACATCCAAGAGACCCCCAAGTTGTGTTTTATTAATATATATAACCTTATATATGTCATTTGGCCGAACCGTAGATTTTTAGGAATAAAATAACAATTAATAATATAATATTTGTTTTAAAAACTATTTTATGTCAATTTCGACACTATTCAATAGTTGATTTTTTTGAAACTTATAACAGAATGATTACTTAGACCAAAGTTAATTAGATTAATCCTAACATGTCATATTAACCTATAAAATTAGTTTAAATCATAAAAAGTCTCAAATTATACTTATTTAGGTATTTATTATATCAATTATGTCAGTATTTCATTAATAACATAATTACTGCATCATCATTGTGTAATAAATAAATTGAATTATTTAATGTCTAAAAATTACAAATAAAATACCATTATGTAGGAAATCATTTTAAATTTCTAATTAATATTTATTGTTGAATTTATCTTATGTATAATCCCATATTAAAAATGATTTACTTATTAAACTTAGATTTTAACTATTTTAACCATTCTTTAAATAAATTAATAATAAATGTCCTAATCTAATCCAAGTGGGCCTAAATGGTCATATTTTATTCCTAAGGATATTTTTGGTCGAATTACACTTGTCTAATAGAATTAGGACTTGTGTTAGGGTAATAATAATATCGTTTTTACACTTAATTACACTATTTACTTTTAACCGTGGGAAAAAAAGTAAAAAGTTTCTATTCACCAAAAAATTGTTTTCGTCTCTTTGAACCACATTTTAGTCCTTGATATTAACCGTGTCTCTCAAATTTTAGAAATTCCACTCACAGAAGCGGTAAAATTATGTTTTATGAAAAATTCAGTTTTTTAACTATCACTTAGTGGTTTCACTATTTATCAAAAATTGAATGTTTTCAGAAAAATACCAAAAATTAGATCTAAGATATATTTGATATTATGAATTCAAAAATGATGTCTATTTTATCAAATTCAAAACATATCATCTACATTAACTAATTTAAAAATTTATTCTCGTCGTCAAAACAAATAGTGTGTTTTTATGAGATAATGAGTATAAAAAGATTGACATTTGTTTATACCTGGTTTAAATGTGAAATTACATCCAATGACCAACATTGTATTAAATTGTAAAAATATATTCTAAATATACTTTAAAACCACTCAAATTAAAAATTTATCACTATTAATTATTTCGATTAAAAAAGTTGTTTTTAATTAAAATTTAGTAATTTTCAGTATTCATCAGAATATGAAAGTTATCTGAAAAGTACCAAAATTTCACCTTAGGCTAAATTCAACACTCCGAATCCAAAAATGAAGACCATTTTGAAAAATAAAATTTACAAAAATTCAAAAAGTGGTTATTACTATTCATAACGGCTAGTCTTAATAATATTTTAATATCATATCATTGTTTAGTGAAACATGGTATTGGGTACGATGCAAGCTACCGAGGAAGGCCGCGATTGCGTGTAAAGCAAGCCAAGCTAGAGTTGTGTGTAGTTATGGATTCCTTTAATTATTTATATAAAATAAAAACAAAATATTTCACATAAAAGTCTTGGGTGTTACATTCTACCCCCCTTAAAATGAATTTCTCCCTCAAAATTCGTCACTTTGTAAAAAACAGATGAGGATACCTCTCCCTCATCATATCCTCAAGATCCCATTTAGCTTCTTCTAATTGGTGGTTCCTGCATAAAACATTCACCAATCGAGTGGTCTTGTTTCGTAGGACTTTTTTGCTACGATCCAGAATCTCTATCGGTTGTTCTTCATAAGAAAGATCTTGCTCCAGCGGTACAACTTCTGAGCTAAGTACATGTGAAGGATCAGGTATGTACTTTCTCTGGAGAGATACATGGAACACATCGTGAACTTGAGATAGATTCGGTGGAAGCGCCAATCGGTAAGCTACCTTCCCAACACGATCTAGTATTTCAAAAGGACCGATATATCTAGGGCTCATCTTCCCCTTCTTTCCAAATCTAATGACTCTCTTCAAGGGAGATATCCATAAGAATAGTTTATCACCAACTTCAAACTCTAGGTCTTTTCTTCGGCTGTCGGCATAAATTTTCTGTCAACTCTAAGCTGCTCTTATGTGTTGTTGAATAGATCTGACCTTTTCTGCCATTTCATCAACGAGATCAGGTCTTAATAGCTTTCTTTCCCCAACTCCATCCCAGCAAGTTGGAGTCCTGCATTTATTTCCCTAGGGAGCTTCATAAGGATCCATCTGAATACTGGAGTGAAAGCTATTATTATAAGAAAATTCCACCAAAGATGGGTGTTGATCCCAACCACCTTTGAAATCAATAGAGCAAGCTCTCATCATATCTTCTAGAGTTTGAATTGTTCTCTCAGACTGACCGTATGTCTGAGGATGATAAGTAGTTCTGAAACTCAACTTTGTATCTACAGTATGCTGAAGACTTCGCCAGAACATCGAGGTAAATCTCAAATCCCGATCAGATATAATAGAAAGTGGTACTCCATGCAATCTTACCACTTCCTTTACATATATCCTGGCAAGCTGATCCAGAGAAGAAAACCTCTCTAATAGTAATGAAGTGTGAAGACTTTGTAAGACGATCAACTATTTAATTTATATTTCAATATTGATAATTGGATAGTCATTATTAGATTCATCCTACTAAAATTTATATTTAGTTACCAACTCGATTACCTTTGGTACCTTATTAGACATCATTATTGTAGGATATATGTTTTTTCTATTTATTTTACCCCTAATATGATGGAAAAGGACCGAGACAGAGCTCAGGGTATTCATCGTGATCGCTCATTGGAATTCATTGCATTTCAATTTTATTTTATAGTATTGTAAAGCATGTGTATTGTTTACTACTATCCATTATGTAAAATTACTATGAAATTAATGACCGTTTTTTATAAATTATCTTTGGTAACTTTTGTTACATTATTATCAATTATCATCAACAACATATCATTGTAATTTATGTATTATTGCTTCCCATTTTGATTTTTATTTACACTTTTGTACCACTGTGCATCTCTGATAAGAGGGTATACCCTCCACACAATCACCTCTTGAGACCCTCATGTCTAGTGGACAGCCTTTATCTAATGAGGATACACATTTGATGCTATGTGGAGACCAGTACGACAACAATTTTGTGGTGATCTTGGTTGGGACATTACAACATGTTTTAAAAATTTTAACTTAATTATTCATAAGAGTTTATTTATTTTATATAATGATAAATAGTTTGAAAATATTTTTTTACTATATTCATCTTATATTTATGTTTATTTTGCAAGATAACTTATGTATGGCAATATAATTGATGAATTAACTATTTATTTTATAAAAGGAAAATTTCTCCATTTTAATCTTGTGGTCTAGAAAAATAACCTCATATTACACTTGAACAAACCATAATAGGAGGGGGTGAAACAGTGGTACATTCTTGAGGTGGATCAACTGACATCGACTTCGATGAAATATAAATACAAGGATATTCTATTTTATTGAATTCCAAGGGATTCTTACATATAGATATTCTCATTGGTATTTCTAAATAGATAGACCATAGGATGCTACCATACTCACATGTTTTGATAAATGGGAGTTAATGTGATTGATCTTACAAATTATGTTCAGTTTTTCGACATTCTAAATCAATTATCATTTTTCATTTTATTTAAAAACATTTATTCTAAAACTAAAATTATAAATAATTTGTGTAATTAAAAATAGTTATATATAATAATGGTTATATTGACCAAAAATATATATCACTCAAATACTAAGAATCACTTTTCCGTTTATATCATATATAAACACCACAATTTTGAAAAGTAAACATATATTAAATTGCATAATCTTTGTATACACATCCCACGAAAATGTATATCATCCTCCCATATTTTCAATTTATTATTTATATTTTTGTACACAGATTGATATTTCTTTCTTAGTTAATACACATAGAGAATAAATTATTGTGTAAATTTTTCATTTTTTATATCATGAATATTTTTTTATAGATATTAATATCAAACAAAATATATCATAAAATATATTTGAATAATATTTTATTATTGTTTAGTACACTCAAAATAACAGATTAGTTAAAATATATGATATCAAAATTATTGAATGTAATTTTTTGAGCTACTATATTGAATATTGAGTACTGTAAAACTTTTTTTGATTTTTATTAATTTTTTTTATAGTGGCCATTTATTCATATATAAGAGAGGTTAATTCCAATAATCCCTGGTTAGAATACATTTTATATTCAATTTAACCTTATTAGATATTAAATTTTGTATAATTATATTTTCTATCATTAAGACCGTGGTTTCTGAAAGACAACTTATGTAATTTAAATTGATGATCTATAAGAAAATATTAATTGCCTAGCATCGCTATTTCCAAAATAATTATAATTTTTCCTTAACCCCCCTCTTACAATTTAAATATATCCAAAAAATATAATGAAAATAATATCATTATGATATTCAGATGTTAATATTTTAATGTTATATAAATTATTTATTCCACACAATTCACAAAGAAATAATATGTTTTATTAGAGAGATGAAAAGACTACCTCCACCACAAAGAGACATCTTCCATGTTTTCATATAGCTTATCATGGATAGTTTTAATGCTGTGATTGATGAATAAAATCTATATATATATATATATCATATAAATGACTTTAATATTTAAAATCATCATACATCTTAATTGCAACTCATTAATATGGAAACAAAAACGTTAATTGAGTATTTATTATAGATTTTCTTCTTAACAAATAAACATTATTGGGTTTTCAACATCATTTTAAATATTTATCCATACCATATAATATTTGATTTAAAAACCATAAAAATATCTATAACAGTATTATGTAATTATATTATAAAATTTCATTGCAATCTTCCCCCATTGAGATATAGGGTGTTAAATCTTTTTCTTGTTTTACATCCAACATCATTAATTCAATTAAATACATTGATGGATGACTATATGAGTATAAAAATCACATATAGTAAAAATTAAATATTATTTTTATTATTTTTATTTTGTTCTATATTTGTTATATCATGTATTTATCTTCATATAAAAATATCTTATTTTATCAGTAAAACTATGAAATAATTTAATACTAATTCAATTTTTACGCAATGATGCAAAAATAAAATATAAAAATTAAATTAATACAATCAAGAATTGTCTATAATAATTATAATTTTAATAATATGGTGTAAATAAATTATATAATAAATTTTGTTTCTTAATTTAAGGGAATTGTAAAATAAAAATGATGAATCTTATATATGGTAACTATTTTTGTATCAATCACTTTTGATTGTGACATGTATCAATGTTATACTACATTAATATTTTTTATATTCTATACAAATAACCTTTTATATATAATATCATACATTATTTTATATTTAAAAACCTAAATTTGGTTAATGATATTTCTTTTCTGGCTACTGTAGATTACTTCCCACAACAAATAGGATCATTTCCTAAATAAATCAATATTATGGAGTTATAATTATTCTCCTTGAGTTTTGTATTTTATTTTATGTTATATATAATTTTTTATCAAGGAAGAATTTTTTTTTCAAATATTCATTATTTATGTTTTCTCATACGTAGTGAAATAGCATTTATGATAAAAATAATTCTTATCCCCCCAGACAATATTATCCCATACATGCCTTGATATACCATTTGAACCGACGTTTTCAACTTAAATTGGAAAATGACCCATGTTATACATAATTTTAAAATCAGATTTTATTTATCAATTTTTAATACAAATATATCATTTTATGTGATGTCAGAATTAAAAAAAATGTGTTTTTAATACATTTAATGGGAACCTTCAGATTTCTAATTTCGTTGCTGGTATAACCTACATAGAATTATATCTTAACATGAATTGTTATTAAAAACTTGAATTTCTTAGTAGAAAAATATTATATTTTTATTTTTATTTAATTGTAAATTATAATATATTTCTTTTATAATATTACACTATTCTATTTTTTAAATTCATAACCTATATTCTTAATTTTTATTATTATTTCTCAATGATCATTCCCATGAATATTGTTGAATTTAATTTTAATGTCCAATAATTATGTTTATATTTGGAAAAAAATAAAATTTATTTATTTATTTATTTCAAGGAAATAATTAATATACTATTTACTTATGTATTTGTAATATATTGTAGACACCACTTATTTTTCATTGGTTTCTTATTCTAATCTAAATGTATTGATTTTAATCTTAATGTAGAAGACATTTTTGTGTACATATTATGATTATCATTATTCTGTTGGTGATATGAGAATTAATAACCCATTATGTTCATTGATTAATTGTTTCAATATTTATGATAATATATATCGATCAATATAAGTTAATATATGAATACTATGTTATGTGATAGGTGTACATTAAATTATACATCCCTATAATGTATTCAGTGTGTGATACTAACCCCTATTAGTGGTGTCTCAGGACACTTATGAGGTGACCATTTTCCATGATTTAATTTCATATATTATAGGTAATTTCATAGTGATTTTATGTTAGAAATTGATAAATTTGGAAGTAAATTAAGATGTTCATGTTTGGGGAATGCTATTCCCAAAACATGGACCCATCCCACTCACATATTTTAAACCCAAACTGAGAATATTCACATGTTCATTGTTTGTTTATTAAAATCGTGCTCCCATTTAAGAGAAATTATGCACCCCAAGAAGAGGTGATACTTCTGGGGAATGGTTTTTAAAATCATGCACCCCTTCCAAAAAAACCATGTAGACGATTTATATTATTCTATTTTTAAAAAAATTACATGAACACTCATTTTAAACCCAAATACGCACCAGCATGGTCATATCCTAATTCAATTAATTATAGAGGAACATATATGTACTCCAATCCCTCCTAAAAATAGATTATGGAAAATGGAAGGGAATATTGAAATCCTAAACCTCTCTATCTATTTACATTCGTCCAGTTTAGATCTCTTGTTATTTAGCACCTATTGATGTATAAAAGAAGGATGTTTATACAATTTGGAAATAGATATATAAATTTTTTTATATTGATTCATTCGGTCATGTATTTATGATTATGATCCAAATATTGTTCTTATACATAATTAATATGTTCGTCTTCAATTTGGGTATTTCTGTTCGAGAGAGTTATTTGTCAAATATTGAGATAGAGGGTATCTATTCACTTCCCAATTACATGATTTCAATTTCTAGTATGTAATTCTAGAATTTATTTAGATTATTATAAATTGAGTTTCTTATATTTAATTATTTAATCATTGTGTGGTAATTATTTTTGTGAATTTTGAAATTTGGAATATTGGGATTGTGAATTGGAAAAATTAATTATTGAATTAATTATAGAGTTATTGATATTGTTGAACATGATTAATTAATAGATTAATTAATTAATGGGAAAGGTCAGTATTATTAAATTTATTTATTTGCAACAATTTATATTTGAGTTAATTATAATGAGATTTAGATTATTTAAATTGAATGATAAATTAGTAATTTCATTACTAATATATTGGAGTTGATGAATTTGAATAAATAAATTAGGGAATATTTATTGGATACTATTGTGATTGTTAAATTGATTGAGATAAATAAATAGATATTTATTTATTTAATACAGTTGAGGTGATTAATTAATTATTGAATGAATTAATTTAATTTGTCTGAATAATTAGTTATTGAATTTATTAATGAAATTATGTGAATGTTTTATTATATAATTTGATTAATTAATTAGTGAATTAATTAATTAAATATTTTGATACACATGTGTTGAAATAATGAATGGTAAAAATGGAGCTTATATGTGAATTGATATTATGAATGGAAACAATAGAAATAATATGTTAACAGAAATGATGAATTTTTATAGTTGAATTCATATGTGAATGGAAATAATGAATGGAAACAATAACATTAAAATATGAATTGTAATGATTAATGATAGTAATGAAATTAATATGTTTAATGATATGATGGATGATAAAAATCGAATTTATATGTGTATTTAAATGATTAATTATAAAAATGGAATTCATATATGAATTGAAATAATGTATGCTAATAATTTATTTCATATGGGGATTGAGACGATGAATTGAAAAAATAGAACTCAAATATATGATATCACATATATATTGTTCAAAATCTATTTTGGGATGATGTAGGTATTAAGAGTGGTGTCCATTGGAAAATATTGGTGTTGTATGATTACATAAAGTGTAATTGAATAAATGTAAATTGTTTAATTTATTTCATGTATTTTTTTATTTAAAAATCATCATAATATTTTTTGTTTGGATATTATTTTATACGCCATTGTTGGGGGCCTACTAAATTTTACACAAAACATACCTATGATTCTCGATCGGTACTGAAATATATTTAATGATTATAAGATAGAATAAGATGAAACGCCATGTGTTAGATGTATGATATTGGTTGGATCATGGTTTAGTGAAGTGTGTGTGGTTCCGAAATCTTTTGAGATTTTTTAGTGTCTCTAAATTTTTGTATTAATTTTGAAACTTGGTATGTACATTAGCTCATCATATATATTATTTAGTTTTGATACTTTATTTACAGATTTATTCATCTTGAGATACATGAAATATTCATGTTTTGTTATTTCATTTGGTATATCAATATATTTACACTAAGGATCTATTTTTAGTAAGAGGATATAGTATCCCTATGATTGATATTAGACCCTCACATCTAGTCATAATATAATAGAATAAAGGGATTCATTAATAAGGACGGGTAGTGGTCTGGTTTTTGAATTATTTGTGTGGCACCTGGGTCAGGCCCATTCAACATTGAATTAGAAACGGATATTATCTTTGTTTCTTTTTAATTAATATTTGTAAAGGTAGACATCATACAAGAAAGTGTCAGATATTGGTCCTAATATTGTTCATTATAGAAGCTACCCAATGTTCATGGGGAATTAGAATTACCCAAAGAGGGATGATCGATTTCGATAACTGCAGTTATTGCTATATGTTATTTCAACTACAGTGATTGACTTTTTGTTTGTTATGATTGTTGTTTCTAATATTTTATGGCTTTTTATTTTGAAAATGTATGGAATGGTAGATAATTATTCATATATAAATATTGTAACTTGGGATTCTATTGTGAAATTCATCATTTTAGTCATGCAAGGTAAAATGTGTTTTGGGTATGTTGTTGAACGATAAATATTTTTTATTTAATGTTAAATTGATCTAAATATGCTTCCTAATAGGAATGATATAATTTACTAATGATACAAGATGTGAACAACAATTTTATAATTAGAAACATGAATATGTGAAGGATTTTACCCTCTGTAATCCTTTTTCATGATGTATGATCGTTATAAGTAGTTATAGTTCCTTGTCTTTGACAATTTGGACGACATTGAAAATGAATGTTTTGATATAGATAAATGATTTATTGGTTGATAATATAATAAGTATTTTGGATCACATTGATTGGTTATTACGAGGAAAACCATGGTCGATAGTGCATGTGGAAAAATAGTCTTGTGAAAGAGGAAACATGGGAGAGAGAAGATTACAAGCAAGATTAGTAACCAATTAATTTTTAAAATGATATTTTAGTGATTATTGGAACTATAATTTGAGGATGAGATATTATTATGTGGGGATATTATATGTTACCAACAATTTCTTGGGATGTGTCATGATTTTTTCTATGTACACTTTATCATTATTTTGAGTACATTTAGATTGGATTATTTCTTGCTAAGTGATTGGGCGAAATTGAGAAATTTTGAAGGAAATAGGCCAGTGTGTGGTTGGCACATGAATTTCTTAAACACTGTACCCAATAACAATGATTCCATACAAAATCAAAAAAAAGGGTATTCCCATGGATGCATCATAGTTTCTCTAGTGATACTCACCTTAATGGGAAAACATGCAGCCCAACAGAAGGGGTGGATGGTTAAGGCACATAGTTTTGAAAACTGTGTTCCCCTGACTATAAAACCATCATCATGAATAAAATTAAACCTATATTTTGTTGAAAATTTTTATGAAACATCATTTAAACCAATAATAGACTTCATATAACACAAAACATAATTTTATAAATTATAGAAGATCATGAATGGTTTCTAAGCCATCCCAATCTAGGATCTTAGTGAATTGAAAGTCAGATTGATTATCGGTACCAAAATGGGTATCTACTTTGTTCCTAATTTGATCTCTTTATCTCTATATCCCCCACCAGTTCCAAGATTGATCATGTGTTTTTATCTTATATTGGATAAATATCTAGATCTTGGATGGTAAGATAATCATTCATATGATCTTGTATTTAGGATACGTATCTAAATACCTTTCTTTTTCATGATAGTGGTTCTTCCACCTCAATTTATTGATTTTTGTTGGCAATCAGTCTTCATCTATTTTGATGTAGGTGGCCTATATTCAAATCCCAATGTCCTGATTGAAATTATTTGTATTTAATTTACAAATTTATATTATATTATTCTAAATTGAGTTTCATTAATTGAATTCATTATTTTTGGTTGAATAATAAATTGATGGAAGTATGAAATGGTGAATATTTAGGTTATGAATTGGAATAATTAATTATCCAATTTTTGATGTATTAAATTATTTTTTAACCTTATTTACTAGTTGTTGAATTAATTAAATAGAGTGGTTGGGATTCAAAAAAATTTTTATAGAGTAACTAATTATTAATTTTTTAATGGGGAGTTTTAAAATATTGAAATTTAATACATATTTTCTTATTAATAATTGTTATATATAAATTGAGGAATTTGAATAATTAATTATTTAAATAATAATTATAAATTATTGTTATTGAGAAATTTTTAGAGATTATTAATAAAACATTTAATTAATTAATTCTATTGAGTTAATCAATGAATTAATGGATTAAATAATGTAATTAATTTAATTAATTATTTGATGAAATAATTATTATAAAAATATGAAAATGAAATTGGTAAATTTGATGAAATAATATGTGAATTAATTAATATTATATTTTTATATTTTTGAATAGATATTTTGAATGGTAAAAATGGAATTTATATGTGAATTGAAATTATGAATGGTAACAATGGCATAATTATGTTAATTGGAGTTATTATTTTAACAATTGCATTCATATGTGATTAAAAATGATGAATGGTATCAATGGAAGTCATGTTTGAATTAAAATTAAGAATGTTATCAAATAAATTCCTATGTGAATTAAATTATCAATGGATAAAATGTCATTCATATGTGAATATAAATGAAGAATTTCAAAAATTGAATTCATATGTGAAGATAATTGAGGAATTGTGAAAATGGAATTCAAATGTGAATTGATATTATTAATTGTTAAAATAGAATGTATATATATGGTTTCCCTTCTGGATAGTTTAGATTATATATTTGGAAAAAGAAGTTATTTTTTTCGAATTTATTTTGTAACCCATGGTTGTTATCATGATAAATAAATAGACATTTAACAAATTATTATTATTTACTTATTTTTTGTATTTTATTATTGATATAACTACATTCAAATTTATGACTAAATATTGATTTAGATTACATTTGTGGGGGCCTATTTATTTGTACTCAAACCTAACATGTGCTACCTAATCAATACCTAATAAAACAACACGTCTGTAGGAAAAGATAATGTTAATGGGACAATGTTATATAGATGATTTGGGATAGATAATGGATTAGGGAACCGTTCATTATTTCAAACCTTCTTTTGAATTTTTTGTGTAATTATTTGGGATATAATTTTGAAAATTGGAATTTAAATTAGCATGATATATATACAATTTATTTTTTATATTGTATTTCTTATTTTTTTCTTCTTTGATAATGGTAATATTGTTGTAATGTTATGTTGTTTGGTAATTTTTTTATTTATTATATGGTTTTAGTTTATTAAAGATGGCATAATCTATCCATGATCGATATGGGACACTAGATTCAAGTTGTTAGCCTCTTGTATACTTATTGTCATGCATGATTTCTCATAGTTTTATGCATTGGAGACCTAGTGGGTGGAACCTATTTCTTAAAAATTTATTAGGAAAAGTATTATTTCACATAGTATATAATATATGGGATTTGAGATAGAATTTAATATACAATAGAAAATTTATACTTCCGATGTGGTCATGTAGGTTGATAGCAATACGACATTTGAAAATTTTTTAATATGATTATTGGAATAAGAAATGAAAAAAATCTAACATGGGAAACAATAGACTATGATTGTCTTATAAGTGATACATGAAATATTATTTAATGGAATTTTCAATGTTTTTCGAAAATTTTACAAAGTTCACAGATCATATGATATCATTTATACACATCACGTTTCCATGGTTATGAACATCTTCATTGTATAATTTAATATTTATGATATATTTTATTTTCATTTTCATTTGTTTCATTCTCATACATATAATTCTATCCAATGATCATTTATTGTTATCTATTATGATTAAACAAACTGTCCTTTTTATCTCAACCTATAGTTATATATTCCTTCCAAGATTCTGTAAATAATTATAACTTATTCGAAGTATTGAAAGGTCGTACAATGGATTGAAAAAAGAATATGTTTAAATGTTATGTAAAATAGGTTTCAAACGTAGAATGTCCTCAATGCCATTAAAACTTATGTTCATGAGGCTATGCTAGTTTTCATTTCAGATGTAATTTACATGTCATATTAATGGTTTAGAATAATTTTTTTTAGGATAAATTCATGTAATTATACTACAAGATATTTTTTATGTTAGAAATTAACAAATATGTGAGAACATACCAATGTTATGATTTAGTGACTATTAATTCCTAATAATATGTTGGACAACATAACATTTTACTTTTTTATTATACTTTTTATTAATTAATTGAAATATGATGTATATGTGTAATCATTAATATTTTAAAAGTCCTATAAATATTTTCTGTATAAAAATATATTTCTCCCTTGACTATCATACTAAACTGTATGTCTATTATATGAATCGACTTAATGGGGAACCACTATCGATTATTTCTAAAACAAGTAATCGATTAAATTATATAGTTAGGATTATCCATTAAATGGATATGATTTGTAATGTAAACTATAGAACAACCTATAGTTTCTATACTAATGATAATTTTGATATGGAAATTAATCCACTAGTGTACATGTTAAGGGTTTTGTTAATGTGAGATTAAAAAGAGTAGGCACCGACTTATTCCCCTTATTAGATTCTCATATAGAGGTGGTTTTGTTTAATTTATTGAAATAGATACTTATGATTCATACTATATTAGTAGACTTATAACCTCAATATGTTGCTTTATTGTTTTACAAGTAAAACAATAATTACTAAATAATGAGAGAGAATAAATGGAAAATATGAATTTGATCCAATAACATATCAACACTATATAGAGTTTGTTTCTTTTTTTGAAAATCGAATTGTGGATTAATAGTTTCATGTTTTTTATATTATATTCCCGAAAATAACACCACAAAAGGGGAAACAAAAGACATAAATAATGGAAAAATTGGAAATGGTAAATTGGACCTTTTGAGATTCAAATGTCAGTTAGAGAAGTTTACATCAATCTATTATTACACCCAAATATTTCCAATATTCATGATGTATTCCAAATGTATCAATTATAATTTTATATGTCATACACAAAAAATATAACAAAAACATAAAAAATATTTCTTGAAAAATAACATTATATGAAACCAATATTGATTATTTATGGAATAGAAAAACATTTATGGAGAAATAAAACCTAACTCATGAACATCAGGAGATAGAAAATGTTATAATTACAATGTTATGAGACAAAATGAGTGATGGAGGAAAAATAAACTGATTTTGATGAAGAAAAAACTCCATATATGAAATATATTAAGGAGGAAAATAAATAAAGAATTATAAACTCCATTATGTTTAAAAAAACTCTTATTTTTAAATGTCTATTATAATGATAGCATTGAAATAATAATAAATTTTATCATAACATTACATATCACGAATTAAATATATTTATGAAACATTTATATAATACTATGATATTAATAAAAAACAAAAAATTAAATCACTAATGTAAAATAAAAATTATTGAATTATAAAATATAGATCACTCAAGGTATAAATATAGTAAAAAGAAATAGAATAGCTTTAAATATTAGGAGAATTATATGGTGTAAGATCTCAGATCATCATTTTTTGTATCGATCATTATTTCGAATTATTATAGAGGAAAAGGAATGAATTTTGAATTTCTATATGTACACACCATGTAATTTTGATCACATGGAATTTTCTAGGTTTATGTGTGTTTTCGTGTACTGCCAGTGAAACAAAAAAGTACATGGTCGTGTAGGTTACCTTGAAGACAACCTAATGTGGGATCTAGTTGAGGCTAGTACATGGCATGTACATTAAATAAACATGCCATGTACATTTATTTTCAATTGATTAATCAGTAAGAGGTCTTATATTATCTCTATTAAATTCTTCCTGGACGTTTGTTTTATATGGGAGAGAGAAGAATGGTCGCAGATATTTGATAAACTCTTGTTTTTTTTCATTGGAGCATTGATTGAGATGCCTCTGTGGGTATTGGATTCCCACCAGTGATTTCACTCATTCTCTATTGCCAATATTTCTGATTTCCACTCTTTCATTAGTTATTCAGGGATGATAATATTTTCTCTTTTCGTAGATATACATCATTCTAGGACAATTCAGGGGCCGAAATTCATTTTCTTATATCATACGAAATATTAGTATGTGGTTTGTGCCTTTCTATGATATTATATGGATAATATATTCTAAAATTATTCAATACCATTGTATAGGGTATTGCATGTTTTGGAATTTAACCCACTATAAGACATGTTACGGTGTGTTTGATTTGGAAATGGGATATTTCATTATGTTTCATGGTTTATAACTTTATTTTGGGTGTATATTCCCATGTTTTATTCGTTATGACTATTGCGTCTAGAATTCCTGTTAGGATTGCATTTTTTTCCCGCATCACATTTTGTTTAGATGGAGTTACCATTAATTTTAGATTCAAGTGTTTCACAATTTGAACGAATGGAGAATGGGAATTGACTGTGAGATCATACTATGGTAGGGTCAGTTATGTATAAATTTTTCTTTTGATGACCTATAGGTATTTACTTTGAGAGCTGTCGGGTGCTCATTGATCAGAGAATATAGACAAAAAGAGCTTCCAAGTGGGTCATTATTAAATGAATGTTTGTCTCCAGGGAATTGAAAATGTGTGATTCCATGGGTAATTATATTTGTTTTCTTCTATGTAGAATGGGGGGTATTGACCGTGATAGCTACCATAGTGGTTGTTTGTAAATTATTAGTGATATATGGTTCCATGAGAATATTCTTTATGAGCATTCCCCATGGGTCATTTTTTATTGAGATTATGTTTTGTTAAACCAGAGGGATTTCATTGTGATATTTTTTCAATAGAGATTCATTGGAATCATTTTTTAAGAACCCGGTTTTCGCTGTGAAAGACTATGAAATATTCTTGATGATATTCCAGAGCAGCGCCTTCAGACAGTGTGCAATCACGAGTCTCAGAGTGGCCGGAATTAAATTTTTAGTGTGGTCACACTAGAAATGCCAAATAAATGAAACAACTCCTAAACGGTGATCTGGGTCGGAGATCCGAGTGTACAAATGGGTCTGGAATGGGTTTTTTACTCTAGGAACGACAAAAAACATGACGGTGCGGGGCGTTTGGACCCCTCGCCCGCTTTTGGAACATTAAACGGATTAATTAAATAATTAATTTATTCGTTTAAGGTTGAACTCAAGTATCTCTTAAACAGAGGCTCGAAATAAAAAACCGAAGCCACCGTTGAGTTCGGAGTGTGCCGTTTACTCTAGGAGGGCTGTAAGTTTCACGGGCACGGGCCGTATGGAAAAATGGCCCTAGGGGCATTTTTGTAATTTAGCAGCCTCGGGTGCTATGTTTAATAACGTTTGAACAGTGTCTCGAATAAAAATTCTGAGACCTCTTTTGTTCTTGGGGGGTGGTGTTTACCCTAGGGGAAGCTTAATCTAGATCGCTCCAGATGGTTTGGACACAAGTGTTTTGGGGTTCTGGACTATTAATTAAATAGTTTATTTATTTAAACTCTCCCCTTCTCCCCTTCCTCCCCATTGAACCCCCTGATAAAACCCCTCCACTCTCCTCCTCCATCTCCAGTGAGGCGACTCCAGTGAGGTGCAGCGATGCCAGCGGATCGACGCGAAGCTCCGGGCGAAGCCCAACGAGGTAGGAGGTTTCGTTGCATTTTCATTTCTGAACCACCCTTTGAATTCAATTTTATGCGTAGTTTTGAATATTAATCTTCAGAAAACACCCATAGATGTGTAGTACATTTTATGTTCTCCCAATCGCTTCTCTCAGATTGAAAATCCATGTTTTGAGATAATCGCAATCACCCGTCGATGTTTGCGGGTTTTGGGGTTTGCGGCGGCAGTGCGGGGGTCCGGGGAGGTCCGGTGCGGCGGCAGCGACAGCGGGCTTTGGGGGAGACGGCTAGTGGCAGCAGGCACTGGGGGTGTCCGCGGGCGCCTGCAGGTGTCACGGCGTGAGGCATTGGATGCACTTCAGGAGGAGGACGGGCCCTAGGCGGAGCACCACAGTGAGGCGGCAGTCGCCACGGAGCGGCGACCGCGGGGTCGCAGCGCGCGACCCCCGTGCGACGACAAAGACCCGCGCCACGTGTTTCTTAATGCGGCTTCCGCGACCGGCCCTCGTGGCTGGTCTGCGATTGGACCGCGAGTCCACGGCCAGCACACACAGCTAAGCCACGGGCTGGCCCAGGTTGGGCGGACCGACCGGTCCAGGCTGGTCCAGACATAGAGGCCTTCCCCCTCAATTTTCAGACACCCGTAGTTTCTGCTAAGGGTGTCCATTTTGAGTGACATCTACGGAAGTGGAACTGTATCGATGAGGAAGAATTTTGGAGATGGTTTTACGAATTTTTGATTCCCGAAACGAGGGGCTTCGGTGGTGCGACAAGTACGTCGAGGGGATTGTCGTTTTTTCGGGGGAACTTCTTTTGGACGGCACGGACGCGTCAAACGTCCGATTAAAGCACTGTCAGTGGCATTGGGACCCTGACACCGAGGAGAAGCCTTCGAGGGTGGTTTCAGGCGTTGAGGCCGATGTTGAGGTGCGAGCCCCATGACCCGTATTTTGAGCTGCGTGTAGCGTTTCACGACTTTTTTCATCCGGCATCTGATCGGGGCATGGGAGCAGTCGTTTCTGAATGTTTTTCCTATGGGATTGCAATGGTGAAATCTGCCCGCTCTAATTCGGCATGAGGGTGTGAGGCCCACGAGGGGAGTTTGGGTGTCGATGTTGATTTTCCATCTTTACCACCCTGCGAACATTTTTGACAAGTGAATAGTCCATCTTTTGTGCTTTTTTGAGAGGATCGCAATGGTGCGATCCATTTGTTGAGTTTCGAGACCAGGATGTGGGTCCCACGTGGCACCACTCATGTGTCGTGCACCTGAATGCATCTTTTCTCTAGATATCCATTGCACTCAAGTGAGTTGTGCTTTTGACGTGTTTTCCCAAGAGGATCGCAATGGTGCGATGAACCCGACTGTTTTTGGGGTCGAGGCTCAGGATCACGGGATGTCGTTCGGGCGTGAGGTAGTGTTGGTGAATTTTCCATCGAATATCTGTTTGGGGCGAGTATGTAGGCGATCTCGCGTGTTTTTTCAGAAGGAATACAATGATGCGATCCTTTTGGCGGTGTAGAGCGTCTTGTGTGATCTTATTAAATGAGGAACATGAAAGGTGCTTCGGTGATGGTTCATCCAACTTTGTTTATATCACACCCTTGGCGTGTGATCGCGCACTCTTTGGAGAGTGATGTAAATGATTCACAAGATGTGGTTGGCAATGCCTGGGCCTTTGAGGTGGAGTTGTTACGTTACACCTTCACGTTGACGTTGGGGTGCCGTGTTCACGATATCCCTTGAGTTGGAACGTGTTATACTCTAGGAGTATACGGAAGCGCTTTGAGGTACATGTGGTTGTTTGTACCTGAGAAAGTTTGTTCGTTTGGTTGGTGTTGACTTGGGGCCACACATCGGGTGGGCCCCATGTGTGTGTCTTGCTCTGATTTGCTTGCTTTGACCTCTCGCAACGTAGAGGGTCCCTCGGGTCTCTTTTGTCGATCAGCGGGGTTGAGTTTTTCCCCTGGCTCTGTGCTCGGTGGTTTAGATCAGCAGGGTTGAGTGTTTTTAACTGGTCTTGTTCCAGATTCATGTAGTTACACGATACCCACTCTATGTTCAGTTGTCCATTGTTGTACCCCCCAGTGGTGATGGCCAGAGCAGTTATGAGTTTTACCCTCCAGTGGGGCTATGCAGTGACTTACCTATTGGCTTCTAGGGTCTACCCTCCAGTAGAGACTGGGCAGTTGGTCACCAGATGCTCTTAGGGTCCACCCTCCAGCAGAGACTGGGCAGTGGGTCACTCGACGCACTTAGGGTCAACCCTCCAGCAGAGAGTGGGCAGTGGGTCACCCGACGACCTCTTAGGGTCTACCCTCCAACAGGGCTGGGCAGTGGGTCGCCTACCATCTAGTCCCAGGTCTACCCTCCAGCAAGGTCGGGTTGTTGGTCATCTGTCAACTTATTTCCGGTCTACCCTCCAGTGGGGCTAGGCAGTGGGTTGTCTGATGATGTATTATGGTTTACCCTCCAGCAGGGCTGGGCAGTGGGTTACGCAGTATCTTATTATGGTATTCCATCCAGCGGGGCTGGGCAGTGGTTTTCCTGATGATGTGTTAGGTTTTTCCCTCCAGCAGGGCTGAGGAGTGGGTCACCCGATATCTAGTTATGAATTACCCTCCAGCAGGGCTGGGCAGTGGGAAACCTGTTGAAATTCTAGACACAGTCATTTCTACTAGGCTAGTCTATGGATTTCCTCCATGACTACCAGAGTGGGACCCTTGGTTGTACGGGTCGGTGATGGAATGACTTTGACATTGAGGAGACCTCTCTACTGGAGGGCAATGATGAGGTGTGGTTTGACTTTCCCTAGATATCTCAAGTACGAGGGGCACTTTACCCACTGAGATGCATTCTTGTGACGCGACCTAAAACTGTGCGGGCGAGTCAGTGCTGCCCAAAGCGGATAGTGTCAACGTGTGGTGATTGAGCCCCTTGGCTGGCGGTTTAGGGCAGACAAATGGGATTTTAGGTATCGATGGTGTTTTCTTCTGGGAATGTTGGATACTCTTGTCTTGGGCTGAGCTACGGGATGTAGATCCCCTTACAACCTTGTTTGGGGTTCTTGATGGAGCATATGTATCTTGTATATACCTTGTTCTGGTACCCACTTCTTGGGTTTGGTTACTCTCCTTCCAGGTGAGTTGAAGACACGCAGGGTATGCCACATGCCTTCCGTTTCTAGTTTCTCGTGGGTGGATGAGTCTACTCTTCTGCTAACGGTAGCGAATAATCTACGAGAAGTTAATCTTCTCACCATTTCCAGGTCCTGGTGTCTGGACGAGTCTACCTCCTTTCTCTTGTTGTTGAGATGGACTCTTTATTGTACTCCTTACTTCCCTTTCGGTTGTACTCCTTTACTATGACATGTTCACTCTATTGCTCACCCTTCGGTACATCCTTTGTTGCTCCCTCGAGCCTTCGGGGTATCCTACTGAGTATTTTTATACTTACCCATGCTTGTGCTTTTCCCTCACTTGGTGTGCCCTTGCAGACGATGGACACGTTGGTCGTGACTTCAGTAGAGCATAGGAGTTCGGCAGCTTGGACCGCGTGTGGTGGTCGTAGTCGGGTTCCAGGTGGGGAACCCTTCCAGTTGTTTGTTTTGTTTACCTATTGTAGGGTTGTGGCACTTTTCTAGTTGGGAACCTGTTTTTCCCCTTTTTCCTTTTCAGCACTTTACTTGTACTTCTTATAGGTCGATGAACATTTGTGGTATATATATCACAGTTTTTTTTTACTCGGCTTGTTCATTCTTTTACTGTGCACGTTTGCATTGAGTGTGTTGCGTGTGTGTGTACAGGTGCTTAGGCAAAGGCCTTTCCGAGTTGTTGAGCCTTTGGCGCTAGTCGCCAGCCCCTGGCCTATGGAGGCGGGCTTGGGGTAGTTGTGGCTCGAGCCCGGGTAGGGTCGGGTTGTGAAAAAGTGGTATCAGAGGTGATTCGTTCCTTGGGACGTTGTTCAGACATCCCTAAAATAAATGGAATTTGTTGGTATTTAGGGAAACAATCTTAATGAGTCTCGAGAGCAGCTCTTAGGCAAGGGAGTCCAGTGATGGTGTGGAGGTCGATGTATCCATTCATCAGGACTATGAGGACCTCCTTGTCGACCCATCATGCTGAGACACTTGTTGCAGGGAAAAACTTGTTTGTGCATCACATATGATTGAGTCTTTAACTGTCCTTATTGAGTAAGCTCCCCATTGATTTGGTTGGTATATACATTATGCTCATCTAACCGTGGCACACCTTGATAATATTCAGGATGTCTCCGCGAAGACAACCAACCAGGATACCATCTTTAGTTCTTGATGACAACCCTGTGGGCTATGAGGCCACAGTCCAGGACCCATAATGCAAGACCATTTCTCCGGGTGGGCTGGTAGCAACACCCCCACCTATTGAGCAGCAGGCAGTTTCAGCGTAGCAGGCTGAGCTTGAGAGTAGGTTGAGCGCACACCGTGAGTTCTAGCGGTAGAGACCGCTGATGTTCAGTGGTGTGCCCGACCCTCAGGCAGTAGAGGGTCGGCTAGAGGCAGTGGTTAGCCTTTTCAGGCTTGTGCAGATGCTGACAGATCAGAGAGTGGCTTTGGCAGCCAACCTTTTTCTTGGCTTAGCTTAGCGTTCGTGAAGTCTTGTGACTCGGTTTCTTGACGAGTCATCGCTTTCATGGGGCGACTTTCGGTTGTTGTTCCATGAGGTGTTTTTCCCTTACTGCTTGTGCTCCGTTCGGATTCAAGAGCTCCTGCAGTTTCAGTAGGGAGGGATGAAAGTGGCTGAGTATGCGGCTAGTTTTGCAGAACGTGCATGCTTTAACCTGGACTTGGTCCGTGACGACAACATCCAATCGTTGAAGATTGAGTAGGGTCTCCGCCGAGAGATCCGTGCTGTCAAAGTACCCTTGGGAATTTCCACATATGTCTTGGTGCTAGAGCAGGCGTTGGTGATAGATAGAATCCTATCATGTTTTGTGGTTGGTAGTGGTTGTGAGCATGATGGAACTGATACGTCTGCCGTAGCTAGACAGTCGCCAGATGACAGAACCTCAAGGGAGGTGGCCTTCCCACTATCGGTTTCATAGACGTGGTCGTATACCATTGTGGCAAAAGGCGCAGGGCCTCAACTAAGGATACCCTTCCGTTAGTGGATCTCAGGCCGTGGTCGTACACCACAGTGGTGTCGGAGGGCACCAGGGGAGCCCAGAGAGCACCAGTGTTATACTTGTGACGGGTGAGGTCACTTGGCACGAGACTGTCCGACCCGAGTTGCTGAGAACTTTGTGCAGGCAGCAGGCGCACCACCACGGCAGAGGCAGCGCTGTGAACGGAGTAGTACCCAAAGAGGTGGTGCTAGTAGATGAGGGTGAGAAGATGGAAGTGGTGGAAGACCATACGAGGTCTTCCCATCACCATTGGGTGGTCCACGTCAAGCTCCGATATCCAACAGTTGGGACCACGGACAGCCGCAGACTATGGATGTCTACGATCCTGCAAAGCATGAGGTGATAAGAGGTGTGCTCCCCATCTCTTCTACTTTTTACAGTATAATTTTTAGACTCAGATTGCATGAGTTTTTACCAGGGTGGCATGGGGCGTTGGTTTAACCCTGTGTTTCTAAGGTAAATGGTGTGAGACCTTCTTCTTTAGTCGATGGCGTTGACTCCATCGCTCCCCGAGCGTGTAAGAGAGTCTTGGCAGTGGGACATCGGCTGTGGAATATTTTGTGACCAGATATCCTTGGGTGTTCCACAATATTGATATTCTGGAGGAGGGAATCACCGGGCCATGTTCAATGTGCGAGTGGTGATTCTAGTTGCAGCATGCGATGTTGGGGATCGGTCGGGGAGGTGAGTTAACCCCAAGGGCCTTCGGGTCATTTGACCCCGTGTGAACGGATGGCGAGGTTGACTACTGCATTTCCCTAATCCCAATGTCTAGAGTGGGTGAAAGACATCGGAAAGGGATGACCTCGCGTGAACAGATCAATCCTTTGGTCTGTGTGCTGTGGCACAGAGCTCTGCGAATGTTCTTCTAGGAACGGAAGAGCCAGGTGTGGGCTTAGTAACCCGTGTTTCTCCCAAGTTTTTCTTTTCGGGGACGAAAATCTTGAAGGATGGAATGATTTAATAACTCAGTTTTTGCTGTGAATGTCTTTGGAATACTTTGATGATATTCCAAAGCAGCGACTTCAGACGGCGTGCGATCCCGAGCCCCGGAGTGGCCGGAATTAAATTTTCAGTGCGTTCACACTGGAAACGCAAAATAAATTAGATAACACCTAAACAGTGATCCGTATCAGAGATCTAAGTGTACAGATGGGTCGAGAATGTGATGTTTACTCTAGGAACGACATAAAACTTGTCGGCGCGGGACGTTTCGACCCGTCACCCACTTCTGGAACGTTAATCAGATTAATTAAATAATTAATTTATTCGTTTAATGTTTAACAGAAGTATCACTTAAACAGAGGCTCGGATTGGAAAACTGAGGGCTCCGTTTAGTTCAGAATGTTCCGTTTACCCTTGGAGGGGTGTAAATTTCGCGGGCGAGGGCCGTTTGCAAAAAATGGCCCCAGGGGCATTTTCGTAATTTAGCGGCCTCATGCGCTATGTTTAATAACTTTTGAATGGGGTCTCAGATTGAAATTATGAGACAGCCGTTGTTCTCGGGAGGTGGTGTTTACCCTAGGGGGAGCTTAATCTTGACCGCGCTAGAAGGTTTGGACGCGGTTGTTTTGGGGGGCGGGACTATTAATTAAAGAGCTTATTTATTTAAACACTCCCCTCCTCCCCTTCCTCCCCATTGAACCCCGTTACGAAACCCCTCCCCTCTCCTCCTCCATCTCCGATGAGGCGACTTCGGTGAGGTGGGGTGATGCCGGCAGATCGACGTGAAGCTCCGGGTGAAGCCCAGCGAGGTAGGAGGTTTCGTTGCGTTTTCATTTCCAAACCACCCTTTAAATTCAATATTATTCGTCGATTTGAATCTTAATCATCAAAAAATGCTCGTAGATGCATATTATGTTTTTTTTTCTTCCCATCTCTTCTCTCTGATCAAATATCTGATTTCGGAGATGATCGCAAACACCCGCTGAAGTTTGTGGGTTTTGGGGTTTTGTGGCGGCAGGGTGGTGGTCCGGGGAGCTCGGCTGCGACGGCAGTGGAAGAGGGCACTGGGGGCGACGAAAAGCGGCAGAAGGCGCTGGGGGTGTCTGTGGGCGCCTGCGGGTGTCACGGCGTGAGGTAGAGGATGCGCATCAGGAGGAGGCAGAGCCTCAGGCGGAGCGCCACGACGAGGCGACGGTCGCTAGGGAGCGGCGACCGCGGGGTCACGATGCGCGACCACCATGCGGCAAAAAAGACCCATGCTACGCTGGTCTTCAGGTTGCTGCCGCAACCGGCCCTCGTTACAGGTCTGCGCGTGGACCGCGAGTCCGTGGCTGGCCCACACGGCTAAGCCGCGGGACGGTCTAGGCCGGTCCATCCCTAGAGGCCTTGCCCACTTGATTTTCGGACACCCATAGTTTCCGCTACGTGTGTCCGTATTGAGTGTTGTCTACGGCGGTGGAACCGTATCGACGAGTAGGACTTTTTGAAAAGGTTTTGCGAATATTTTATTCCCGAAACGAGGGGCTTCGGTGGCGTGATACGTACATCGAGGGGATTGTCGTTTTTCCAGGGGAACTTGTTTTGGACGGCGCGTATGCGTCCAACATTCGATTTAAGTGCCGTCAGTGGCATTGGGACCCTGACACCAGGGTGGAGATTTCTAGGGTGGCTTCTGGAATTGAGGTCGATGGTGAGGCACGGGCCCTACGACCCATCTATTGAGCTGCGTGCAGCGTTTCACGACATTTTTCATCGGGCGTCTGATCGGGGCATGCCAGCAGTCATTTCTGGATGTTTTTATGAGGGGATTGCAATGGTGAAATCTGCCCGCTCTAATTCGGCACGAGTGTGCGGGGCCCAAGAGGGCTGTTTGGGCGTCGATGGTGATTTTCCATCTTTGTCATCGGGCGACCGTTTTGGACAAGTGAATAGTACATCTTGTCTGCTTTTTCGAGAGGATCGAAACCGTGCAATCCGTTCGTTGAGTTTGGGGACCGAGATGTGGTTCCGAAATGGAACCACTCATGTGTGGTGCGCTGGAATGCATCTTTTTCTCTGGATATCTATTGAACTCATGTGAGTTGTGCTTTTGACATGTTTTTCCGAGGGGATCTCATTGGTGCGATGCACACGACTGTTTTCAGGGCCGATGCTCGGGATAATAGGACGCCGTTCGGGCATGAGGCAGTGTTGGTGACTTTTCCATCGGATATATGTTTGAGGAGAGTAAGTAGTCGATCTCGCGTGTTTTTCCATGAGGATTACAACGGTGCGATCCGTTTAGCAGTGCAGAGACTCTTGAGAGATCTTATTAAATGTGGAACATGAAAGCTGCTCTAGTGATGGTTCATCCCACCTTGTTTATAGAGGTCCCTTGGCGTGTGATTGCACACTCATGTGATAGTGATGGAAATGATTCACCAGATGCGGTTGGTCGTGCCTAGGCCTTTGAGGTGGAGTTGTTACGTTACACCTTTGCATGGATGTTGGGGTACCGTGTGCATGATAGCCCTTTTGTTGGAACGTGGTATACTTTGGGAGTATACGAGATCGCCTGGAGGTACATGTGTTTGTTTGTACCTGTGAACATTTGTATGTTCGGTTGGGGTTTAATTTAGTCCACACCTCATATGGGCCCCATGTACGTTCCATCCTCTTCATTGAGTTCTTTGACCTCTCGCGATGTAGAGGGTCCCTCGGGTCTCGTTTGTCGACCCGCGGGGTTGTGTTTTTTCCCAGGCTCTGTACTCGGTAGTTTAGATCAGCAGGGTTTAGTGTTTTTCCTGGGTCTTGTTCCGGAGTCAGGTGGTTGCATGATACACACTTCGTGTTCGGTTGGCCAGTGTTGAACCCCCTAGTATAGATGGCCAGAGCAGTTCTGAGTTTTACCCTATAGTTGGGCTAGGCAGTGGGTTACTCATCAGCTTCTAGGTTCTACCCACCATTAGAGACTGGGCGGTGGGTCAACCGATGCTCTTAGGGTCTACCCCCTAGTAGGGACTGGGCAGTGGGTCACATGAGGCTCTTAGGGTCTACCCTCTAGTAGAGACTGGGAAGTGGGTCACCCGACGCACTTAGGGTCTACCCTCCAGCATAGACTGGGCAGTGGGTCACACGACGACCTCTTAGGGTCTACCCTCCAGCAGGGCTGGGCAGTGGGTCTCCCATCGTCTAGTCCCAGGTCTACCCTCCAGCAAGGCTGGGCAGTGGGTCTCCTATCGACTTATTTGAGGTCTACCCTCCAGTGGGGCATGGTAGTGGGTCACCGGATAATGTATTATGGTTTACCCTCCAGAAGAGTAGGGAATTGGGTCACCCAGTGTCTTATTATGGTTTACCCTCCAGCGGGGCTAGTCATTGTGTTTACTGATGATGTATTAGGGTTTACCGTCCAGAAGGGCTGGGCAGTGGGTCACCCAATATCTAGTTATGAATTACCCTCCAGCAGGGCTAGGCAGTGGGACACCTTCTGGAATTACAGACTCAGTCCTTTCTATTAGGCTAGTCTCTGGCTTTCCTCCATGACCACCAGAGTAGGACCCTTGGTTGTACGGGTCGGTGATGGAACGGATTTGACTTTGAGGAGACCTCTCGACTACAGGAATTTGAAGAGGTGTGGTGTGACTTTCCCTAGAACTCTCAAGTACAAGGGGCAATTTCCCCACCGAGACGCGTTCTTGTGATGCGATCTAAAACCGTGTGGGCGAGTCAGTACCGACCAAAGTGGATAGTGTCAAGGTGTGGTGATTGAGCCCCTTGTCTTGCGGATCGGGGCAGGCATACGGGATGCTGGGTATCGATGATGTCTTCTTCTGGGACTGTTGGCTACAATTTTCTTGGGCTGAGCTATGGGATGGAGATCCCCTTACGATCTTGTTTGGGATTCTTGATTGAGCATATGTATCATGTATATACCTTGTTCTGGTACCCATTTCGTGGGATTGTTTACTCTCCTTCCAGGTGAGGTGAAGACATCCGGGGTATGCCACGTGCTTTCCATGTCTAGCTTCTCGTGGTTGGACGAGTATACTCACCTACTAACACTAGCGAAGACTCGATAGGAAGTTCATCTTCTCACTGTTTCTAGCTCCTGGTGTCTGGACGAGTCTACCTCCTTTCTCTTGTAGGGTTGAGCTGGACTCTTTACTGTACTCGTTGCTGCCCTTTCAGTTGTGCTCCTTTACTTTTCCCTGTTCACTCTACTGCTTACCCTTCAGTACCTCTTTTGTTGCTCCTCGAGCCTTCGGGGTATCCTACTGAGTATTTTAATACTCACCCCTACTTGGGATTTGCCCTCACTTGGTGTGCCCTTGTAGACGATGGACAGGTTGGTCAAGAATTGAGTGGAGCATAAGAGTTTGGGAGCATGGACCGCGTGCGGTGGTCGTAATCAGGTTCCAGGTGGGGAACCCTTCTAGATATTTCTTTTGTTTTCATGTTGATGGGTTGTGGTACTTTTCTAGTTGGGCGTGTGTTTTTCCCCTTTTTCCTTTTTAGCACATTACTTATACTGCTTAGAGGTCGATGAACATTTGTGGTATATATATCGCAGTTGTTATTTTTAATCGGCTTGTTCTTTCTTTTACTCTGCACTTTTGCATTGAGTGTGATGCGTGTGTGTGTGTTCAGGTGCTTAGGCAAAGGCCCCCATGTGTTGTTGAGCCTTCGGCGCTGGTCGCCAGTCCCTGGCCTATTGAGGCGGGCTTGGGGTAGTTGCGGCTCGAGCCCGGGTAGGGTCGGTTCGTGATACATTTAATGACTAAGTGGAGTATTCCACACCAAGTACAATCTTAGACTCAGTTTTACTTTTTTTAGATGTCCTTTTCGTATTTCTAGTATTTATATTATATAGGTGGATATATGAAATAGGATATATCATATAATTCATTATTCAATGGATTAGATAATTAATAATTGTACAAGATTGTAATTGAAAACTATATGTTTATTTACATTTGAGTACTTTGTAGTTTAATTCTTTATTTCTCCATATTACAAAATATAATTATTCACTAATAGTTAGGCACATATCTATTGGTGGATGCTTAGTGGGATTTGTCTCACACCCTAATTGGGTCATTCATTTGGACCCATAAAGAATATATAGTTCCATGTATATATAATGGAAAGCACTATTTTTCATCAGGTACATGATTGCAATTTGAATCTGTGAAGCGTGGGACCAACATGAGTCCTGTGATGCAGTTGGATTTTATTGTTTTATATACTTTGGATTCAGTATATCATTTACATCATTGTGACTTTTTGTTATTTTTTCCTAGACACAATTGGCGTGAATCAATTATTTATATATGTGGTAGTTATTTATACATTTAGCCCTCCACTTTAAAATTCTATGTCATAGTATTATTGTCTCTGTAACTATTTAATATTTGGCTCCACTATGTTACTCTGAAAATGAGGAAATACATTCCCCACTATCATGCCCAATACCCTCTCTCCTATTCATAAGAATCTGTAGTTCAGTGAATTACACATGAGGGAATGTGATCATCCAAGTATGATGCACCTTTGAGAGGAAACAACAAATAGGACGTTATAAAGTGGTATCAAAAGAGTTTATTTTCTACTTTCTCATACTATTGGGAGCCTATAGATATGGATAATAGGAATTAGGTAGTTTGTAATAAGATGTTCCCTATAGTATCTACCCTATGAATAGGGAAAATCCAATTTAACTCAATTATTCGAATTTTTCTAGTTTTGAAATTATTAAAGTTGATTTGATTTCACTGTGGGGTGATTCATTTGTATTGTACTGTTACTGTTGTTATCATTGAGGTCATATTTAATTTTCAACCCAATGATTTGATTCTAGGATGTTTCATGATTCGTATAGGTAGTTTGTAGAGATCACATTTCATGCATTCTTGTCTTGCCATTTTGGATGCATTACCAATGGCAGGTTGTTGTTATTGATGTTGTGCAATATATTCATGATGTTGTTATAGATTCCTCGAATGAATACTGAATATTTTAATTGGGTATTGGGAATTGTAATTTTTTTTGAAGTGATTCCATGATTTTCCATTTAGTTGTTATGGGACCTCTTGGATCCAAATTAGGTGGATCATGTATGAACCTTAATAACAAATTTCAATGTAATGATGTTATAAAAGGATGCCAAACATTGATTCCTTGGAATTATGGTCTGCCAATAGTTGTAATTTTTCATTCCATGGTCAAAATTTAATGTTGTATGGATTTTAGAGAAGATTCAATGGCCTACTATTTGGAAAAATAAACAACATGGCATGTGTTGTTATAAACAAACTCCTTCTATTCATATGTTCTGGAAGAAAACCCTTTTCATAAACAAACCCAGTGTACTCAATGTTCACACCGTTTAGTATTCAAACACGTGAATGACTGTCTATGAAGAGACATGGGGTTGGGAACCATTGGAATAACACATCGTGTAATAGTAGTACATGAACTGTTGTATGAACCAATTGTCCAACAATGTGACCAAAGAAAAGGGTGGATAAAACATATGTTGTACACACTATGTCCATTTCATGCATGATGTTTAGAGTTGACCGTGTCTTCAACCATTTGACTAACTAAATGTGTGGTTTGAACATTATTAGTACATGCCATTTTGAGGGTGAATACACCGTATAATGTTACCCATGAGAGAACATTGTGGTTCAAGTTTGTATAAGATCATGGGAAGTGGTAAATTCATGTACATGTTGTTTCTCAATAGGGAAACACTATGTGTAGGGGTGTTATATGACCATGTTTGGAAGACTCACACACACATGTTGACACATAAGGGACCATGTCATGTAAAGGTTCTACATGGTGTGCAACCTTGTTTTGTAAAAAATGAATGTTTTATTCTCATTTTCAATTCCTACACTTATAATTAGTTATCCCAAATAATCATGTATGGAAGAGTGCCCAAGAACATTCAGATTCAAACCCCTAGGATGTCATTCGGTTTTACACTAGATACATGGAGAATATCAGACACAAAAATAGTATATTAGGGGAAAACAGAAGATCCTACCCTCATGTGTGTTTTGGAACCAGTTGTTATACTGGACGCATGTGATAATACACAGTTACATGAAGAATTTTTTTAACATGTTACAAACATTTCATCGAGCACTTTATCCTACCTCAAGTATGGTAGAGTTGAAGTTTGTGTTCCGGTAGCAGCATCCTCCCACTTTTGTAGCGGATGGAGGACCACATGCTGAAGAGACATGGTTCAAGGCCATTATTTCTATCTACGAGCATTTGGAGACGCTTCTAGAGGGGAAGGTTAATCTTGTGACGTACATCCTACATGATTCTTCAAGGAGAATGTGGGATGTTATCACACATGTGAGAAGTCATCGAGATATTTCTTGGGAAGAGGTTCATAGGAATGTCTATGATTACTTATAACCTAATACGTTGAGTGTTGATCTAGCTTGATAAATAATGTATTTTTAATATGGTTCTCATTCAGTGATTGAATACTCTTTTAGTTTCCAAGATATCATGTTCTTAAAACATTATTTGGGTAATGATGTATTTTTCTTGGCTAGGAAATTTGAGGAGGTATTAATTATGACATATGATTGTAGGTGAATGCCTTCTAGCTGACATGTGTGATGATAATAGAGAATCAATTACTATTTACTGAGCACAATCAGAGTGATTTGGGAGTTCTGAGATAGGGATGATTAGAATCTAGGGCTGATACAACTTCTATAGACATTATGAAGGTTCATAGTTTGATTACACGAAATGTTTCTTTAGGTATGTAGGTGGTATGCTACCAGTGCAGGGAGAGCGGTCATATGATTCCACATTTCCTAAATGACCCAATTGAGTGTCAGTCTTGAAAAAATATAGTCACCTTCATCAATTTTCTCTGTGTTCACACAACCAACATTACATAATGGATCATTTATGAAACCATATTTAGGAGTAGGACCAGTAGTTTCTAATTAATTAAGGAACTAGAGTTGGTCAGACCATTTAGGCCGAGGATATGGTCATGGTTATAATAGTCATGATAACGGTTCACAGAGAAAACATGGAGGATAAGATCAAGGAATTCGAGAAGGGTTGTAGTATAGGGAAGACATTTATAGTGGAGCAGACCCACCTGGAGCCAGATTCAAGACCCTCTATGGTTAGTAGTACGTTTCATGTATTAATAGTTTTAACATCTACACTTTTAGATATAGGGTATTCCAACAGTTTTATATTTTTCCAATGTGAAGATCTTTGGGCACTGTATCATTACATTAAAAGATATTATGAAACTAAACACCCTGTTAGTGATTAAAGAGGATAGTTTATGTCCGTTCATGGTATTCTCTCTTGAGGTTGGTGGGTGTCAATTATTATGTGATCATTATGTCATATAGATGTTAGGAATCAATGTCATTACCATAATGGACTAATCGGTCTATTTTTAGGCATATTTTGAGTGATATCATATTAGGGTGAGTTTTACGTCAGCAGCGAGTGGGTCTTATCTACACAAGGTTGAATGGGATGTTAAGGCGAGAAGAGATGGAACCAAGCATCATGGGTTGGGAGGAATCCCAGTGTTGATTGTATGTTTCTATCTAGATGACCAGGGGACATCACAGTTGGACATTCCTCTCATTTTGGATCATTTTAGAGATGTCTTCCCAAAAGAAATTTCTGGATTACCACTAGAGTGGGTGCAAGATTTCTCAATTGAAATTATACTAGGAGTAGCACTGGTGTCAATTAATCCTTATACTATGGCTACACTTGGATTACATTAGTTCAATAAGGCGTTAGAGGAGTTGTAGGATAAGGGTTTCATTCGTCCTAGTACTTCGCCTTGGGGTTCAATTATCCTGTTTGAGAAAAAGGCATATGGTAACCTTATAATATATTTGTACTATCAGAGGACACCCTAGTTTATAGTCACAAACTGATATCCCTAACATATTATTTATGATATCTATGATTATCATCGAGAATACCGGGTGTTATCAGTGATTTATTTGAGATATGTTTATCAAGAGTTTCGTGTTAGACCATCAGATATACCTCTTCAACCATTCGATGTAGGTATGGTCTAAACAAGTATTTGTAAATGCCATTCAATCTCATGAGTGTGGCAAAGTTTTTCATGGAACTGATGAACCTTCTGTTCTATCCTTAATTTTATTCTATTATGTTAGTCTTCGTGGTTGATATATTGGTGTAATGAAACACTCGATATGACCTTTCCACCCTTCTTGAGATCTTTTTGAGTAAATTGAGAGAGAATCAGTTATATGTTAATCTCTCAAAGTGACACTTTTTATGGTCCAGGTTCACTTCATGTGTCATGTGATCTCATAGATAAGAGTATAAGTAGACCCAAATAATGTGGGAGCTATAGTTTCCAGGGATCAGCTAATGAATATCATTGAGGTACGATACCCGTTTATTCCATAGTCGGGAAAGAGATAAAATATGTACTATGATGCATGACGTATTTTGATTAGAGCAGTTTTTATGTAGGCAGATGTAGTCGTTGCATATGGGACATAGCTGGTGAAGCCACATGAGAGGAATTACCAGACACACGATGTTGAGTTATCTATATTTGTGCATGCTTTTTTATTTTGGATACATTATATTTTGGAGGAGAATTTTTTCCTATTCACAGACCACAAAAATCACAAGTGTATCTTTAATATATATATGATATGAATTTGATATATAAAATGTTGGCTGAGTACCTTCAGTCCTTTGACAATTAGCATGCCTACATGACTGGGAAAGGAAATGTAGTTGCTGATGTGTTGAGCAAGAGGATTCATATATAGGTGTCTCAGGTAGGTAGTAGTGAGTGGAATCTTATGGCTCTATTTTCATAGATGCATTTGGTGGTTCATGATAGATAGGGGAAAACATTTAATTCTTATATAGTTGTTACCAAAACTCTACTGGATCAAGTGAAAATTAGGGAGCTATCAAATTTCAAAGTCCTAGTCCTACAAGAGAGTGTTCTAGGAGGGGACCCTACTCCAGGGAGGACCATAGGCGATGACGAGATCTTGTTTTATCACAGCTGTTTATGGGTGTCCACATACAAACATGAGGATTTGATGTCAGATGTTCATTACACAGTTTGGGTAGTTCATCCAACTGTCACAATGATGTATCAATATTTACACCATTACTATTGTGGGCCATTTATGAAGAGGGATGTTGATGGTTTTTTAATAACATGTTCCTCTTGTTAGTATGTGGAGGAATACCATCAGTGACTATCAGGGGATTTATAGTAGTTACCCATTCCAATGTGGAGGTGGAATGATGTCATGATTTATTTTTTGATGGGTTTACCTAGGACTCCTCGAGGGAATGATGCATTTTGGGTTGTTGTTGATAGACTCACAAAGGTTGCACATTTCTTTATGACCATAAAAACATTCAGTTTTGATGATCTTGGATTGTTTTACATCCATGAAATTGTACGTTTTCATGGGGTTACCTACTCTATCATTTCATATAGATATTCTCATTTTCCTTCTTATGTTTGGAAAGGAGTAAAAAGGGGTTTGGATACATAGGTACTCTTGAGTAAAACGTAAAGTCCCTAGACAGATGTCTAGTCCAAGAACATGATTTCAAATTTGATGGACATGATACATGCTTGTGCCCTATAATTACAGGGCTCCTGGGAGAGAAAAATAAACCTAGTGTAGTTTTCCTACATTAACAATTTCAGGAAATGATTCGGATGGAAACATTTGAGGATTTGTATGGTAGGCTAAGCCGATAACCCCTTTGTTTTCCAGAAGAAGGATTGGAAGAAATGATGAGACATCATCAAGTCCAAGAGATCATTTATTAGGTGGATTGGATTTATAAGATGATGGCTACTACATAATCATTGATAAAATATAATGATGATAGATAATGTTGAACATTGGAGTTTGAGGTCGGATATTAGGTTTTCATACGTGTCAAATTAATAATGGGACACATGGGGATTAGTATACATGTAAATAATTCCGTAAGATACATTGTTCCTTTTGTGGTTTTGGAGAGTGTCCGGATGGTTGCATATCAGTTTTGGTTACCTAAGAGGAATTGGTCTATGTACAACATATTTCATGTTTCTCAACAATGACATTACATTTTTGACTTGTCTCGTGTTTTTTATCCCGAATAGGTTGATTTAGAGGGGGATAAATCCTTCAAGCGAAATCATATTCTGATTGTCGATCGTAGAAGGAAGGTTCTACGTGGCTGTTATATTCCTCTAGTACGAGTACAATGGCAACACATGCAAGTACAATATGAGGTTGGGGAGAGGGATGTCAACGTATGATCACAGTGGCCAGCTTTTTTGGTGGTTTCTTCCTCACCATCCATGTAAGGTAAATTTGGTGATGAATTTCATTAAGGGGGGTGTTTGTAAGAGCCAAAATAATCATTTATGGTATCAATCATTATTTTTGGTATTTTTTATGAAAAAGATTGAATTGGGATGTTTTATATGAACATATGTTTTTCTTTTGAGAATACACAATATACCAGGATTCTTGGTGAAACATTGCACTATCAATTTAACTACTATTTACATGGCCATATAGGTGACATGGAAGAATGCCTAAAGTGAGATCCGGTTGAGGCAAGTACACAGTGTGGACTTTAAATGTAGACACCATGTACTTCTGTTTTCAATTTATTAATTGGAGCAGGGTCACGTATTATCTCAAAAACGCTCTTCTTCTCCCTATGTTTCATATCAAAGAGAAATGAATGGATGATATCATTGAGCTTCTTTCGTTTCTCCATTCAAGTTTTGATTGGGATGTTGCCATGTGTGTTGGATTCCCAATAGTAACTGTGCTTTTTTCCATAGAGCATCTCTTGGTGATTTCTCCTCTCTCATGAGTTATCACAGTTTGTTTATTTTTACCCTTATGGTAGATCTACATCATTCTATGATGATTAAAGGACCGACATTCAATATTTTTCATCTTACGACATCGAGGTAGGTTGTTTGTGGCTTTGTTTGATTGTATTTTGATTATATAATCAATAAGTGTTGCATACCCCCGTTTATGCTATTTAGTTATTTGTAATTTATCCCTATATAAGACATGTTATTATGTGTTTGATTGAGAATGGTGTTATTTGATTATGCATCAAGTATTATACCTCAATTTTGGGAGTTTCATCCCATGTTTAATTGATTATTACTGTTTGGTTAATAACTCCTATTAGTCTTGAATTGTTATCCATGCCTCATGTTTTTTTGATGGATTTACTATTTATTTTAGATGCATGTGTTTCATATTATGATTATATGATCAATAAGAATGGAATATGAGAGCTTCTCGCAGTAGTGTTAATTATGTATGAATTGTTGTTATATTAACCCAAAGGCATTGACTGTGAGAGCTTCCCGGTGGGGATTGACTAGAGGGGTTAGACTGTGAGTGATACTAGTGGGACATTATTAAATGAATGATGGACCATAGGGCATTGAATTTGACATCATCTAGGGGTCATTATATTTTATTCTTTCTATGCAGACCCAGGTGTGTTGACTATCAGACCTACCAAGGTGGTCGTTGGTAAATGATTAGTGCTATGTGGGACCAAGGGGTTATACTGTGTGTGATTTTCCAAATGGTAATTATTTATTGAATTGATTACATGTTAAACAAGAGGGATTTGACTGTGACAATATTTATTAAGGGTATATTTTGAATTATTAAATGATTGTGACGAGTCTTCAAAGGAATATCACAAGCATGGACTCGTTCATACTTATCTTTTTAGATTTTATTTTGAGACGTATGGTTGTTATATTATACAGGGGGATATTTATCATATGTTATATGACATAAATAATTATAAAACAGTTTGAATAATTAATATATGTAAATTAAAATAATTTAAAACTGTATGATTGTTTACATAGGAGTTCATCCATGTTTATTACATCATTTCTATATATTACCACCTATATATATTCACTGTCTGTTAGGAATAGATCATTTGTTGGTTTTTTACTGGGATTCATCTTACACTCTTTTTGGGTAATATTTTTTTCAAATAGATTATATGTTTACATGTATATATAAAGGAAATATCCAATGTTCATCAGAAGCATGATTGTTGTTGGTGAAGGGGTGCAAGGGACCAAGTTGAGGCTTGAGATGCTATTAGACTTTACATTTTCTGTACATCTGTTTTAATATTGTATTTCCATCATTGTTAATTTTTATTATTCCTTCCAAGATACAAGTTAAATGTGTTTTTTATTTATAATTAATGAAAATTTTTATATCATCAGTGGTCCTCTGTTTACTTCTTTTGTATGGTATTACAGTTTCTGCTATTTTTTAATTTTTTTTGTTATTTTACTTTTCCAAAGAAGGCATAGTTTGGTAACTATCACATCAAAGGATCTCACTGCTAGTTGTATGCCTATGGCGTTTGAGGTGACATGCTTGTGTCTTTGTGAAAAACTAGGCACATGGAACTTTTGGGTAGCACCCATAACTGGGACGTCACATAAGGATGGGTTTTGAACATTAGTATGAAATGTAATTAATATTGTTGTATGAGAACAATTACTTATATATAGGTTATAATGTTTAATGTGACTGTTAGGATCTGGCCACTACCTTATTATTGTTCCACATGAACATTAGAATTTAACAAAATTGTCAATAATTTTACCAATATGATTATTCTATATAATGTGTAATAAAAAAATTGTTATAAATCAGAAAAATGATGAACTAAACAATTAGAATCATGCCATTTGATGCCAATTTTTTTTGTAAATTAGAGGGAGATAGAGTCATTGGGGTTCCCTCATAAACAACATCATTTTGTGATTCTACATGTAAGGATAAAGTGAAATTTACATGGGCATAATTCCATGTAAGTGGATATCACAATTATATCAATTATTATCTATGGAAAACCACAAAATCATTACAACCATGTATCATACCATTACAGTTTATGTTGATGTATTATTGGTTATGTATGGAATCAATAAAATATAGTGTTTTAATTTTCCTTTTATATGTTATATAGTTGTTTCATCAGTTAAATTTCTATTTATAGTACATTTAATAAAAAAAATACAAATATCATATTAATATGAAAGAACGACATTTTGGATATAATGTTATCATAATTATATTTTCTTAATGTACATAATTCTTATAAATTTTAATGATAATATTATTTATTTAAATTTAATAATATTTTATTTAGATATTTATAAAAATCCTAATTTATTTAAATTTAGATGAAAATAAAATGTATTAATTTCCTATCTGTTTTCTATATATATTTGAATGTTGATTATGGAAAAAATTAATTATCATTAAATAAATAAATGTTTATATTTAAAATATAAATTTATCATAAATAAAAAATATAATTACAAATTAATCATTATATATGGAATTATCATGTGGAAATTTGGATAGGATGTTATATTGAGAACTTAAAAAATCACATTATTTTTTAAGAATTTGATGAAATAAGGGTGTGTGATTGCAGTAAGTTTTACAATACCATATATATGTAATAATAGTTAAATAATTAATAATATTGAGTCGACAACAAAATATATGTTATTATGTAAATATATATTTTTTTCAATAATTAAAAATAACTTCAAAACATAAAAATACATTATCAAAATCTATAATTAAAAATAATGATTAAATAACATTATATTTTTAAAAAATTATTTTATCATGACAAATGTAAAAAATAAATTTAATTTAGTTTATACAGAAAAAATAAGTTCAACTCAACCCTATTAATATCAAAATCAGTTATACAAAACCATGGGTTACCCAATCAAATTTTAAATTCGATTAACATAGATTTTGATGGACTATATTTTGAAATTAGTCAAAAATGTACTAAAACATTCCTATAAATACCCACTTATCCATCACAATAATTAACATTAATGAAATTAATACATATGGTCTTATACTTCTACATCTCTATATATTTTCCATATTGATTTTTTGGTTCCAAGGTAATCTTATAAATCATTAAGAAGGTACTTCATTAGGTATGGTATTCACTTCCACCAACTCTTTATCTGTATAATTAATTTATTGTAATTATTTTAATATTATAGTTACTATATTCAATTGAAATTTTTTACCTCTTATTTAATATCCATAAAATAATAAATCAATCCTGGACTTCCATTCCCTCTCAATATAAAAATATATAAACCATTTTCATACCTATTATGATACAATGAGAATTATTTGATCTTCACATTCTTCAACATATATTCTATATAATCTTACCTATCTGTTATACAATATTCATATATATGTTATTTTACTCAATTTATGATATATTAAATCTTATGAAAACCATTATCCATTCACATTGGTTTGAAATGAATATTTTTTATTCGATTAAACAATTAGGTACTCAAGGAGTTTATTTGAAACTAAATGTTTATTATATATAGGTTATTAATGATTATATATGTATTATATATTATATATGTGACAAGAAATAATTAAAATATTTTATGTGTTTTCCAAAATAACTCTTTAGTGAATTTGAAAAATATTTGATATCTATATATGAAATTTTCATGATACAATTCTGATATAATATTGTAATTTATTTTTCAACACAATGGTGATGAAATTAGGTGATGTGATTTTAAATTTATATGTTTTATGTTGTATAAAAATATCAATGATATGTGTCAAATAATTTAGATTAAAATATCATATTATTAATCATGTTTTATGAATGATAGTCATAGAGTTACTTTGTTTAAAACATACAAGAGTTTATTCTCTCTATTAATTATCAATGTCCACATGAAATGAAATTATATGTGGTCAAGAAATAGAAAATGACAATGTATTATTTCCTGAGAAATAAATAATACTAATATGTTTATTTAAATCCTCAGTTCTCATAGTGTTTATATTTTAATATATTTTATCTTTTTCTGTAGTGAGTTTGATATATAGTTGTTGGGGTTATAAAAAGATATAGTTTTGGGGGATATTTAGCAATTTAAAAGTTATCCCGCAAACTTAGTAGTAACCATGGGATGACAATGTGGGTTCCCATGATAGTATGTGGACTCAAACAAGAATTTTTAACATTATATTAAACAGTTACGAGATCATTCATTTGGGGTCTATATGTTGGATGTGTGGAAGGGGCATAGTTTTTTCAACCTTTGTGTCAGCCTGTATGATACCTTGTGAGGGTTTATATTAGGGGTAGTGGTCAGCACATGGATTTATCTTTGTCTTTTAACCCTTTTTGAAATCATGTGAGTTCCCATAATTGTAAAAAAATCATTTATTTTTCATTCATTATTTATTTATTTTTTATTTTTCCCCTTCATTTTTCATCCACCTCGTGTAACTAGGATGCACCTCTTCCATCTTCCTTCCATGCATGCCTCGACTCCCTCACTACCTCTCTTTTGGTTCCCAAATCCCTACATTACAATCACAGTTTTCACTCATTACAAATATGTATGACCACAATTCATTGTTTCCCTATTAATAAGTGGTTTTATTGAAATGGGTGGACTTGAGCCCAGTTTTTGCTTTTAGTTAATAATACACATTTTTGGAGGGTGTATGTGTACTTTATTGAAAGTTTGTCTGGGTTTTTCCTTGGATGAAAAATAAGACTTCGTTGTGCAATGGAACATAGTTTAACAAAAGGATTCTATGCATTATTTATATTTTTTAAAAATGAAATTTTATTTTCTCAATATGAAATGAAATTGATCATTGGGAATTTGGCCATTTCTGTTTTATAGTAGGATTATTCTACTTTTAAGGGGGTTTATTTATCATAAGGGGGTGTATTGGTTTTATAAAGATAAAATGGACTTCCATTGAATTTTTTTTTATGATTGAGGCTATGTATGATTTTCATTATAATTGTATCTAAATGTCATGTTTTTTTAATTGAAATTTCCAAGTTTATATGATATGTGTTAAAGCCTGGTTGGAATCTATGATGTGATATTGAATTTTCCTTATTGAACACACTTTTTTTATATGATATTTATGTAGTTCATTTCATTGAATATTTTGTTATTAGTCTCTTCTTATTCAGACAATTAACAGTTAGCCTGCATAGTTAGTAGTAACCATGGTATGACCATGCGGGTTCCCAGGATAGTAAGTGGACTCGAACAAGACTTTTTAACATTCTGTTAAACTTTTCCGATATCATTCAGTCGGGATCTATAAGTTGGATGTGTGGAAGGGGCATATTTTTCTTAATCTTTGTGTCAACCTGTATGTTACCTTGTGAGGGTTCCTATTATGGGTATACATCGGCACATGGTTTTCTCGTTGTCCTTTAACCCTTGTGAAAATCGTGTGAGTTCTCGTAATTGAAAAAGAATTCATTTATTTTTCATTCATTATTTTTTTCCCTCTACATTTCCCATACACCCCATGTTTCTAATAAGCACCTCCTATATCCTCCTTCCATGCATGCCTCGACACCCTCACTAACTCTCTTCTAGTTCACAAATCCCTACAATATAATCACAGATTTCACTCATTACAAATATGTAAGACAATAATTCTTGGGTTCCCGATTTATAATTTGTTTTATTGAAATGGGTGGCCATGAGCATAGTTTTAGTTTTCAGTTAATAATACACATGCTTGGTGGGTGGATGTGTCAATTATTGAATGTATGTGTGGGTTTTTCATTGGATAGAAAGGACGATTTAGTTGTGAAATGGAACATAGTTTAACAAAAGGGTTCTATGCATTATTTATATTTATTAAAAAGTAAAATGAATTTTTTCAATGTGAAATGAACTTGATCATTGGGCATTTGGCCTTGTCTGTTTAAGAGTAGGATTCTTCTACTATTAATGCGGATTCTTGATCGAAATTTGGTTTTTTGGTTTTATAAAATAAAATGGAGTTCCATTGAATTATTTTTTATGATTGAGGTTGTGTATGATTTCCATTATAATTGTATCTAAATTTCAAGTGTTTTTAATTGAAATTTAAAAAAATACATGATATGTGTTAAGGCCCTGTTGGAATCTAAGATGTGATATTTAATTTTCCTTATTGAACACACTTGTTGTATATGATATTTATGTAGTTAATGTCATTGATTATTGTGTTATTAGTCTCTTCTTATTTATCCTTTGGGTGGAAACTATGAGAAATTATAGATTGATTTATTTTTGATAAATTAATACCCACATGATCCCACTGGGATTCATGAATGATGTTGGAGTTAGGTAGATGCCACAAAAGAGGTGTGTTGTGTTCATGAACATGGCTATGGTTTGTTAAATAAGGAAATGGGGAACATCAAAATTTAACCTAGTTTTGTTTGTTAAATAGGTTAGCACATTCTAATGAATGTAAAATGTGAGAATGGGGTTTAATTGGTTAACATGGGATGTAAAGGAAATTTATATTAATTGTGCATTGACTATAACATTTAATAATGTTGTCTGTAGTATAATTGTATGGTGTTAATGAGAAATTATTTAAAAATGGTAATTCTATTAATGATAAAAGAAAAGGGGTGATTCATGTGTAAAATGAAATGGGAAATGAGAATTTTTTCTTTAGGATCATGTTTTTTTAGAGATATGGTATATCTGGTCAATGGATATATGTAATCATGTTCACATTGGTTTGTAGAGTGTGGTATTGACATTATGTTTTATGCCTATAGATCGTATTGGAGTGAGGCTCTAAAATCCACCCCATAATACATGTATTTGGGATAGGGATAGAGTTCTATTCACCAAAAAAATAAATTACAACCAGGATGAGGCATCATGGTGATGATGATGTGTTAGATGTTATGTTTTTATCCCTAGGAATATAGGTAAATGAACTATTCCCTTGCACATTGTAATTACCCATCATTGACTATATTGTAATTGGTGTAAATTCCAAACTCATGGAACATATGATAAAATTTTATTAATTAGTGAACATAGAATATGTTATGGAATTGAAATAATGATGAAAATAATTAATGTGATTATTATAATCTAATATATCCATTTTTATCCATTTTTAACTTGTCATTTTATTTACACATGCTCTATGATTCCAACATGGAAACTAGAGGTTAGGAAGATAAGACATGGAATTAAGGATACCTTGAGATGTTTTATCTTGGTTGTGATTAATTGTAAGCATGATGAATTTTTTTAGATAAATGTTTGGAATGATTTGATAAGATATTATTTTACCCATTTTTTATTGAGTATGTGTTGATGATTATGTCATGATTTCCCATGCCTTCTTTATATTGTTAGCTGATGTACCTATGTATCTTTTTGTGTTTATTTAAACCATGATAGAATATTTTTAATGAGAATATTTTCTTTAATTAAATTAAATTTGATAGTCATGTGATATAATAATGGAATGTTTGGATTATAATAGTGCATTGGCCCATGGATTGTTGTCAATTGCGTGTTTTGGGTATTTGGAAGGTAATGGATTTTTTTGAATTTATCAATGGATTCTATTTCTTTTTCCCAAAGATCATTATTTATTTTAATCCAACATTCTAAATTTATTTTTCAAACATGAATTTATGAATAGACTTAAGAAAACTATTACATAGTTCCTACTAGTTGTGGGGACAAGTTGGAGTTTTTAGCTCACTCATAAATCATCCAGGCCCTCAATCAAATTTTTTTTTTCTCTTATTGGATGGTTTGGAGGATAATAGATAAAATATGTTTTGGATATTAGAATGTGATTTATAGCTCTCTCACTTACATGGAGATTATATTCTAGTTAGTTTGATTCCAATTACCTTTTTATTTAATAATTTTTAAATATTTAATTAATGTATTTTGAATTTTTTATTAATATTTAGGTAGAGGTAGTTAAGAAAAGATTTATGATAATGCCTAGGCGCTAGTCGCCAGCCTGTAGGGACTAGGAACACACAACGAGCATTCCGGTGAATTGGGTCGATTTTTGCATAGGATGAAATCACAGGTTGGTTATATAAAAATATGTATCATAGATTATTTTTCCTATGGGGCCTAGGTTTTATATAAACCGTTTAATTTTGTCTTGTTATGTTAAATGGAATGATTAGGTTAGTGGATCATGAGAGGTAATGGTAAAGAGAGTATAAATTGCTATTTCTTTTATTGGGAATCAATATATAAGGTGGATTAGGGTTTCAAATCATAGATTCATGTTGTTCTAGGGGGAATTTTTATATTTAATATTCTTGTTGTTTCGATACCCTTTGGTCTTGTCAGTGATATTGGGGCCCATAGTTATCTCAGGAGGAATGGAAGGAAAACATGAGGGACCTTGTTGTAATGTATAGCCTTAGAAGTGAAGTGGTTCTTGTGTGTCCAATTTATCAATTTTTATATATTGTGCTTTAGGTATTGTTTGTTTTCCCCCAACCATGGCCTCAATTCATACATGACACTCTTTCATCATTGGTCGGCATATTTTAGAAATCCTAAACAATTTGGTTTTTCCAACACATTATAGATTGATTATGGACAGTATTGGATTGGGTTTTCATGATTCTACTGTGGTTGTTTGTGTAGTTATTTTCTGTTCATGGTTTTGGATTATTCAATTAATAAAAAATTGGTTTTAAAGATAAAATTTATTTTCAAACAGTGTTTTGTAGAATATACGGAGGAGTATCTTTTTATAGTTTTATAAAATAATTTTTAAAAATGGTATCCTTCATTAACAATGGTGTTTTTGAAAGGGAAGTGTGCATTGAATTGGCATCTGTGGGTTCTTGGTTTCCAAAATTTAATGAGGTTTTGAAGACACATTTCCCTGGTTTTACTAGTTTTTAATACATTTGGGGTTCACAAAGGTTTATTGGTTCCAATATGAGATTGTTTAGTTTCAGAAAATTATTTTGTGGAAAGTGAGTATTTTTAATAAAAATTCATTGGTGAAAGTGATGTTTTAAACAGAAAAGTGTGTTTTGTAATGGTTTTTTGTGCCATTTTTCATGGTAGATTTATCCATTCATATGGATTAAGGTTTTTTATGATTTTTTGATTTACATGTAATTGTTTGGTTTCTGTTAACAGGAAAGGATTTTAGAGGTTCATGGCTAGTGTTGTTGTATCCCATAGAATAGTTGAAATAGATTACTATGATCCAATTATTTTCCTTATAAAATTGTTGTATTGGATGACAAAACATCATTGTTAGAGTTTTTGAGATCAGATTTTTCAGTTCTAGTATGGTTTGATGATATTATTTTCATTGGGATGCCTTTTCATAGTTGTTTATCTATTAGTTTTGGATATTGGGATATTTGTTTCTATATATTTTGTATTTTTTATATTTTATTATTGATCTATAGATGTGAAGGTTTCCATGGACCATATTGAAGAATGGGGTTATCATCTAAGTCACATGGGTCATTGATCTGCCATTTAATTTTAGTATAATTACTGGTGTTCAACTGAGACCATTTTGGATTCACTATGTTGGGTTATCCATGTTTTGAACCATAGGTTATCTGTTTGGGTTGTGAGAATAACTGATACATATTATCATATTTTGAGGATTATTAAGGTGTCTATTTTCTCTATTGGTGTGGGATTGATTTTTTATGAGAATCTATCTATCACTGATATTCAGTTATTCGAGGATATGAATGCAGGTATTCGTTTTTGTATCACCATTCACGAGGAAGTGTAAATTGATGGATGTAAGTGTTATAGCTTCCAATTATGAAAGAGATTTCTTGTTTGAGGTTCATGTTCCAGTAGAACATGTAGACTTGAATGCTTTATAGTATATTGGTTGTATCATTTTGATGATTTTAGTTATTTCTCTTTATTTTAATAAATATAGAGTGTTTCATTTAGTTTATATATCTTGGACATATTGTTTTCAATTCACATTCATTAGATCCAAACCTTCATGGATATAATGTGGTATGGTGGGTGTTTTATGAAACCCTAGGTATCACAATGATTTTATTATAATTTTTTTTCATCTTGTGACGAATAGATTGTGTGCTCAAATATTTGGAATATGATAATATATGTTTTTTGAGGGATTTGACCTGTTGTACGGGTAGCCCACATGGTTAGTATTAAATTTAAAATTCGCATGTGGGTTCTGAGGTCAGTCAGTGGATTAGAAAACATCTTCCACATGGTCTAATAAATTATGTAGTGATCATGACATTGGGTTATGATAGCTACCAGTGCCGACTGGAATGGTTTGAGAATGGTTTTCTCAACTATACATCTGCCTATGGGTAACTATGCAAGGGTATCGAGCCTAGTAAGTGGTCAGTGCTCGATTAGAACATGTGGTGGTAACCAATTCACAAATCTTGCGAGTTACAATAATTTTAAATAATGATTTTTCATTTATTAATCTCTCTTATAACTTTATTTTTCTTCCCCCTTCTTTTTCCTTCACCTATTTGTGTCGTGGGAAATACCTCCCCCTTCCTCCTTGTCCACGTACCTCCCCTCCCACATAGAATATCTTATGCTCAAAAAATTCATCTAATTCCATCATGATTTTTTCCTGGTCAATTTTTTGTAAGACTATCTACTAGCATCCCCTTCTTCTATTTTCATGTTTCTCTCTCACATTACCCAGTTCTTTTTGGCCAATTCTTAGGTCACACGGTAATCTGATTTTTATGGTTTATTTTTCTATTAGATTTTGTGAAATGTATCTTGGATTGACCTCATTAATTATATGATATATTCTATAGATTCCTATGTGGATAGGCTTTCTTTGGATTGTTGTCGGTATCTGAGGTATGTGTTTTCTCCCAATATTTCATTTCACAAGCAACTTTTTTGGTATTATGTGAATATTAGTCCCACTAGGTTTTTATATATTCATTATTTCCCATAATGATTTTTTTATTATGATTTTGATTATGTCCCTTTTTTTGGTTATATACGTTTTTTCCAAGATCATGGGTAGACCATGACATGTTCTGGGGGGTTGGGACAAGATAAATATGGAAAATGAGTTTTGTCGGCATATGGCATGGTTTGCACAAGGTTTGATAAAAATGTGAAGTGTGTCCCAAGAAACAGTGTGAGGGGATGATTTTTGGATAGAACCTAATGCACAGTTTGTGCATGGTTTGGAAAGTTTAGTTGGTAAACCATAAAGGACAATGTTTTTTGTACAATAGATCTCCCACGGTTTTCACACGTTTTTGAAAACTGGGCAGGTAAAGCATGCATCCTAGTAAAGATAAGAAATTTCTAAAAATACATTTTTGGGAATTTTATCCCCATATAATGATTTTATCCTTTCACAACCCTAGTAACACTATTGAGGATCCAAATCTCCCAATAGCTTCCATGGTTGATTCCCCCTTATCTCCAAGATGGATTGAGTGTCATCAGCTGCTAATTGAGGTTCTAGGTAAGTCATATATTCTCATTGTTTCCTCTTCTCGATTAGTATCTGTATCATTCACCCATTTTGTTATCATGATCTAAAAACAACATTTCCAATATGATTTAGGATAATAACTCACTGGTTGTTTGATTCTATATCTAAGTTAAAATTTGGGTTTACGTTCGTAAATGGATTAATGTTAGGTGGTCTATAAGGTATATCACATAGTTTCATTTTTGATTATCCGTTCATGGGTTTATTTATTCATTAACCATTGCTATGATTATGATCCATCAGTGATATTTGGTATAATTAATGTCAAAATTATCAATAAAATATTTTATGGCCTCCATGGGAAATGTAGAGGATGACATGACCTTTGCAGGGCCACCCATGGGGAGCCCTAAATCATTCTGGAACCAAAATTAGGTAACTAAGTTCTATGTTTTAGTTTGATCAATTAGAACCCTTTTTGAGTATGTGGATTTTCATAATGGATGTCCAAGTGAGATATTGGTTAATTTTGTTTGGTTTAAGAGGCATATGAAATATGTTATATATTCTTAAGAGAGTTAGTGCATGTGAAAATGTTACAATACAAAATTCATAATGGTATGTGAAATGGGAGAATCTGTTAATGATAATTGCATAATGGAATTATTTAATATGATTCTTGCTCTATGATTTTGCAAGGGAATTAGGCAAAATTGGTTAACTTATGAAAATGTATGTTGTGATAAAGTGTTATAAAACAATATGATTTATTAGGTTGCTTGTTACAGACTATAATTGCAGTGTATGTTGGATGTTTTTGATTGTGATATAGTTGTTTATGGTGAATTGACTAATAATCATTTGTACATGGATTGAGGAGTTGGAAAAATGATGGAGGATCCTCCAATGGGTCGAGTTCGACTTCTGCGATGTCACCACCGACAATGCACGAGATAGGTAAGGGGAGGAATTACTATTCCCCTAATGGGATTCATTACAACTGGACTCACTTATTCCCTAATGTTTCATGTCATGCTTCCGGGTGAGGATATTGTGATATTATGATATGGTATCCCTAGTGATTCTGGGACTTACTTATTCCATTTTTATAATGATTTATGACATGAACCACGTGTGATTGACGATGACCAATTAATAAAAGAGACATAATGAATTAACACTATGGATGGTATAGATATGCAGATATTGTAAAATATTGTCATTCGAATTTTCATTTATATTAATATTATTTAGTTACCCTTACATGCACTATCTATTAGAGTAAATTATTTTAGAAAACATTTGTGCTGGAATAAGGAGTCATAACCACACCCTACATGGTCCACCATTGGGTACCCAAGTATATTTCATTCTAGCATGTTAGGAAATGGGCAAGGACACTATAAAATAAATTTGATACTGACATGGTACATGAATGGAAGAATTACTAAACTAGGAATCAAGACTATTTGATTATTTCTCTATATTTCATTAATTTGTTTTTGTTCACAGGGAATTGTTATATGACATGACATATTTAACATTTCATGTTGTTTTTACCATGTTTTGGAGATGATTGGCTATGAACGTTATTGGTTGTTTATTATTTTTTGTTTTTTATAAAGTGATCTATTGGGGATTAATCGGGTAATGATGGGATAATATCATTTTTTACATATTATACTCACTCTTCTGTTCTTCAACTGCTCGCGTACATGGAGGCACGATTGATGTCATGAGACAACCCAGCTCTGGGCACCAATTTAGTGGACCCAATGTTGGGGATGTTACAAATTGGTATCAAAGGATTTTTTCTATATATTAGTTTTTTGGGGATGGTAGAATGAATATTCGGACATTGTTGGGAATTTTTAATAAGCATGTTCTTGGGAGTATAAACCCTATGTATGGGAGAAAACATGGGTCACTGAGGGTGGTTATTTCTATTCTTGTTTTGTGTTAATACATATGATGAGATTTCACCATTGGGTGATGCACACATTTTTTGATGTGATAGTATTATGATATTTATCTCATGGCTAGAATATCACAATGTTATTCATTCATACATCATTCATGGAACCTATTTATATATGTGACATGAATCATTATAGGCACCGACACGGGATATTCATGTGGAACATAGATGATATATTGCATTTAAATTTCATAAATTTTTTGAAATATTATGTCTAGAAAATAAATACCAATAGGATAAAAAAAGAGGGAGAAATTAGTATATAAGTAACAAGTATTTATACATGATATGGGTATTCATGTGAGTTAGTTACCACATGTTATCCCTGAATATGGTAGGTATGGTTGAGGGTAGTTTTATGGGTTTGATTGGAACAATTTTTATGTTGTATGTGAAATAGTTTATTTTTGGCCAGGGAAGAGCCTTCTTTCATATTTTGTTATGATTTACTGTTGTGTTATAAAGATATTTTTTTCCATTGTAGAGTAATGCTTCCACAAAGCTGTGTGATGGTTGGGAGGTAGGTGGACGTTGTTGATAATTCTCCGCCTGTAGTGAATTAATAGAATCTGGTGGTTAATGATATTAGGGATGAGTAGTTCAATAGGAATATTACGCTTTTTATGATGATGGTGGAATGGGAAACATGGATGTTGTTCTATAGTGGGTTTGAACTAACCATAGACATTCAGATGCTATACCCACCGATCATTACCAGAGAAGGTGAGACAATGATAGAATTGTTTTGAATATAGTATATCCAGACTATTCATGATCACCTGGAGAATACTCATGATAAGACTGTCAAGTATTCCACTTACATGTTAAGAGGGTGGGCCAAGTGTCGGTGGGATATTATGATTAAGAAGGAGAAAAATAATAGAATGGTAATAAAGGATTTATATGAAATGTTTCTAGAATATTACTACCCAATAGCCATAAGACAATATAAGTATATAGAGTTTCAGAGATTTAATCAAGGGGCTACGTCTGTGATGGATTATTCTATCTATTTCATGGACATTCACCAATTCATCGGAATAATTTCAATAGATGAGGAGAATATTAAAAAACACTTCCTGAATATGTTTAGACATTATATTAGGTACCAGGTGAACATCATACAAATAAAAAGGATAGTAGAGATAGTGGAATAGTCACTTATCTTTGAAGGGAACTTGAAGGGTGAAAATGGAGGCGGATTGGTGGTGCCACGTGGGCTTATTAATGGTAAATCCTTTGCCAGAATGAATCTTCATTTTGGATGCTTCAAACAAAGAATATGTGATCAGAATAGTCATATGAGAGGGTAACCATCATAAGGTGGGGATCAACTGTTCTTCTACCAGTGTAGAATGTTGGGTTACATGTCGGGCCTGGGTCCCTAACCACTGGTTGAGTGTCGGTACTATGGTATGTTAGTACATATACATAGGTTCTTCCAGAATCTATTAAAGAAGGGAATTGATGGTAGTCAGAGGTAGATATCAGGTGCGAGGAGGGTATTTGTCACACTGTATTAAAACGTTAGTGGTGCTAAAATGGATATAAAAGTATGGGTGGATGACATGGAATATTAGGACAAATCATTCACACCAGTAGTGAAGTGCAGTAAATGGTACATTGAATAGATAACAAGTTTATGGGACATTCCATCTGCACGTAGTTCACTCTACACCTAGTGGTGGTGATGCTGGACCTTCTACCATCATGGATACAAATCATGTTTCTTCCACACTTGATAATACACTATTTGACTCAAGTTCCCAAGACATTATTATCTCTTATAAGTTTGTGGTTGTGTTGGTCCTATCGGTAAATTTTTTTGTGGGGATTTTAGGATTTATATACCATTGGGAAAATGAGATTATGGCATCATATAGTTTAGATGTTGTTCCATATAGGTTGGTGGATACCATTTCATATGGATCCTTTTTTCCTCAAGATATCTGGATTCGACCTGATTTTGGGAATGGACTGTCTAGTGTTGTATCAATCCCATGTCAACTATCATTGTCATATGATAACATTGTAGTCTCCATATGGAGAGTCATATATATTTCATGGTGAGTGGGATGTAAGAGAAAGAAATGTGGGTCCCATATGATATTAGTTAGGGAAACTCACAGCCCATGTGGCATGCCCTATTTTTGAAGATTCATAGGTGGAGAAATATATGTATTTCGTCCTGCAGTGGATTAGTTTCAATATATTTTCCTCTAGATTATTCAGGTCATCCACAGAAAAGGGATGTGTGGTTCACAATAGAGGTTCTTCCAGGGAAATCACAAGTTTTTGTTCCACCATATCGAATTTCAGTGGAAAAACTCCAAGAACTAAAGGTTCAACATTATGATTGCAATAAAATAGTGTTCATTCGATCTTGTACATCTCTATGGGGATCACCCATGTTGTTTTATAAAAATTTTGATGGGTTGTTGAGTTATTGTGTTTATTATAGAATGATTAATCGAATGAATGTTACAAAATGATACCCACATCCCAGAAACGATGTCCTATTTTTCTGACTGAGGGGTGCCTCAAGGTTCACTATGATATATTTATTATTGTGATACCATAAGTTGAAGGTGATGACTTCTGACATAACACATATATCATTTATGAGTATGTATGAGCTATATGAATGTTTGGTGATGTTCTGTGATTTGAGGAATACACTAACTGTGTATATGGAGCTAAAGATTCTGATATTTAACTATTATATGGATCTATTTGTGGTACTCTTTGTTGGTTAAATCATCATGTACACAAGAAATCTGGATTATCATGAAATTCATATTGACATCGTCTTGAGTACAGTAGGATATAATAGCATTTATACCAAGCTATCAAAATGTCAATTCATGAATGATAATGAGTGTTTCATGGGATAAATAATTTTCGAGTTGGGTGTGTTAGTCGATATATTGATAATGAAGGTTGTGTATACTAGGGAGAATCCTAATAATGTTTTTGATATGAAGAGATTTTTGCATTTGGTCGGCTACATAAAAAATATTTTTTGGGATTTATCTCATTTGGAATGTCTAATCTCATGCTTATCAAAGAAGGTAATTTTCTAATTGGTCAGACGCATGAGAAACATCTTTTCATGAATTGATGATGTATTTGACTATAGACCGAATTTGACCATACCTAAACATGGAATCAGTTACACCTTGTTATGTGATGCATCCAGTATGGGAATTGTTGTAGTGTCAATGCCGGATGATCAGGTTGTATCTTATACATCAAGAAAATTGCGGTTTCATGAATGAAATTATCGTACCCTTTATATTAAGCAACCAAATGTGGGTTTTACCTTAATGTGTTAGACGAAATACATGTTAAGAATGTGATTCAAGGTGTTTACTAATCAAAAAATTTATAATTACATATTCTATTAATGGGATTTGAATATTCAACATCGATGATTTTTTTATCAAGTACAATCACTCAATATTGAGTTTGTTTACAAACTTGGAAAACGGAATTTTGCTTTAGATTATCTGAGTCGGAAGACTCACAATAATGTGTTTGAGGAATATATTGTTGAAATGAATATTATAGAATTTTTTTTCCATGATAATCATGTTGGTGATAAATGGGAATGGAAAATTGACCCTTGTATCTATAGAAATTTATTTTATGCTATTGAGCTGGGTCAAGGATTTTCAACTAGATGATCCACAGTGTTATTCCCTGAATAATGTATTAACTGTGAGGAGTCTTCTTTTAATTGGGATATTTGTGTTTAGGGATTCATCTATGAGCCAAATAATATTGTGGAACCAGAGGGTGCATGTGATGACATAATGCTTGTGTTCAATGAATCAAAGAAGGAAGCACAACCTCAATCGAATATAATGTATCGTGATCATCGTCTACATTATTAGTGAATATGAATGAACTAAGAGGTTGCGATTATTGTGGAATGATATCTTTCCTATTAGTGCATGAAGGCCATGAATCAACATCTAGGTGGGTTGTTACAGTCATTGGAAATTCCATAATGGATTAGGGCTGATGTAACAATAAACTATGTAATGGGTATTCTAAGGATGCCTCGAATAAATAATGCAATATTTTTCATTATGGACAGGTTGACTAAAGTGTCTTATTTCATGATAACATAGTAATCTTATACAGGTTACTATTTGGGTGAGTTATATGTCAAATTGAATGTGTTTCTGCATTTTATGTTGAAGGCCATCAATTCAGATTGTGATCCATATTTCACATTGTGCTTACGGAAGGGGCTACATAGGGATCTAGGTAACCATGGGGTTTTGATTATGTCCTATCACCCACAGTCATAATAGACGTCAGAGTGTAAAATTATTGTATTCAAGGACATTTTAAGTGGATGTGGCATGGATTTCTTAGGTTCATGTGAAATGAACTTGTCGCTTATTTAGTTTTTCCAAAAACATTGTTTCCAAACTAAATATTCAGATGGAGATTTGTGAAGAACTGTATGGGAGGCCAAGTAGATCTAATTTTTGTTTGTTAGTAGCTGGGTAGTCTAAGATGTTAGGAACTAGTCTCTTTTATGTGAAATCTGATAAGGATTGGTTGATTCATAAGCATATGGAAATGGCACAGTGTATGAAGTATTCATATTAAAATTGACATCATAGATCACCATAGTTCATTGTAAATAATTTTTTTTCATAGGTTTTCACCAATGTTGGGTAGCCATTGAATTTGATAGCAGAGAATGCTAGCACCCATGTTTGTAGGATGATTTGAAATTATAGAGAAGATTAGACTAGTGTCTTACTGATTAGATCTTATATAAAGGAATAGTGGAATTGAATTTTTTTTCTTATTTCACTACTCTAGAAGTATCAACCTTATCAATATATTGCGATAAGCATTTAGAATGTAGAGACATCAGTAAAGGAATATTTTTATGAGAATCCTATGTGTATTATGGGTCCAAATGATAAAGTCTTGCGTGTAAAGGTGAATTCATTGGATCATGTTTTTTTGTCAGTATTGATATTTCCCAGAAAACCCATGGGAGTGAGAGTCATATGTATTGATTTAGTGGGACGATCACTTATCTTTGGTATCTCAATGATGCTCGGGAGTGTGTCTTGAGGATGGTCCATCTAATGGTGGGGAAGTTGTAAGATCGATGATTTTTCTTAAAACATTATTAGGTTATGTATCTGTTGAAGTCCCATCATATAGTCATATAAGACTTCCCCAATTTCATGGGAATACCCCAATGTGATCTTGGGGTTCAATTCATGAATAATGATGAGAAAGAGTTTCAAGATATTTTTCATGGTTTGTGCACGATTAGTGAAAACCAAGCAGAGTGTCCCATGAAACCATCTAGGGGGTTGAATTTTCAATAGTAGGTCACTTACAATTTTTGTAAGGTTTGAAATCTATACCGATACTCTGTCCAGAAGTGGTATTTTTCTACAGCAGCTCTTGGACTATTTTCACATGATTTGGAAATCCATGAATCTTAGTAAAGTTGATAATTTTACAAAAAATACCATAATGGGATTTTGTCCCCAAACTCTGGATTTCCTATATTATCCCCCCTAGTCACCCTACTAATGATCCAATGATTCCAAGAGCTTCCAATGTTGATTCTCTATCGTATCATGTTTGTTTACACTTCTGTCAATTTCAAATCAATGATCCCAAAAAGCCTAATCTCCTGCTATCTTTTTCCACTTGGTTAGGGTTTGTATATTTCTCCCATTTCCTTCTGTATCTCTAAAAAAATATTTTTCCATTTAGATATTCAATAATTATTCAATAGGTTTTTGAATTGAGGTCTATGCCCATGTTTTGGAGTAATTTAAATAGTAGATTAATTGTAGGTAGTCTAAAAGTTATATCCCCTGGATTCATTTGATATTGTTCATTCATGGATATATTTAGTGGTTATCCTTATTTTTATTTTTATGCTCTGGTGATATTTTGTATAATGAATTTCTAAATGAAGAATGTAAACCCTCATCATCTCTATGGGACTATTAGAGAATGACATGACTTTTTTAGGGAATCTGATGGGGAGTGAAAATCCCTTTCAGACATATAATTTTATATGTATGTAATGGTTGTTGTGTGATCATGTAGAGCTCTTATTGAGTAAGACTATATTCATATTTTAATTCCAATTGAGGTATTGGTTATTTGTAGTTGTGGTAACAGGCTTATAGATTATGTTAGATATTCCAAAGCGAGCAAGTGCATTTGAAGCAGTTAATATGCTAAATTGATAATAATATTTGGAATGGGAGAATATGTTAAAAGTAACTTCATAAAGAAATTATTGAATATTCTTACTGAGAATGAATTGAGATTGGTAACTAGGCTAATTGGGGTAAGTGATGTAAATAGAAAATTTGATAATGGGCTATGGAACAATATGATTTACCAATTTTCTTGATACAAATAATTATTTCTACATTTTAGGACGTGTTTTATTGTGAAATTGTTTTGTGTGGTGATTTTATTGATATGCATGTGCACAGGGCATGTCATGTGGGATAATCGACTGAGCCTCCTCCCACAGGTCTAGTTGGAATGGTTCTATAAATCCACCCACAATGAATGGGTTATGGAAGGGGATATAGATATTTTCTGCAAATGGTTTCTTTCCACCCAGACTGAGGCATTGAGGCCAGTATATTTTTTACTTTTTATATTTTATCACTATGGATTTAGGGATTCACATATTCCATTATGTAATTTATGTATTCCATTAATATTTTCTGATTTATGATGAAATAGTAGTGAATGATACATAATGAATTAAAAACATTGTTTCTATATCTATGTTGATATTGGTAACTATTGAAGCCTGAATTGTCTTTCCACTTCTTGTTATTTATTTACACATGCATGCACTATCTGTTAGAAAGGATATATATAGATACTATTGGTGGTGTCCTACTAAGTCGTACTCATTCCCTAACTGGGAAGCCATTTGGTTCCAAGAAGATGTCATGCATGACGGACATGAAAAGGGAAAGGTCCCCATGAATGGTATTTGAATCTAAAATAGGACTTTCAGGGATGAGGTTCCAGACATGGAGTCAAGAACATTTGGGGATTACAATTTTTGTCATTATTTTTATCTTTGATCACTTGGAATTACAGTATGATAAGACAAATTTACTCTTTCAAGTGGTTGGTACAAAATTTAGAAGATGTTTGGATATACCGATTATTGAGTTTTCATACTGGTTCTACAATTTAAAGGGTTATCTCATGTGGATTACTCAACTAATGAGGTTATAGTATCCTCTGTGACATGTTAGACACTCACTGCTAGTCGACATCATATGGAGTATGAGAAGGCATGGATGATGCCATGTGACAACCCCGAATGGGGCATCGAGATAGTGCCACCCTCGTCAGGGACGTTTCAATGTTAATTAAATAAACTATTGGGGGTTCCATGAATGGTGACACCCACGTAAATAAGTATATGTGTATATGTATATATATCTCCCACGCACATTTTCCATCATATCACAGGGAATTTTTAATTGGTATAAGGGTATATATATAGGAATATATGTTTATGCATGTATGATTGTCCATTGTCAAGAGCATCATTTGAATATGTTTTCAAGTATGATTCTTTTCCCCATGAAGTAGGTTTCTCTATGAAATTTGATTCATCTAAAGTTATTATATGAATTCTACATTTTATTTCCACATCTATTTAAATTATAGTTATATGTGATATCCTTGTGATGATTTGAACATATTTTAATATCCATTTTATTTTGCAAAATAGATAATTTCATGGAATTATCATTGTATTATTTGAATTTGAATATTTATTTATGCTATTATTTTAATGAAATGTGTATGGGACTTTATAATGTAATTAAAAATACTAAAGAGGATTTTAACAAATTGTTCTTAATTGAGTGAAAAATTTATTTCTAATGTGGAATATTGTCTTAATTCTTGCGTTGGACAAAAATGAATTAAAAATTAGTATTCTATTTGTTTAGATGGTGGTTTGAAATGTGTGATTGGATACCATTTTGTTGTAATGACCAGATAGCCTCATTAAAAGTTAATTAATGTAAATGGGTGGCATTGGGAATAGTTTTGGATTTCATAGAATGATTCCCATGCGTGGGGGGTGGTTTTGAAATGTTCTGAATGCTTGGGTGGGTTTTTCTTTGTTAGGAATGGTGGATTAATTTACAAAATAGAACATGGTTTCGAAATACACTTTTAGGCATTTGTTATGTTTCATAAAAATTTTAAAGAATGTTTTTTAGTGAAATTCACATGATCATTGATACTTAATCCAAATAATTTTCCTAGTGCACTACCATTGTGTTTATATGAGTTTCATAATCTTGAAGAGGTGATTAACTGTTTTTTATAATGATAATGGAGCACTCTTTAATTATTTTGTTTTTATGGATGGTGTGTGTTCTTTCCATTATAATTTTACCTGAATATTAAATTGTTTTAAAGGTAATTTAAAAATTTACTTGACATGATTTAAGGATCAGTTAGAATTTGTGTTGTGATATTTATTTTCTATTGATGAATGTTCCTCTTGTATTTGATGTTTATGTTGTTAATGTGATTGATGTTTGTTTTATTAGAATCTTATTATTTTTATATTAGGTTCCCTTCGAGGGGAATGAAATAATGATTTATTACATGATAAATTGAATCCCACATAATACCCATGAAATTATTTGAGGAAGTCTAGGTTGGGTAATGGCCACCCATGGGGTGTCCCCTGATCATAAACTAGGGTACATATTGTTAAATAGGAAAAGTGTGGGTCAAAAGTGGTTAATATATGGTTATCATTTTTAATTTCTTAATATGGTATTATGTGTAGAAATTTTTAGATTTAGGTTTAATTGGATACCATGTGTTGTAAATGAAATTTATATTAATAATTCCATGTTTGTAGAATTGCATAAGGGTGGGCTTTGTATAAGGTTAATTAATTAATGATAACTGATGTTAAAATTACTATTGTTCTAATAAGTTATGTTATAAGGTTGATATGATTTTTATGTTAATTGTAGAATGACATTTTCATGTGTTGGATTATCATTGGTTAGTGGTATATTACATGTGTCTGATGCATATATGTATTAATGTGCACATGGATTGGTAGAGTGGGGTATTTAATTTAGGACCTATGCCTACATGTCGAGATTATCTAATTGTCTAATATCCACCCATAGTGCTTTTGTTATAGAAGAGGTCATATTTCTATTCCCCTAATGGTTTCATTACATCAGGAATGAGGATTGGAGGAGAGGATTATGTGATAATTGTAACTTGTTTAACAATAGTGATGTAGGGACATGAATTTTTCTGTTACTCATGGTAATTGACTGGAATATGCAATAGTGTAAATGGTTTATATTCCTATCCTATGAAACATGTGATGAATTTTAATTAATTAGTGAAACATTATAATAAATTATAGGGAAATAATGATGAAAATAAGTAAAGTGACTATAGTTATTTAATGGAACCTTGTTTATTCTTATTTACCATGTAATTTCATTAATGCATGGTATGTTTATCCGTTATTTGTCTGAGTGGTAAGGAAGAATTTCAGATCCTTTGATATGTTCATTCTTATTTGGGTTTGTTTGTTTTCTTGATGTATTTTGTTAGTTCAATGTATAAAAATATTTTCTGAGATATGTTTATCCCATTTGGTTCACTGAGCATGTGTTGATGGTTATGTAATTTGTTCCCATGCCTTGTCTATATTAATGGATTATGTACCGATGTGGACATGGTTTTTGGTTTGACCCATGTATGAAAACATTTTTCGTAGAATATTTACTCTAATTAATGTAAATGAGGTTTTTTGAAAAATGATAATTGTATTTGTGGTTTTTATAAGGCATCGAACAATGGATTGTTTTTTGATAAATTTTTTGGTTTTGGGAATGAAAATGTAATGGTTTTGGATGTTTACAATGGGTTTGGTTTTCTTTCTTAGAGATGATTAGATATTTAAATCCTACTTGCTATCATTTATTTTTCAAACATGCACTGATGACTGGGTTTATAAAAACAATTTCAGAGTTTCGGTGGTTTGAGGTAGAAAACATGGCTTTTTATCTCATGCCAATAACATCTAGGATATCTTTTGGATTCCTTTTTCTCACTGAGTCTGATGCAGAAGAGTGAAGGGTGGATATGTTTTATGTATCGTCCTTAGTTTGTTATCTTTCTCACTTGCTCACATCAATTAATTTAGTTTGTTTTATTTTCATTCCTTATTTTCTAATTGTTTTGGTTATTTCGTTATTACATTTTGAAGTTTTTTTATTTCTATATTAGGGGGAATAATTCCCAAAATATTTCATATGATGACCAGGTTCTAGTCGCTACTCCATGGGGATTAGGAACATCCATCAGGAAATGTGGAGAATCGAGTCAGGATTTTGGTAGGATTTTATGCATGGAAAGTTCATTACAGTTTTCATTATTTATATAATGTATTTTGTTCCATATTTCTAATTCCTTAATCCCAAGTATTTCCTATAACCAAATTAATTTAAATTTTTTTTTGTTGAAATATGTTAAAACCAATGTATAAAAAACCTGGTTCAGCTGAAATTTTTCATTATTTTAATGAGTGACATTATAATATCCCATATGTTTAATGTTGTGACCGACATTGAATTTTATGATCTGTGTATTTTGTTTGGGTTTTCCATTCTATTAACCATGTTGAGAGAGTATTGGTCAGATTTTGAGTGTCTTTTTGGGAATAAAAACTAATTTTCAGGGATTTATGTTTTTATTAAATTATAGATTTTAAAATTTTTGTTGTTATATGGGAATACGATGGGTTTCCATGAGTTTAGACAACGTTGTATATGGTTTGAGTTCTGTTTTAGAATCTGGTATTAAAGATATATGAGGGGATTTTAAACACCTTGTAAATTCATTACACAAAAGGTAAAAATAACAAAAAGAATGTTTTGAAATGGGTAAATCCACAAACAGATTCATGGAGTGACATGGTTACACACTGTAAACCCACATTAAATAACACAAAAAAATTATGTATTCTTAAATTCATATACGAGACATAATTTTTGGCATAAAAAAATAATTCATAATATATACCGTGTAATACATATACTAACTATGTATTTCAGTGTCGTGATAGTTTTATGATAAATAGTTTCAAATTAATTTAATTTAAACTTCTACAACCCTCCACACACAAGACCTAGATGTTTTCTAGGTAATATTGGCATTTCTTATTACATTCCAAATGTCGCATTCATGGAATAGATATCAGAATAGCTGATAATCTTAGGATTTGAGTTTTTCTCTATTTTGCGCTTTCATAAAAGTGTTAATATTTTAACAATGGTTGTTTTTAGTTTTCATATAATTCATTAATGATCTATGTTTCATCTCGTGATATTCTACAAAACGATTAATTTTGGGGGTCTTGTTAGAAGTGTATCTTAATTTCCCAATATTGTTATATTGTCTAAATTGAATCCCAATGGTATGGTAATTGACCTATATGTAAAATATATGGATTTTTCTGAAATGATGTGTTATGTAATCAACTGAATAATGATTGATTTACAATCCTTGATGGCATTATTAATTGAATCACATTTCATTTAATGAGTTTTTAAACCATCATGATGATACATATTGGATTTGTAAACCCATGATTAATAATGTTTTTTCAATTGGATTACATTTTTTTGAGATTGACATTACATTTTTGTTGATTAATTGAAAAAGACTGACTTTGGGAATGTCATATTTCCTAATAAATTGACAATTTTTTTGATAAATTCATAGTTCAATTTAATGATAAATTATAATTTTCATAATTATGAATTGAATCTTATGATGTGATATTGTGATATACAATATATTACAAACTATTGTGTGTCGTGATGAAATGTTAATATTTTGGATTTCTCATATTTTAAGGTTGAAATTATTATATATAGGTCTGTGGCTGATGACAAATAATTGATTATATAGAGGCCTTGGTCTAATTTTATGACGAAATTAATATATATATGGTTATTCCTAGTTATGTAACAATTTATATAGAGCATTTTTATATCATATTTATTTTCATATGACCATATATATTTATATTTCCATAATCATTATAATATTATTATATATTTTTCTTTTCTAGGAGATTCTTAAATTATTATATATTGGTAATTTCCTATAAGATGAAATTCACATATAGTGGGAATTTTCTAGTTATGCGATAATGTGTTGTTCAAATGTTATAATTTTAATGGTTATACTAAATGATAAGAGACATTATATTATGGTTCCAAAGAATGTTGATTATTTTATAATTATAATTGAAAAATTACTACACAGGTTAATCACTTTATTGGGAAAACTTATTTACAAGGATTGTTTTATTTAGACATACAAGTTTCTACCTACAGATTTTTTCCCACACCAAATTTGTGACAACAATTTTTACATATAGAGACTATATGTAATCATGTTTGGACAAGTGCTAGGGACCCTATTGCTATTTTTTTCTTTCTTGATGGGCTATAATTTTTATAAGGGAACTAAATGGTTTTTGGGATGGGTGGATTTGGAGTTTTTTTTGTTTCTGTGGATTATTTGATTTTTATTTATTTTAGTTTTCATTTATATTTATTCATCAGGTGATTATATGCAACATTATTTTGTGATATTTGGTTGCTTAAATTAAATTCTAGTGGAATATTAAATTTTCCCCTATATTCTATACATTTGTATTTACTAATCCCTATTTTTATGATTTTCTGTTACTCAATTTGAGATTTTATAGTCTTCCCAATACACATATAAAACCATTACTAATAGTCGGAACCCTATGTAATATGGGGAGGCATGATGGTGTTCACATAACACATATGACTTGGCTATCTGATAGAGTCCTAGATGAGGGGATTTTACAATGTTGTGTGAATGTTGAAGGATTTTATATCCTAATGGTTTATTATTTTTAATGTAAAAAATATGTATAGGATGTGTCAAGGCTTGGTATTTAGTTATATCATTGGAGTAGCTAACCCATGTGTGCGGGATAATTCATGGGAAAATGGATGTGATTTTTGATCATGATGATATATTCTTACTAATGAGATTATTTCACCTCAATTTTCTCTCATATTATAAGATGTCATTATTTATTGATATTTATTTTGGTGTCATTGTAAGGAGCAAGATGTGTGTAAATATATCAAGATTGGAATATAGAGTATATCATGACATTTAATTTTCATTATTGGGATATATTTATATGATTTGATATATTCTACATGATGAACTATAATATGTGATATATTATATATGTGATAATCGAAATCAAATAGATATTATGTCTGACCAAATAAATTTTAAACCATATTTAGAGAGACAAGGATTCGTTGGATATACATTGTTTTCACATGTTGAGGTTGACCATATTTTTATCTAGCATTTTAAGGATTTTATTTATTTTATAGAAAATGAATCTTCATCTTGTATGAGATTAGTGTCAGGAGACTGAAAAATAGTTCATTCCAAAGACATAAAATCTAGAGCTTTGTGAAGCACATTTCGATATGATGGATGGTTAAATATTTTATTGAATATTGACGGTAATTGGATAAAATATAAGTGATACTATTAACACCATGACAACAATTTATTAGTTCAAGAGAGAGATTCATATAAAAGATCAATCTACATTTACTTTGTAGGGTTACACCAAGGAAGTCGTTTTTTGGGAATATTTAGTCCAGATGATCCTAAACCACCTCCACAAACCAGTAGATTGATGGGTGAATCATAAAGTATATATGAATTGTGGACAATATAATCTATGGAGGGTTATTATAGAGAATTAATTTCTTACAATATGAATAACAATGAATGGTCATCGAGGAATGGTTCTTGGTACACATATATCCAAATACATTATGGTATGGGTAGGGTATTGTTTTCCTGATCTTGATATAGAAGATAATATCAGTGATATAATGAAATATAAAATTAATCGACCTATAAAAATCTAGGACATCTTTAGATTTTGATGATATCTATAGGGAGATAAATAATTAGTACAGACTTTTCTTTGATATAATGTTATACGTGTTCATATTTAATGAGTATATTTTTTGAAATGAGGAATTGGGAACATATTTCAGAAAGAAGTCAAAGGGAAGCACAAAATATCAACCAATATATTTCAGTAGGGTGAAAATGATCTTTTTATATGGTGGGAAGAGCTACAGCTATCACACATATAACAATCGAAATATATAAAATTGAATTTGGGGTAGGGGATTGCCATTTTATGACTGTGTTCCACTATAGTCATATTAATGTGGCATGTTATGACAGAAAAAACCTCTTTGTTGGTACCACATATTTTATTTTCATGCTGTCAATTGGCTATTTCATTTTCAAAATATTGGTAGGAAAATATCATTCCTGGATGTTGTGTGAGAAAAAACTATTTTAAAAAATTTGGAAGGACACTTCTACAACTTAGAGGATTGGTAGTTTAAGATCGACTTGTAATTTAGTTTGAGGCATGTGATGTGACACCTGAATATTGGAAAGATATTACAAGGAATATGAAATATATCAGGGTGGTTAGACTGGAGTCAAGGTCATAGGGTCTAGTTAGCTTCACGTTCTATAGTATTCTCCATGTATTGTGGATGCATGACCTTATACAGATAAAGGTACGATTATTATATTATATACCCTTTCTTAATATTTTTATTATAAGAGTATTATATTACTTTTAATAATTTCATTTTTCAAATGGTATAAGCTTAGTTATGGATGCCAAAGATGGTGCATTTATAATCAAAACAACATTATGACGGTGGCCAGATGATATTAATGTTATCACGATGTGTTGTCATGAAAGTGGTGGATACCATTTCATTTTAGGAGATAAATTTTATAGAAATGTTATGTTTCAATTTGATTATAAGTTTGGTATTAGATATTAGAAATAAAAATATCATATTATTTATTATAATATGAGATATTCCATGATATCTATAAAAAGTGGTAGTTATTTTCATCAAGGGATGTGGATTCAGTAGGGTAGTCTGGATGGACCAATTCTATGAAAAATAGATTACCTAATATGTCAAATATGATTTTTTTTATGGTTGATTGTGGAGGAATCTGAATACCACTCTAAACATGGTATACCATATTAATTATGAATTTATAAAGGATTTATGACTTATAGAGGCAGAAGGATATCATGTTCATGATCAATTTGGTGCTTGGAGTAGATCAAGTTTCTTTCTTGCTTCATATAACAGAATTAACAGAGATTCAGAAGTTAAAATTCAAGTTGGATGATCTTGATACTATAGGTTTCATAAATAAGAGTAAAAATCTAGGGGGTTCTATAAATTATATTCATAATGAACTATTATGGTACATTTCATATATATGTGGATTATCAAATATTGAACGAGAAGATGGATATGATCCAATACCACGTGAATTCATTAATGATCAATTCAATTAGTTGAGTTGTGATAAGATATGATCGATGATATATTTGATTTCAGGATACCTTGAGGAAATGGTGATACACACACACACACATAACTCAGTGTACTTTTAATACAATTTATGGTTTGTATGAGTAAATAGTTTTTTTGTTTGGATTCGTTAACACTCGATAGTATTCATGAACATGATGAATATGATCATTAATACTTTTTTGTATTTTATTGTGTTTTTTTGGAGAAAATTTTAATGAACTCCCAATATATAAAAAATCATGAAAAATATATTGATATATTCTTGATTACATTGTGATAGAATCAATGATACACCAAACAAGTCAAATTCATTTTAATGAAAGATAATGCGGGATTCATAGGCCTTTTCTTGTTTGAGGATGGAGAGTTAGGGTACATAGAGATGATTTATAATTGGTATCCTTCTAGAATAATAATATTCATATTATTGTTAGATTTTTTTTGGATTAATGGGTTGGTATCATAACATAATTGCTGAGTTCTCCCACATGGAAGCACTAATGTCAAGTATGGCAATGAAATCGAGGATATTTTTTTTGTAAAATTCATTTGACACTGATATTCATGAATTATAATAAAGGATTAAATAATCACTAGTCATCAATTTATCTATTTTTGGTATGTCGTATACATTTTACTATGATTTGTTTGGGGTTTTACATAGATTTGTTCATATGTTGGAGGATCGAGTTGGTTATTATGGATCTAGAATGTTGATACCACACAAGGGGTGTTATCATTTTCCTAGTATGAATATTTCATGAATAATACATGCATTTATATATTTGATACACTATCATTTTCATTGTCTTTTTTTGGTGTACAAGGACAATATGTTCCTTAGGTAAAAGTCTCTCAATATGACATAAACCATCAAAAGAAAATATTGTTTGAGTATCAGCATGTGTCTCGACATTGATATGTATTATACCTCAATAAATGTTACATTATATCTAATTAATTGATAATGAATGAATATATAGTGGTTGATTGGGATTCATTTCATGAGTAGTAGATGAAAACACTCACTGTAGATTTGGTTTTAGAAGCTCCGCAGTCCCATGAACAAGTTGTTATACATCTGGAAATTATCAACCCAATACTAAATAAACTAATAAATATAGAGTTTTGTTATGATATAGAGGAATTATTTATGATATACTTATTTTGTGGTCAGATTATTCCATAATTATATAATTTTTTATGATAAAATTAGCTTTATTTATGTGGACATGTATATGATAATATATGTTTTCATGAGGATATGTTGACAGTTTTTTAGAATTATTGATGGGAGGTACATACAGGTTTTGGTTGGGTTTTATCCTGATCTTGGTAGATATTACAGGTGGTCAGGAATGAAAAAGGAGGTAGTGAGCATCATGAAGAGAATTTCCACCTAAATGTAGTTATATTTCACTTTTTTTAAAGAGAATATTTATTTTTCAAAAATAAATATTTTATGTTGTTTTAAATAATTTTCATATAAAATGATTTAATTATATCATAATAAAATTAAATTCCTTAATTGAAAAAATGAACACATTTTTTTAAAATAACTTATATAATTTATAATATGTAATTTTTTTGGTATTTCAAAAATTCCAAAATTTTCAATAAATAGTAAAAAATAATTATTTTTAATAGAGTGTCAATTCTATTAAATAAATTAAGAAATTTAAATGTAAATTTCTTATTTATGATGATGTAAATGAAATAAAAATAAATTTTCTTATTTAATATAAATAATTACATATTAATCATTGTTATTTAATATTTTTGTAGATGTTTAAATTTTTTTAAATACAGAATTTTTTAGAAGCTATTTTTAATTTCCTATTGATTCTACATATTAATTAATTACCACAACCCTATAGGGTGGAGTTATCTAAAACAAAAATATTATATATATATATATATGTAAATTAAATTAAATTTAGATAATTAACATCACTAATCATATAGTAACTATAAATTCATCTTATACCAGAAAAATATTGTTCTTTAAAATCATATTTCTTCATGTTTATTCATTTTATTTATTAAATTGAAATCTTAAAATTCAATGAAAGACATTTGAAATATTTTTAACATATAGAGTCAATATAATTAGTGATATTTAATATGGTCGAATTACATTTTCGTTAGAATTAATATAAAAAAAAAATATTTATTGTTATTTAGTATAAAAATAGAAATTACAGGTGATTAAACAATATAAAAGAAAATGTCTACCAAATAACTTTTTATGAATCATATTTATATAAATATTTAAACCTTATACTAATCATTTATGGATTGTTTCTTCACATTTATGGATTTTTTTTGGAAATGACTTATCTATTTTTTATTCTTTTATAAAATATCATAGTGGTCCTCATCCAACTATATAAAAATATTCTTAATATCCCCTATAACCAATACACCAAAATCATTTTTGAATAGGAAATACATACCAATATAACATAAATATCACTCATATCTTATCCTATAATAATTTTTATTAAAAATCTGTCATAGATTTCCTTTTTTGTATTCCCTAATTGATTGACTATTAAAGTATTGTAGTTCATTATCATATTATTTTTTTCATTTTTAATAAAAATAAAAAAATTATTACACCATGATCATATAGAAAAAAACAACCAATCATATAATAATATTTTATTATGTTAATGGAATAATCGAAATATGTCACTTCTTCTATAATATGGTAAACAAAACAACTATTTATGTTTACAATTTACTACCACCTCACAAAATGATGTAATTATATGTTCATCATGGCCTCTATTATTATTGATTTTTAATTTAATATATATATATATATATGTTAGTGATGAAATTTATATACATTTTTATATGTAATATATGTTATATATTAACAAACATATATTAATAAGATAATGATAATATCGTTCTTACACATTTGGGGATTATAACCTCCACAATGCGATGTCCTTTGACTTTATTTACTACATCACATAGAGGGTAAAAAAGAGAATTTAATTAATATATATTTTATTTATGATATAATTATTAGTATGGAATGATAAAAAACTGTTAACATCATTCAATCAAAATCATTTGAAAATGGAATCCATACCTTTTAGGACATTGGACGTACTGTATATATGATTATAAAATTGTTCATATATCATAAAAAAGATTTGTGGTTGCATAAAAATTATAATGGGGGCATAAAAAATTGAATATTTTCATTTTAAATTTTCTAGATTAATGTAATTAATAATATGATAGATTTGTTTCAATATATAAAACTGACATTGGAAATATGATCCAATTATCATTAAAAAATATCACATTAAACTAAACTAATACTTAATAGATCATAAAATGAAAATAAAAAAAAATTAATCATAAAATTATAAAGTTATTATTAAATTAAATTAATAATAATTTTATTATTTATGATGTTACTGAATGAATATGATGTGTAAGTCTTTTTCATGACCCATCCATCCAATGATACAACATTGAGAGGATAGAGATATTGACCCCCAAGACCCACCTCCAGGTGTCCAAGGTTTGTTGAGAAGCACCAAGGTTAAAACAAATCTCACAATATAGGTGAAATTTCCCTTTATAAAGAAACAAAATTCAGAGATCTGATGACTCATTTACAAAAACCTTAACTAATAATATAAATAAATAAAAAATCATACCACATTCATGTAAAAATATAACTGATGCCAAAAAAATGACTACAATATGAATACCCAAATGGGAGGCTATGAATCAAAAAAACATCATGAACTGAGCTAGTAATGTCCAGAAAGGTCTACCTACACATCCTGGATGATTGAAAAATGTTTTATATATCTAGGTTGACCATACATGTATAATTAGTAACAAATATGATGTCAGTCATGCACATGTGAATGATTCATAATAATTCCCATGTGATAAAATGGAAGAACCATGAATCACCTAGATAGGAACACTAACCAAACATAACCTCCATGAGGTATGCTCACCAAGTAACTCAAATTAGGTAAAAAAAATATAACACACACAGATGAAAGGGTACACAACATCAATATCCAATAATTATTAGTTCCCATAAACAATCAAAAAATGTTATGGTGTTCCAACCTATTTTGAATATACCACATAAAATCCTTCCAGCACACACCAAGGCCTCACAACACATCCCACCCACACAGACCACAGTCTCACAACACATCCTAACTGAACACACATTGGCCTAATAATAAATCCCACCAGATCAGATATAGGGATCACAAAATATTATGCATATAAACTCCTTGTCCTAAAAACTCATCACTACTCACCTTAATGACACATGGGAAAGAACATCACAAATCTTTAATGAAACAACTTGGAAATAGACAACATCACCCGGAGACACCTGGACTACCACATATCACCACATAATACACAAATACACTTTTTCTGTCTTTTCCATGAATATTGAGAAGGGAAGAGTGTGTGGGAAGCCATCCATCCCCCCATCGAGGTGTTGGGAAAGACACCCCTTGCGTGAATACAAGGGTGTTCAACACATTCTACTCAAAATTGGTGGGATGTGTATATAGAAATCCAATGGAAGTAATATTATTTTGATATATGATTTCAAACCACTCTTGTCCATCCCATGGGTTCTAAAGAAAACAACAAACTCCATAAACTTCCACTTTTGCTGCTACCTATAAATGCACAACACCACACAAAATGTCAAAAAAACCCATTTCACATCCCCGACCAATTTATTTATCCATTTCTATTCTGCTTACCACCAAATCCAAGACATTAAAAAAATAATGGAAAATAAATATTCATTCCATCACTACACATTAATCCACTAATCATAGAACACAATAGGTAACATAATAAAACACTTCTCACATTTTGAAGAGCAGGATACATTAAGGTGGCTCCACATTAAATATAAATTGTTCAACAACATCCACACTTTAATCACATTATTGATATATCATTTATCAATATCTTGATATTTGAAGAATCATTACACATGTTATTAATATTATATTCCCCATTAAAATAATTATTTTCCTTCTTAAACATCATCCTTCTTAAACTACAATTCTAACAAAAAAATAAGCCCCCACTTAAAAAACACATCCAATAACATAACATAGCACAACCAGTTTTGTATCCCTACATTATAAGAATACAAATCAAATAACATATCTACTCTATACCCATATAATATCCAAATCACCCAATAATACAAAACAATAAAACATTACATGTTCACCAAAACATTTACCAAATTCTACTTATTTTTATTGGGGTGTTATCAGATATAACAGAAACTGTGGGAAAATAATTCATTATCCAATTATACATGGTTATCCAATTTCAATTTTTAGTGTGATTCCAATCAAATCACAAAATGGAAACAATCATAACAAATTTATTTAGTTCATACACAACCATCAATTGCCGCAATTTTTAGAGGGGAATCATGTCTGAACAATCACAATATCACAATCAATATCAAAGTAACAAAAATCTTGTGAATCAAACATAATTTTTCCTCAATTTTAAAAAACATATTTTTATCATCAATTAGTATTTTAAAATCACGATTCATAGATAAATAGATGTAAAACCACTACATCTAGATTCATAGTAGTGATAAATGATAGGAATCCTACCTCAATGTATCTTTCTAATTTTTTTTGCAACCCATGTCAAAGAACACCACTAGTTTTCCAAAACTGCTCAAAAAAACATTGTATCAACCAATACAACACCATGAATCGATAACAATGAAACCATAACATACCCCAAAACTATTAAACACTACTATAGTAGATATTAATGAGAATAATTTGGGAAAACATATGATAAGGAGAATATAACTCACCAAGAATAAAAAATATATTAGAATGAAACCTCCCCTATGACCAATAGATAGAAGATGGAGAAAAATAGATCGAAGAATGATTTTGGTCTCTGTGTGTTCTCACAAAATGAGAGGAAAAATGATTCCTTTATGGAATTAATGAGGGGACGATTGAAAAAAAAATTTAAAACAACACATGATTGGGGAAATACATGATGTGTAATCCGCTTTCAAATCATGTAATACATGGGGTTATTTTTTCACATAGAAATGAATCAATTATTAATATCATTTTATTTTTGTATCCCAGAAATATTACACATTATGAAACAATTATTCTCGTTATGAAATGTTTTTAGACATTGTGAAACCTCCATAAAAATATGTGAAATGGAATTTCACGTAGTTTATTCTTGTTGCATGATGTCCAATCATCCTTATTGCAGCTTTTAGTAACAAAGATACATGAAAGACCCTATGAACTTCCTTTGAACACTTCTATGGACCAAGACCCCTAAAAAATGGTCTAGAAAGTAACATACCATTATATAAGATACATATCAAATAATTACCTCCCTTGAGAATCTAAAACCAAGCCTATAAGGGAAGGAATCCGAGAAAACACACAACGAGATACCTTTTAAGTATCTATTCATATTCCAAAATTAACAACTAACCAAGAATTAAAATCTAAACATCCACAAAAACACATAAAAAACTATCAACCCCTACACTCCACAATCCAACAACCACTACAACCAAAAACTGCACCACCATAAAACCAAAAAACTACACCATTCAAAACATATGAATCATGGAATTCCATATTCCATGTCAAGATACTATCATCTATAGTCATCAAGAACTCTCCCCCAAGAGTTTAATAACATCAAAATTAATTCATGTAGATTGGGAATCAGGTCCTCCCCATTCCACACATCTGAATTTGTTCATTGAAAACACCTCACATAAAAATATTCCACGAGAAAACAAGCCATATAATAAAACCACATTGTTTAATATTCAGATTTCAATGAAATAAAGAGAAAAAAACTCAAAGAATCTATATATAATAAGAATGAATCTAAATTTCTCACTAAAATGTATTCTTCTCATGACCACCATGCCTCCACAACAACAAAAATAAAATGAATGTTCCAACCATGATGAAATTATCATGAAGATCCTAGATATCCAATGGATTCTTTACAAATAGCACTTAATACGTGACATCAAAACCACCATAGTTAATGAAATGGGAGTAATCATATATATATAAATGGCGCTAAAAGACGTGGAAGACATCATGGATCCTCTATAACTTTTGTGGAAATACCAAAGGATATGCCAACTGGCTAACTTGCCTCAACACCTCAATGGGTCCAACGAACATGGGAGATAGATTACTCCCTATACCAATCTTATCCATCCCAAATCAAGGGGAAACATTCATGAACCCATGACCCCACAACCATTGAACTCCCATGAACTTCTTCTATGATAAGAATATTACTATTGTTTTTACTAAAATACACTTGTCCGCCCATTAATGAAATAAGCATTCTCTTTGATGCTCTTCATCACATTGGGACGGGGAATGGTTGTTTCCCAACCTCTATCTAGCACAAAGGATAATGAAATGGTGTCCCATATGTAACCACAAACTGTTCCATGAAAATAGAAGAGTTATATATATCATTATAAAAAAACTAAACACAAGGTATGTGTTGTTACGAAGATCCACAAAACGAAAAGATTGCCACCTGTAACATATCATACTCGGTTTGGATAGTATGCTCCATTAGCCCTTATGTGTGGGAGTGTATGGAAATAATCATGCATAACTGGCTACCTAAACAATTCAAAAGTCCATTTTCTACTGATTAGGTAAACTACACATCCCTATATGATGCAATGAAGCTTAAAAAACCATGAAACATCCTCCACATTCACATATATATAGGACAAGGCATCCATTTCACCTGATACATTTATAGATTAGAATTGGACAGATTTATTCAAATGGTCCAAAATCAACCAGATATCATCATTAACCCCTTGATCTATGGGTAACACTATAATGAAATCCATTTTAATGTCATCCCATATCAAAACAGTTAAATCTAAGGGATGCAAAAAAAACCACCAGGAACATTATTCTTGGCCTTTACCTGTTGGAAAACCATGCACATCACCACAAAATCAACCACTACTAATTTTATCTTGGGACACAAAATTGTATCCTCAAGCAAAATTTCATTTTAGAATCATAGGTATGTATCAAGAAGGATGATCCAGGAAACTAATGAAGAATCTAACTAAACATGGCTATCATAGAAAACAACTTTCCACGAAACAACATCTGGTTCAGACAATCCTCTAATGGTCCTTCCAAAGCATCACCACAGACAACACTATCTCACAAGACCAATTCCTATGAGTGTCAGAATTATGAATCTTCCAGCCGCTGCATCAAATTAGAGTGCCCAATCATCAAAAAAAAATTTCCTTCACCACCATCAACTATTGTATATATGTGCATGGATTACAACTCCTCCATCAAATTTCTTGAATTCGTGTATTTGTGAATAACCACATTCCATGTATTTATCCTCAAAGCATCAGCCAAACCATTTCCATTTTTTGAGGTGTAAGATATCTCAACATGATAGTCCTAAAAAAAATACAACCACCTCCACAATCATATATTTAGTTCATGCTGTGAATTGTTATAACTACAAGTTTTGTGATCCATGAAGACCACCTTGTTCTCCATAACGAGGCTATGTACAAAAAAATCATAATGAAAATAATTGATGCCATATCCTGATCATGGGTGAAATTGTAATGATCATTATTTTATAACTACGTATACCCATAATAGATCACTTCCTATTGCCAGATCATCATTCATCCCAATCCTAGATGGGATGTGTCACAAATATCCTTAAACATATCCCCTTCCTGAGTCAACCAAAGCACTGGGGAACATTCCAAAATACATTTTAGGCAACAGAACACTTCCTTCCACTAATCAATCTTCTTAAAATCTATTTCTATTCTTGTTAAATCTATTAATAGGGTTAAAAATTTATAAAAATTGGGTATAACTCTCTGATAATATCATATGACAACAACAAAGTTGTGACCCTCTGACAATTCATTTTGTTCTTCCCAAGTAAAAAACATCATCCTTCAACGTATATACTACCAAAAATTGTTAATACCCCACATGCCAAAAGATATGTCCCTATTGTTTACAAAAGATACACATGGACAATATTCTATAGACATGGTAGCATTGAAAAAACCTCATGATGGTGTTTAGTTTCTCTACATGTTCCTTCATTGACATCAAGTAGATTAAGATGTCATTTATTAATAAAATCATGAAATTATCTAGGAAAATAGGGATAAAAGAGTTCAATATCAATAAAAATAATCCAGGTGTGTTCACTAAACCAAATTTCATAAGAAAATAATCAATGATCTCAGACATTCACCTGTAGATGTTTTTTCATGATATCACCATGTTTCACCAACAACTGGTGATATCAGGACTATAAAACTATTATAAAACCCATACTCACCCCTCTTAGATGGTGAAAAAATAACATCTATTATTGGAAGAGGCTCACTTTTCATGATTGTCACCTAATTTATCCTTTTGTAGGCTATGAACAACCTCATACCGCCATCTTCCTTTAATGTGAACAACAATGCAGCACCCCGTGTTGAAAAATTAGGCCTCATAAAACCCTTCTAAATCAGATCATTTACCTGAATATTTTATTTCCACAAGTCATAAGATTACATCCGATAAAGTGACATCAATGTCAGGTAATCTTTGGGATGCATGTTTATCTTGAACTATACATCACATCGAGGTAATAGAATAAAAACCACACACAGATAACAGTCAAGGAATCTCCAATGATCCTATGATGTTATAGAACATCATCATCCATTGATTCCACTAATATCTCAGGAAATCATGAATTAAGGGCCTACACATGCCGGTTACCCACCTAATAACCCCACTCTATAATTAAAACCGTAGATTGTCCTTCCAAATTTGAATAAATGACTCCCATGTAGTAGAATTAGATAAAAATAGACAAAAAATAAAAACACTCAATGATGAAGATGAACTATAACGGATTCACCTAGAGTATGAATGTATCCCCTTGGGAATGATGCAGCCCCACTTTCAGTCTACACCCCAGCACACATCAAACAGGATAGTCTAGCATCCAGCTGGCATACACCTCTCCTGGGGAACATAAATTATTTCTATTTATAGACCATGATAATTTTATATACTAGGAGAAATTATGAATTTTTAGTCTCATGAATAAAAAATATCACAAGAATGGATACTGAACAAAATGATCAATCATCTAATGATCTATGGACCTTCTAGAACTAATGCCTCCAACATGTGATACTGAAAAAATAAAACTCTTCTTCCTATCTACTGATGAACACCACCATAGACATGTTCAGGTTGTGGTTCATAAGAACAATGTACACCCGGATTCTATCCTCTACATACTCGTTCTACACTCTACAAATGAAAAGTTTTTTCGGTGGTGTAGAAACAATCTCACCCACAACTATTACTGAGGATGACATTGTTCATATCCACCTCCATAAAAATGTGACCGTGTAGCCAATGAGAACTGGTTTTAATTATGGATAATAATGACTTAGATGAAACACATCAACCACCAGACTACAAGAATTTAATAGAGACTTATAAAAAAGTGAGGTTGGAAAGGATGAAGTTGGGTTCATCTCCATAGTGGTCTAATCATCAAATGTTCACATTCCTAATATCTTCCACAAACATTTCTTCCTATCAAAGGACCCTACAGGATCCCCTCTCACAATATACCTCCACATTATTTTATATACTCAATCACCTCTTCCTTCTTTAGAACTTATAAATACATCAACAATATTGATTTAGTAACAACATACCAGATAGAAGGGTGGAGTAACTCCACAACACTTATTTCATGAGACTCAAAATATATAAAATGGTATGTGATAAATGGACAATGAAATTGAACATGATCCAATGATCTTTTATATACATACATTCCTACTGAATGGTGAAAATGTCATGTATATTATAATACATCATGATTGATGAATATAATCTCTACCTGAATCTCCATATAAAAGTCAACCAATAAAACATATGCCTCATGACGCCCTCCTGAATACAATATCCTCCACTTATGTTTAAATCCCTACTTCTGAATAATTTTCAATGGACAATTTACACAATAAATTCAAAAATGAAACTCATGGTTTTTTGTTGTACCTATATCCATCCTTCAATCAACAAATTAAAAAAACTACCCTAAAAATTTCCCAAATCCTACTACTATAAATAATGCAATTTCATCTTCTACTGATCATCATCATTATCTTGATCAACCATACAGTGATCAAAAGTATCATCCTACAGAGCCTCCACTGCCTATGAAATACGAATGAAATGACTGTGAGGTAGACCTAAAATGAAGACAATGATTTTCTAAGGCTGAGTAGATTGATATTTTATTAAATTTTTTGTTAATTTATTATATTTACTATTTATTTTTATCTTCTCAAAAAACCAATTTCTAAAAATAGGAGAAGTAATTATTATGAATTATCCACTCCTAGGTATCTACCATACTTGAATATATTTCTTACATGGCCATTCAATAAGATTATGGTATGAGAATAGGATCAAGGGGACCTAAAATCTCATGTCCTAGCTGGTCTCCCTGGCCTATGTCACTAACAATGCCCAACTGTAGTTGTTCCCATACCATCCCATGAAATCCTCACTTCACCAAACTCAAAAATAGATATTGTCTCTCAACTATCATCTCTGATATCACTATGTACCAACCCCTTCCTCCAAATATACTATAATGAGGATAAATAGATAATGAACACCTAAATCCCACATCATGTTGGCCCTAGGTTGGTGACTAGCTCCAAGGGTGTAAACATCTCATAATATGGGAGGGATTACCCATTATAAGGAAAAAATAAAGAACAGTATGATAGATAATACACAATAAACAACATTAAATAATATAATGAAATCAAAAACATCCCACAATAATGAGAACATAGAACTAATACAAATATAGATGTATCCAACGTAACTAACCAAAAGTAATGTTATGCAGTGACACATAAACTGTCATGATCTGAGCTAGTATGTTCCATCACAGTCATCAAAATTATCATGGAAACCTATTAATGGTATTATTTTCATATTGTGAACCTCTATGTGTTATTAGTAGGAAATCCAACATCTCTCATGAACATGCAAAATATTCATTCTAAATCCCCAATTTAAAAATAGTATAACCAATAAGAACCTTAAAAGGTATCCTAACCAAACCAAACTTAAAAAATGTCGGATTTCTATGTCTGAAAATTCATGTAATATAATATAAAATACATCAATGATAGGGCATCACACACAACATTCCCATTGATATTCCACTCTCACATCCCAATGGAAAATTTCATGGTGGTACCACCTCTTCTTAATAATTCACATAGAATACTATCTTGGATAACATGGACCTCAAAACAAATCCCAACCACATACACATGGTCCTCACAACATATTACATCTCATCCCAATGACACGTGGGAAACCACATAACAACTTATAATGAAAACACATGTTAAACAAGTCCCCATACACACAATCACTCGGGTAAATAATATCGGCAAATACTGATCATATATAATTGAGAGATAATTTTTTGGAGGGTTGGTATGGAAGAGTTTCTGGCCAGCCCACCACTATCCCATCAAGATGTAGGTAAAGACAGACCCACATGACAATGCATGTGTTTAGAAGACAATTCTAAACATGGGTTGGGTGGATATTTAAATCACAAGGAAATGCTTTTATATAAATATATAATATAAAAAATTCATACCCAACTTACGAGTTCTCCAAAAAACAACCAAAAACCAAACTAACATATTTTTCATTACTACTAAATACACAAAACCACACAAGAATTCATATAACTCATATCACATTACCAACAAATTTATTTAACCATTTCCATTTTGTTAAGAAGGCCAACCCAAAGCATTAAAAACTATATTTAACTATTATGTATTCATTACATCACTATATAGGAAAATAGTAAGCACAACACAAAATTGAAATCATAGTAATATTTATTTTAGAATGTGTCGTGCCTGATCAATTAAGGAAGCACCACATTAAAGACATGTCATTCCATAAACTCCATGTTTAACACTCATTAATTAGTATTAATATATCAATATATAGATACCTGGGGGATTATTCAATATATTTTTAATTTAAATTTACCCATCTTATTCACTTCATTCCTTAATTAATGATGTCCTTCCTTAACCACCATAAAAACGAAAATTAGCCCCCAAATTACCACCACATACAACAATATAACTTATCACAACCAGTACAACATCCATGATAAATAATCATTATAATATCATCAAAACCCCAAAATTCATCAACATTCTATCAATTTCCCCCACATATACAAACTAGAACAAAACATTTTACAGAATTTTCATAACATTTACAACATTCAACAACATTTCATTGGGACATTATCACACAAAATAAATTCCTAGGGAAACTATTACATTAACCAATATTATGTAGTTAGTGAATATTTATTTTTAGACAGGTAATGAATTAATATCAAAAAGGAAACCATCATATGAGATGTATCATTTGAAAAAAACCACCAAAAACCATAATTTGTAGTGGGTTATCAAACCCAAATAGTAAAAATTTCACAATTAAATTCAATTCACTAAAAGGAAGGTGAATAAAACACCATTTACCACTCAATTTCAATTGAATTATTCATTCTCATCAATTAGGATGGAATATCCATGATTTATTGACAAAAATAATTAATATACAACCTGCATGATTCAAAATAGTGTGAAACGAAGGTAATCATACGTCATGGGAGCATTCGAATTGATGTGAATTATAGGGAAATGAAACACGCTCATGAAACAATAAATCACCATAGAAACAATAGATTAACCTATATTAGAACATGGATTTGTAAAAATAGAACCTAAAAATACCCCCAAAACAAAAAAAACACTACCACCATTAAAACCTAGAAGAATAACAATATTGAAGGGATGATTATGAGAAGAGAAATCACTATGGATTGACCATGGATCACCAATGAACATCAACCAGGAATAACATATCAAAGAGGGATTGAAAGAGCACATAGTTCACTTCGTAGAGACAAGGGTTCCCCCAATATGAGATGAAAAAGTAATCAAATTTTGAATGAATGATAATTCGACTAAAATGTATTTTCAAATAAAACATGACCAGGGAATTACATAATGTTTAATCCTGTAAATTATTTTCTAACACTAGGGGTTCATTTTTCTATTTAAAACACATGCCCTATAAATTTTATTATAATTATATAACCCTAAATTATTAAAAATTGTGATTCGCCTCTTTTTATCTTGTAAAATTTTTTCCCATCATGAAACCTCCATGGAAATCCATGAAACCTAATTTTATAATGTCAAATCAAATTACACGTCCTATAATCCACCTTATTCTTTCCACTAGAAACCAAACATAACAAAAATACTTATGAGACTCCTCCAAACTCTTCCAATGAATGATACCCTAAATGTAACATGTTTTTAAATTCACTAACCATTACAGACTCAATAAATGGGATATCCATAAACCAAATTTTTTCAAAAGGTTATGAACTCTCTCCCTCTAAATCACATTATATATAACATAAAATATATTGATTTTTTATATTATTAAAATAAAAATGTAAAAAAGTTACCTTGTTTAATATCAACTATTTCAATATTTCAATATATTCATTATTTACTTCTCTGATGTAAATTAATTATTAAATTCAATTGATTATAATATGCGGTAAGATTATTCTGCACATTTTAATTCCATAGATCAGTATTAGGTTTATTCCTTATGACTGGGGTAATTTATTTATTACATATACTAATGAACATTTAATGATGATTTCTCCTTGAATGTTATATAATTAATTTGGTATTGATTTAGACTCGTGAGATGTAATTTATATGATTCGGTATTTAATGATTTACATCATGTTATATTATGAACCATGTAACATTATCTATTAAGTAATAATTTAAGCATATATGATGTTGCATCAACTACAATGTAAATTTGAATTTTTTATACATTGTTTTTTATGTTATAATACCACGTGATTAATCTTGAGAAATAATTTTAATTATATTTTGTCATGATTCCTTATTTTACATACATAGATTTTTATCACACTCTATTTTCTCATTATTCCCAAGGGTATCCATTGAAATTTTAGGATAAAGATGGATTTTGAATATCATGATAATGCATAAAATAAAGATAACATTTTATTTTATATTGATGTTTTATTTGGATTGTATTCAAATCACACTAGGTCTCATGATCATCTTCTTGAAATTATTCAATAATTATGATTTCAAATCCTGAAATAATATGTGTGAAATGAATTTTATATCTATAGTTTATAAAAAATAATTGTATTTCTTTATAAGTAATATATTATGAATCGTTTGCTGAGAAAATATGGATAAATCAATGTATAGGATGTCATCCTAATATTTTAGTGATGTATAGATTATTTATTTTTTATTGAAGTACCTCCTTAATAGGATTATACATGTGGGTGTAGATTTTATACATATGTATTTTGGGTTAATAAATAAAATAATATTTATTTCAGTATATATTGGCCAGGATAAATTTTTTTGTTGTTTTTTATCATACTACACTCTTGGTTTTTAAATCATAAGAGATTTTTTTAATAAAGATATTTTCTATGAATAATTGTGATGAATTAAATAGTTGAATTGATAGAAAATAATGATATTCCATTGTGAACTCATAGATACCAAATGCGTCCATCGAGGATATGTATATGGTTAATGAGATGATTAAAATAATATAATTTTCTTTTGAGATATTATTTAGTATGGGATTAAATAGATTGCTGATATTTGTGGATATATTCAATGTTAAAAACCGTTGGTTTAGTCCATGTTTGGTAGTAAATGTTATTTTCTGAAGAATTCCGTTATATTTTTTCTACATTAGTTTGATATTATTAATATCATTTATGGTAAATATAAAAATGGAAGTTAGATTAACAATACACAGTTATTATTATACTATTTTTTTAAAAATAAAATTATTTATAAAACAATGTTTAATAAAAATTGATTTTATTATTAATTTTACTTTTGAAAATATTAATCATATTTTTTTGAAATTGTTTATAATTATGTTAATATAATTTTTGTGAAATGAAAATGAACATATTGTTCAAAAAATTTCTCTTCTTGAATGATTGTTCGTGTTGAACCCATCACAGAATGGAAATAATTGTGAATTTCCTACCAATGGAATATCTGATCTATTTGTTATTATGGCATTATTTTAAAAGAAAAATATTGATTTATATATATAAATATATATGTTTTTTAAAACATACCACATTATCAAATATTGTTAATTTTTTAGGTTTTTATTTACAACTGTATAAATTTATAATGATGTGGTTTGTTTTTCCATTTGATTTGTCATAATGGATTACTTTAGGATAATGTAATTTTTTTGAGAAATTATTTGATGGGTTTTAAGGATTGATACATATGTAATGGATTGTGATGAACATTGTTAGTTAATTTAGATGTTCATAGATTAATTTATTTTATTACAAAACATGTGATTAACATTTTTGTTTTAATTAAATATTTATTGATAGATAGAAGGTTTTTAAAAAATTTATTTATCTTTTGTTAAATTAAACGCTTAATGCTTCGCATAAGGAATACAAATTAATCGTGGATATTCAATCAATTTAGTGGGAAATTATTTGAATATTTAATAATGAACCACCAATTGATTATATAATAATAGTGAAATAAAAATAAACAATGGTAATATTATTTTTACTATTGTCACTATTTATAATAATTTAACATCTATAAAATAAGAAAAAAGATATTGAAAAATACATGAACCTATTTAATTTATATTCGACGAATCTATAGTGTTCTCACTGATTATTGATTTATTGGTTTCTATCCATAACCAACCTCTTGATAATTATCGTTAAATAATATATGATATATATCCCTCCCAATAATTATTTTAACATTATAATGTGTTCATAAATTCACATCCCAATAGTTTTCAACATTTTGATAACAATATTGTGTATTGACCATTGTATTTCAAATTACCACTTTTCAAATGGATGTATTCTTAACCAAATTTAATGTGGGTTTTCAAAATGTATAAAATATTTTATAATTGAAATATAATTGTGAGTGGGAAAGCTTATTATGTGGTAAAATGTTACACCATGATATTTTATGATTTATTTTTCATTTAATTAATTTATTCTCTACAATAATGGTTGTGGTGTGGAACACAAAGATCAAATGAACTTTGATTATCTAAATTTTAGCATTATAAATAGTCATTAAATTGTAGTATGAAATAATATTAAACAGTATATGAAAAATTAATTTGTAGTAAAAAATATAAATTTATTGAATAATAAATTAGAAATATGGAGTAAATTTTTAAAAATGTCTTTTTAATTTTCAAATTTATATTTCATGAAATACAAGTTTATTGAATTATTTTTTGATAAATTAATATATATAATTTCTATAATATGTAGAAATTAAATTTCATAAAATTATATCCATTTTTTAAATCATGATATCAAAATGAACTCTAGGATATGTTTTTTTTATTTTTAAGAAATTATTTTTATATAAATTTGGATAAATATCAATTTTTTTAAATTTTCTTTTCTATTCAATATTTAATGTAATATAGAAAATCAATAATGAATTAATTTTTTTAATGTAAAATAGTTAAAAAATAAAACTATATAATGAAATTAAATATATTTTTTTTCAAATTTATAAAAATTATTATATGGCCATTTTTCGGATAAAAATATAGTTTTCATGAGATAAAGTTTATGTCATTAATGATTCATATTAATAAGTAATTAAAATAAAACAATAATGATTAATTTTTGAAAATAATTTAATATCTAATTTTTCTAAATATGTAAATCAAAATTCATATAATAATTATTGGTTGTATTATTTCATATAACATCTTATTATGTTTGAGAAATACATTGTTGAAGACCAGTTTTCAAACATATTGTGTAGGGTCTTATTTCAAGAAAAATATATCAAATTCTGTTTATTTAATTTGAAAAAATGTATTTTATATTTTGATTTATTATAAATAAGATTATTTAAAAATTGTAACTATTCGTTCATATTTAGTAGTATAATAACTAAAAAATAACTACCATGGTTATATTTAAAACATAGTTTACCAGGGGTTATTGAAAAACATAACACTATGTTATCTATTAAAAAATATCTATATAATAATATATAATTATAATTAAACATTAATTTATTATACAATTTAATTTTCCCCATTTAATTCATTTTTTGTAAGATTGACTTTATAATTTTGTGTTAAATTATGATATTTCCTAGTGGAACTCGTCCCCCAATTAAAAAAAATTCAATTTTATCTTAACATCAAACAATATGATCCATTTGGATTTCACAATAGTAAAAAATTCGATTATTCACATTCTTAACCGTGATCTATTGGAATTATTTTGATCATAAAACCAACCGGGGGATGCATTTTGTGAAAACATCAGGAGGTTATCCGAATAAGGTGTATAGTTCTTAATCATGAGTATTTGTTATATTTTTTCTTTAACCTACATGATATATTAATAAATCAAGATAATATAATAATGATCACAAATATCAAATATAATTTTTAGATTTATGATAATTTAATAATCTCAGTCCATCTCTTATGGATTACAATGGGTAAAAACCATTGTTTATGTTTATGATGGACAAACACCTCATATACCAATATAATTCATCATTCTATCACCTCATATCATTAATTTTTTAGATTATGTAATAAATTTATATATAAGATAGAAATTATATTGTTAATAATTATAAATTTGTAATATATATTATAAATGATTATTTACAAAAATTTAATATATATCATATATTAAAAAATGTATTTATTTTACAATGATAACATTTTTCATGGATATGTTTCAAGTACCTCCACAACATTTTGATGTGATTTCTTTTTAATTACGAATTCATGTGGATGGTATATTCCCGTTATTTTTAAAAATTAATACGATAATATTTATATTATTATTATTATACTATTTGAAAACATTTATTATATTATTTCCATTATAATGAGTAAAAAATGTAAATATTATTATATCATATTTTTATATAACCTTGTCTATTATTGTAACATTTTATATTATTCATTATAATTTACATGGTTCAACATAAAAGTAAAATTGAGTTATGAGAATGATAATTATATCATTATTATAATTTTAGAGATGATTAATTAATAATTTATTTTAAAATAGTACAATTTCTAATGAAATTATGGATATATGAAAAAAAAATATCTATAAAACGTCAAAAATGAACATAAATTGTTAAATAATTAGGCATAAAATGATATTAAATAATATTAAAAAAATAATAATCTATAAAATTGTTCTTAATCAGGTAAATAATTTAAATTTTTATATTATTCAGGATGATAAATAATTTACATGAGGATCTAGACTCAATGTAATGGTTCTTTAGACAACCATTTTTCATTTTTTTATGTCTATTATCAACCAAAGTCACATTATCTATATTTTTAATGTTATGTAATTCTTATATATTATCTATATAATTCAACTAGATGTATACCAATACAATTCCAAATTATTTTTTATTGTAATACATTCTCTATGATCATATCAAATATTATTTGTTTATGAAATTTATGTAGATTATGACAAGTGGTAATATTATACAACCCAATTTCATTCCTTGTGTAGTTAATAGGATTATTCCAAATGATTAGTTCCTATTTTAGGAACATGTTATCATGAACATGTTATGACATGATTACCTAGTTAACAAATTAATACATTGGATAATTAATTATTGTCATTCGATGTTATGTAAGGTATTGGTGAGTGTTTCAAATCTTTTAGGGGACTATGTCCACAAATAGACAATTTGTAAGAAATTGTACTTATATCAATTTTATGTTATGTTATATGTTTCATCTTCGTTTTTTAGATATAATGATCATATGATACCATTTTGTTTATGTATACACTAATGTGATTACACATTATCCCTCTATTTTTTTGATATAATGTTATGTTTCCTTGTAATGACTATTACCCTACTGGGAGTATTAGATCATTCATGTTGTGTATGTATTCACTATGTTATAAATAACATTTTGGTTTGATAAAATGGATTTAAGATACCATTATGTATAATTACTGACGTATTTAATGTTTCCCTTCCATATTTGTGAATTATGAACATAATCATCAATAAAAAATATGCCTTACACTCATAATTTGTACATATATGATATTTCAATTTAAAAATAATGTAATAATATAAATGAAAGAAGTGGATTTATTTATTTTTAAATAACTTATTTTGAATTAAATTTTTTTTAATCTTATAAAAGTTTCATGATATAACTTGTAATATCATATATGATTGAAATATTATATTCCAAAACAAATTTATCTATTAAAATATTTTATTAGGGTGTTACCTATTTTATTTTTCAAGATAATATTGGTTCATATGTTTTGATCCCCACACATAGTTAATGGTTCCATCATAACCCAAATATTATTCGTGACATAAATAACATATATGTAATCCATTAATTATACAGACTGAACAATTAATAACGTTGTTCCTAGGGATAGTAGGTCATACAAATGCATATATGTTGCTTTATTAATTAAAATTTTGGAAAGATAGAAAAATAAATAATAATTCAACACCACATAATCATTATTAATAAAAATATATCATATATAATCACTACATATATTCTAATAACAATCCTTGACTGAATGTCCTGAGGGCCTATATATTTATTGATTTTGGATAAAACCATTTTTAATGGTAAAGGGGGAAAACAAAGACTTCAAGGACATAGAGAAAAACTGAATATAAGAAAATCCAGAGGGTTTCAACTTAGAAGAAGAATACATAAAATAACCCCTACACATCATCAACATCATTATGTCCCACCTCCACTGGAGCATTATGTGTTAGCAAGGTGTCCCATCAAAAATTTCATGTGTACGGTACTGATCCAATCACAATTTTCTTTATTACATCCATATATGAAAAGACATTCACAGAGAAGAAAATAAGCTCTTTCCTCATTGGAAGAAAAATCATGTGGACTTTTTTGATTCCTTGGAATGAAGTAAACACGGGATCATGGCACCACCATCAAGTACCATCATGGGAAAATGTTGCCGCACTCTACAAGAAATCACACAACTATCACCCCAGAGCACTGAATGAAATTCCATGGGACATGAGATGAATCCGTCATTACAAAGGACTGGATGAATAACATTGTGATGTTGAAATTCCACATATGGGGGAATCATTGTCATCCTGATCCAGAAATGCCACTATGGGCATGGATCTGCTCCGATCATACCACAGATGAACCCTTATCGGGTTCCAAAGCTAGAAAATTTGATGGAAAGGAAATAAAAATGAAAATGGGGATGATCTAGTGAAAAAACACCAACAAATCCACCATAATCACACACAATTGAACAAAATCCAGAATCACCAAATCTAACAACTGCAAAAACTCACAATGCTAAAACTGGAAGCCTCCACACTTCTGGGAACAATATATCTGAATTCATGCAACCCAGAAAGCCCCCTAGATGTGTCTCCAGGTTGCAATGGACACACAGAGCTGGATCAACGTCATCGATGCCGAAATTTGAGACGCACCGAACTCAGTATCACATAGGTCCACATCGTTGATGGAAGGGGTGAGACACATTTAAAACTAGAAGTTCTAAGATAAACATCTTTTTTGAGAAATATAATTTCAATTATAAATTTTTCCATAAAATTAATATATATAAATATCTATGATTTGGGAATGAAATATTTTATTGTATTATGTTTGTTATTTTATGATAAAAAAGAATATTCTTGTCTGGATTTTGTATGAGAGGTGGTTCCATTTATTTAATGGAGATAAGTACATTTTTATTATTTATTATTCATTTCACTTAATTTAAATAATTTTACATTTTTAAACGGATAAAAATTGATAAAATAATATTTATTATTAAGTAAGTGTTAAAATATTCATATATATAAAAATTAAAAAAGTTTTAGGAGATGTTCTCACACTTGTCATTTTCATTAAAAATAATTTTATCAATTAACCTAAACCAATATAAACATTATATTTTGTAATTTGGTGTAATGCATATCATTAATAATAGAGAAGTGTCCATTATAAGGACCATTTTTATATTATAAATAATATTTTATTCATTTTCCAATAATTAGTATTTTAATTAATTTTATTTATCTATATAAAGTAACATTCATTATAAGATACAATTAATGACATTTTTTAAATACATAAAATATTAAAATATAATATGTTTCAATATTATTAAAAACTATTCTAAAGTAAATTTTTTTTAATATGAGAATTGAAATATCATTATATAATAACCCAATAAAATTAATATATGTTTCAGTATTATTTTTAACATTATGATCTATGTTGACACTTTGGTAAGTTAATTTAATATTTAGCTATGAAAATGAATTAATCAATATTAATGTGTTATAATTTTTCTTATAATGTGAAATTATGATACTAAAATTCCAATCTGTTCTATTTTTTAACCCATCATACCATAGTTTATATAATTTATTGTTTGGATGATTTTAAAAAACAATTTATAGGATAAAATATATAAAAATAAAATTTCTGTTATTTAAGGCACAATTTATATAAAATTACATTTAAAACAATAGCGATGAAGTAAAATTAAATCAAAAATTATTCAAATATATACAATATGATATTGAGGTCTAAATAATTATTTGGAATTAATAAATCATCCAAATTATATTCACTTTATAAATTCTATATTAATATAATTTATTTTTCTACTATATGTTCAAGTATAGTGTTTGCAATATGTAAGAATTTAAGGTTATAAAATTTCACAAATATATATATATATATATATATATTCATGAATGATATATATTATTCATATTTAAATTAAATTTATTTCAAAATATATTTTTAATTCATCGCTATATCAAAATATTATATATATTACATAAAAGAAAATGTAATTTTTTATTTTATCATATACTTAAATATTATATACATTAAAAAAATGGGGTCATGCTTCAAATTAAATAATATTTTTGATAATTCTAAATCAACACTCATCCAATTATATAAAATATTATGTTTGATTATTTAGAAATCCTTTTCCTATTTTAATATCTATGTGTAAATAAATTTACACATACGAAGGTGAAAATATATTTACAAAAGATACAATGCATATTAAATATATATAAAATGTAAAAATTAAGAAATTTCGACCTTAGTATTCTAAATAAGAAATAAAATTTTAAATTTTATATTTCCAATAGTGGAAAAAATTACATTATGAAAAAAAATGTAAAAATTTGTAAAAATAATTTTTAAAAAAACCTTTTTTGTATAATTTTATTAACAAAGCCACCAATAAATTTTATTCCAAATTAAAAAACTGGATTATAAACAATTTTAGATAAAGAAATTACATTTAAAACATTTTTTTAAATTAAAATTTTATAATCATTCAAAAAAAATTAAATTTTAAATAACATTATTTAATTCAGTGTTTTTTGAAAATTAAATATTTATATAAAATAATCAATATTTCATTCTCTGTTATTAATTAATTTATGTATTATAATGTAATATAATATTTCATATATATAATTCAAATATTATTTGGATATTATTTTTATACTTTTTTTCTGAAAAATAATTTATTTATAAAAAAGTATATTGGAAGTATAAAATGATTTTACTAAAAAAATGGGGCTTTATTTCCTCATAGTTAATCATTCATATTCTATATGGTATGATCGTCATATATATATTTCATAATTTTTTTAATCCAATTCATATATTCTAAATAAATTAATGGACAAATAGATTCATATTTAAACAATATCTTATTTTCCATCCATGAAGCGTAGTGTTGTGTATCGTATACAATGTCAATAATGGCTTTCATTTAAAAATATTTTCATGTAACATGTATAATAATAGTTTAGATAAATAGTAAGAAATCATTAATAAAGATTATTTGTATTATATTATATATGTAATGTACTATCATTTATGAATTCTGCATAGCAAACCAATAAACACAATAAATATTTAACATAATTTAGGAATATAAAATCTCATTTAACCTATTTAGAAGATGAAATTGATACATGTAATTTTTTTTGTGATGTATGGAAGAAATATTCAACTTAAAATTTATATATTTATGAATATTATAGAGGATTCATTGATATGAAAGTTGTTTATTAATACATTATATATTTATTAAAGCATATAATGATTTTGGTAGAGTCTGATAAGATGGATTCCATTTTTTGATATGTAACGTATTCTTTTAGATGTAGTTTGTATAGAACATAAAGTATCATGCATTACATATTTTGTGTTGTGTGATATTGAATATTCAATATTGTATACCGGCGTATCCTATTTCTTAAGAAATATAATATTTTTTTATTAGAAATAAATTATTCATTAAAAATACCATAATACGTATGAAATATTTTTTAGATTAATTATTGAAATATGATATTTTATATTGTATATATATTCTAATTTATAAAATCTTGATATGTATGATAATTAATAAATTTAATAACTATTTATAGAAAGATATATTCATTTTATTTATGATTAATTGAAGTATTAGAATTTCATAATGTATTTTGAACAAGATATAAATTATAATATTCCATATTATTTATAATTTTTGATACAAAAATATAAAATTAGATTGTTATTAATGAAAATAATGCATTGATAATTATTATATATGCGATAAATAAATTCATAACAAAAATAGACATTGAGATAAGATATCAAAAAATGAAATATATTTGATGATATTGAAACTATTCATTCATGTTAAATATATCGTAATAATTTTTCATTCCATGATTCATGAAAAATAATGATGATGATAAAGGGAAATGATATTAAGGATAATAGTGTGATGTTAATTTTTTTTATTCTGTGAAAATAACATAAAAAATTATTTCTAATCAAATGTTAAGAAAATGTTACATGTGTTCAAAATTATTAAATAAAATATTTAAATTTATAATAAATTTATAATTATTAATAAAAAACTATTTTTATGATCATTAATAATGAAACTAGAAACATGATCTCATGTAATATATCCCGATACAATCTTACTTTAAGAGTTAATAATACATTCCATAACACACTATTTTTATATGATTTGTATATAGACATAAATGAATTTTATTTTTAAATTTTTTTGTAATTATTTAAAAAAATCTTAATTTGATAAACATGAATAACTGGATATAGAATTACTCAAACAAGTGAAAATCGGATGAAATTGAGAAAATGGTATTCATTGAAATAAACTAGAATAAATTGATTTTAAAAAAACCAATCACTCATTAAATATGGAAGTAATTCCAAAAAAAAAATAGTTTTATGAAAACATGAGAAGGGATCATTGTACAGTGAAATATAGATGAAAAATTACATGTTATATGTATGAATTATTATATTACGATTAAATGAAATATATGTTATGTGTAATGGCCCGGGTTTTTGGGGTCCATTACTTTGTGAAAATCTCATGTTGGGTTTTATGGTCTGGGAAACTCAATGAAGTTTGGCGTATAGGTAGGCCTACCGGTAGCCTTATCCTACATGTAGCAGGCCTACCGGTATCTCGGTCTATCAGCAGTACGGTCTACCGGTAGCTGCCGCCTACCGGTAGTTCGGTCTATCAGTGGGTGCAGCCTACCGGTAGCTCACCTACCATTGGTTGTAGCCTACTGGTAGCTCAGTCTACTAGTGGCTGCAGCCTATCGGAGCACGGTCTACCAGTTGTTATAGCCTACCAGTAGCTGTCAGCTACCGGTGGCTCTCACCTACCCCCACAGGGTCTTTCCAGTAGCACACCTTTTTGCACAAATTGGGTTTTAAACCCCATTTTGACACCTTTAAAGGGTGTTTCAAATCCTGATAACGCCCATAAATGATTTAATTAAATATTTAACGAATTAAACTGGTGTGTGCGCTGCTTTCAACTGCCCGACCCTTAAATAACATCTGGGGCCACGTGGTAAACCCACGACCCCTTCTCCTTACGCGGTTCCATGTTGTTATCTCAACCGTCCCCATCCCTTATAAACTAAAGGCTTCGCCATCGGTTTCTTATTTTCTCGATCACCGTGTGCTGGAGTACCCTTCGTTTAGACGAGCTGATTTTCGTTCGGATGTGCCGCATCTCTATCCGTGAAGTTCCACGGTCGAGGCTTAGCGTCGATCGTTAATAACAGGTAGCGAATTTATGATTCATCTCTCCTTTAGTGTATCATGCTGTGTGGACATGATTTTCATTATGTTGAATTGGATTTATCAAACATTAATGATGATAATGAATGGAATCTAAGGAATGAATATGTGGTGTGATCGATGATGCAGGTTTGTTTTATGATCTTGTTTTCTCAATTGTGCGGGCTTACGCTACTAAAAATCATGGCCAATGGTGGTCTTTCTCTGTGAACTAACGAACAATTAATGTTTAATTGGTTTGTATTGTGGCTGTGAACCCTCACCATGTAAAGGAATTCTATTAATTAAGTAAATATGGAAAAATAAAATTTAAAGCACCAGGATCAATCTTTTCTATGATAACCACAGTTTAAGCCCAGCGGAATTTAAATCATGGAGTTTTTTAAATATTATAAATAAGGAAATACCGACATGGGCCTAGTTTTCCTTTGTTGTAGTGGTATCGTTGTTCTTCCTTCACGGGCCGATTGCTGGGTGATGTTGGTGGGGATGGGATCCCCTATTAGTATACTCGCGGTGTTTATGAATTTGAGGATGGATCCTCTGTTATATCATGAATTGGGGAGGGATACTATGTTGTTGAGAAACCATTTTGGCTCCTATCTATTGGACTTGGGGCTATATCTCAGGGTTTCCATTGGTTATTGTGGTTTTACAAGATAATCGGGTGTGGATGCTTAAATTGACGTTTGCCTGGAGCTTTCCTTGGCATGTGATTATGCTTGCTAGTTGCCCAAGTAGGTGTAGAAACTAATTAAAACATTATTGTTGAACTTGTAAACCGGAATGGGACAAACGAGTTTTGGTTTGGTGTGAGTTGTGACATGGTCATGGTACTCTTTGTTTTCTCTAGGCAGGCTAAAGGAAAACATAAACTTGGGGTGAATGCTTGTTACCTATACAAATACTTTTAGTTTTGTGTTTCTTATTTTCTCCCCACCCATGTTGAGCACATAGTGCCGAAAACCCCCATTTCATGGGGAAGGGTGTTTTTTCCAACACTTTCATTATTGGATGGTTATTATCTCCTTTCTTCTCCCTTTCCCAGATAGCCCAAGTAACTTCGGACAGGCTGTGATGGCCTGAGGTCTGTTATTAGCACAAGAACCATCGTGTGGTGTGGTGTGGTGGTTACAACCCAGGTGTGTGCGGGCAGGTGGTTTTCTCAAGTGTCTTCGGGATGAGGCCAAGGTTTCCACGTGGATGGTAGTGGATATTCTAGCCCAGGTGTCTTCGGGCATGGTGGTGGTAGCTCTGGCCTAGGTGTTTGTAGGAGTGGTTACATGTGGCAGTTGTGGCCCATGTTTTTGCAGGCGAGGTTTGGCAATGGGACTGTGTGAGGTTGTGTCCTAAGTGTGTGCAGGATGGGTGTGGCAGTGGTACTGCAGTGAGAATGGTGGGATTGGTTCGGGTGGTTAGTTTCCTTGTTATGTTCTTGGTTATCTATTTTCTCATAGGGCATTAGTATGCCTCCCCCTTGTTCATGAGAGCTTTAGGGTTTTCCCTACTAAGTATAATTTTATGCTCACCCTACGTATATAAAACATTTTTCAAGTTTCCAGAAGGACTTTTGGGATCGCGCGAGACCATACTAGCGCAGGACCATTGGGACAGTTGTAGTTGTTGTTTTATTCTTTCATTGGTACATTACCATTGTAGTCAATTGTACTTTGTGGTTTTTACATTTGGAGAATGCATATGGGAATGGTTGTTTTGGCTTTTCATTCACTTTCAGTTTGGTGTTGTTGGGTTCCATCATCTTATCTCCTGGTACAATTAAAAGAAAAAGGGTAATGCCTTCCATTTAATGTGTGATATTATACACTTGGTGTTAGTCTCCACTCCGGGACTTATTGAAGGCGGGTCTCAGGGGGTCATTATCTCTCCTTAAACATGAAGACGGAAGGGTCTGGAAATCTACTGTCATTTCCCTCATCATGGTGAAGGTGGGTCATTACAAAATGGTATCAGAGTGAGGTTGAGAGATTGAATGGAGTCTGGTGTTAGGCACAGTGAGGATTGCATGGGATGGTAGGAAAACAGTGTTGGGTGACCTTGGTGCATGAATTAGGCTATGGAAGACCGGCTAGGATGTGGGATTTTAGTGGCCCTCATGATACGATGCATGGACTCTAGGCCTACTGAACGACCAAGTTAGGCCACACTGATTGCAGGGTAGAGAGACCCTAGGAAAGGTACATGCATCATAGTGACTTGTTTTCTCATGTTTCTGGGGGTGTTTTGGGAATTGGTAATAAATAAAAATATTAAGAAGTTTCAAAAACAATATTCTGCACTACTTGGGATTAGGCATTCCTTGTTTACCTTGCAGCTATAGCACCTGGGAGACCACCATGTTTGGTGTGGGTGATCGAGACCTCGGAGACTACCTTGGCCGATCGGTAAATAGATGGTCGAGAGGAGGAGTATGACAAGTGGCAGAGGATGCTTCGGGCCATCCAGTGACAGACCCTCGAGAAGTATGAGGGCATCACATCTGATATGAAGTTGGAGGGCTGTCTAGAGGAGCTAGTTATAGCCTTCGGCTTGATCCCGGCTCCGAACGAGTACTGGGTTCCTCTAGCCATCTGCCAGATGCGGTGAGAGGAGCGTCAGTGGTGGACGTTTTAGTTGGGCGATAGGAGAGAGGCTGAGGTGGCATGGTCAGATTTTGAGAGGGAGTTCTGGGCAGAATTCCTCTCTTCGACGATGAAGGCGGATAAAAAGCAGGAGCTACTCTCCCTCCAGCAGGGGAGTATGGCAGTATGGGAGCTTGGGATCAAGTTCAAGGATCTCCTCTGCTTTGCTATAGACCTTTTTTCCAATGAGGATTCTCGAGCAAGACGTTTAGAGGAGGCGCTCCGACCCTCCCTCCAATATGCGATTACCCCCCTTTACCTTACTGATGTACATGGAGGTCCATAAGAAGGCCGAAGTGGTGGAGAGGATGCACGCTCTAGGAGGTGTGTCAAGATAGAGGATCTAGTTGGGACCATCGAAGGGGAAGGCCTTCAGCACCAGGCCTCTAGCATTGGGACCCTCCAGGTTCTGACCACCAAGGAGCAGGCTGCAGCAGTTCCAGTTCTGGTCCCCCGGTCCTCTCACTTTTCCATCGGGCCCAGGACCACGGTGCATCATATGTGGGAGCCATGGACATCTCCAGAGTCAGTTCCCAGACCGAGTATAGTACAGTGGTGGTGAACATCTCCAACACTCACCCCAGCAGTAGCTTCCAGCCAGGCCTTTCCAGCAGCAGCTGCTGCAGGGGTAGCGAGATCCTCCTCCTCCGAGGGAAGAAGTTGCAGGAGGAGGCCGACCTCAGGGTGCTCCTCAGGGACCTCGACTAGGGCGTGGTCAGGGAGGTGGCCGATAGTAGAGGGGTAGAAAATCTAGGTGTGGGTATCTACACGCCGCGGAGGCAGCTGTCCTAGCAATACATGAAGTCATTTGAGGTACTATCACTTTTTTTATCAATCTTTCTTATGCCTTGTTCGATACCAGATCTTTTAACTCCTTTGTTGCACCCATTCTATCCCATGCCTTGGGTCTAGAGGCCAAGATACTTCTAGTGCCCCTGGTGCTAAGAACACCAGTCAGAGGTCAGACTGAATTGTTATCTATTTTTCGAGGATGGAGACTGATGATAGGGCCACATCAGTATATTATAGATCTTCGTCTCCTACAGATACAACCATATAATTTCATCCTTGGCATCGACTAGATATTCTCCATGTGGGCCGTCATCAATTGTTTCCGAGGAAGGGTTGTTTTCTCGGACATGGGCGGCTGTCATGTTTCTTTCAACACAGAGCGGAGCAATCAGAAGGGTAGCAGGCGAGAGGAACCCCTCCTCTCCTTGTTAGACGAGCTGTCAGTGGAGTCATTGGATGCTGAGATGGTGGAGGTTCAAGAGATCGTCCTTGAGTTTATGAACGTCTTCCCTGAGTAGGTGACGACTCTACCCCCTTGACGTGATATCGAGTTCGAGATAGACCTGCAACCTGGTGGTCGTCCGATTTCGATGTCTCCTTACCGGATAGCACCTTCAGAGCTACGGGAGTTGCAGATTTAGATTGATTATCTGATGAAGAGGGGTTATGATTGACCAAGTGTGTCACCATGGGGTGCTCCGTTCTTGTTCATAAAGAAGGCAGATGGTGGTCTCTGGTTGTGCATAGACAACCGGATGCCGAATCAGGTAACAATCAAAAATCACTACCCTCTCCCAAGGATAGATGATCTTTTTGACCACCTGAAAGGGGCAGGATGGTTCTCGAAGATCGACCTCTGGTATGGGTTTCACCAGTTGAGATTGAAAGAGGGAGACATCCCAATGACAACGTTCAGGTGCAGATATGGACACTTCGAGTTCGTAGTCATGCCTTTCGGAGTTACAAACGCCCCATTTGTGCTCATGGTGCTTATGAACTCCATCTTCCAGGAGTACATGGATCGGTTCATAGTCGTGTTTATTAACAATATCTTGATCTATTCATGATTAGATGAGGATCACGCGGAGCACCTGATGATGGTTCTGGAGGTCCTCCGACAGCACCATCTCTATGGTAAGTTGTCAAATTGAAAATACTGGACATGAGAAGTGCACTTCCTTTGGCATGTGGTGTCCGAGCAGGGGGTAGTGGTGGACCCATCAAAGGTTGAGGCTGTTGTTTCTTGGGCAGCACCCAGGAATATTCCATGGGTCTGTAGTTTGCTCGGGCGTGTGAGTTCCTATCAGAGGTTCATACCCAACTTCTCTCGAGTTGCAGCCCCTCAGACATCCCTGACCAAGAAAGACCAGGTTTTCGTGTGGAGTGAGCAGTGCGAGTAAGCCTTCATCTATCTGAAGGGGAAGTTGGTAAGTGCCCCAGTGCTGAGGTTACCAGAAGAAGGGGCGGCGTATGAGGTTTTCTATGATGCTTCAGCGCAAGGCCTCAGATGTGTGTTGATATATCAGTAAAGAGTGATCTATTACAGGTCTAGGCAGCTACGCCCTCATGAGCATAACTATGACACCCACAACCTGGAGCTTGCATCAGTCTTTTTTGCACTAAAGTTATGGCGGCATTACCTCATCATGGAACGCTTTGTGGTCTTCAAAGATCACAAAAATTTGATGTATATCTTCTCCCAGCGGGACTTGAACTTGGGTCAGTGGAGGTGAATGGTTTTCCTCCAGGATTACGACTTCGAGATTTCCAATACTTCAGGGAAGGAGAATGTGGTGGCTGATGCCTTGAGATGGAGGATGTAGAAGGATGCGGTCCGAGAGGACCCGATTTTGGTGGGTCGGACCATCCTAATGAGTCACACAACCTAGCCCAAGGGGTGCAGCCCAGCCTGGGGGAGGCAGCCCGAGGGGCGTGGCCCGGCGTGGTGCGGTGCGACTTGACCCGGTGGGGTGCGGCCCGACAGGACGCGGCTTGACCGACCGGCCGAACGGATCTGCACTAAGGGAGAGATGTCTGAGGGGGGGGGGCAGCTACTTGAATCGGAGGTACCACCCTTCGAAACCGGCCAACTGAAGCATGCCAGCCTTCTTGGTGCAAGCACCCACTTGGGTGGGCCGCAGTTCATCCGGCGCAACACCCTCCTAGCGTTGCGGCTCTCCTCCGCCCGGCTGGATGACGAGCCGGATGGTTCTTCCGTAGAAGTGTCCCTCTCAAGTGGGCCACGGTCTTCCACATCATGGCACTCTGGGGCACTGCGGTTCAACCCTCCAGCCCGGCCGGCTATGACCGGACGGTTCTTCCTCGGTTGAGTGGCCCACAATTGCAGGCCACAGTTCTTCCGCTCGTGGCTAGTTCACAACCACCACTCCCGTTCATTGCCACCATCTTGTCTTGATTTACATCACAATCAAATTAAACTACAGAGGGTCTTCGGCCCATGTGGGTTTGGACCGCGCCCTCCAGGTAATGTTGTATTAGTTGGCCGAAAATAAACAATGATTTCTAACAAAGAACGTGGTACGAGATAAACACTACAAAATGAATGAAACCCTACCTCGAATAAGGTTTTTTTTCGTAGACACGGAAAGCCATGTCTCTCCATCAATGTTGGAGGAAGGATCGTCATTATTGGGGAGTTCCCCACGATGGTGTCTCCTTCCTTGTTGTGGAGGAAGAAGAGGATTGGAGAATCATGGAGCATTCTTTGCCGAGTCTTTCTTCGTTGAAGGTTGGTGTTCTTCGTTGAAGAAGAACACTTCCTTCTAAATCCACTCAAGAGATATCCCACCAATATTTCCAACACAAAATAATAAAATGGCTGTCCCATAATATGACATTTTATTTATATTCAGATTAACTCAAACTCGTTAATTAATTAATTGATGATTTGTTTATTTAAATGTGATGGGTTGGAATAGAATTAAATGGACTGAGGGAGGTGGAATGTGGAGAGGCTCCACCCAATTATACGAGAATGTTTTCAAGAATTAAATGCAAGGGGATATTAAAAAATTAATAAAAGAGAAAGGTTTTCATAATAAATACAAGGGAGTTAAAAAAAGGTTTCAAGGGTGTTGAAAGGATGGGGGTTCATGTGGGCCCCACATCACAAATATCCTCTCATGGGATGTTATGTGGGTGTGGGCCCAATGAACTACCTCCCCCTTGTAGGATATAAACATATCAAAATAAAATTGTGTGCAACACAATTTTTATTTAATTTTAGATTAAACTCCAAAATATAACTTCAAGCCCCCATAGAATGCAACTTCGGGAATGGTCCCCTTAAGCAATTACCGGTGTTGTGAGTTCATCGGTGCAATTATATTTCAATTCTGAGCATCGGTTCAAAATATAGAAAATTCCACTCATATGTTTACTGAACGTACCAGAACAAAACATTCGAAATTGAGTACGGGCACACTGGGCCTCAGAATCAGGCGTCGTCCAAAACAGCGGACTCGTAAAATTTCAAATAATTTAAGAAATAATATTTCTTGAAATTTCTATGTCTTTACATAACAAATTGAATAATTAATTAACATGATGTTAGTGGGTAAATTTTGTTGTTAATTGAATATTGGTAATATTATATATGAATAATGACAACAAATTTTTTTCAAAATGTAAATTGGAAACGAGTAATGGTAAATAGATCAATTAATTATTACAGGTAAAATGGATAATGGTTAACCAAATGGGGAATTGGAAAATGAGATATGATTAAATTATTTATTTATTTATTTATTTAATTGACATGATTTTAAATTTTAATTTTTTTAATTTGATATGATTAAATAAATTTATAGTTGAATTAATTAATTTGAATGCATTAACTAATTTTTATTCATTTATTTATTGACTGTGACGATCATAGAATGATTAAGATAATAATTTTCAAGAATTAGATTTGTTTAGTTGTGTAGAAAATTATAATGAATGAAAATGATATTTTAATTGGAAAATTACATACCAATCTAAATTATTTAGAGCTCAGGATAATTAAATGATAAATTAATTAACATGTTTTACATTTGTGTTTTAGAATAGTTAATTGGTTCATTTAATATTGTATATTGATTTTCTTTAGGGTGAATTGTTTTTTTAATTAAATAATAATAATTTGATGTTGTTAATTTGTTATTGAACAAAATTAATGGGCTTGATTATTAAATTTATGAATTAGTTATTGAATGGAATTTTTGAGGTGCTAGACGTAGAGTACTACACCAGTAGTATATATATGTGAATGGGATCATGGGGTGTTCGAATTGACATTCTACACCTGTGTGATATACATATATTTATGATTGATAAACAAGTTGTTAGACTGGGACTGATACTCGAAATAGACAAATGGACCTAGACTTGACATTCTATATCCATGATATATATATATATATATATGTTATTGATAAATGGGTTGTGAGAAATTGATTGATGTTTCAAATACAAACAAGGTGCTAGACATAGCATTCCTCACCCAACATGCATGGAAATTTCTCTAATATGGGAAATTTACTGATACTCTATATAGCCATTGTTTGTGGGATAAAGACTGATGCACCAAATAATCAAAAGGGTGCTAGACATGACATTCTACACCAATTAATTGACATTGTAATGTGGTACCAATGGGTCATAGATGATTAGAATTATATTGTTAATGAAATACGATATGATTTAATGACTTTTGGAATGAATATGAGAAAGGGTTCAAACTTTTTAATGAATTGGGTTAATCATCTTCTTAGTGGATAAACTAGATGAGAATAACTATTTTTAGTTGATGGGGTCATAAATAGTTTATGAATGATTAAATTAAATATCTTATGATGAGTTATAAATTCCAAAAAACATGCTTGGATTCGGTTTTTACTATGATATCATAGATAGTCTTTAGAGACATCTGTTGTAAGTGAGTTATATCTGGGATGGCGGGCATAGCCAAAATCTCAAGACATATATATTATAATGAGGTTATATTAGTTGATAAATAAAATGAATGTGTTATGACTATTGTGTATACATGAAAAAATCTATAATACATGTTTAGACACCATGTGAGGGCCGAAGCTGGTACTTGGGTTTATATTTACCGTGTAATGATTACATTTTTTTCATGTATTAAAACTTTTTAAATTATTTATTGAGTGTATGGATTTTGGGTAGACATCGGTGGACCCGAACTACTATGATTTATATATCACACCCTACTCTAGTCATCATTACACTGGGGTACCCGAGTAGATACTATTTGGTTGTTGGGTTGTGTTTTTAACATATACATGGGAGATATATGTAGAGGACCGAGCGGAAGCTCTAGATTATTGAGGAGATCGCCATCGAGGATTTGAGTAACTGTTTATTTATTTATTATTCATATGTAAAGAATGATGTATCTATTATCTCTTTCATAGTTTTAAGATCATAAAATTCATGAATTGATTAACATTGGTGTTTACCATTTTGTTTTATATAAGATTTATAAAATTTATGTCTTCCACTTCATCATCATTATTCACAAGGCTTCCTCCATTTTCAAATATTTTACACTATTATTACTATAATAAGTGGTAATAGTTTCCCCATTGGCAACACATACACCCTCGCTACTAATCAAATGCATCTAGCATACAGAGAGACGTGTTAGAGGTCATGTGTCAATCGATCTGACCACTGGTTCAGGGGTGTGTTTAATTGTAATGTTACATTTTATTTCATTCATTACCCATTGAAATATATATATATACCATGATAATATAATAACATTAGTATCATAAATATATTAATATATACAATTTCTAATTTTATGACCAATTCCCATTAACAATTATAACAAACGGGGTTTGAATTCATCCACCGGGTGTAACACAAACTACCACCATACAAAACCATGTGTTTTATTTTTTCATAACCACCTCACATGGATTGGAATAATGATGGATATAGGGTTTATATATTATGTATATAACATTATTATACACATGTAGAGGTTTTATATAATATAACCATTTATATTCCTCTATATAGTTGATATGATACAATCGGTTGTGTGTACACCAAACTATAAACTCCTGAAGTGATTCTAAAAGTTTTTCACTAACAAATTTCATGGAAGGTAATAAAGGTTAGATTAATGTATATATATTATATAAATGAATAAATTATGATATTATACACATAATTATCATCATTTATGTATTACTTGTCATTTTTAACATTCCTTTTCTCACACTGAAAATGAGATAAAATCATTTGAGGACATTTGGACTACCGCATCCTCGGAGCAATGGGAATAATATTTTTTCATAATTATGTCATAAAAATGATATATATAATTATATATAAATAATTATAATTTAAATTATGATAAATAAATTTTTTAAATATAAAATATTACATGAATTCACTCATTAATTATCATTGTGAAAGGAAATGTTACTCAAACGTATGTACAACCTACCGTCTCAATGGTCATATCACTGGATAATTTTTCATAAACAAATTTCATGAATGATTAAAAAAGTATAATATATATTAAACATTGATAATAATTCCTTAAATACTATTCTAGATATTTTCAAATAAAATCCTCATTAACATTTGTTAACCAACTAAATGTATTTTTGATAAATAAAGTTAATATGGTTAATGAACTTGAAATAACTCTAGTAGATTATTTAATTTTATATAACATTGTAATTAGTTGAATATAATTATTAAGTTACTTAAAAAATTATATCATAAAATAAATTATTAAAATATTTTTATTATTTATTAAGATATTGAAATAGGTCTCATTTTTTAGGCTCAATGTAAGTGAATTCATATAAATACCCTTCCAAAAAATATTTTGATTTTCTACAACTATAATCATTTATAAGAACTATATATATATCACCTTTGACTTTATATGTCATGAACATTTTTAATATGATATTATTAAAATGGTATTTAATTTTTTTCCATAGTGGGATTACGGTTCAAATGTCTTCCAAGTGATGATGGGATTTTCAATTTAGATATCCCATTTTAATGTATTTTCACAAAAAAATTATTTGATACAAGTACATGTTTAAAAAAATATAATTATACTTAATAAATAATTTTTTTAATATTTAAATAGTATAATTTATCTATCCTTTATTTTATTCAACTATTTTTTAAAAATCATATTTTTAAAGGATTTATATGGAATATGTCAACATGTGATTGAAGAGATGTTATATACATAAAATTCATGGTGAAAATGAATTTTCTAACACAATGACATTTTTATGTATAAATTACATTATAAGAATTCTTGTTTTATTCAATGAATAAAAAATATGCAATTTATTTGAGAATATTTTATTAAAAATTCATTTTCAAAATAATGGAGCATTTTATGGGTTTTTAAAAGATACAAGAATTTTTATATCTAGAAGTTATTTCCTAAAAAGTATACATTATTTACTAACTTCATTATGATAAAAAAATGTATGATTATGAGTATTTTATTGATAATGTGGTATTTGATCATTATTTGATGGGACATTCAAAATAGAACCAGGTTAGAAATTAAATATTATACGATAGGGTGGTCTATGTTTCATTAGTTGATACTGTCGAGACCCAAAGCATAATGTACATGGAAATTACATTACATTGTGGAATACATAATACATTACAAAAACAGACACAAAAGGGCCATAATAGTTTAGTGTCTTTGGAAACTCGGAATATAATCTTCTAATCGTGGTGAATGATATTTAACATCTTCCATAGTGATCTTCCCCTTTTGTTTTAATACCTAAAACATTTCTATAAATCCTGGGGAAATGAAAACATAAAAATGGTGAGCTCAAATGCTCAGTAAGTTTAAACTTGTAGAAAATAAAAAAACCATATATATTAGAACATAAAAACATGAACATAATGTTTGAACTTCAAGATCATGAGAAATGACATAAAACATGGCATTACGTAAGTCCTAAATCATATTGGATCATCAATCTTGATACAATATCATGGGAATAAAACTTTTAATTGTGGAAAAACATTAATCACATGATATGATTTATATAGTATCCAAGGCATTGCTGCCATGACCATTTTAGTGGACAAAGTCCCTTACTGAACCAGGGTTACCTGGCGTTCTTGCCCTGTATTACTAAACCAAATTTAATTGTCGTTTCCTCCATGTATGTTTCATGAGATATAAAATCATTACCCAATGCATTTGAGGGAGATATAGTTCCCACCAATCTCATAATGAAATCACTCTCCCCTATGCCACAAAATCATAAATCATACATCATATAATAACCCATGTAATAGAATGGTATTATTAAATATCATTCCATCATAACATAATGCATATAAAATATGGATATCATTTCATTATAAGAAAAATAAAACAATCTAAATAATGGAGAAATTATACATGAAACATAAAAATATTAAATAATGTCATTTTTCATGGAAAACAGTTTTGAGAAAACTCATGAATTGAAATCTTGAGGAAAATATCCTTTCTTCATCAAAATCATTTTATTTTCACAAAATGCCATGCAATTTTTAAATAAGATGATTTTGTTAAAAATATTCATGAAATATTGTAGAGTACGCTTCATGAAAATAAGGTGTTATGAAACTGTAAAAATCTATTCATATCGTATAAGTTAAAAAAACATTCTCCTTGCACTCTTGTCGGAAAAGTAATAAAGTACCTCGTATGGAAAACAAAAGAATGATTACTTCAAAACATTGTGGTAAAAGTCATAAAATAGTAAAAATGACTCTAAACATACATGGAATAATACTAAACATTTTATAAAAACATTTTTAGAAAATATTTACATGGATGATAAAAATAACCCCATAAATACTTACAAATAAACAATCTCGGATAAGAATGAGATTTGAATAATTATCCCTTACCTTAGGTCTGATATGATTTATATGAATCCTATCCTCCAGTATAATGATTTAAATAATTTAATTGAATTATTAAAAAATCATACTCATTGTTATGATATCATATATGGTAACTTATGACATTATATTACTCGTTCTTTTGTAAATTCATGTTAAAGTAGCGTTTTGGGAAAAATCTTTTCATTTATCGTCTGTGTTTTGACTTATAATTATTAATATGATTACAAATATAATGATTACATAATTATAGAATATAAAAAATGATTAATATATAATATATATTCATAATAAACAAAATAGATCGATAAAAGGAAAGAAATACACCATTCAAGGAGACGGTAGGCTGTACGTACGCATGAATGTTGTTTCCGTTTCCTTATTGAATTAAATGGAATTAAGTAAATGAAACATATATGTTAAAAAATCTAGTATCATTATTTTTTAATATATTTTATTATTATTTATTACATATACTTTATAATCATACTTGAATGGTTAATTATGGATAATGAATCTCATCGCGTTCGTGGAGATGGTAGTCCGCACGTACGCACGAGCAGTGATATAATTCCCATGATCGTGGAATTTTTTGAAGTTATTGTATAATATTTCAGAATCAATATCACATTAAAATTATCATAAATAGTTATTTATTTATACCATTATACCCATCCATGTAATGTGGTGGTGGAAAACAGATTACAACACTGCATGGAGACGGTATTCTGTACGTACGCAAGCGCGATGATTTCATTTTCCGTAGGATGGATAGAAGATGAAATTGGGTTGTTTTATATTTATAATAATATATCTGTATACCATTGATACTGATTCTATTAATATATGATGAAAAAAAAATGAAGAAGAAGTAGAAGAAGAAATTAATTGGAAAGAATCAGTAAAGGATATTACCTCTTCTTTGACGCGCCTCTTCTTAACCTCCTCTTATGGCACTAGGGATGGCCTTTTGAGGATACCTGAACCTCTATAATGTTTCTAGGGAAGACGAGAAGGGAAATTAGCAGGGATTGGCTGAGAATCAAGGCTCCAAAGGGTGTGATAAGAAGAGGGAAAGGGTGCCCTTTTTATAAGGGATGAGAGGGGCACATTTGGAAAAACTTAAAATATTACTTTATAATAAAGTAATATTCAGCTATTAATAGCTCCAAATTGATTTATTTCAAAGAAAATGTGGTTATGGGTCAAAAGCCTCTAATCCAATAGGTTTTAAACAATTTTAGGTTATGATTTTAATCATATCATATAAATTTAACTCTAAGTAAAATAATTTAACTTTTACTGTGTCTTCTTGTTTTCTTACAGTATATGGTTAATAAGAATACTATAACAAGTCAAATGAACCCCAAGTTTCTCATTATTAATATATGTAACCTTATCTACGTAATTTGGCCGATAGTTATATTTTTATTAATATAATTAGAATTGATAATATAATATTTGTTTTAACAACTATTTTATGTCAATTTTGACACTATTTGGTAATTGATTTTTTTGAAAATCCTAACAACATGATTAGTTCTAAAAAAGTTAATTATATAAATAAAAAGAAGTCACATTAAACTATAAAATTACTATTATTCATAAAAAGGCTCAAATTGATTTTATTTGGGTATTTATAATATAAATTATTTTAATATTTCATTATTTAGGTAATTAATGCATCACCATTGTGTCATAAATAAATTAAATTATTTAATGTCTAAAAATTATAAATATAATAACATTAGGCATGAAATATTTTTGGATTTATAATGAATATTTATAGTTGAATTTATCATCTGTATAAATCTATATTAAAAATGTTTTAGTTATTAATCTTTGTTTTTAACTATTTTAACTCTTTTTTAAATAAAATAATAATAAATGTCCTAATCTAATCCATGTGAACCTAAAGGGAAATACATTATTACTAAGGTTGTTTTTTGTAAAATTATACTTATCCAATAGAATTAGTTTAAGTTTTAGGGTAATAATTATATCATTTTTACCCTTAATTACCATATTTACTTTTAACATTGGTAAATAAAAGTAAAAAGTTACTATTCACCAAAAATTATTTTTATCTTATTGAACCTCATTTAACTCCTTGATATTAACTGTGTCTCTCAGATTTTTCAAATTCCACACACAGAAGCAGTAAAACTAAGTTTTATATTAGTTTTCAAAAAGCACATAGGAGGTGGGTAAAAGACGGTGAAAAGTTCAATAAAATTTTTATATATCGAAAATTATTATAAAATGACTCTAATGAACTAAATTGAACTTATATAGGTATTATGTATCAATTTTTACCTAAAATAAATTTAAATAAAATAAATAATTATATAAATAAAATATCGGTTTTTAAATAGTAACCCAGTGTTTTAACTATTCATAAAAAATTGAATGTTTTCAGAAAAATACCAAAAATACACCATAGTATAATTTCGATATTCTGAATCCAAAAATGAAGTCCATTTTTAAAATTACAATTTCAAAAAGTGGGTATTATAGTTCCAAGTGACTAGTTTATATAATATTTTAATAACATATTGTTGTTTAGTGAAACGTGGTATTGCGTACAACACACTCAATCGTGGAAGGTCGTGATTGCGTGTAATGAAATCTAAGTCTGGGTTGCATATAGTGCAAGATTCCTTTGTTTTTTTGTATAATATAATCCAAACATATTTCATTTATATATAGAATATATATATATATATATATATAAATACACACTCAATGTTGCGTAGAATAACTTCTATCAAACAAACTTGAAATTTTGTGTAACACAAGCCTGGAAGATTGTTGTGTATACGGTGTTGCATATAGAACAAGATAATTTTTGTGTGGTGTACAACACAATACATCAATTAAATTAAAAATAATAATTCTCATAAAATGTAATGGCCTGGACCTCTCCGGACCAATCCTTTTTCGAAAAGAAGGTCATGACGTGTTCTGGAGGGTAGCATGTACTTTTCCCACACTTTTAAGAATTTTGTAACTACACGCCGTGTAGTGTGAGTACACATCCTGTACCACCTTTCCGGGTATACCCCGTGTTGAATCCGTGTCCTTATTGTGTGAATTAAATGAGAACACGTTGTGTAGCCCATACTACACGCCGTGTAACTCTCCCCCGTGTATGCATTACCCTTAAACCGTCTGTTGACCAGTCAACGGCTGTGTGCCGTGTTGAAGACATTTCCTTGCCGTGTGAAATAAATTACTACACACCATGTATCCCATACTACATTCTCTATTGTTCCTCCTCACGTATGTGTTACCGTCAAACCGTGTGTTGATCAGTCAATGGCCATCTTCCGTGTTGAAGTTGTTTCCTTGCCATGTGAAATAAATGAGTACATTCCATGTAGCTCATACTTTATTTCGTGTAGTTCCTCCCCGCATATGCGTTACCCTCAAACCGTGTGTTGACCAGTCAATGGTCGCGTGCCACTTTGAAGACCGTGTTTGAAGCTGCGTGGTTACCGTGTGAAATGGACGAGTACACTCTGTGTACTTTAGTTTTTATCGCCTATAAAAGAAGGGGTCCTCTCCTCCTTTTCAAATCACTCCTCTCCTCCCCTCTCCTTCGAGCAGAGCTCCCCTAAGAGACTACAAGGCTCCTTTCCACCATAACTTCTTCATCCAAGCCCCGATTTACAATCCGTCAGCGGCAATGGGATCGTAACGATGAGGCAGAACTTCTGATCTTCGATCTATTGCTTCCCCTCAACCTTCCCTTCAAAGCTTCCACCCATGGAGGTTTTTCCGGGTTTCACCAGAAGCGTCGGAGGCCGACAGACATCTTCTAAAGTTGATCTGGGGGAGCGTTGTGATCAGAACAAGTTAAGGTAGGGATCTTACCTTCATCTCTCAAAATTATGCATCATGCAAGGTGGGTGTCATGTTGTTTACGTGAAACACATTTGAATCAGTTTAATAAAGATAATAACTATATTATAAAATGAGGATGGGATGTTGTGAATGTAGTTACATTATTTATATCCTATGATATTATGTTGTGAATTGAATAGGCCTTTGCCTATTGAAAATAATGGTCGCTGGGGGCCTTTTCATGCGCAATTTGAAGCTAACCAATCATTTAAGACCATTTATGGATGGAAACATTGTTGAAAGTGGAAATTGGTTAATCACAAAAAGTTGGCAGATTAAATGAATATCTGGAACCCTTGTGTGATCACCCTGATTGAACAAAACTGAAATAATAAACATGTGGGTGCTGGATAGGGTTTATTTATTTGAAGTGGATGTTTTGTGGGTTGTTATGGATCAGGTGTGTCGCGGGGCTGCGATTGGTTTATTTTTGTGTTAGTGTGAATGAAATGTTGTTGATGGGAAGCTGGGATGCGATAAATGTTGTCAAAGGATAATGATGTATGAGCTTCGGTGTGTTTTTGGTTATGTTGGTTGGCAGCGGGGCTGCAGGGATGGGTTTGAATGTGATCGAACTATGGGTTGTGAATATTGAATAAAAGTGGAAGAGTTAATGAATGGTGGGGCATGGTAATGGAACTGGAGTAATAATCAGTGGGGTTGGTTGGTTAATAAGAAGGGACTTCTTTGTGTTGCTTGTATTTTCCTAACCTGCTTTGTGGATGGTAGGGATATGTTTTACGAACGAGTGATGTGGTTGGTTGTGGATAATTTCCCAGTAGTTAAGAAACTAATAAAATAATTCAGCTGAAACGTGAAAACCTAAATGGGGTTGGGGTTGTTTGTTGTATGCATGAATTTTAGTAGTAGTGTCGTGGCACGTTCTCAGTTCCTTGTTTAGAATCCATAGGATGGGATGAGTGTTTGTTATATATATATATGTATATATATATATATATGTATCTTTGTGTTTTGTCGCACCCCACCCATGTTGAGCACTTAGTGCCGAACACTCCCATTTCATAGGAGAGGGTGTTTTCCCCATAGTTATTACCTCCTTACTGCTCCTTCTCCCATTGGTTGTGATGGATTGAGGAGACCTTACACCTAAGACACTTCAACTAGGTTTTGATTGGGGTGGTTTTAGCCAAAGAATCGTCGGGCAGGTTTAGTTTATCCCAAGAATCTTCGAAATGAGGTCCAGGTGTGTGCAGGCTGGATATGTGTTTTGTGAGGCCCAGGTGTGTTCGGGCATGATTTGTGGTTGTGATTCCTAGGTGTGTGCGGGCGGGAATAGTTTGGTAGTATCACGACGTTCACCATTAGAAAGAGTAGCTAACTAGTTAGAAATGGTGCGGGGTAAAAAAATATTGTTGTTCTTATATACTACTACTACCTATTGTTTTGTGTTTTTGATGAGCGTGGCTGGTGAGGTTGGGTGGATATAATTCCTTTCTGGTTTCTGGTTTCCTCTGTTGTTCTCATGGGACATTAGGATGTCTCCCCACTTGTGCATGAGAGCTATAGGTTTCCCTACTGAGTATACTTTTATGCTCACCCTATGTTTACTTTCAGGTATCCAGATGGGCTACCAGGGCCATGCGAAACCCTACTAGTCGGGAAAGTTGGAGTTGTTTCTGTTGCTGTACACTTTTTTCATTTGGTATTGTACTTTTGAGCTTTCTTGTTCTTGTACCATGGTTTAAAAATTTTTAAACATTAATGTGGGATTGGTTTGGGTTATTTACCTATTCCTTTTAATTTTGGTGTTTGACTCATCCTATTTCCTGTTCTTAAATAACAAAAAGGGTAATTCCTCCCCTATTTGTAAAACCTCATACCCATGATGCTAGTCGCCACCCCGTGGCCTACTGGAGGTGGGACTCGGGGGGGTAATTATCTCCCTTTCACCAGTTCCAGCTCAGGAGGGTCATCGTTGGTGGGAGGGGGTTGTGATAGAGTGGTATCAAAGGAGATGGTTGAGTGATACGATTGAGTTTGGAGTTAGTCACAGTGAGGATTGCATGGAATGGTAGGGCAACAGTGTTGGATGATCTTGGTACGTGACATAGGCTAGGGTATAGCGGCTAGGAAATGAGATTTTAGGGCCCCCGTGATCTGATGAAAGGACTGTGGGCCTACCTAACGACCAAGTGAGACTACATTGATTGCAGGGTAGAGACCCTATGAAATGTGCATGCATCATCATGATTATGTTTTACTTGTTTTGGGTGTTCTGGGAAAGAAATTGAAATAAAATTATAAAATGAAACATTGATAACATTTCTTTACTACTTGGGATTAGGCGATTTTTGTTTACCATACAAATATGGCACCTGGACAATGTCCCCGAGTGACTCAGACAACTGAGGTCTCGCAGATTCAGGCGGTCGACCAGTTGAGGATTGACAGAGAGGAGAGTGATAACTAGTGGCAGAAGACTCTTTGTTCATTCCAACGGAAAACCCTCAAGAAATACGACGGTAGTAATTGGGATACGGAGACAGAGGGGTGGTTTGAGGATCTAGGGATCAATTTTACCTTGATCATTGCTCCGAGGGAGTACTGGGTTCCCCTAGCAGTCAGTCAGCTCTGAGGTGTAGCACGACCGTGGTGAGAGCTCTACCTTAGAGAGAGGACATAGGCAGAGGTTCAGTAGGATGAATTTGAGAAGGAATTATGAGATTATTTTATTTCTTCCATGATCATGGCGGAAAAGAGGCAGGAGTTACTCTACCTATAGTTGGGTAGTATATTAGTACAAGAGTTGGGGTTCCTCTTCAAGGATATCCTACAAATTTCTCCAGATCACTTTCTGGATGAGGAGTCTCATGCAAGAAGATTGCAGAAGGTGCTTCATCCATCGCTTCAGTATGTTGTCACCCCCTTCACCCTTCTGATGTAATTAGAAGTACAGAAGAAGGAAGAGGTTGTAGAGAGGATGCACTCGCATAGAGGTGCACCACGTGAGGGGATCCAGCTGGGTTTGTCGAAGAGGAAGGCAGTCAGTAGCAGGTCTCCTAAGATGATACATTCTAGATTCAGGCCAATAAGGAGTAGGCCCCGGCAGTTCCATTTTAGATCTTCAGGTCCTCGTCCATTTTTCACGATCCCATGACCAAATTGTTTCTCTTGTGGAGGTTTCAGGCACATTCAGAGTCGATCCCTGACCCGAGCTCAGTACGGTGGAGGTGGGAAGGTTTTGCGCCTGCCTTAGCAGCAACAGTTGCCGACAAGGCCCTTTTGGCAACAACAAGACCATGCTCCTCCGAGGGAAGACTTTGCGGGAGGAGGCCGAACTCAGGGTGCTCCTCATGGACCTCGACCAGGGCGTGGTCGGGGAGGTGGATGACATCAGAGAGGCTGGGGAGCTCAGCGTGGAAAGTTTCACATAGCAGAGTTGGTAGCTCCAGCAGGACCACAGGTAGTGCGAGGTATGATTTTTTTTTCAGCACTCCCGTTTCTGCCTTGTTCGATTCATAAGCTTCACACTCCTTTGTTTCGCCCAGTATATCCCATTCTTTGCGTCTAGACATAGAGAGTCGTTCCATAACACTAGTGCTGAGTAAACCAGTTGGAGGCTAGACCAGTGTATCTTGTGTTTTCCAGATATGTGGGCTGATGTTGGGACCACATCGATCTAGTGGGGACCTTCTTTTTCTATAGATGCAGCCATACGATGTCATTCTAGGCATTGACGACCTATTTTCTGTTAGTTCCATCATCGACTTCTTCTGAAGAAGAGTCGTCTTTTTCGACATTCATAGGCATTATGTATCTTTTTTTGGTGACAGGAGCTATCAGGTGGGAAGCCGACATGTGAAGCCTCTACATTCATTGTTAGGTCGGTTATCAGTGGATTCAACTAATACAGAGATGATGGATGTCCTAGAGGTTGTTGGGGGAGTTCCTCGATGTTTTTCCCAAGTAGGTTGTGACTCTACCCAACCCCTTGATGTGACATTAAGTACGAGATAGACTTATAGCCTGGTGCTCCTCCAATTTTGATGGCCCCTTATCAGAAGACACCTTCGTAGTTGAGGGAGTTGCGGATTCAGATTGACGATATGATGGTGAAGGGTTTTGTTCGACCCAGCGTGTTGCCATTGGGTGCTCCAATTTTGTTCGTAATGAAGGCAGATGGTTTTCTTAGGCTATGCATAGACTACCGATGCATGAATTAGGTGACAGTCTTGAACTGATACCACCTTCCATGGATAGATGATCTCTTCGACCAACTGAGGGGAGCAGGTTGGTTTTCTAAGATTCATTTACGATCTTGATATCATCAGCTTAGGGTAAAGGATAGTGACTTCTTGATGAAATCTTTCAGGTGCAGGTATGGGCACTTCGAGTTTTTAGTGATGCCGTTTGGAGATACAAATGCACCAGCTATGTTCATGGTACTTGTGAACATTGTCTTCTGAGAGTTTCAAGACGGCTTCATCGTTGTGTTTAATGATGAAATCCTGATCTACTCAAGATCAGAGGAGGAGCATGTTGAGTATCTCAGGACAGTCTTAGATGTCCTCCGACACCACCAACTTTATGGTATATTGTCGAAGTGTACAATCTTGAAGCAATAAGTATACATCCTTGGGCACATGGTGTCTCATCATGGAGTGTTAGTGGACCCGTCGAAGGTAGAGGCAGTTGTTTCATGGGAAACACCAAACATTATGGAAGAAGTTTGTATTTTCATTGGGTTGGTAGGTTCTTATCGGAGGTTCATTTTAGACTTCTCTCATGTTGCATCTCTATTGACTACTTTGAATAGGAGGTACCAGGTCTTCTTATGGAGCGAGCAGTTCCAGAAAGCTTTCGAATACCTAACAGATAAGTTGTTCAGTGCTCCCGTACTTAGGTTTCCATAGGAAGGGTTGTTGTATGAGGTGTCTTGGGATGCTTTTGGCCTTGGTTTGGGGTGCATACTAATGGAGAAGAAGGGTGTGATCTATTATGGGTCTAGGAAGTTGCGCCCTCACAAGCGTAACTATGGCACCCATGACCTAGAGCATGCAGAAGTAGTGTTCACACTAATGTTGAGACGAGATTACCTCTTTGGGGAGCAATTTTTGGTCTTCTAATATCACAAGAGCTTACATTATATCTTTCCCAACGTGACATGAACTTGAATTAGTGGAGATGGGTCGAGTTTCTCCAAGACTATGAATTTGAGATCTCGTACATTGAAGGTAAGGGCAACCTTGTGGCTGATTCCCTGAGCAGGATGTCACATAAGGAAGAGGTTCGAGAATCCACTAATTCTTGAAAAGTGATGGGTGAGTTGGCTGCCTTGCACTTGGATGCAAGGGTATAGGGTGTTAAAGACTGTTTGTTTCAGATGATGGTGCAGTCCTCCATTTTAGAGTGGGTGGAAGAGTCTAAATGGGGGGACTCCAAGGTGGAAGTAATGTGAGATCATGTCGATCAGGGAAACGCTCCAGAAGGATGATCAGAGGACAGCCTACATCGGTTGCTTTTCCATGGAAGGTTTTTTTTTCTGGAGGCAATGTGTGAGGGAGTTCTCTGTGAGTTCCATAGCTCATCTATGGCGGTACATTCGAAGTTTTAAAAAATTTACCGAGGCCTAAGGTAATAGTTTTGGTGTCCTGGCGTGAAACGGGTAGTGGAAGTGTTTGTGGCTATGTTCCCAGTGTGTCAGCAAGTAAAGGCTGAACACCAGGTTACCAATGGTTTGTTTCATCCTTTAGATATCCTCGAGTGGAAGTGGGATGACATATCGATGGACTTCATCATTGGACTACCCAGAGCTCAGGGTGGTTATGATGCTATCTGGGTAGTAGTGGATCGACTGACGATGTCAGCTCACTTCTTAGTAATTAAGGAGTCGGGCATGGTGAGTACCTTAACATAGAGGTATGTAGATGAAGTGGTTTGTTTTCATGGAGTTCCGAAGACTATTTTCTCATATCGAGATACTCGGTTTACCTCACGAGTCTGGAGGGGGTTACAACAAGATTTTGGCACCCAGCTACGCCTTAGCACTACTTTCCACCCCCAGAGTGATGCGTAGACAGAGCCAACTATCCATACATTAGAGGACATGCTGCGAGCATGCGTTCTCGATTTCAGAGGATCCTGGGTGCGACCCTTTCCTTTAATAATGTTTTACTACAACAAGAGCTTCCGCTCTACTATTGGCACGATGCTGTTTCTGAATTTGTATGGAAGACCATGTCATTCACTCGTTTTCTAGGAATAGGTTGGTGAGATAGGTGTTTTTTGTCCAGAGGTAGTACAAAGAACCAAAGTGAAAGTCCAGCTTGTGCCTGAGAATATGAAATCAGATCAGGACCGAAAGAAGTCTTATGTTGATCTTCGGAGGAGGCCCATTGAGTTCAATGTGGGAGATCATGTGTTCTTGAAGGTTTCCCCTCAATGGGGGCAGTAGAGTTTTAGGAAAGGGAGTAAGCTCTCCCCAAGGTTCATCGGACCTTTTGAGGTGCTGAGGCAAGTCGACGAGGTGGCATATCAGCTAGCCATGCCACCTCAGTTGGAGAAAGTTCATGATGTCTTCCATGTCTACCAGCTTCGTCGGTACTTAAACGAAGTCTCTCTCGATTTCGACTCGGGAGAGTTAGATATGGAAGATGACACAACCTTATAGGAACGACCAGTCATAATCGAGGACCGTAAAGATAAGGTGCTTCATGGATAAACCATCGCTTTGGTTTGTCTGTTGTGGAGGCATGGCAGCCTTCAGGAGAGAACTTTGGAGTGGGAGACCCAGATGCATGCTCAGTACCCAAAGTTATTTTGACTTTTGTTTTACCGTGTTATTCTTAGCATTGTTGTGATGTCATACTCTGTAACATTGATAAATGGATTTCCTAGCATGTTGGTTGTGAGAGTTTTTTTCCATGTTCTTTTGAAGTGTGTAACATGTCCATATGTGTGGGGAAGGGAAAAACATGATCCTTAATCGAGAAGATTTACTTCGGACGCGATTGAACCTGTGCGGGCGAGTCAGTGCCGCCTAAAGCGGATAATATATCAACATGGGAGAATAAATTTCCCCAAACAACATGTTCAGTAAGTGTGTTGGTTATACGGTATTTGGGGAAGTACATGTTGATAAATCCGAATTAATGGAAGTGGGAAGACCTAATTCATAATCAGGATGCATTAATGAGGATGCAATTAAACCCATGCAGGTGAGTCAGTGCCGCCTAAAGCAGATAATATCTTGACTTAGGAGAAGTATTTCCTAGCACATATGATTAAGGTTGTTGGATGAGTCCCTATTATAACAAGAGCCCTAAGAGGTATCTTGTTTGGTTAATCTGGGTTGGTTTTGAATTATTGGGGATGAGAATGTTTTAAGAGGTATCTGATGTAATGGCCCGGACCTCTCCGACACATTCATTTGTCGAAAAGAAGGTCATGAAGTGTTCTAAGGGGTTGAAGGGTCTTTTTACACACTTTTCAAAAAAATTGAAACTAAACACTGTGTAGTGTGTGTACACGATGTGTACCACCTTTCCAATTATACCCTGTTTTGAATTCGTGTCCTTTCCATGTGAAATAAATGAGTACACGCCATGTAGCCCATACTATACGTCGTGTAGTTCTTCCCCGCGTATGAGTTACCCTCAACCCTTGTGTTGACCAGTCAACATCCATGTGTCGTGTTTAAGATGTGTCCTTGCCATGTGAAATAAACGAGTATATAACGTTTAGACCATACTACACGCCGTTTAGTTCCTCCCCGCATATTCATTACCCTCAATCCTTATGTTGACTAGTCAACAGTTGTCTACCATATTGATGTCGTGTCCTTGTCGTGTGAAATAAATGAGTACATGCTGTGTAGCCCATACTACATGTCGTGTAGTTCCTCCTCGCATTTGCATTACCCTCAAACCGTGTGTTGACCAGTCAACGCCCTCATGCCGCATTGAACGCCGTGTTGGAAGCCGTGTGGTGACGGTGTGAAATGGTCGAGTACATGCCGTGTAATATAAATTACATGCTGTGTACTTTAGTTTTTCTTACCTCTAAAAGGAGGGGTCCTATCCACCTTTTCAAATCACTCCCCTCTTCGCTTCTCCTTTGAGCAGAGCTCTCCTAAGAGACTCCAAGGCTCCTTTCCTCCATAACTTCTTCGTCCAAGCTCTGATTTACGATCTATCAGCTGCCACGGGATCGTAACGATGAGTCGGAACTTATGAGCTTGAATTCGTTACTTCCCCTCAACCTTTCCTTCTCGGAATCCACCAAGGGAGGTTTTTCTGGGTTTCTCCAGAAGCGACAGAGGGCGAAAAACGTCTTCTAATGCTGATCCGGGGAAGAGTTGTGATCAGAACCTATTGAGGTACGGATCTTACCTTCGTTTCTCTAAATTGTTTATCATGCGGGGTGGGTGTCTTCTTGTTTACGTGAAACACATTTGAACCAGTTTAATAAATAAAATAACTAGATTATATAATGGGAATGGGATGTTGTGAATGCAGTAACATTATTTATATCTTCTGATATTATGTAGTGAATTTAATAGGCTTATGTCTACTGAAAATATCGGTCGTTGGGTGCCTTTTCTTTCACAATTAAATGTTTCCCTATCTTTTTAGACCATTTATGGACGGAAACGTTGTTGAATCTTAAAATTGGTTAATCACGTAATTTTGGCTGACTAAATGAAAACCAAGAACCCTTGTGTGATCACCTCGAATGAAAAAACTAAAATAATAAACATGTGGGTGATGGTTAGTGTTTATTTATATGAAGGGGTGTTTTGTGGGTTGTTGTGGATTGGGTGAGCAGTGGGGCTGCTGTTGGCTTGTCTGTGGGTTGGTGTGAATGCTATGTTGATGATGGGCAGTGGATCTACGATAAATGGTATCAAGGGATGAAGATGTATGAGTTTCAGTGTGTTTGTGGTTTTGGTGGTTGGCAGGGGGGTTGCAGGGATGGGTTTGAATGTGATCAAACTATGGGTTGTGAATAATAAATAAAAGTGGAAGAGTTAATGAATTGGGGGGGGGGGGCATGGTAATGGAATGGGAATAATAATCACTTTGGTTGGTTTGTTAATAAGAATGGACTTTTTTGTTTTTCTTTCGTTTTCATAACATGATTAGTGGATGGCATGGATATGTTTTATTAACGATCGATGTGGTTGGTTGTGGATAATTTCACAGTAGTTAAGGAACTAAAAAACTAATTTTGTTGAAACGTGAAAACCTAAATGGGGTTGGGGTTGTTCGTTGTATTCATGCTTCGTAGTAGCAGTGCCGAGGAACGTGCTCAGTTTCATGTTTATAATCCATAGGGTGTTATGAGTGTTTGGTATATATATATATATACATATCTTGGTGTTTTGTCGCACCCCACCCTTGTTGAGGACTTAGTTCCTAACACTCCAATTTCATGGGTGAGGGTGTTTTCCCCTTAGTTACTAGCTCCTTTAATGTCCTTCTTCCATAGTCTGTGATGGATTGAGGCAACCTTACACCTAAGACCCTTCAGGTAGGGTTCGATTGGGGTGGTTTTAGCCCAAGACTATTCAGGTAGGTTTAATTTTTCCCAAGAATATTCGGGATGAGGCCTAGGTGTGTGCGGGTGGGATATAAGGTCTGTGAGGCCCAGGTGTGTGCGGGCGGGATGTGTGGTTCTTGAGGCCCAGGTGTGTGAAAGCGTGTAGAGTGTGGAGGAATCAGGACGTTTGCCGTTATGAAGAGCAGCAAACTAGTGGAAAATGGTGTGGGGTACCCAATAATCTTGTTCTTATATACTTCTAATATCAGTTTTTTTGTGTTCTTGGTGAGGATGGAGGGTAAGTTTGGGTGGATATAATTCCTTTCTAGGTTATGGTTTCTTCTATTGTCCTCATGGGACATTAGGATGTCTCCCCATTTGTGCACGAGAGATTTCGGTTTCCCTGCTGAGTATACTTGTATTCTCACCCTATGTTTACTTTTTGGTCTCCAGGAGGAATACCAGGGCTGTGCGAGACCCTAATAGTCGGGACAGTTGGAGTTGTTATAGTTTATGTACTCTTGTTTCAATTGGTATTGTACTTTTGAGTTTTCTTTTAATTGTACCTTGGTTTATAATTTTTTAAACATGCATGTGGGATTTTTTGGGTTATTTACATGTTCTTTTTTCTTTTGGTGTTTCACTCATCCTATTTCCCGATCATAAATAATAAAAAGGATAATGCCTCCCATATTTGTAAAAACTCATACCCATGGTGCTAGTCACCACCTCGGGGCCTACTAGAGGCAGGACTCGGGGATCATTATCTCCCTTTCACCATTTCCATCTTAGGAGGGGCATCTTTGGTGGCAGGGGGTCATGACATAACATCTCGGGTTTCTACATTCTACCCTCCGTAAAATGAATTTTTCCCTCGAAATTCATCGAGGTTATAAATGGTTTACTAGATGAAAGTTTCTTTCATAGAAACCCACATCGTAAAAAGGAATACCAAAACACAACTTTAAAAAACTAATGTATGAAATGTAATAGTTACCAAAATTAACTCATCACTGGGTTTCCACATTGAAGAAAATAGGTGAAAATATGGATATAGAAGAGAAATCTAACTATCAAGTTCTGATGGAGACTGGCAGAGAACATGGCTATAAAAAATCCAACAATCACAAAGCCATAAATTTTTGATGTTCTAAGGTACCATCTGTTTCATCAGATATGAGGGCACCAGGACAACAATTTTTTTTTCAAGATCATTCCCCTAATGTTGAAGAATTATTGAATTAAAAGAAATACTTACTTGATTTTGGTAAAATCTCAATGTTGTTCTTACCTTGAACAATTTCCACATCATCTCTTAATGAAATGAAGTTGAATTTTTCATTTTTTTAGTTTTAGTAGATCATGCAACAGAATGATAGGTCATTCCATTTATTTCTATTGAAAAATGTTTAGCACAATTTATGAAATATAGATATGTCCATATATCTTGTGATTAATCATATATGGTTGCTAAAATGGACTTATACTACATTTATTATAGCTCTTAATAATATAAAACTAGTTTCTACTAACTAGGTACTTCTTGTATGCTAGAGGTATGCGATAAAGGAAAGCCGTACTTCAGTTGTGGGTATGATTCCCACCGCCTTGTTTGACACAATGGGTTGTCACTCGTCCAATGGGTTATCCTTTTTCTAAAACTATATTATTATAACATTCCAGAAATAATAAAGAAAAATAATTTCTATCATAAAACAATAAAATTTTATTTCTAACATAATCCATTACAATCTTTAAGCTTATCCAAAATACATCTGTCCAATCTCATAGTATAAATAAAATGATTACTTGAGAGCTTATAAACCAAGCATGTGAATACCAACATTTATCTCCCATATATCTGAAGATATATATTGTTGGTCATATTCCAAACATGTGAATACCTTAATCTTGTATTCTTTTGAAACATGAATTACCATAGTACCTTAGCGAAAACATGATTGCTGTCAAAAGATAATTCATTCCACATACCAAAATCCCAAAAATTATATATACTCAAACCACGATATCACATTGTACTTATATCATTAATGAGTTCATGAATTCTTTCAAAATATCATTTTTTCTTTATCCCTTCATTATGCGCATATCATCTTATTTTCAAAAAATATCTGAATAAGCTTTCATGTTTACCAATACCATTTAACATATACTTTCAAATACTTTAGGATAAAAAATAGTGTAACAATCCATAGATTTTTCTTCATTCCATAGTAACATTAAATTACATATACAACATAAATAATGATAAATATACAATCATTCCACTACCTTCATAAACAATTTACAAAGCTTCAACACTTCTTTCATCTCATATATCATCTGTAGTCTCCTCATCATCATCCACATACATACTACCCATATGTCCTTGCTGAATCTCATTATGAGATTTTCCCTTAGGGAATTGATTTGAATAATTCCCATACATTCCACATTAAAAACATCTAATCATTGTTGATGTCGTAGCAATATCGTTATCCTTTTCAATAGTGTTAACTGAACCTTTTCCTTTGCACTTACTGGATTTGTTTCCTTAATTTCCGCACCCAAATCATCTTCCAGTTCCTTTGAAACATTCTCCTTGATGCCTTTTCCCAAATGATTTACATGAGAGAAATTGGACTTTCTTTCATATATGATCATCATGAACCACCATCATTCTCTTATTATCTATGTCGGGAAACTTACCAAAGTTGTGATTATTGAACATATTATGAGATTGCTGATTAGGAATAATAATGATGATGGAATTCCAAATCCCATTTCATTTGGTTGTTTAAGAGGAAAATCATTGAATTTTCCATAACATAGATCAACACGGTTCCTTCGGGTTCTAACCATCGTCTAAAACCAAAAATAATAGTGTGGGAGGTAAAAATCATGCTAGAGAAAACAACATAATAAATATGGAGTACCTACAATTTCTAACATCATAGGATTATTTATAATATGCTTTCCATAATTCTAGGACTATAAACTATAGTTATACTTAACCTTAGGGACATACCTAGAGATATCTTAGATATATATCTAGAGATCTCACTAAAGTTTTCACATCCTAGTTTCCAAAGGTTAACTAAACATTTCCATTGATACCAACTGTAGAGACCCAAATATTGACTACATGAACATTACATTAGTTTTGCGGAATACTTAATATATTTCAAAAACAAAAACACTAGGGCCATAATATATTAGTGTCTTTGGAAACTAGGAATATAATATTCTAATCATGTTGAAAGATCTTCAACATCTCCAAATAATATCTTCCCCTTATGTTTTCTTACCTAAAAAATTGCTTAAAATCCTAGGGAAATGAAAAAATAAAAACGGTGAGCTCAAATTCTCATTAAGGGTAAGAATGGAGAAAATAAAACAAACCATATATATTTGAACATAAAAACATGAACATAATGTTTAAATATCGTAATCTTGAGAAATGACATAAAACATGGATGTACATATGGCATAGATCATAATGGAACATTAATCATGATAAAATATCATGGGAATAAAACTATTAATTATGGAAAAACCTTAAGAACATGATATGATTTCCATAGTAGCCATGGCATTGCTGCCAAGACCATCTTAGTGGGCAAAGTCCCTTACTGAACCAGGTTTACTTGACGTTCTAGCCCTGTATTACTGAACCAGATTTAATTGTCGTTTCAACCATGTCTATCTCATGAGATATAAAAACTATACCCAATTAATTAGAGGGAGATATAGGTCTCACCCATCACATAATGAAATCATTCTTTTGTGTTCCACAAAATCATAAATCATACATCATAGCATATCCCATGTATTAGAATACTGTTCTTAAACATCAAGCCATCATAACATAGTCCATATAAAAAATCGATATCATTTCTTCATAAGAAAAATATAACATTTCAATAATGGAGACATTATACCTGAAACATAAATATATTAAATAATGTCATTTTAGATGGAAAATAGTTTTTAGAAAACACTTGAATTTAATTGTTGAAGAAAATATCCTTTCTTCTTCAAAATCATTTTCTTTTCAGAAAATGCCATGAAATTTTAAAATAAGTGGATTTTTTTGAAAATATTTATGAAATATTGTATAGAATGATTCATGAAAATAAGGTGTTATGAAACCATAAAAATCTGTTCATGCCGTATAAGTTAAAAAAACATTCTCCTCGTACTTGTGTCAGAAATGTCAAAAACTACCTTGTATGGAAAACAAAAGAAAGATTCCTTCCAAACCTTGTGGTAAAAGTCATAAAAGGGTAAAAATGACTTTAAATATACATTGAATAATACTAAACATTTTATGAAAACATTTTTAGAAAACATGGACATGGATGATAAACATAACCACAGTAAATTCTTACTAGTAAACAATCTCAGATAAGAATGAGATTGGAATAATAATCCCTTACCTTAGGTCTGATGTGCTTCGTATGTATCCAAACCTCCAGTATAATTATTTAAATAATGTCATTGAATTAATAACGAATCATATTCATTGTTATGATATCATATATGGTTCAATTATGAATTAATATTACCCGTTCTTTTGTAAATTCATGTTAAAGTAGTGTTTTGGGTAATATAATTTCATTTATCGTCCGTGTTTTGACTTGTAATATTTAATATGATTACTTAGATAATGATTAAATAATTACAGAATATAACACATGATTTATATATAATATATATTCAGAATAAACATAATATATCGATAGATGGAAATAAAAACACAGTTCATGGAGACAGTAGGTCGTACGTATGCATGAACACTATTTTCGTTTCCTTATTGAATAAAATGGAAATAAGTAAATGAAACATATATTTTCATAAATCTTGTATAATTATTATGTAATATCTTTCATTATTATTTATTATATATAGTTTATAATCATACTTAATGGTTAATCATGGAGAATGAATCTAATCCGGTTTGTGGAGACGGTAGTCCATACGTACACATGAGCAATGATATCATTACAATGATCATGAAATTTTATTGAAGGGATTGTACAATATTTACTAGTCAATATAACATTAAAATAATCATTTATAGTTATTTATTTATACCATTATACCCATCCATGTAAGGTTGTGGTGGAAAAAAGATTACACCACGGCGTGGAGACAATATTTCTTATGTACGCACACGCGGTGATTTCATTTTCCATAGGATGGATAGAAGATAAAATAAATTGGAATGAATCGGTAAAGGATATTACCTCTTCTTTGACGCGCCTCTTCTTAACCTCCTCTTAAGGCACTAAGGAGGCCTTTTGAGGAGACGAGAACCTATATAATGTTTCTAGTAATGATTAGAAGGGATATTTTCTAGGGTTGGCTGAGATTCAAGGCTCAAAAGGGTGTGAAGATAAGAGGGAAGGGGTGACCTTTTTATAAGGGAGGAGAGGGGAACCTTTGGAAAAACATAAAATATTATTTTATAATAAAGTCATATTCGATTTATTATAGCTCCAAATTGATTTATTTAGACGATTAAGTGGGTATGGGTCGAAATCATCTCAACAAATAGGATTTAGATATGTTTAGGTAACTATTTTAACCTTATCATTTAGATTTAACACTAAGTTAAATAATTTAACTTTTACCGTGTCTTCTTGTTTTATTAGACTATATGGTTAATAAACATACAATAACAAGCCAAACGAACCCCAAGTGGTTCGTTATTAATATATATATACTTATATCAGACATTTGGACGATCCTTATATTTTTAAGAATACAATAACAATTAATAATATAATATTTATTTTAATACTATTTAATGTCAATTTTGACACTATTTGGTAATTGATTTTTGTGAAAATCATAATAACATGAATAGTTCTTCAAATGTTAATTAAATCAATACTAAAAAGTCATATTAACTTATAAAATTAGTGTAATTCATAATAAGTATTACATTTCATTTATTTGTGTATTTATAATATCAATTATTTTAATATTTCATTATTTAGGTAATTATTGCATCACCATTGTGTCATAAATTAATTAAATTATATAAAAATCAAAAAATTATAAATAAAATACCATGAAGTAGGAAATAATTTTATAATTCTAATTAATATTTATAGAAAAATTTATCTTATGTATAATTATATATTAAAAATGTTTTAGTTATTAAACATTGATTTTAACTATTTTAACTCTTTTATAGATAAAATAATAATAAATGTCCTAATCTAATCCAAGTGGACCTAAAGGTCAATATTTTATTACTAAGGTTGTTTTTGGTCGAATAACACTTATCTAATAGAATTAGGACATGAGTTAGGGTAATAATAATATCATTTTTACCCTTAATTACCCTATTTACTTTTAACTTTTCTAAATAAATTTTTTTTACTATTCACAAAAAATTAATTTTATCTTATTGAATAACAATTTACTGCTAGAAATTAATCATGTCTCTTGGATTTTTAAAATTACACTCACAGAAGTGGTAAAATTATGTTTTATGTATGTTTTCAAAATGCTCCAAGGAAGTTGGTAAAAGATGGTGAAAAGTTCAATAAAATTTTTATATATCGAAAATTATTATAAAATGACTCCAATTAATTTCATTGGACTTATATAGGTATTATGTATGAATTTTTACCTAAAATAAATTTATATAAAATAAATAATTATTGAAATAAAAAGGCGGTTTTTAAATAGTAACCGAGTGTTTTCACTATTCATCAAAAATTGAACGTTTTCAGAAAAATACCAAAAATTCACCCTAGGATAATTTAGATATTCCGAATCCAAAAATGAAGTCCATTTTGAAAAGTAAAATTTTTAAAAGTGCATATTACTATTCATAACGGATATTTTATATAATATTTTAATAACTTATAGTTGTTTAGTGAAATTCGGTATTGCGTACAACACACGATATCGTGGAAGGTCGCGATTGCGTGTAAAGAAATCCATGTCAGGGTTCTGTGTAGTGCAAGATTCCATTTTTCTTGTGTATAATATAATTCAAATGTATTTCATTCATAAATTGAATATATATATATATACACACACTCAATGTTGCAGTGAATAACTTCTATCAAACAAAATTGAAAATTTGTGTAACACGAGCCAGTAATAGTATTGCGTATACGATATTGTGTATAGAAAAAGATAATTTTGGTTTCATGTACAAAAAAAGAAAACAATGAAATTAAAATGAATAATTATCATAAAATCTCGGGATGTTACAGATACCTTTATATCTCATACAATGGGGAAACCCAGATAATGTTGTGTGAAATTGTTATATAATAAATTATTGGTGCTCCAAAATTAATCTTCAATGAATGGGTTATATTTTATTTTATAATTTTCAATTAGGATGAAATTACCCAAGGTGACCAAATATGGATTTATATGTTCATTCGTTTCATCTGAAACATGTTTAAAATGTGTTATGAAGGGGATTATCTATGTTATTGTGAAGTTTCATTAATTTCCCATTATCAGATTAAATGATTTTTGTTGGTATAAATTTTAATATGTTTTTATGTGAATTTTTTATTTCATATTCTCAAATATCATTGATTATAAATGTAAATAATATATGATTTTACAATTTTGCATATAACTAATGTATTTTCTAAATTATTTATCGCTTATACAGATTTTTAAGCTCATCCCATGTTTTAAAATGTTTCCCATATGTTCTATGTGTGCTTAATTGAATAGAAGAGTTCATATTTAATTTCAGGAATATATTCCATAATAATATAAAATGTCTTAATCTAAAATTGTTCTATAATAAAAAAAATCTAAATAAATAGGATGTGAAGACTTTTTATTATACTATATTTTTTTGTGGTGTAATATTTCTAAATCCTAGAAATATATTTAACTAAAATTATCATCAAAATAATATAAGATATATTGTTGAATAATTCTCATGTTTATGATATGTTTAGGGTTGATGTTTTATATAAATATTATTATTTATGTAGTTTTTACAATTGGGTAATTTTTTCATTCATTATTACATTATCTGACATCATGACCATATTTACCACATACATATTGTATCAATATTTTAATTATTATTTTTTTACAATTGTCTATCTTATATATCATTCCTAGGTAGACAATAATTATCCTTAAAAATTATAAAATATAGCTAGGATCCAATAATGTGTTCTTTAATTTTATGAAATCGATTGAATGATGTTTATAAATGGCTTTATTTTTAATCAAACAATCTATCTGATTATTCATATACATTAAAATTAAAAATAATTTCCATCACCTATAAGGATTAATATTAATGAAACATTATAGTACCTCATTATAAAAGGGGTTTTATAGATATCTATTAATGGTTTACTTAATTCAGAAACAATTGTTAAATAAACAATTTGATAATTCCTTGAATGTATTCCATTAATCATTGACAGTTTTTCTAGCATCATAAAAAATAAAAAAATTGTTTCTTGAAAAAATTATGAAAATCAATCGTTTCAATCTATTATAAAATTATATTAAAATACAATTCAAAAGAATACATTTAGTTCTTTTAAAATGTTAATATTTATCTTTATGATTTTCGAAATTACTAAAGGAGGGATGGTTCTATGCAAAAAATCGGAATCAATAATGGATTCAAGAACACATACTAATTCCAATATTTTGAATTAGTAGGTGTAAATTTCCACATGTAGTAAAAATTCTTTATCAACCTATAGTTTATATAAATAAATTCCAATTTCATAATATAAATAACGAACATAAAATATAAATAATATTAAGTAAAAATGGAAATTAACAAATAGTATTTTCTATAATATTAAAATTCCTTATAGGACAAACTATTTTAGAGAAGTCACCCTTAGGAAACAACAAACATTTAATAAACCTATTTGGAAATTTTTCTCAAATGAAATTTTCTAATAAATTAAAAAATTCATTAAATTGATACCATAAAATAATCCATGAAATATTGTTATAGTATTTCAAAAATCAAATGGGTAATTATGCCAGTCAATTAGGGATATCAAATTATGAATGATAAAACATAAAAAGGAATACATGATAGGATTAAATGAAGGGGAATATGAAAAGATAATATTTTCAATATAGAGGAATCAATATGAGAAATATTTTTAGGTGAATTAGGAATAAATTGTGAAATTAATTTTGATGTGGGAGATAATGGATTACACAGAGATTGATTTATAATTAGTTAAAAGGTAGTTAAGATGAATTGAAATGGATAATAAAATAAAGTGGAGGAAGTGAAATAACTTTTCCAACATAACTAAAAAACACTGACAACGGAGTCCTACAATATTATCATTATACACATGATACATAGTTTTTAAATGACGGTACAACACCTACAGTCATCTATAATTAGTACATGGTGTTAATGGTAGTGTAACCTATTTTAAAGGTAACCAAAACACCAAAATATGTTTCATTCAAGAATTGATTAATGAAAAAAATATCTAATAAATCATCATAAATAATTTGAATGTAATAATAATTCTATAATAGAATAATGAACCCAAAAAGAATATTGAAATTAAAATGATTTCATACTTCAATTGTACAATGTACCCTTAAATTCCATAAATAAATGTAACTATAATACTGGTTCCAAAAACATCACCTGTACAAAAGGACATTAAGAGTAGTTGTAAAATATTTAAGAGGTTATTGAATACATTCCTTATAAATATTTGTTATGATTTCAAATGTAAATATTTTTCCTAAAATATTAGAATGATTTGATTTAAATATGATTAATAAAAATTCACACATAAAATAACCGAAGATATATTTAAAAGGGTCATCACTAAAAAAAATAATGTAAATCTATGGTGTTATTCAATGTATCTAATGATAACATGAAACATTAGTATTATACTTTTGATTAAAAATTGGATGATTTGTACATATATATGATGTAATTATACCTCATATATATATTATACCGAATCTGTTGTAGTAAAATAAAAATATGATTCAATAATATGTTGTCCATAAATCACATCAATAAATAAATATATTTGTCACATTAATACCTGATTATCTTATTTTTCTTCTTATACTATTTCCTTTTTAATGATTATTCTTTAAATTCATCATCATAACATTTTTCAATAATATACTCTTATACACATTGTTTTCTTATGAAATCACAAATCTATAATCTTTAATGTTATATGTTTTCTTCAAATAAAAAAGGTATCTAAATTATCAATCTAAAATTGAAGAAAAACTATATAATTTTAATTTGATTTCAAAATTAAAATCCAATCCTTCATATTATTTAATGAAACTAATAACATACCATATAAAATTGATAACTACAATATCAGTCATGTTAAATTAGTATATATTTATTATTTTAAATGAATTCATGCATTGAGTATGATATGAAATATAGTCCTCAAACTACCCACAACATCATATATATTAGAAATAGGATCTCTTCTCTATCCAATAATGATATGATTAGGTGACAGACCACATATTAGTCTAATTATAGAGTACTTGATTTATATTTATCTGAAAATTGATCCAATCATATCATGTTTCACAATTATTATTCATGATGGGTATTCTTAGAATTCTCCATAAAATATTCTAAAACATCTATATGCCCATTTATATAACGATAAAAATGTGCACCCCCATGATCATTTGGAATATATACCCATTATATTTAATGGTCCTCTATATATAATAAATAAGAATTAGCCACAATGAAGTGAGAATAATTCAGATTCAATGAAACCTACTCAATTTCATATAGTATATAATTAATTACAACTTTGATTATCATAGTATAACCATTATGAAAAATTTCAATCAATAACAATTTGATGATATGTTATACATAATTTTCTATGATATATTTGTTTTCACATAATTGACTATTTCATAGACATGATGTCTATATGTGACATTAAAATTTAGAATCCAAATGTCAAAAAGGAAATTTATCATTAAAAAATTATAGAAAAATTCTCATTTAATGTGTTAGAATATTGTTTCTATAAGGTTCAATCCTATATAGATAACCATATCTAAATATATATAGAATCTTGATATATAGTGGACATATAAATTTTCCCTTGATAAAAAATTAAATATTTATCTAATCCATCATGGAAATTTTCACGTCTCATATTATCACCTAACCCATTTAAATATTATATTGTCATAGTGACGTTGTATAAACCAAATAAATTTTCAGAAACATAATTTCAACATAAATATACTTCTGTATCCATAATATTATTCTGATAACATTTAATGAACTTTATACAAAAATATTATTCCTAAATAAAATTATTTTTAACATGATTTATTTATTCAAAATAAAATGAAATGCATCAATTATATCTATAAGATAATATTCAACAGTTAGTCCTTTTTCGTTATATGATGATAAATTTTACAAAATTACTCTTTGGATTAATAATTTTTCCAATATATTTTTTTTGAAAATAATTAGCCTTAAATAATAATCTTACTCAACAAAAATATTAATGAATCATAATTCAGTTACAATAAAAATATGTTAATAGGAATAATGTATGAATTATGAATTGTAAAAAATATTTCATATCTTATTTAAAATAATTTTTTCATACATTCACATGTATACAAATAAAAATATATTTTCATACAAATATAAAATAATCAGTTCATAGTCTTTCATAATATTAAAAAAATCAACTGAGAATCACATGGATATTAATTGGTTTCCCCTCCAAATAAACATTTTTCATTGTAAAATAAAATCATAGAACCCACAATATATTATTTCAAAATGAATGTTTAATATTTCTACAATAATCTTTCAAAAATCACCCAACTATCCTGCCCACATTATACACTATATTCATTCTTTATTTTTATATTTCGAAAAATACATGCTTGCTCTAAATTAGTGCTCTCTTCCCCAATAATTTTAAAAAATATCAATGGATTAAATTTATAAAAATTCACCAATTTTTATTTTAGTAATAGTGAAAAAATAATGATATATATGTAGTTATTTGTTGAACATGTTGATAAAAGACTCAAATAACAATTTGACTATGGGAGAATTCACGCAAAATCATATCCCTGAGATGAATGATTATGAACTCCAAGATTCAACTTTAATTTTTAAAAATCATAATTAAATAAATAGATTAATAAACTCATCAATTGAATGATCCATGGTTTGTAAAAATTATTCATCCAATTTATTCATCACTATAAGATCTATAATAATATAAGTTTATTCATAAATATTGCATGTCACTGAATGTTTAATAGTATTCTTTGATACATTGATATATAATTTATTATCATATACAAAAATTTGTTTCACTTTCCCATGGACCATGATCTTATACATGTATGTTCTCATTTCAAAAATTTTTTTAATGGTTTGGGTAACAACCGCATATAATAATTAAATTCTGTATGAACCAGTATTTTCGGTCGGGTGGTTTTTATGAGGGTTTTAAGAATTTTAAGCAATAACCATAGGGGTCAAACCATAATGATTTATACATTTAAGGCAAATAAATTCAATTATATTACACATGGCTAGTAAAACATTGTATGTTAGTCATGTGTGATACCCCATTTATCTAATAGTGGATGCACGGGCTATACAAGGTCTGTTAAAATATGTGACTCAAATCATATGGTATATCGTATTTTAAATGTTTTATTAAATCAATTAAAATAAAAGTAAAATTGAATATTAGGTTACTAATATTTAAAGTGGGAAATAATAATGTTTAATATTAATATATAGGAATAAGAATAATATAATTTTTCTATTATTATGATGATTATTATTAATTATTGAATTTTATTTATGATTAATAATTTGGGTTTTTAGGAAAACATAAAGTGTTTTTTTCTATTTCATTCTCTAACCATGATGAACAACCCCTTGATTCGACATCCTCTATGTTTGATGTAACCTACAAAACCTCCATGGCCATCTCACTCCCCCTCTCTATAGAACAACAACATTCCTTGTGTGGCCCCTTGGTCTACCTAATGTGCACCCTCCAAGGATGTGACCCTTAGTCATATGACAACTTAGATCCCATGTCTATATAGTGCAGTGAAATCCCTACCACAACCACCAGTTTTTCAATTTATAATGTTTTTATTCATTGATCTGATGATATGATTCTTCTCCTCCATTCATATCTCCATTTCCAATTATTTCTCATCTTATCCATTTCCCTACACTCTACATATAAACTATTGTTTAGGATTTAGTCTATATTTATGGTGTTAATAATTTCTAAAGTTTTGTGGAGGATGTCTTGGGACTTGTCCTTTTGATTTTTGGCATCTTCCACTGAAGGAGATGTTGTTTGGCATTTTTTGGGTGACTATCAATGTTTTGGGTTACAGTTTTTAGGTTTTTCTTATTGTCTCGTTGTTTATTATTGCGGGTTTTGTGATATAATTTCCATTGGTTAATTTTTAGGGGTGCATTGGTCTTTTCGGTATAATTTGGGGTTTTGAGAATTTTTTTAGGGTGTTGTGATTGATTCCATGGTCCCAAACACTTTTTTCAAGGATATATATATATATATATATAGATGTGTGGACATGCAAGAGCCCTATTACCTGAAATAGAAATATTTTTCTTGGCCACACACTGAGATAGGGACCTTAAACATTACATTAATTTAGAAATATACTAGTATTTTATTTATTACCTTTAACAAACTGCACATAAATTCTAGAACAAACATCCAATTTCTGCTGAATAATTTTATAGGGAACTAAATAATTTTTCGAAATAAAAACTAGCATCGGAGCTGCACTACCATCAAGTTAAAAATGTATTAAGTATATTTTTTTGTACTCTTATCATGATGATGTGTTGTATTTGTATTCATCCATATATAGAAAATGATAGAATACTTAATGGAATGTGGTTTTGTTAGCAATGAGATATACCCCCTGCTTTTCATGCTAAAACACTTGAATTATATTTTTCTAATGAACTAGAATTAGATTCATTGGTGTGTAAACCCATTTGAAATGAATATTAGGGAGAGACATTAAATCAATAGGTATGCCCATGTGTGAAGAATGAATGTGAATTGTAACAACTATGGGGTATAATATTAAGTTTCATGGGTTTTGAATGGGGGTTAATGAATGTGTAAATTCAATATAATATTTGAATGAATTTTGATTCAAGTGATGTATAATGAGTGGGTATAATCATTGTATGACTATAATGGGAAAAGGTTAAATGATTTAGTAAACTCATGTGTTGCATTGAAATATGAAATTTAATCATGATAAGGTATACTAATATGGAATGTAATGGTTTATATTAGGTGGTATATTCACATGGTTTGATTTGATAAATTTTTTAGTGGAAATGGTTTAACATGAAAATGTATCGTAATAGGATGGTATGACTATTCCTTTGGATTGTGTAATAAGAATGGATTATGATAGTTGAAATAAATGTTTTGAATATGACCCATCTAGGATGGTTTTTCCATTCCTCTACATTATATTCATAAAAAAACCTTATATAAATTGATATTATTAATGGAAATTACATATGGAATGTGACATGAATGAGAGGCCATACCTCATTCTTTGAAACAGTTATGTGACCATGCTAATATAATATAAAATTGGAATCCAAATGATGTTTCCTTATATAATATTGTGATAGATGTTTAATTATGAATAATTTAAAATAATCTGATATATTCTCTGGATTAATAATGTTGTTGGGACACATAATGATTCTAAAAATACCCATGGGGTTCTATACAATGCGTATTTGAAACAATTGTGTGATATATGTGTTTGATTGATTAATGAGGGGATAGTAAGGGACTAATTCTCCAAATACACATGAGGTTCTAGACATGGAATTATTGTTTCAATGTAAAGCCTGAAAATAGTCTTTTATTTGAGAGGGAATGATGCTCCAAATGCCAATGGGTTATGAGACATAGGTTAATGCTCTAAATAATCTTGATGGTTCTAAAAATGTTGTTCTGCAACCATTAATTGGAATTGGTCAATGGATCAAATTGGATGTAAATTAATTGAATTAACTATAATTATTCCTTGAGTGAATCATTGATATATTTGACGGATACCATGGATAAGATTAGGTTATAATGTGAATACTGAAATGAAATGATTTGTGGTGCATCTAGAAAGGCAAAGCACAAGCATGTAATCACTCTTCAATTTTTTAATTAAAAGGCCTTTTGAGATATCTTTTATTCTTACAGTAATATTGGAGTTGTTGAGAGTCAGAAAGATCATGAGACATATAAATTAAATATTTTGAATTTTATAACTATTAATTTATTAAAAATGGACATTAAATGAGTATCTTCACTAGGAGGATGTAACGTTTGATTTTATTTCCTTGTTATATAAATCATCAAGCACTACTAGTTTTACTTTTCAAAGGATTGATTTGGATAGACACCATGTTAGATGGACTATTGAGATTTATATATCACACCATATTTATGTACCGTTTGTGCTTGAGTATACATACTTGTTGGTAGGGAAATGAAACTTTATGTTGATGTATTTCCTATTTCAAAAAGTTAGTGCAATGGACTGTGCTGGATATCAGGAGGTTTATGATGTTATCATTTGGGTTTTAAATTATTTTATTCTTTTTGTATTATAATGAAAATAATGTTGTATAGGTTATTATATTCAAATATTTACCATCTTATGAAATGAATGCACTAAAATATGGGTGTATGTCTTTTTCTATATTCAGTTTTTAATGATTTTATTCTGTTACATGGATTATAATTTTATATTACATTCATTTTTATATGATATGTTACTATTTATTACTATGGAACAATAGAAAAATGAGTGTAGAGTACCTCGACTAAAATACCAATACTCTCTCTTTTCTATTTGGAAGCCTCTAGCATATGGAGAGGCATGGTTGAGTTTATTTGGTGACCATTACATCAACCTGTTTGGTGTAAAATCAAGCCAGGATTTTTCGAAGTTGTATCAGAGGTTATATAATTCTTTTTTGATACAATTTTGGCATTGGTATACTAGATATTAGGAATGTTTTAGCACATAGTTAGTAGTTGTTCATGGGACTAATCACACTACGTATGGGAAATGAACATGTTCTCGCTATCTGGAATTTTTATTTATATAGTTTAATGTTAAATTTGATATGATTTTACCATGGTTGACTTGAGTATTTTCCTCTTCTTATTGAATAAGAAAATTTTGGAAATATTCTGATTTCCTAGTAAGGTTGGGATGTGGAATTAGATGCATCATATCAAGAATATAAGGATTCACATACGATGCATATAATAATCCATGTAGTTTCATTTGTAGGATTTCTTGTAAATTTTTTTTTCTGTGGGTGTAATCCTATGTGTTCATATACTTTGTAACACCCGAAGATTTCATAGTAAGTTATTTTCTTTAATGTAATTAAATAGCTTTTTCTACATGAAAACCCGAGTTTGAGCGCACCCTGACATACCAACCTAGCAATTTGAAAGTTGTTATGAATAGTATTAGAATAATTTTGAATTTTATATACTCCATATAATTTTAGAATCCATATTATGTGTTTCTTAGAAATAATATAAAAACAAATTCATTTTTCAAGAAAATGAAATTTTATCACCTTTTATGGGAAAACCCTTTTGAAATCCAATACTTGAAACTTTTTTATATTCATTTTAATCAAATTAATTTCTTCTTTAGAATCAGTCATAAAAATTTATTTTGGATAATTTTTTGATACTTTTTTAATAACTTTTATATTTTGATGAATACTAAAAAATACTAAATTTTAATTGAAAACAAATTTTTTAACAGAAATAATTTATAGTGATAAATTATGTATTTGAATTTCTTGGAATTATAACTAGATTAAATTTTTATCATTTAATACAAGATAGGTTATTATAAGTAATTTCAACTTTAAATTTGATGTAAACACATGTCAATATTTTGATAGTTTTTAAATTTTAAAAACCTAATTTTTGGTTTTGACAATGAGATATAATTTTCAATTAATTAAGGAATAATTTATGAGTTGATTTAGGTAAAATAGAAATCATTTTTGAGTTCAGAATATAAAAATTATCTTAGGGTAAATGTTTTGTATTTTTTTGAAAATATTCAATTTTTTATTAATAGTAAAAAACAATTCTTTATAGTTTAAAACCGACTACATATTTAAATAATTTTTTTGTTTATATTTATCATAAGTAAAAATATATGTATAATAATTATATCTGTCCAATGTAATTCATGGGATTTATTTTAATATAAAATTAGATGTATAAAATTTTATTGAACTTTTTACCGTCTTTTACCCACCTCCAAAGAGCATTTTCAAATTTATATAAAACTTAATTTTATTGCTTCCTTGAGTTGAATTTCAAAAATCTGAGAGACACTATTGATATCCATATGTAAAATGTTGTTAAATAAGATGAAAATAATTTATTTTGTGAAAAGTAAATTTTTACTTTAATTTACCATGGTTTAAAGTAAATTGGATAATTAGGGGTAAATATGATATTATTATTGACATAAAACATGTCCTATTTCTATTAGATAAGTTTAATTCAATCAAAAAACAACAATAGGAATAAAATATGATCCTTTAGGTCTAGTTGGATTAGATTAAGTAATTTATTATTATTTTATTTAAAGATGAGTTAAAAGAGTTAAAAAAATGATTAATAACTAAAACATTTTTAATATTAGGTTATACATAAGATAAATTCAACTATAAATATTAATTAGAATGATATATAGATTTTTAAAATAATGGTATTTTATTTATATTTTTTATAAATAAAATAATTTAATTTATTTGCGACACTATGATGATGAATTAATTTCCAAATTAATGAAATATTTAAATAATTGATATTATAAATATCCAAATAAATTTAATTTGAGTCTTTTTATGAATTACACTAATTTCCAAGGTTAATATGAAATTTTATGATTTTTGAGATGAGTTTTTCTTGAAATAATAATTCTTTTATGAATTTAGAAAAAATTTACCAAATAATTTCAAAATTGTCATAAAATAGTTTTTAAAATAAATATTATATTGTTAATTGATATTCTATTCCTCAAAATATAAGGTTTGTCCAAAGGTCTTAAATAATATTATATATGTCATTAATGAACCACTTTATGTTTTTTTGAATGTTTTTAGTAAGTTTATTAACAATATAATATAAAAATACAAAGAGACATGGTAAAGGTCAAACTATTTAACTAAGAGTTAAATCTAAAAGATAAAGTTATTATAGTAACCCAGAACTATCCAAAACCTACTGCTTTAGTGGTTTTCTACCCATACCCACCATATCCTTTAAATAATTTATGTGGGAGAAATTATACACCGAAAATTAATTTATTATAAAATAATATTACTAGCTTTTCCTAATGTTCCACTCACCCCTCTTATGAATGGGAACATTCCCTTCTCTATAATCCACACATTCAAATCCATTTGGCTCAGCCAACCCCTGACCAAATACCCTCTCAACTATACACCATTTATCCTAGATGCCTTTATTTTGTCAGAATTCCAACATAAGGTTCCATTTTGATCAAATCGAAAAGAAGAACCTGAAGAAGAGTTAAATATTTCATCACCACTTTTAAGTTAGTTTCTTCTTCAACTTCCACTTTATTTTTTTTCAATTACAAAATAATAACTCCATTATCTGCTATAAAATATGATGTTATTATAAATATGGTATAACCATATACATTATTATATCCAACCTTTTAATGACATGTCACCATACATGCGTACGTATGCCTTACCGTCTCCATGTCATGGTATAATTGTTATTCAATACATTATTATTTCGATGGGTATAATAATGATGTATTATTGATTTAAATAATTAATTTAACATGATAATTATTCTGTATATATATATTATATACCATCCAATTATATTTTATTTTAATATCAAATGAATTATATTGTCGCTCGTTCGTACGTACAGATTAATTTCTCCACAAACGCGATTAGATTAATTCCCAATCACATCCATTCAAGAATAATATTAGATAGCCGATTAAAAATAATTTTAATATACTTGATATCATTTGGAATAGGAATAAGATACATCATATCCATAACAAACATTATTTATGTATCAAAGTATATAAAGGAAAATGAATCAGTTAACACCCGAAACGATGATTCTACTAAAATATTATTAACAAAGAAATATTGAAATATCATATATGATATCATATTAATGTATAATATTCATTTATAGTTTAATAACAATTATTTAGCCATTATACATATGGTTAAACTACCGTCGACCGAGGAAAAGTACTAGGTATGGGTTTTCTTATCTCAATTTTAATTTCATGAGATTTCCATTGTTCGCCACTTATTTATTATATGTGGTGTATTGTGTACATCCATTTGATATATATTATCAGGATTCTTTTTATATTAATGGAATTATGTGATTCATTTGGTTTTTATTGACATTTTTTCATACTAATTGATTGATTACAACGAAGTAGGTGTTTTCATATCACTTTTAATCCAATGAGATTCATTCTATATTGGATGTTATGTTCTTTTGTGTGGAGTATGTAATTCCCCTGATTGTATTAATTTTGTAGTATACTTTAAATTATGGGTATTTACTTCTTCATAGTATGATACTACCTTCATAGGTTGTATGTTTTAGTAGTTACCAAATCAGTAAGGGAATTTCAAATTTCAATTTCCACTCAATGGGCTTTACACATACTTCATTGATTATTTTACTCAATTGTTATGTGTGAAATCACTTTTTATTGTTTTTGTTATAAATTCCACATTACTTTCTATGGGTATAATTTTGTTACACAAAATCACTCCATTGATAAATTCTCAAGTCATCGATATGAACTTGATAAGAGTACTTTTAACTCAATCTCCATTTGTTTTGATAAAAATCGAATTTCTTGGTGTACTTTTTACAAGAATATGTGTGAATGTACTCTGATTAATTTACACTAAATATCCAATCATATTTAGTGTATTTATATTTTTTAGACATGATTATGTTGTTGATTTATCCTTAACATAATGATACAGTATTTATAATAGATTTTATCTCCAATTACAGTCCATTGAGAATTTTTTTTGTTATAGACCAATTGGCATTTATTTGGTGCATATAATGTACTTTGACATAGTATATCATGAATCAATTTATTCTCATTAAATTTTAATTTTGTTATTACCTTAATTAATTGTATTCAAGTGTCTCTCTTTTGGTTATAACCCTAACTAAAATATCATTTGAAACGTTTTATTGATTTATTATTCTAAATCATTCTCATTAATTCCCATGTTTTAAAAATTGTTTTAATGATTTATTTATATAGATATTAATGTTTTAAAATCAAAATTTACTTCAAATGTTTAAAAATTGTATGGGACACATTGATTCAAAAATCTATTTTTAAACGGATTCTTGAGAACTACTGTGACTTTGAAATGTTTTCAAGAATATGGGTGACATTTCTCTCAAATAGTTTTGATGATTATTTTTATCTATGTAAATATCCTTCATTATTCTTAATTTAGGATAATATGTTATAATAAAATATTCCATATTGTCTTGAATGAGTTATGATTGATAGTGGATTTGATATTTTTATACCATTCGTGGTTTATGGATAAATTATTGACATTTCTTATGCTTGTTTTTATACAATTTTTATTTTTTGTTTCAGACTTTTATTATGAGGAATGAATTGAACATAATAAGTGATGGATGGAGCCTGCTATATCTCCTAAATGGATCACTATATCTCATGAGACAAACTAGTGTCTTAGCACAAGGCCTTGGAAATATCTTATTTTTAGTCATGACACAAGTCCTTGAATATGTGGTTATAATAATATGGAATTAAGCATTGTATCATTATGAAGGTGGCTATTGATATTTCATGGGATTATTAGACTAGTAGAATATCAAGGTGAATATGTAAATAGAATTATTTCATTTTATATTCTCTATATTATGTTGATGATCATGTTTAAAAGGGTTTTGTTTTATTTTTATACATTGAAATTAACGTTTATACTTATTTATGGATGTTTCAACTATATTGTTATCCATACTGAGCATACGAGTTCACCCATTTCTAGGTTTTATTTTTCCATGGATGCAAAGAATTATATTATGACTAACCTATAGGGATTGTATATGGGATATTAGTGTTGTTTATGGAAACAATGTTATTGTAGTTTTCCATTTTATAATGTAATGTAAACCTTATGAATGTATCTAGCACTAAAAGAAAATAATGCTATAGCCTCGTACCTATAGCCATGGTTTTATATGTCCGTTACTATAGATTAGTTTATACCCACAGTTCTATTAAAAATGTGGTTATTGTAACAGCCCGAGATTTTATGAAAAATATTCTTTTTAATTTTCTTAATGTCTTGTGTTGTACGCTACACCAAAAGGAGCTTGCACAACACGCATCTTTGACTTACCTTGCATTACACGCAATCGCGACCTTCCTCGATAGCGTGTGTAATACACAATACTGAGTTTCACTAAACAACGATATGCTATTAAAATATTATTAAAACTAGCCGTTATGAATAGTAATAACCAATTTTTAAAATTCTGTAAATCTTATATTTCAAAATGAACTTCATTTTTGTATTCGTAGTATCGAATTTAGCCTAAGGTGAAATTTTGGTACTTTCCGGAAAACATTCATATTCTGATGAATAGTGAAAATTACTAAATTATAATTAAAAACAACTTTTTTAATCGAAATAATTAATAGTTATAAATTATTAATTTGAGTGGCTTTAAAGTATATTTAGAATATATTTTCACAATTTAATTCAATGTTGGTCATTGGTTGTAATTTCACATTTAAACCAGACATAATCAAGTGTCAATCTTTTGATAGAAATTGTTTCTTAAAAACACGCTATTTGTCTTAACAGCGGGATTTAATTATAAAATTAATTAATTCAACTTCTATGTTATGAATTTGGTAAAATAGACTTCATTTTTGAATTCGGAATATGAAATATAGCTTAGGATGAAATTTTGGCATTTTTCTGAAAACCTTCATTTTTTGATGAATAGTGAAACTACTAAGTGGTAGTTAAAAAATTGAATTTTTCTTAAAACTTAATTTTACCGCTTCTGTGAATGGAATTTCGAAAATCCGACAGACACGGTTGATATCAGTAAGTAAAATGTGGTTCAATGAGATAAAAATAATTTTTTGGTGAATAGTAACTTTTTACTTTTTTTACCGCGGTTAATATTAAATAGGGTAACTAAGGGTAAATATGATATTACTATTACCCAAACACATGTCCTAATTATATTGGACAAGTGTAGTTCGACCAAAAACAAACTTAGAAATAAAATATGTCCATTTAGGCCCACTTGGATTAGATTAGGACATTTATTATTAATTTATTTAAAGAAGAGTTAAAAGAGTTAAAATCAAAGTTTATTTACTAAAACATTTTTAATATAGGGTTATACATAAGATAAATTTGATTGTAAATATTCATTAGAAAGTTAAAAAGATTTACTACATAATGGTATTTTATTTGTAATTTTTAGACATTAAATAATTTAATTTATGTATAACACAATGATGATGCAGTAATTATCTTATTAATGAAATATTGACATAATTGATGTTAGAAACACCAAAATAAATGTAATTTGAGACTTTTTATGAATTCCACTTATTTTCTAGGTTACTATGATATATTAGTGTTGATTTAATCAACCTGGTTCGAACATTTAATTCTGTTATGACTTTCACAAAAATCATATATCAAATAGTGTCAAAATTGACACAAAATAGTTTTTAAATCAAATATTATATTACTAATTGTTATTTTATTCCTAAAAATCTAAGGTTCGGCCAAATGACTTAGATAAGGATATATATATTAATAATAAACAATTTGGGGTTCGTTTGGCATGTTATAGTAAGTTTATTAACCATATAGTGAAAGAAAACAAAAAGACACGGTAAAAGTTAAATTATTTAACTTAGAGTTAAATCTAATTGATAAGGTTAAAATAATACCCTAAACTTGTCTAAATCTTATTGGTTGATAGGATTTCGACCCATCACCACTTTAGCTTCGAAATAAGACCCTTTGAAACCATTATAAACCGATTTTGACTTTAATATAAAATAATATTTTGAGATATTCCTAAGGTGCCCCTCTCCTCCCTTATAAAAGGACACCTCCTCCCCTTCCTCCTCACACCAATTTGAGCACTCAAGCTCGGCCAAACTCTGCCAAAATATCTTCTTCACTTCCCTAGAAACAACCTAGAGGTTCTGGTCTTCCTCAAAGACCAATTTTAGTTCCCTAAGAGGAGGTCTCCAAAAGGCACTTCAAAGAAGAGGTAATTACCGTTACCAATTCTTTCATCTTTATTTCTTCTTCCACTTCTTCTTCTTAGGTTTTTTCATTATTAAGTAATAACATCAGTATCAATCATATATGGATATGTTATTATAATTATGAAACAACCCTATTTCACCATCTATCTATCCTACGGAAAAAGAAATCACCGCGCGTGCGTACGTACGGAATACCGTCTCCACGACGCGATGAGATTCATTCTCCATGTTAACCATTAAAGAATGATTATAAAGTATATATAAGAAATAATAATGAAATATATGACATTATAAAGCTGCTGTATTTATGTATATATATGAATGTCATCTACTTACTTCCATTTCATGACAATAAGGAAAGTAAAACAGCGTTCATGCGTACGTACGGACTACCGTCTCCATGAACGGTGTTTTTCATTTTATTTATCTATCTATTATATATATATATATACTGAATATATATGATATATAAATTGTATTTTATATTCTGGAAGTAAGTAAATCATGATATAAGTAATAATGATGTCAAGAACAACAAGTCAAAACACCTAAGATAAATGAAACGATTTTACCCAAAACGCTTCTTTAACATGGAATTTACAAAAGAACGGGTAATATAATGTCATAAGTGAACCATATATGATATCATAACAATGAATATGATTCTGTAATAAGTCAAAAACATGATTTAAATCATTATACAGGAGGTTCAGACACTTACAAAGCAAGTCGGACATAAGGTAGGGGAAATATCACAATCTCATTTTTATCCGAGATTGTTTATTCGTAAGTATTTACTGGGGTGTATTTTATCATCCACATCCATGTTTCCTCAATATGTAATATTATTTCCATTCACCTAAAATTATTTAAAACCTATTTTACCCTTCGGTGAGTTTTTAGTAAAAGATATGAAAGGAATCTTTTGTCGTTTATCGTACGAGGTACTTTTTTTGACTTATCCGACAAAAGTACGAGAAGAATGTTTTTTTTAACTTATACGGCATGAATGGATTTTTAAAACAATATTTCCAAGAATCTTCCTTCACAAGTTTTCATGATTATTTTTAATCAACTTCTTTTAGTTTAAAATGGTATGACATGTTAAGAAAGGAAAAGTATTTTTGAAGTAGAAAGGATATTTTCCTCAAGAATAAAGTTCAAGTGTTTTATCAAAATTATTTTCCATCTAAGATAATAATGGGTTCTATTTCTATTCATATTATTACATGGATTTGATTATTTTGTGATGGAAATATTTTTATGAAATCTTTTATCTTATATGAATTGTTTTATGATGTCACGATGTTTAAAGATTCCCATTTTTATTACATGGGTTATGCAATGATGTATGATTTATGATTTTGTGGCACACATAAGAATGGTATCATTGTGAGATGGGTGGGACCTATATCTCCCCACAATGCATTGGGTAAAGATTTTATATCTCATGAGATAGACAGGGCTGGAACGGTAGGTTATACCGGTTCAGTGAAACAGGACTGAAACGAGGGTTACTCGATTCAGAAAGGGACTTTGTCCACTAAGATAGTCTTGGAAATGGGTCTTGACTAACAAGAAATGATTATCTATGATTATGTGTGTATGCCACAAAGATTAATGTTTTATGTTATGATTATTGGGATTTCATTTCACTACTATGATTTATCCCATGTTATGAAATTATACTCTCTTTTGCAGGTTAAGGTTTCCAAAATGTTATGTTCTTATAAATACGATGTGATTGATTTTTCTTTTGTTTACCCTTACTGAGCATTTGAGCTCACCCTTTTATGTTTTCTTTTCCCCAGGATATAAAGAAAGGTTTTAGGTAAAAAAAAAGGGAAGATCTTTATGGGAGATATTGAAGATCTTTCACCACGATTAGAAGATTACGTTCCGAGTTTCCAAAGACACTAAACTATTACGATCCTTGTGTGTGTTTTTGTTATGTACTAAGTATTCCGCAAATGTAATGTAATGTCCATGTAAGTCAGGCTTCGGGTCTCTACAGTTGGTATCAGAGGAAAGGTTTAGTCAACCTTTGGAAACTAGGATGCGAAAACGTTAGTGAGATCCCTAGAGATATTTCTAAGGTATGTCTAGGGATGTCCCTAAGGATAAGTATACGTATAGGATATAATCCTAGAACTACGATAACAATCTTATAATTTAACCTAAGATGTTAGATATTAAGGGTACTCCCCATTTACTATGTTGTTTTCCCTAGCATGATTTTTGCCTCTCACATTTTTTTTGGGTTTTAGAAAATGGCTGGAAACAAGATGATTCAAAATAATGGAGGATATGATGGACAATGGAATGATATTCTTCATGAGAAACCAAATGAAATGGGATTTGGAAGACCAAATATCATTATTATGCCGAATCAGCAATCTCATAATATGATCAATAAAGTAAAATTTGGTAAGTTTCCTGACTCGACTAATAAGAGAAAGATGGAGTTTCATGATGATCATAGAGGAAAGAAAGTTCAATTTCCCCTATGTAAATCATGTGGGAAGAGGCATCAAGGAGAATGTTTCAAGGGAACTGGAAGATGCTTTGGGTGTGGAAAAGAAGGACACAAAGCAAGTAAGTGCAAAGGAAAAGGGTCAGTTAACACCATGGATGAGGATAATGGTATTGCTATGACATCAACAATGGTTAAATGTTTTAAATGTGGAATGTAAGGGCATTATGCAAACCAATTCCCTAAGGGAAAGTCTCATGAAGAGAATCAGTATGGTCGTATGGGAAGTATTTATGTGGATGATGATGAAGAGACTACAAATGATATGTGAGATGAAAGAATTTTTGAAGCTCGGTCAATGGTTTGAGAATGTAGTGGAATGATTACATGTTTATCATGTGTAATTTTGGAATAAAGAGACATCTATGGATTGTTACACTGTTGTCTTTCCTTGTGTTTTGAAAGTTTATGATTAATGTTACCAGTATCCATGAATGGTTATTCAGATATTTTTGGAATATAGATGATATGCGCATAATTAAGGGATAAGGAGAAAATTAAATGTTTGATAGTATTCATGAGCTCATGATTGATATAAGGACTAAGTGATATCATGGTTTGAGTATATAGAATTTTGAGGATTTTGGTATGTGGAAAGTGTTAACTTTTAACTGCATTCAAGTTTTCACTAAGGGTCAATGGGTATTCAAGAGAGTACAAGATTAAGGACTTTGAATGTTTGGAATGTGACCAACAAAACATATCTTATGGTATATGGGGATAAACGATGGTATTAAATCTCTGGTAATCGTTTTCACTATGTTATGAGAGTGGACTATAGTATTATGGGTAAGCCTAAAGATTGGAATGGATTATGTTGATATTATTGATGGGATGTTATAGTAATATAGTTTTAGAAAAAGGACAACCTGCAGGACGGGCGACAGCCCATCGCTTCGGACAAGGCTGTGGGAATCGAACCCACAACCGAAGTGCGACTCGCCTTTATCGCCTACCACTGACCTATAGGAAGTCCCTGTTTAGTAGAAACTAGTTTTATTATATTAAGCAGTATGATATGTGAAGTATATGTTCATTTTAGGAACAATATATGATTAATCTCACTATAGATGGACTTATGTATTTTTTTTTGATAACTTTTCTAACCTTTTGTTTGAGACAGATGGAATGACCCATCATTCTATCACATGATCTGCTAACACATCATGAATGACAAATTCAACTTCATTTCTTTAAGAGATGAAGTGGAAATTGTCCAAAGAACGACAAACGGTGAGACTATACCAAAATCACGAAAGTATTTCTTCTAATTCCAATTTCATTAACTTTAGGGAAATGATCTTGAAAACCAAAAAATGTTGTCCTAGTGATCTTATACCTGATGAATCGGATGGTACCTTAGATCGTCACAAATTTATGGATTTGTGATTATTGTCTTTTCCATAGCCATGTTCTCTACCACTCTCCATCAGAACATGATGGTTAGATTTCTCTTCCATATCCATATTTTCACCTATGTGGAAACCCAATGATTAGTTTATTTGGGTAACCGTTACGTTTCATACTTTTGTTTCTAAAGATTGGTTTTGATATTCCTTTTTACGATGTGGGTTTCTATTAAAGAAACTTTCAAATAGTAAACCATTTATAACCCCGACGAATTTCGAGGGCGAAATTCATTTTAAGGGGGGTAGAATGTAACAGCCCGAGATTTTATGAAAAATATTCTTTTTAATTTTCTTAATGTCATGTGTTGTACGCTACACCAAAAGGAGCTTGCACAACATGCATCTTTGACTTACCTTGCATTACACGCAATCGCGACCTTCCTCGATAGCGTGTGTAATACACAATACTGAGTTTCACTAAACAACGATATGCTATTAAAATATTATTAAAACTAGCCGTTATGAATAGTAATAACCAATTTTTAAAATTCTGTAAATCTTATATTTCAAAATGAGCTTCATTTTTGTATTCGTAGTATCGAATTTAGCCTAAGGTGAAATTTTGGTACTTTCCGGAAAACTTTCATATTCTGATGAATAGTGAAAATTACTGAATTATAATTAAAAACAACTTTTTTATTCGAAATAATTAATAGTGATAAATTATTAATTTGAGTGGCTTTAAAGTATATTTAGAATATATTTTTACAATTTAATTCAATTTTGGTCATTGGTTGTAATTTCACATTTAAACCAGACATAATCAAGTGTCAATCTTTTGATAGAAATTGTTTCTTAAAAACACGCTATTTGTCTTAACAACGGGATTTAATTATAAAATTAATTAATTCAACTTCTATGTTATGAATTTGGTAAAATAGACTTCATTTTTGAATTCGGAATATGAAATATAGCTTAGGATGAAATTTTGGCATTTTTCTGAAAACCTTCATTTTTTGATGAATAGTGAAACTACTAAGTGGTAGTTAAAAAATTGAATTTTTCATAAAACTTAATTTTACCGCTTCTGTGAATGGAATTTCGAAAATCCGACAGACACGGTTGATATCAGTAAGTAAAATGTGGTTCAATGAGATAAAAATAATTTTTTCGTGAATAGTAACTAATTACTTTTTTTACCGCGGTTAATAGTAAATAGGGTAACTAAGGGTAAATATGATATTACTATTACCCTAACACATGTCCTAATTCTATTGGACAAGTGTAGTTCGACCAAATACAAACTTAGAAATAAAATATGTCCATTTAGGCCCACTTGGATTAGGTTAGGACATTTATTATTAATTTATTTAAAGAAGAGTTAAAAGAGTTAAAATCAAAGTTTATTTACTAAAACATTTTTAATAAAGGTTTATACATAAGATAAATTCGATTGTAAATATTCATTAGAAAGCTAAAAAGATTTAGTACATAATGGTATTTTATTTGTATTTTTTAGACATTAAATAATTTAATTTATGTATAACACAATGATGATGCAGTAATTATCTTATTAATGAAATATTGACATAATTGATGTTATAAACACCAAAATAAATGTAATTTGAGACTTTTTATGAATTCCACTAATTTTCTAGGTTACTATGATATATTAATGTTGATTTAATAAACCTGGTTAGAACATTTAATTCTGTTATGACTTTCACAAAAATCATATATCAAATAGTGTCAAAATTGACATAAAATAGTTTTTAAATCAAATATTATATTACTAATTGTTATTTTATTCCTAAAAATATAAGGTTCGGCAAAATGACTTAGATAAGGATATATATATTAATAATAAACAATTTGGGGTTCGTTTGGCATGTTATAGTAAGTGTATTAACCATATAGTGAAAGAAAACAAAAAGACACGGTAAAAGTTAAATTATTTAACTTAGAGTTAAATCTAATTGATAAGGTTAAAATAATACCCTAAACCTGTCTAAATCTTATTGGTTGATAGGATTTCGACCCATCCCCACTTTAGATTCGAAATAAGACCCTTTGGAACCATTATAAACCGATTTTGACTTTAATATAAAATAATATTTTGAGATATTCCTAAGGTGCCCCTCTCCTCCCTTATAAAAGGACACCTCCTCCCCTTCCTCCTCACACCAATTTGAGCACTCAGGCTCGGCCAAACTCTGCCAAAATCTCTTCTTCACTTCCCTATAAACATCCTAGAGGTTCTGGTCTTCCTCAAAGACCAATTTTAGTTCCCTAAGAGGAGGTCTCCAAAAGGCACTTCAAAGAAGAGGTAATTACCGTTACCAATTCTTTCATCTTTATTTCTTCTTCCACTTCTTCTTCTTAGGTTTTTTCAGTATGAAGTAATAAAATCAGTATCACTCATATACTGATATGTTATTATAAGTATGAAACAACCCTATTTCACCATCTATCTATCCTACGGAAAAAGAAATCACCACGCGTGCGTACGTACGGAATACAGTCTCCACGACGCGATGAGATTCATTCTCCATGTTAACCATTAAAGAATGATTATAAAGTATATATAAGAAATAATAATGAAATATATGACATTATAAAGCTACTGGATTTATGTATATATATGAATGTCATCTACTTACTTCCATTTCAAGACAATAAGGAAAGTAAAACAGCGTTCATTCGTACGTACGGACTACCGTCTCCATGAACGGTGTTTTTCATTTTATTTATCTATCTATTATATATATATATATACTGAATATATATGATATATAAATTGTATTTTATATTCTGGAAGTAAGTAAATCATGATATAAGTAATAATGATGTCAAGAACAACAAGTCAAAACACCTAAGATAAATGAAACGATTTTACCCAAAACGCTTCTTTAACATGGAATTTACAAAAGAACGGGTCATATAATGTCATAAGTGAACCATATATGATATCATAACAATGAATATGATTCTGGAATAAGTCAATAACATGATTTAAATCATTATACAGGAGGTTCGGACACTTACAAAGCAAGTCGGACATAAGGTAAGGGAAATATCACAATCTCATTTTTATCCGAGATTTTTTATTCGTAAGTATTTACTGGGGTGTATTTTATCATCCACATCCATGTTTCCTCAATATGTAATATTATTTCCATTCACCTAAAATTATTTAAAACCTATTTTACCCTTCGGTGAGTTTTTAGTAAAAGATATGAAAGGAATCTTTTGTCGTTTATCGTACGAGGTACTTTTTTTGACTTTTCCGACAAAAGTACGAGAAGAATGTTTTTTTTAACTTATACGGCATGAATGGATTTTTAAAACAATATTTCCAAGAATCTTACTTTACAAGTTTTCATGATTATTTTTAATCAACTTCTTTTAGTTTAAAATGGTATGACATGTTGGGAAAGGAAAAGTATTTTTGAAGTAGAAAGGATATTTTCCTCAAGAATAAAGTTCAAGTGTTTTATCAAAATTATTTTACATCTAAGATAATAATGGGTTCTATTTCTCTTCCTATTATTACATGGATTTTATTATGTTGTGATGGAAATATTTTTATGAAATCTTTTATCTTATATGAATTGTTTTATGATGTCACGATGTTTAAAGATTCCCATTTTTATTACATGGGTTATGCAATGATGTATGATTTATGATTTTGTGGCACACATAAGAATGGTATCATTGTGAGATGGGTGGGACCAATATCTCCCTCCAATGCATTGGGTAAAGATTTTATATCTCATGAGATAGACAGGGCTGGAACGGTAGGTTATACCGGTTCAGTGAAACAGGACTGAAACGGGGGTTACTCGATTCAAAAAGGGACTTTGTCCACTAAGATAGTCTTGGCAATGAGTCTTGACTAACAAGAAATGATTATCTATGATTATGTGTGTATGCCAAAAAGATTAATGTTTTATGTTATGATTATTGGGATTTCATTTCACTACTATGATTTATCCCATGTTATGAAATTATACTCTCTTTTGCAGGTTATGGTTTCCAAAATGTTATGTTCTTATAAATACGATGTGATTGATTTTTCTTTTGTTTACCCTTACTGAGCATTTGAGCTCACCCTTTTATGTTTTCTTTTCCCCAGGATATAAAGAAAGGTTTTAGGTAAAAAAAAGGGAAGATATTTATGGGAGATATTGAAGATCTTTCACCACAATTAGAAGATTACGTTCCGAGTTTCCAAAGACACTAAACTATTACGATCCTTGTGTGTGTTTTTGTTATGTACTAAGTATTCCGCAAATGTAATGTAATGTCCATGTAAGTCAGGCTTCGGGTCTCTACAGTTATATCATTATTTACAGCCATGGATAAAAAAATCTGTTACAATGGTTTTTTTACTATCTACCGGGCTCCTCTTGCCTAATCTGTGACTCCTCTCCTCCCCAGATCTGCAATCTCCTCCTCCCCAGTCTGTGAGGATCTCGGCGATGCTCTCTGTGATGATCTATTCCTCTCCTCACCTGGTCCATGAGCTCATCCTCCTCAATGTCTGTGACTCCTCAAACCCTCAACCTAGACCTACTCTCCACACACTCCTCCCTGACGTCCCTGCTACACTTCCGGGCCATCAGACATTCACAGCGGCCTCCCCACCCTTGGACTGAACATTCTCCTCCCACCACTGATCCTCTCCCCCAGCTAATACTCTTTCTCCCTCATCATTCCTCTTCCCCCGTTGTACCTCCAGATATCGAATGGACATAGATTCTATCCTGTAATTTGATTGGACTTTTATTTTTTCCTTGCGTGCACGATTGGTTTCTCACGAATATGTGAAATGTTATGGAAATTGGAAAGGGATTTCAATGCCTTGATTTAATGTTTTGCGGAAATTTTTAACAGGAGTTCTGATGCCGAGCTGACTCATCTTGATCAATTGGTTCTGAATATTGATGATAGGGTTTGAAATTTATTGTACTTCCCTAGTATCCTTGCGTTTTTTAAAACATGAACTATGACATCCCTTCATAAGTTAATATTCTTTTTTGTAATTTTCAAGGTCTTGGGAACTCTCCCACAATCACATCCCCGAGATACTTTATTAAGGCCAAAATTACCATGATGATTAGATTATCTAAACCTAAAATAGATTTTGACAATTTAAATTGACATTAAGTGTTCCACCCTTGGATATTCCTATATATGAAAAAAAAGTGATGATGACTTTGAGAACCTTTGTATTTTAATGTATGACAGTATCAGCCTACATTCATGTAAATAAAATTAGCAAGAATTTTTAGTTGTTATTGGTATCCAAGGAATTGTAATATCCCTGTATTTTGTATATTCCTCTAACTCTTAAATGAAAAAAATAAATATTTTGGATAATCATGAAGGGTTAAATTCATAGTGTTCATATAGTTGGGTGATTAGGAGGGGTTTTTACAATATTCTAAGGCATGAGGAAAAATCTTGTCCACACATAAATTGGATGGAATTTTCAGAATTTTCATCTGATTTTGATAAATATAGAACGATCAAATTTACAAATGTGGGTGGTTTCTGAACCTGGTGTAGATACACCATAAATGTATTACAAATGTGCAAATTGGACAGATTTTTGGTTCCTATTGATGACAATAATTATGTTGTTGATGTATCGGGTCAGGCGCTCCCCAAAATGTCACTATGATCACAGTCGTTTTACGGTGGATATTTTCACAAATAAATTAACATCGTCTCCCCTACCATTTGAATTCAACAATTCCTTACTTTTTTCCATTTTTGTAGGGAGATTATCATCATTACATGGAATGCAAACATTTCGGGAAGCCCTCTACAAATCATGGAAAATATTTAAACAATGATAAATGTATGATTCTTTTTATGAACGTGGTATATTTATATAATATGTGTAATGATATTAAAGAACCTGTGAAATCCTTACTACATTTTCATTATATTAATCAGAATATATACTATCCTTCAAATGATGAGATTGAAACCATGTCTCAGCTTTATGAAAACCCATTTCTGAAATAAAGGCTAGTCTAAAACTAGTATAATATAATATGAATGTAGGAGAGAGATAGAAAAAATTTAATTTTTCATTATCAACACATGTAAAAGTGAAGTGGAATAGGATTCTCTACCTATAGAATTGACGTGTCTTTATAGAACTCAAAAAATCTGTTTTATAATGTTATGGTTGACTATTTTTGAGGACTCATCTCAAAAAAAGAGAAGATTTTACCTTCTAGATGATGGATAAGAATGCTTATTTTATTGATAAAAAAAAGTCTATAACTAAAAGTTGTGATTATAAGGATGTAAATAATTCAATCTTCTAAATATTTGTGTGCATGGTCGATCATGATGGGATCAAAAAAATAATGTTTTATGTGGTTATTTTGCATGTTTATTTACATAATTATATTAGAGATTTGATTAATCATTGTTGTATACTATATGGAATAAATTCCAATATAATCACATTGATTCAATAAATGGATAATGTAGTGGATATTAAATACAGTAATACTATTTCTATTGGGTACACAACTCAAAAAATTAATTGCAAAGTCATTTCTTTGTGGCTATGATATATTGCTTGAGGAATCATACAATCAAATCAATTATTATTTATAACTTAATGAATCGTCCGAAATTACATATTCACTTCCTCAAAATTTATCGACATTATGATGAACAAAGGTAGTAAAGGGAACATTTAACTAAAAATTGCTTGAGGCATGATAGCCCATGCTTATGCATGAGAGCATATATATAAGGATCCTCTTGTTGTAGTTTATGCTAATATAGCTTGTTTGACCTTATTGAATTTATGTTTTCCATTTTAATCCATACTCCTCTCATTTTTGACACCACTGAATTCCCCAAATATTTTTTAACTCACAAGGTGGTGTGCAGGATAGGTGGATGGTGTAGGCTTTGGGGGTGGTGTAGGCAAGGGGGCTGGGGGTTTCAAGGGGGTTGTGCATGCTAGGGGGTTGGGGGAATTGGGCATGGGTCATGGGTAGGGGCCTGGGTGGAGGGGGCATGGGTATTGGGACGGGGCAGAGGGCATGGGGCATGGGTATTGGGACGGGGCAGAGGGCATGGGGCATGGGGCAGTGTGGAGGGCGGAGGGGGGAAGGGGGTTAGGAGCGGTCAGTAGGGCATGGGGTAGGGGGTAGGGGCAGGGGGAAGGGGCAGGGGCGTGGGCAGGGATCATGGTGGAGGTAGGAAGGGTGTAGGGAGCAGGGTGGAGGGGGCATGGGGCAGGGGGGATGTCTGCAGAGCTAGGGTAGGGGGATGGGGGAGGTTTGAAGGGCATGGGGTGGGCTGGGTGGAGAGGGTAGGGTGGAGTGGTGGGTCTGCATGACAGGGGGAAAGGGGGGTGTTCTGCAGGGGGTATGTAGGGAAGGGGTTGTAGTTAGACTCTACAGGATACTTTAATCTTATATAATGTGGAATAACCATTACAATACATCTCAAACTCCCCCATTTCTCCATGATTACGTTTCTCCATATATGCCATCCTATTTACAATAGTTTTCTTTCACAAAATCCTGGCATGATATTAGTTTCAACACATAAGATATTATATGATACCACTAGATATTATTGACATGCATTTACCAAATTTTATTTTAGAAATCAAGGACACTATGTAAACTTTTATTAATTATTTCTTATAATGATATATTTGGATACTGCAATCTGTCCTCCTTTTGGTGGGATGATTCCACTACCACATTGCTTAAATTTACCTATATTTAGATAGATTCAGTATGTTATTTTAAATTACATTCATTTGTGTAAATACGACTTATACCAAGACCTTCATACCAATGGTTTGAAAAACCCATTGGTTAATGTAATAATTTGATGTGTTTTCCCAATGGTTTCATTAAACCATTTGGAATTGACTACATTAGTAAATGTTTTACTATTGTTTTTAGAGAACATAGCCCCCCCCCCCCCAATAATATATCTCTAAGGATTTAGAAACTATTGGTAACCCCCCCCCAAATAATCATAGATACCTCGGGAAAGATCTCTCTCACATCGTTGAACATATCTCCCCTCTGCCGAACCCTACATCCGGAGCATGAACCCGCGAGCTCAGTACCTTTGTCGAACAGAATATCTCATCAAATATTTCTCTCCACTAAACAAGATCTCTTCCAAAAATAAAGATCATTCCTCAAACCCTACCCCCCCCCCCCCCCCCCGAGCATGAACCCTACCTGGTGAGCTCACTTCCTCCATCACGATCTCACTTTGTCTGAAACAGATCTCTCCCGGATTTCAACCCTAATTCATGTCTACCTCATTTTAAGATACTTTCAATAATATAGATCTCAATACATTAATCAAATAAAACATCTAGATTCATTTTTTTGGCTCAAAATTGGTGAATTCATTTTATTCCCCACTTTTATATTCTTCCAATAGACATGATGTGGTGTATTTATCTATCTCTATATAGGATTATGGTGGATTACATTCATCAAAATTTTTGGTTTTCAGATAAATATTATTTTTATTGAGGTGGGTGATTTGAATAGTATCCCTAATGTCTTAATTGGTATTATGTTATATGAATCATGTATGATTGTGTCATCATGTCATGTGTGTGACCGCTTCTATTTAGAATCCATGGAAATTTCTCAAATCCCCATTGTTAGACCTTCCACATATTAGTTTGCTTCCATTGGTGATGAAGACCATGATACTTTTTCCACCAAAGAGGTGTTCTTATCTATAACCTTGGGTAAGAGAATGGATAGTATGAGTCTAGTGCCTTATACCTAGAATGAGAAATGGATTAACGAATCAATAGAATTGTGAATTTAATTTGTTCTTCTCATGACATGTGAACTAGATTTTTTATTTATCCGTATGTGAATTAGAATTCACGCAATTGAAACGTGAATTGATAATGTAGAATGTAACTGTATAATTGGTATGAAATTATAATAGACACAATGTTATATATATAAAAACTTATTTTTGACATAATGGAATATGAGGAATGAGAATTAGATAATTGAAGGAATTAAAAATTGTTTCATATGTCAAAATATTTGTCATGTTTTGGTGTTTTGTTAGGGGATTTTCTCTTGGTTGTTCTTGATGCATGGTTATATAATTCCTAGAATGGTTCCTCCAATCATATCGTTATTTATTCTCCTTGGGAATGTAATAATTTCTAAAATGAGAATTCAAAGAATGTCCATTAACCCTTGGAAGATGAGAGATATCCGTGGAATTGGTAATGTGTGTTAGGTGAGAGGTCCATGGAATGGGTAATGTACCTTGTCATGGTTCCTTGTTAATGAAATTCTTTTGGATAATGATAGGCATGGACAGACATATATGGAACGCTATTAAATCATGTTTTTCATACTCGGGGTGTCACCATAGAGCTCGAGTTTTGGCAGCATAATTTAATGTTCAACATTAAATTAACGAATTCATGATAATCATTATCATACTATGAAATATGATTTATTTAGTTTTCTAAAAACATAAAAATAGTTATCGTTGTAGTGTTTGTAGATATAAATCATTGTATTTTCACATAGAAGATACCATGAGAACATTTTTTCTTTGCGATTTAGGTTTAAAATATATGATGTGTTTCTTGTTTCATAAAGAATATCACATTCTATGTGAAATCATTTGGAGCTCATAAAAATGTTAATAATATTTTATGTGTTGAATTATTCATACCATTGATGATTTGTGGATGAAGTTTTCATGTGAATGTAGTGTAATATTTTTCAAATGAAAATTTTATCTAATTAATAATGTTTTAATTTTTTCATGATGAATGTGAATGGAAATGGGTTTTGGATAAATTTTTTGCTCTTTTTGGATTCACATACAGTTGAATGGGTAACCATATTTTATAAAATTATAAAGTTTAATCTAAATGAAATTTTCCTTATAAATATATCATTAAATCATGGGAAAGGTGTTGAACTTTTTTAGAAATTTCATTATCAAGAATGTATTTTAGTATTTTCTCCATGTTGATTTTTTCAGTGGAATAACAACACTATATAAAGGAATCAATTTTCAAATCTATTTTCCTACAAAAAAATTATATGTGGTGTGCGTGTTTTGTGATATTTATATTCGAGTGTCCTTTTATATCAACGAGTATGGTAATAACTTGGGTTTATCAACTTCTATGTTATTAGGATTTTCTCTCAACACTAAATCACTTTTCTTTGTAGCTCAAAAGTGTTTGATATTCTTTATGCCTTCTTATTCCTCACATTCAAATCATTTATGTTGAGGAATCATGGTTTTATCTTTATTTAAATGTTTATTTTTTATTGAAAAATTCCTATTCACTTGAGCAATTAGAGAACTTTAATTGTTTTACATTTTATTGTTTTACACTTTTATAACTCAACATACTATATGATCGAACATTTTTTCTTATCATGTTCAACCTTCTTCAAAGGAGTGGATCCATTTTTTATAATGATATATTCAATTTCAATATAAATTGTGTCCTAAATTAAACATTTATTATTGGGTGGGATAAAAAAATTAATCAAACAAAACCAAATTAATGTGAAACTCGAGCCAAACTAATTATATAATATTAAGAGAAAGAATAATTTTTAATTAATGGGAATGTACTATTAGATAGTTATCCTTTTAAAACATGGATCTATTTCCTCCATGCTTTTAGGGACACGAATTGACCCATGGGGCGTTGTGTTTCATACACGTTGGACAGGGACATGTATATTTACAGGAGTCAGGTATGTTTTAGTTTTGTTTTTATTTTATTTTATTTATCACATTTTCCACTTAGGTCATTTACTTCATTCTGTGGACAAAGGGTAATTATATTCTTCGAAGGGGGAAAAATGGGGTTCAGATTGATTCAGTCTGCCGACATTGATCCGAGGTAAGATTATATGTTTACTACTTGTCTCTCACCTCATGTATTTGTGTATTTCGGTGTTTTTGACTCCATACTAGATTTTCAGTAGGGTGTTGGATCATTTCATGTTGGTTCGGGTGGATTTGGTTCTCCCAATCAAGGTAAGGATTTAATGTTCTTTGATGGTTTCTCACTAGTCATGTAGCATCCTTTATATGTTTTAATGTTCCTAAAATCCTTTTTGTAGTGCGTTGATCCATGCTAATTAGGTTTGAGTATCCCTGATAAGAGCGACTCACCAGCGTGTGCATAGTTTAGAATGTTTAGGTATGTGTTTTCCCCCGTTACATGTATAGTCAACCATGGTGGTGATTATGGACATATGGGGATATGTGTGCCCATGTATATATATATATATATATGCATATCCTTGTGATTGGAGACTGGTATATGCATATATGTATATGTGAAAGGATACCCTTCCACATGCTAATGGTAATGTAGGTGTGTGAATAAGAGATAGGTGTCCTTGCATGTGTGTGAAGGAGCGAATACCCAGTGGGGAAGTAACAACTTTTAGTTAGAAAGCTCCAATCGCAGAAGTGGTCAGTTCGGTTCCACCTTGATGTAGGATCCCTCTTCTAGCCTGTTTAATTAAAAAATATTTAAATTGAATTTATCTTCTTTCTATATTCTTCTTAATTAAATTGAAATGGTTATCTTTAATAACTTTTCATTAATATAATTGTTTAATTTGTTAAATAAAGTCATGTTTTAATAATAAAACCCATTCAATAGATGTGCACTGTTTGTGAAAACTCAAAGTGGTAGTAATGCTGATCTAGTTTCACAAATTATTGCATTTGATTATTGATGAATGAGTTTTAGAATAGATGTTAAATATAATTAAATGAATTGTGTGATAATGCAATGTCATGATTTTATAACAAAACCCCTCCAATGGAGGTTTCTTGTCTTCTAAAAAAATGAGTAGTGATAGTTATTTGTATCATATTTAGATTTGGATTTAGTCTTTAATATGCCTCTTGTTGGTGTTTGTTTTATGGGTTGTTAGTTTTTGTTTTCAATGAATAATATAAATTGTCTTATCATACTCGTTTAACGCAAATGGAATTTCCCAAGTAGCCATATACCTTGACAATGTCACTTTTTTTCATGCTTTGAATATTATAAATATAATTTCCATGTTTATGAAAAGTTAATGAATTAGTAAATGGATTGTGTAGGGTGTATGATTCTTTGTCGTCGTTTTTTTCTCTTTAGACGTTGTGTCATTGTGCCACTCTCTACAACCTTCTCTAATGATCCCAACTTATATCATATTAAATAGTTGATTTGTTGTATCATTTTCTAGTGGGGCGAAGGTCAGATTGTTTCCCTACCTCCTCCAACACCCTTGGCTCCTGGCCAGAAGATGGTGTTGTGCAGTTGTCGATGGACCGTTCCAAGATGTTGTGGCTACACCGGGGTCACACTGCGGTCACACCGCTGTCACGCCATGGTCACGCCATGTTCATGATGCGGTCACACCGTGGTCACGCTGCGGTCACGCCGTGGTCATGCCACGATCACGCCGCGGTGATGTTGGGATTTATCCATACTCTAGGACGACACCTCGTTGCGGTTCGCAATGATATTATTCCATGAGTCTTGTGATCAATTTTGAGACACATTAATCACAATTTATGATAGTGGAGTGATGACCGGAATGTTTCCCTACCTCCTCCCACCCCCTTCACTCTTGGCCAAAAGAAGCTTCCCCGCGGATGTCTCTAGACTATGCCAACAGGCTGCGGTCACGCCACGGTCATAAAGTGATTGGTCCCTACTCCTAGACGACACCCCGTGATAGTTCATAATTATAGTATTCCATGAGTGTCGTGATCATTGTTGAGACTGACTCATCACAATTTCTACCAGCAAGGCGTTGGTCAAAATTTTGCCCCACCTCCTCCCGCTCCCTTCGCTCCTAACTGGAAGATGTTGCCCTGGGAATGCCGTTGGACCGGGTCAACAAGCCGCTTTCACATCACGGTCACTCTACGGTCACGCCTCAATCACGCCTCGGTCACGCCTCAGTCATGTCGTGGTTATGCGATGGTCATGCCGCTGTAATGCAATGATTTGGCCATGCTCGAGATTGAAACTCCATAGCGGTTCACAGTGATAGTGTTCCATGAGTCTTGTGATCCATTTTAAGACTAACTAATCACATTTTCTGCCAGTGTGGCAAGGTCCGTAATGTTTCTCTACCTCCTCTCGCTCTCTTCACTCTTGGTTGAAAGATGATGCCATGCAGATGTAACTACACTAGGCCAACACGCCGCTGTCACGCCGGGGTCACGCCGCGGTCATGCCGCCATCACGCCGCGGTCATGTCACGGTCACGCCACGGTCACGCCATAGACATGCGCGATCACGCTTCGGTAATGTCGTTATTGGGACTTTCTCCAGGACGAAACCACGTTGTGGTTCACTATGATAATATTCAATGAGTCTTGTGATCAATGTTGATACTGACTAAGCAGTATTTCTGCAAGCGGGGCGATGGCTGAAATGTTACCCCACCTCCTCCCACTCCATTCTCTCTTGGACGGAATATGATTCCACACAGATGTCACTGGACTGAGCCAACACGTATCAATCACGATGCGGTCAAGCCACAATAATGTCTTGATTTGGCCCTGATCTTTCCACATCCATCCCACACCATCCGCCTTCCACCATGATTTCAGCCTGCTGCCACTAGAATTCTCGCCCGCTACAGCCTCCACTCCATCTTCGAATCAGCCTGCAACATCCCCCCAACAGCTGCATCCGGCCCCCTTCCACCAGCATTTCAACACCTTACCACCTACATTCGAGCCTGCACCAGCCCCCAGCCACCTACAATCCAGCCCGCACCAGCCACCACACCAGCCACCACCCCTAGCCTCCTAAAAAACAGTCATCACATCCCTCTACTACCTGCAAAAAAACCCCACCAACTAGTTCCAGCCCTCACTAGCACCCGACGTCCTACATCCCAAACCGCACATTCCCACGACCTCCTACATCCTATCCCGCACTAACCCCTTCCATATGCCCAACAGCCCCCAACCACCTACAATCCATCCCACATGAGCCCCTACCACATATTTTGGCCTACACCATCCCCCTGCCTTCCACTTACCGCCTGCCTTCCTGCCAGCACATGCCACTCTAGCCCGCACTAACCACCGCACCAGCCCCCAACCAACAGCATTCCAGAATGCGTGAGAAAAACTCCCTGAAAATCACAAAAAAGAAAGGCGAATGAATATCCCCTTTCCTAAAACTTCATTCCCCCGAAATGTAGCCATGTGAACTACCTTTAATGTTCACTGAGAACATTTGGGTAGAGACACATCTTTTAACCAAAGTCGATAACCTAGCCGAAATTCCAAGAAGATCCAATGGATCTCATAAGAAGTCCCACCTGGCTGAATCAAAAGCCTTGAATTGATCAATCTTTAAGGCACACCTAGGAACCCCAAAATCAAGATTGTATCCCCACAATAATTTTTGGGTACCAAAATTCGTAGGATGAATTGGTTTAGGAAGTGAAGTTTGAGGATATTTTTATCCAGCATTAGATTTATGATCCTCTTAAGGTTATTTTTGTAACAATCCTACTAGAGGGTCCGAGTTATAAGTGGTGGAAGTATATTATTCATATGTAGCTAGACAAATACTATTATTGGAAATGTTTCCTGGAATTGTTCATTTGGAATTTTTTAATAATGACGGGAAGGTATTGATAACTATAGAATTTTCTAGGAGGGGATTTCCAGGTACGGTGTCCATGGGTTGTATGGGGGGTGTCGGGGGGTCTACTGGGTAGGGGGATGAAAGTGGGGTATCTAAGAGGGGCTGTCCCTGGGCGGTGTCTATGGGCTGTCCGGGGGGTTGGGTGGGGGTGGGGGGTCTGTAAGGAAGGGTGTGGGTTGTGTGTCTGGGGGTGATGTCCAGTTGGAGTGTCCAAGGGCTGTATGTGGGGGGGGGGGTTGATTTGAAGAGATAACCCCACAAGAAATGAGACCTAACCTCCTAGAAATAACATTGCTAATTATTTTTGGTAAGGTATTCCCAATAGCAATAGGTCTGAAATTATTTACATCAACAAAATTTTACTTCTTTGGGATCAGGGCAATAAAATTAGAGTTGATTCCATAGGGCATCGAGGTAAGGTTAGATAACTTCCTCATAGAGTTAAGGAGCTCATCACGAACTATGTGGGACAGAATATTAAAAAATTTAATGAAACATCTAATACTCTCAACACTCACCCTCCAGCTAGGGTTATCACCTAAAAAACTCCATGATCACTTTCTTCATTTTATAGTCCATTTTCAGGATAGGGTTATCACTTAAAAAACACAGTAATTTAGTTTTCCCGAATTAGTGAATTTTTTCCACTACGCGGATGTAGGAAGCTTTCCAAAACCATGTAAATCATTGTGTTCTTTTTGTTTTCACTTCATCTGCATTCTTCTTCCATTTATTATTTCTTCCATTGTGACTCCTTGAGATTCAGAAAAAATAATATCATAAAATAGCTCCTCTACTTCAAACCACACAGGATGAGAACCAATATTTTTCTCTTCAGATCAAATACTGGAATCCTTAATCAAAAAACAGACAATAGTGAGTCTCGTCATGCTTGTTCGGAAGCTTGAACAACCATGACAAATCTGATTTCATTTGAAGAACATGATGGATTATTATCAACCATAAGGATCTAAATTGATTTTAACCTCTAATAGATAGTCCAAACTATCAACTCTCCCATGATGACTCTATGTAAGATACTAAATCCCTTTCAATTGGCATCAAAATTGTTGTACTCCTGGAATCTAGTGGAGATACTCCTTTCCACGCTAAAAGAAAAAATTGAACTACATCTGACATTCCATTGTCCCTCATAGATTATAGAAATCAATGTTTCAAGAGAATCAAAAAAAATTTCTACTTTGTCCCACATGAATTCATCCACATGAACACTCACACTAATTGTGTGTACTCTAACAATACTGGCTCCCCTTGTCTTGTAACTCATCAAGAAAACCTCAATATCTTTTTTAGTATAAAAATGTTTCCCATAGTGGGTATGAAAATTAGAGAAACATTATTTGTTGATTTATAAAACCAATATGTACCTCGTGTTTGTAACATATAATGAGAAATATTAAAAAATATAATGGTCATATCTCTTGCATTTCCAAAATAAACAAAAAAACCAACATATATAATAGTAATGCCATCATTTGATGAATATATAATGATCATAATTTTTCATGCGGGAGAAGATGGATTATTAAATATTAGTTTTAGTTATGATGTATCCAAATAATAACATGAAAGTAGAAACATCCTATTGGGATCTCCCAGAAGTGTATGATCTCAAAATTGTTCCATTAAAGCCAAATTTTTTTTCCTACTATAACAAAATACAAATCCAACAATTGTACTTTTTTTCTAACAATTTTTGCACAACACTACTTCAATTAAATTGGAATCTATGAATTCAGGAGTCAAACTAGACAAAGGATCATGTGTCCTACTACTATAATTCACAAAGCATGAATTCTCAATGGCATCCTCAAGAACAAATATAATTTGGCATGTTTGTTTCCTTGTGATTTTTTTCTTTAGTGTCCTTTAGAATTTTCGTTGGAAATGTGTTTTCCACATTATAATCTATTCATATTCATCAACTTCATCGAAGTGAAATAACATGTATTGAGTTATTTCCAACAGTTATTCAAGGATCTGTATTCTCATGTAAAAAGAAATAACTCAAAAACCACTAGAAAAGACCTTCCACTTCAGCAACATAAAATAGATATATCACAAATAGAGTGTGCAACATACTGGAAAACAAGGTCCCTCAAGTCCATGAATTATATCTTGGGGAATATTATGTCATGTTTATAAAATTAATACAGTGGGTTTTCATGTGGAAAAATAATTCAAAAGGTAATCCATACTAATTTGAAAATCCTTGTGAAAAGTATCCCTTACAGTAGCCTTCTGAATCATTTGCAGTAACTAATTAATTCTCATCCAGAACCCTCATAGTGAGGAAGAGGCCCCAAACATTCTTGGTCTGCATTTTTATCCTTTTAGAATCCTTGAACCATGGTGTATGGATAGTCCCATTGTATGTTGTAGTTGTCACTAGTCTATCATGATTCTTTGTATCACTGACAAAAAAACAATGCTCACAGCCAATCTGAGTATCTACAGAGGCAATACATTTTTGTCTCATAGAAACTCAACCATCCACCATTACATTTTCCATGTCAGTTCCAACATTAATCACTTCTGGTTCTTTGGGTTCTACTTAAAAAAATAAAAATACCCATCCACTGTTACTAATTTGTACATCATTGTGATTTGTTCTAATAGAACATTCAATCTCTTTTTCCCATAGTTAGTGGTTCCATTAGAACATTAACATCTTTCCCCTCCTCAACATGCCATTCATAATTATCATATGAAGAAATCAGATCATAATGTACCACTTCAGGCCATTCAAAATATGATTCAAAAATCTCATCAATATATTCATTGTTTATCACTTTCTGTCTACACTAAAAAGTCAGCAAACATTCTACCTCTATATTCAATTCCATTTGATCCAACTCCATGAAAAAAAACAAGATAATACTTCATCAGGACATACTGGTTCGTTTGCAAGCTACTACTCCTTGGCATTGTGTCTACTAAATATACATGTAGCCGCATTGTCAACTCAATATTCAGAATCTAAGCAACAATACACTTTCATATCCAGATCTCATGCTTCTGCTCGCAAGAACTGAAGCTGTTTTTACAGTTTTTATTAGTTCCTGAATCACGATAATAATATATTGAATAAGTCAAACCTCTATAGAAAATTTTAATTCCATCATAAACAAAAATCATGCTAATAAAGATTGTGAACTTCTCCATGCTTCCTACAATGTCTTCTGAAATGGTCACAACTTCCCAATGTTCGTGCGTCCATCAGAGTTGAGTTTTTAGCAATAATTATTCCAAAGGTTGTGTCCAATATAAAAACAGCATGAAGAGAGAGAAATAAACTACAAGTAATTCATTTAATTTAACTTTTTCTCAATGAAAAATGCTTCCATGAAAGAGTCATGCATACCTTTTGATCACACTCATTCCTAATATAAACTTTCTTGATAATCCATTTCCGTAGTGAGAGATGCATCTTCAATTTTCCCCACCTGGGTTGCATTCCAAAATTATTACTCTCTCTCTCCATCTATCAAAAATCATGAATCAGCTTCCCTTCTTGAGTGATTTACCCATTTTAATATTAAAAAGTTTGGTAACAAACATAAAAGTAATGAGAGTAGTTTAAAATATGTATAAAAGCATTAAACAAGTAGACATAGAATAGTTGATATATCGAGGATGAGAAGAAATGAAGATACGTAAAGAGGTAGGAGAAAAATATCAAGGAAGAAGACCACCTCTCCGAGAGATATGGTCGGCACCTCCCAAGGCCCCTAAGTCTCACCATCCAATAGCTAAACCATGCCAATAAATTTGTACCCCCTTCCTGCTAGACTCTCCCCTATTTAGTATCTAGAACAAATGCTAACAACCCATCCAACAACTACCTAACTATTGTAGTAGTCCAAAATAGAAAAGTATAGAGAAATAAAACATCACCCCTAATAATTCCCTACTTCCCATAAACACCCAAGTCTTCCTCAGATGAAACTAACCCCCTTATATTACTAACATTTCGTACCCATTAAAAAATCTGATTATCATCTAGGTGGACTATGAATATCTTCACTCGACTGCATAAGTACAGGAATGAAAACCTATTCTCAGGCACTGTAATATGAACCCCTAGAGGGGGCATTGGGGGAAGCCTAAGAATTAATATAAATTTTTCATATTTTTCATTAGATAATAAGTCTTTTGAAGCTCATTGACCTTACTTTGTTTTCCAATTTTTAGTATCCCATCACAAATAAAGAAAACACATTGAAATCCCACTTTAAACAATAGATCTTCATGATTTCGAATAATAACTTCAAATAGCTCCACTTGTTCAAAAAACACAGGATGAGAAACAAAAATTTTTAAGAATTATTCATAAGTACATTCATCGTTGGGTCTCAGTGTTCTTGTTCAGAGGAAGAAACAACCATATCGAAATATGATTTTATTCACAAAAAATACTGATTTATTCCAATCCAGAAGGATGTAAAGTGACAAAAACCTCCAGAATGTATAAAAAAAATCTTGTAATCTCTCCAAAATACTCTCTGAAAGTGAATGATTCCATTTTATTTGGCTTCAAAACTTTTTTACTTATATCATCCAGTGAAGGTACAACTTTTCATGCCAAAAGAAAAAACTAGTATATAACCTTCATTCTCTTTCCCCAATGGATTCCATAATGAAAAGTTTCAAGTGAGTCACAAAATAATGTCCTAATTTCTCCCACAAGAATCCTTCAACATGGCCACTCACAGGATGTGTGTGTACTCCACCAATATTGTATCCCCTTGTCTCGGAAATCATGAAACCAACCTCAATCTTCTTGTCAGTAGAAACATTGTATCCCACAGTGGGTATGAAATCTGGAGAAACATTGATGGCTAATTCAGAAAACCCATAAGTACCCTGTGATGGTAACATATAAGGTGATAAATTCTACACTTAATAGGTTAATATTCATTCTATTACACAATAAACAAAAAAAACACATTCTTTAGTAGTAATTCAATACTTTGATGCATTTATAACGAGCATAATTTTCCATGAAATAGAAGATGTCTTATAAAATACGGGTTTCATGTCTGATGTATCCAAAGAATCATAACATTAAATTAGTAACAAAATCCTATTTGGATCTCCCAGAATTGGATGATCTCTATATTTTCCCATAAAACAACATACATTTTCCCAACCTGACCTAAATACATGCCAACAACCAAACAATTTTTCTGAAAATTATTTCACAACACTACATTAATGAAATTGTAATATATGAATTCAGGTGTCCAACAAGATAAAAAATACATGTACTTGCATTGTAAATCAAAAATCATTTTATTTCAATGGAATCCTCTAGAAAGGAAGAAATTTTGCATGTTCATTTCTTTGCCAATTTTATCTCCAGAATCCTTGAAAATTCCAGTTGGACTTGTTTTTTCCAAATTATAATCTCTTGAAATTCATCAACGTCATCGAATGTAAATAACATATATCAAGTTATTTCTAAAAAATAGTCATGGACATGTGTCCTCATTGAATACATTGAACTCTGAAACCACTGGAAAAGACATGTTATATTAGAAACATAAAAAATACCCATTTTTGTTCTAATTTTTATTTCACCATGATTATTTGGGGAAGAACATTCAAAACACTTTTTTCACTCAACTAGAGGTTCCATTAGAACTATAACATTTTTCACCTAAACAATATCCATTCCACATTTAACTGCTAAAGAAATCGGATAAAAATCAACAATGTTAGGCTATTCGATACAGAATTAAAACTTCTCCTCTAGCTCTTCATTGTTGATCCATTTCTATTCGGACTACAAATTCATCAACATTTCTACCACGTTATTAATGTCTATTTGATCCACATCAATGCTAAACTAAAAATTATATATTACCACTTCAGGGAATACTGGTTTGGTTTCATGTTGTTTCTCCTTGGAATAGTCTCTAACAAATGTACATACAATAGCTTCACCACCTATCTTTATAGAATCTAATCAATGATTCTACTTCATATCTAGTTCCCATGATTAGTCTCAAAAAAATACCCCTATTAATTTATATTCCCAATTAGTTCTTCAATCACATCGAATTAAGCTTGCATAAATCGTACCATTGTAGAAAATTCCGACTCCATCATAAACTGTACACAAGATAACACAGCTCATGCATTTCCTCTAGCCTTTCCGACGCGTCTTCAGCAGTAGTCGCAACTTCCTAGCATTTACGCCTCCGGTAGATATTGATTTCTCACCCGTGAATTTCATAAATGTTGTGTACAATAGAAAAATAGGATGCAGAGAGAGAAATAATATACATGGACTTCGTTTCATTCTTCCTCTTTTTCAACCAAGAGCACCACCACAAAATAGTCACACGTACTTGCCAATCATGATCCCGCCAAAGTTAATCTAGTCATGGAAACGAGTTCCACAACGTGAGATGCCTCTTTGATCTTCCCTAGATATGTTACATTTCCTAAATTTGTACTCTCTCACAACCAACTAGTAAGCTCATATCTTCATTCAACCTCAAGTGGTTTCCCTAGGGGAGACTTAAAATGTTAGGTAAAAAACCTAATAGTTGGGAGAGTAGTTGAAAAGAGTTTTTCAACTATTGAACAAATAGTAGTGGATCACTTGATATTTCAAAAAATATAAAAAATATAGATACAAAATGTTGTAAAAAAGAATCTCTAGTAACAAGACCACTTTGATCACTGGAGGAGTGCAGAAATTGGAGTCCACTTTAATATTGCACTATTTACTTCAAAACGGCATCCACTAGTGTAATGGATACATATAGGAAAGGCTTTATATGATTGGAAAAGTCTATAATAATATTTCCTCATCTCTCAATACTAATAATGAAATATTCTCCTCCATGAATAGCTTGAGTAGACTTGTCATCACTTTCAACTGGTCAACCTATTCCATGAAAACCCATTCTACAGAATCATCCTCAATTAATCCTGATGAGATGAATTCACATCACCTATAACAACATGGAGATACTATTTGACTATATACTATATCAAATCAGCATCAAAAAAAGCCGAGGGTGTTTGAGAACTAGATGTAGATGCAACAATAAGAGGTTCCTAATAAATCACAATTCCACTTAAAACTAAAAGAAGTCATTCTCTGAAATATTATATATAAAATATGGATACAAAATATGAATTGGTAGGTACATCTAAGGGAAAATCATGAAGCGCACCTGCTTGGTCAATCTATTAACTAAAGATCCATTAATATATGTTCAAGGGATTTGTATGGGGGGAATATTGTCCAGCAAGGGGGGCTTTCCAGTGGGTTCTAGTAGGGGGGCTTATGTCCAGGGTGTCCAGTAGGGGGGATTCTATACAGGGGGTCCAGTATGGGTGGTGGCTGTTTTATAAGGGGGTCTATCAGGGGGGTTTCTATCTAGGGGGTCCAGCAGGGGGGGTTGCTATCCAGTGGGTCCAGCAGGGGGGTTGTCATGGGGGTCCATTGGTGGGGGCTGGGGCTGTCCAGGGGGGCTGGGGCTACAGTACAGGTGTGTCTAGTAGGGGGTGGGGGGGGGGGGGGGTTGCTATCCAGGGGGTCCAGCAGGGGGGCTGCTGTTCAGGGCGGCTGGGGTTGCTATCCAAGGGGTCCAGTAAGGGGGCAGGGAGGGGGTGTGTGTACAAGGGATGAACACTAATTTGTTCTAAATTGTTTTGTAGGTAATTTTGAGGTTGTTATAGAATTATTTGAATTTTGTATTATAGGGAGACTCATGTATGTGTAGTTATGTGTTTTTTTAATATTTGGAATTGTTTAATTTAATATGGAGTGGACTAAGAGGGGGCAGGGGGGAAATTGGAAGGGTGTGGAAGTGGGTGCTGGTAGGTTCATGAGGGAGTGGAGACAGTCTGGGTGGGGGAGGGGACTGGCAGGGGGGAAACGGGAAGGGTGGGTGGGAGGACCTGCAGGGGGAGGGGGGACATGCAGTGGGAGGGGGGAATCTAGCAGGGGGGACTAGCAGGGGAGGGGACTAGCTAGGAGGGGACTCTTAGGGGGAGAGGCAGGGGGTAACTAGAAGAGGGTTCAAGGGGTAGGGGTCCATGTTCTGGGGGGTGTGCAAGGTCATTCTAGGGGTATCCATTGTCTGGTGGGTCTGTCCAGGTTATATCTGGGGTGGTTTCCAGGGGATTTTACCAGGGTTTATCTAGGGGGACTGTCTAGGGGGTCTGGGGGGGTTTCAAGGTTGGGGGCAGTACTGGAAAGGGGATGGAGAACTAGAATGGGGAGGGGGAAAATAGCAGGGGGAGGGGACTGGTAGGGGGACTGGTAGGGGGAGGGGGGTATCTTGCAGGGGGTGGATGAGGTGGGGTGTCTAGATACTAGGGGTTTCTAGGGGGATCTATGAAGGGTATAGGGAGTGTCCAGGTTCTGGGGGGGGGGTTCCAGGGTTTTCCCAGGAGGGTGGGAGGGGGGTATGTCTTGGGGAGTGGGGGTCTGGGGGTGTCCAGGTTCTGAGGTGTGGGAGTTCCAAGGTATGTCTATGAAGGTGGGGGTTTTTTTCTAGGGTAGAGGTGGTCTGGGCTATCCAGGGGTATCTGTTTAGGGTCTGGGGGGTGTCCAGGGTCTGTCCAGGGGGGTATCCAGGGTCCAGGGGGGGCCTTTGCTGGTTCTATATGGGGGGTGTCAATGGTATGGGGGAGGGTGTCAATGGTCTATCTTGGGGGTGTCTAAGGTCTTGGAGGGAGATGTCTAGGGTCTGTATGGGGGGGGGGGGTGTATAGGATCTATTTGAGGAGGGGGGTGTCTATGTTCTGTACAGGAGGGGATCTTTGTAGGGGGTGCTTTTCCATTAGGGTTATACAGGGGGAGGGGGCTATCCAGGGGAGGGGGGTTTATGTAGAGTGGGGTGTTCAAGAGGGAGGGGGCTGCGGAGGGGTGGGGTACTATAGGGGGTGGCTGTGCAGGGGGGTGGGGGTATTTGTTTATGTTTTTTCAGACACTATATCCATGGTTTGTAGTAGATGATATTGGTCTATTTCCATTGTTTTTACCATGAGTATATGTCTAATTAAACGGTTTGTAATAGTGGAAATAAATTTTGTTTCTACTCTAGTATTTCCACGGTTCTAAATCATGGCTATATTGATATTACAACGATTTGAACCCTGGATGTATACCAATATCCACGGTTAGAATCGTGGCTATAGACATATATCTACGGTTCCAAACTGTGGCTATAATTATAGGCCTATTGTCGCACCATACATAGCAACCGTTTCTAAATAAGTGGCTATTAACTATATCCACGGTCTGAGGACCTATAGACAATGTTTTAAACCATGGATATATCCCAAATTTCTTGTACTATAGTACTCCAAGGCTAATAAACTTATCGGTCATTCGAGACATGATCTTTTGTGATCATGCCAATAAAACGTAGTAATGCATCAAATCTAGACTTCTGGGGTTAGGACGTCACAGTTGGTATAAGAGGATGTTTAGTACAATCTATGGAAACACGATTCAGGTAGACTCTAATTATAGATCATATCCCTAATAGAGAACATGAGTATTAGTATAAAAGTACTTCAAAAAATTTTGGTATTGTAGAGATTTTTTGACTTTTCCTGGCAATGCATCTCTGTCTGGATACATGTAGGTAGAGGCAGCTATGGCAAAGATGCACCTAAGAGTAAATCCCAAAAACACCTCTTTGAGATAGACTCAGACTGGAACTGGTGCACGACAATGGTCCTTGCTTAACTCTTGGTTACTACACTCCTGAGAGATATTCTTAGGATTATTAACATTTTCATTACAAAATTATTTGAAGGATTTTAATATAATATTAGAATAAATAACTTTCATTAATCCTAAGGTGTTTTATATTGATAATATGGTGCAATGATATTATATAAAGGATTTAATGACTCAGACCATGATTTCTTTCATTAGTGAATGACTGGATTCCAAATAAGTCATAGTAACCTTGTACTTGATATACAAGGTGGGAACAACGAAGTAAAGGAGAAATTAAATGGAATGTTGATATGTGTAAAATTTATTGTGTTCATAACGAATCATTTTTAAAAAAACACTATCAACATCACAATAATTAACCAAGTCACAAACTCAACAAAGAAGATAAAAGCGGTTAATAATATGATCTCTAGTAGTGGAGACCATGGAGAAAAGAAAGCTCATTTTCCATCTTGTAGGAAATGTGAATGGCGACACCTAGGGAAATGACTCAATGGAACAAACAAATGTTATATGTGTGGGAGTGAAGGACATAATATAACGAATTGTGGGGGGAAAATGAAGAATACTATGGAAGAAGAAAAAATGATCCCAAGAATCCATTTACAGTCATTGGCCATAAATGTAGGGTAATTGGGTATTACCCGAGAGAATTCTCTATTCTATAGGACAATCCCATTGTCAAAGAAGAACCTATATGGAAATAAATAGATGGTGAAAAGTTAAAAAAATTTAGTGCTCGTTGTTGATGGGATTACTTTGGAAGAATTTTCACTTATGTGTAAACATGCAGTTTATTATGTGAAAATATTATTTTTGGAAGAATTGTGTTTTCTCTTGATTATATAGATATAAATATTCATATGGGTTTATATGATCTGTAATGGCCCAGACCGTCATGATCCATCCCCTTTCCAAATTCTAGGATCCTAAGGGGTCACACCTCGATTGGCGCGATCGACCGATAGGTGCGACCGATAGGTGTTATCCATCCTTGTTGGGTTTTCCTTCAACAATTTTTTCCGTAACGTCACTTTTAGGTCCTTTTGTGATATTAAGTCGTTTGAAGACCATTTTTGACAAATAATTAATATAAAAAAATCCAAAGAAACCTCTCTATTAAATAACAATTTAATCTGTTGTGTGTAACCACCCAACCGCGTGGTAGAACCACGATCCGACTTCCAAGGTGTTCAAATTCTTTATCCCACAACGTTGGGGATTTAATCTATTTATCATGCTAAGAATTATTTTTCTCCCTCTTGGATAGTCTCCTCATTTTACATGTGTGTTTGAAGACCTTTATTTCCCAAGGCAAGTGGTTCCCCTATGATGGAGCCCTGTGAGTCACGCATCCCCTGTTTTGGCGCGTGGAGAAAAACATCAATCATTGATCAAACAAATAGGGATTTTATCCTTCGTCTCTCATTTCAGTGTATCATGCGGGGTGGGCATGATTTTGCATATGTGGAAATTGATGCATCTGAACTTAACTAAGATAATGAATGGTCCTTTAAAAGAATTATAGGGGGTGGGATCAATGTTCTGCTGTACTCTTTTTGTTGTTATGTGTTGTGAATTATATGGGCCTATACTCGCTGAAAATCATGGTCGTTGGTGGTCTTCCTCTGTGCACTAATGAATATTGGTTCTCCTGGATGTTTAAATAAACGTAACATAAAATTGGTTAATTACGTATACTCAGTTAAAAAATTTGAAGCACCAAGATCAACCCTTATCTGTGATAACCCTGGTAAAAGAATATTGGAAATGAAATCATGGAGTGTGTTATATTTTTAAATCTGAAAATACCTCCATGGGACTTCCTAGTGTTGGCGGTAGTGGTTGGTTGTTTCTTTCACGGTCTGATTTCTTGGGTGTTATGGGTGGGGATGGGATCCCCTATTGTTATACATTCGCTGGTTATGAGCTTGTGGTTGTGTGGTTACACAGCTTATATCATGAATTGGGGTGAAATCCTCTATTGTTGTGAAACCATCAGCTCATGTATTTTGGAGACATGGGGATATATCTCGGTGTATTATTTCGATCCAGTACATTAAGGGATGTCACTTCTCCCTTTGTTGTTTTGACTTTACAATAGAACCTTGTTTGAATGTCTAAGTTTCTATTTGACTTTCTTATTGTTTGTCATGAGGTTATGCCAGTTAATTTCCTAGTAGTGTAGAATTCACCAAAATGGGTTTACTTGAACATGAAACAGGAACAGTTTAAGTGGGAATTGGTTTTGGGAATGAGTTGGGGCTTGGTCATGGATGCTATGTTGTTCTTTCATGAATGTATAGTAATGAGGGTGTTTGTGCATAGGTTTTGGAAAACCTAGTCTTGGATGAGTTCTTGTTACATATACCAACATTTGTAGCCTTTATGTTTCTTATTCGCGCCCCACCCAAGTTGATCACTTATGTTCCGAACACTCCCATTTCATGGGGGATGGTGTTTTTCCCAACACTCCTATGAGTGGCTGGTTATTATCACCTTTCTTCTCCCTTTCTTGAATAGCCCAAGACTCTTTGGGCAGGATGTGATGGCATGTGGTCCATTATTAGACCATGAATCATCAGGAAGGGTAGTTGTGGTGGTTTCCCTAGTTGTTTAAGGGTAGGTTGTTTCCAAAGTTTCTTCGGGATGAGGCCTTGGTGTCTTCGGGTGTGGTGGTATTTGTTCTGACCCATGTGTTTGCGGATGTGGTTACGCATGGTGGTTGGCCTAGGTGTTTGCGAGCATGTTTTTTCCCAAGTGTCTTCAGGATGAGGCCCATGTGTCTTCTGGTGTGGCGGTATTTGTTCTGAAATAGGTTTTTGTGGGTGTGGTTACACGTGGTGGTTATGGCCTAGGTGTCTGCAGGCGGGGTTTGACTTTGGGACTGTGGTGAGGTTGGTGGCCAGATATCTGTGGTGGGGGTTTGGCAGTGGAACTGCGGTGAGGATTTTTCCCAAGTGTGTGCGGGATGGGTTTAGGAGTGGGACTGTGGTGAGAATGGTGGGATTGGTTTGATGCGTAGGATTTTTTCAATAACCAGTGTTAAAGTGGTGCAGGGTTCCCCAACATCGATGTGTTATTACTATTCTTTACTTGACTTGCATTATTTGGACAATATGCCTTGGTGAGGCTTGGGTGGATATTTTTCCTTGTTAGGTGTTTTGGTTTTATATTTTCCCACATGGAATTAGAATGCCTCCCCACTTGTGCATGAGTGTCTTTGGTTTACCCAAATGAGTTTACTTGTTTTCTTACCATACGTATATAAAACTGCATTCTGGTTTCCAGAAGGACTTTAGAGATCGTGTGGGACCGTACTAGCTCGGACCCCGGGGCAGTTGCTGTTGTCATTTTACTTTTCTTGTTACTTTTCCTTTGTAGTTTTGTGGGTTGTATCCCTTACTTTTGAACTTGCATATGGGTATGGTTTTCTTTTGGCTTTACCTTTACTTTCATCTTTGGTGTTGTTGTGGTTTCTATCTTATATCTCGATCCGATTTAAATTAAATGGGTAATGCCTTCAATCTTGTTTGTGATTCTTTTTCCATGGTGTTAGTCACCACTCTTGGAAATATTGAAGGCAATTCTCATGGGTCATTATCTCTACATCAACATAAAGAAGGAAGTGTCTGACAATCTGTTGTCCCTTCCCTTCTTTTGGTAAAGGCGGGTCATGACATAATGGTATCAGATGAGAGATAATGAGAGATAGGATGGAGTCTGGAGTTAGGAACAGTGAGGATTTCATGGTATGGTAAGGAAACAATGTTGGGTAATCTTGGCGCGTGAAATAGGCCAGGCATGACTTGCTAGCAAACAGGATTTTAGCCCCCCCCCCCCCCCGTGATCCTATGAAAGGCCTATGGACCTACCCAAAGACCATGTGAGGATACACTGATTGCAGGATAGAGTCCTTAGGAAAGGTACATGCATCATAATGGCTATTGTTCTCATGTTTCTGGGTGTTTTGGGGATTCAAAAATAAATAAAGAAGTTTAATAAAATGTAAGAACAATATTCTACATTACTCGGGCTTAGTAGATCCTTGTTTACATGAAGCTATGTCACATGGGAGGTGACCACAAGCAGCTCTGGCGATCGAGGACCATGAGGGTGACTCAGATGACTGACGTAGGACTGTCCGAGAGGAGGATGATCCGTGGAAGAAGTTTCTTTGTGATTTCTACTAGCAGACCCTCAGGAAGTATGAGGACAACACCTCCGAGATGGACACGAACAGCTGGCTAGAGGAGCTGGTGATAACATTCGGCTTTATCTGAGCTCTGGCGGAGTAATGAGTTCTTCTGGCTGAATTCCAGATGTGGGGAGTGGCACGTCAGTTGTGGATGCTCTATTTTGGGGGGAATAGGGAGGATGAGGTGACATGGGATGTTTTTGAAAAGGAGTTCTGGGCAGAATTCCTCTCTTCTACGATGAAGGCTGAGAAGAGGTAGGAGCAACCCTCCATCCAGAAGGGGGTATGTCAGTGAGAGAGTTGGGGATCATGTTCAAGGATATCCTCCTCTTTTCTTCGGACCACATTCCAGATGTGTAGTCTTGGGTGAGTGGTTTGGAGGAGGCGCACCGACCTTCCCTCCATTACGCTGATACCCCCTTCACCGTACCGACATACCTAGAGGTCTAGAAGTAGGCTGGAGTGGTGGAGATGATGAATACTCTAGGAGGTGTATCACTAGAGGGGATTTAGCTAGGCATGTCAAAGGGAATCGCCGTCAGCACTAGACCTCTAGCATCGGGACCCTCTAGGTTCTTATCAATAGGGAGCAAGCCTCAACTATTCCAATTCTGATCCCCTAGTCCCCGCCCTTTCCCTTCAGGCCCAGGATCGAGGTGCATCGTCTGTGGCAGCCATGGGCACCTTCAGAATTAGTTCCCAGACTGAGTGCATTACAACGGCAGTGGGCAGACCCAACACCCACCTCATTAGATGCTTCCAGCTAGGCCCTTTCAGCAGTAGTAGCAGGGGCAGTGAGCTCCCGCTCCTCTGAGGGCAGACGTTGCAAGAGGAGGCCACCCCTAGGGGCTCCTCTGGGACCACGACCAGTGTGTGGTCGGGGAGATGGCTGATAGCCGAGGGGCAGAGGAGCTGGGCATGGGCAGTTGCATGCCACAGTGGCAGTAGTACCTGTAGGTCCAGAGGTTGTTCAAGGTACAATCATCTTGTCTAGTACCCTTGCGTATGCCTTGTTCGATACAAGAGATTCACCCTCCTTTATTACACCTAGTCTGGCCCACGATCTTGGTTTAGACGCTGAGAGACATCCAGTGCCCCAAGTGCTGAGCACACCATTTGGAGGTCAGAACGACTTATCATATGTTTGTCGCGGATGAAGACTGAGGATAGGTCCACATCAGTCAGTCATGGATCCTATTATATTGAAGATACATCCATACGATGTCATCCTAGTCATTGACTAGATGTTCTTGGTATGTGACGTCATAGACTTTTTCCAAGGAATGGTTGTGTTTTTAGAATTGGGCGGCTTATGGGTGACTTCCATCGGCAAACAGGGTTTCCAGAAATGCAACAGGCGGAAGGAATCCATCCTCTCCTTGTTAGTTGAGTTATTAGTGGAATCATTGGATGCAGAGATGGTGGAAGTTACAGGCATCTTCATTGAGTTTATGGACGTCTTCCCAGAGTAGGTGATGAATCAACCCCCTCGATGACATATTGTTTTTTTGATAGACTTGTAGCCCGATGCGTGTCCGGTTTTTATGGCTCCCTATCAGAGGGAACCTTCATAGCTATGAGAGTTGCGGATTCAGATTGATGATCAGATTAAGAGGGGTTATGTCCAAACAATTGGGTCCCCATGTGGTTCTCCAGTCTTGTTCATGAAGAAGTCAGACGGTGTTCTCAGGTTGTTCATAGACTACAGGAGGCCGAATCATGTGATAATAGAAAATAGTTACCCTCTTCTGAGGAAAGACGATCTCTTTGACCAACTCAAGGGGGTAGAATGGTTCTCAATGATTGAACTGCAGTCTGGATATCACTAGTTGAGGATGAAGGAGGGAGACATCTCGAAGACGTCCTTCAGATGCAGATATGGGAACTTCTAGTTTGTGTTCATGCCGTTTGGTGTTACGAACGCTCCATCCCTATTCGTGGGACTCATGAACTCTGTTTTCAGGGAATACCTAGATCGGTTTGTAGTCGTGTTCTTTGACGACATCCTGATCTAATAAAGATCAGTGGAGGACCACACTGAGCACTTGAGAATGGTTTTGGAGGTCCTCTGTTATCACCAACTCTATGGAAAGTTGTCGAAGTGCAGGTTCTGGATGAGAGAAGTGAACTTCCTTGGGCACGTGTTGTCTGAGCAGGGAGTAGCGGTGGAACCATCGAAGGTCGAGGTGGTTTGTTTCTTGGACCGCAACCAAGAACGTGGAAGAGGTTCATTGTTTCATTGGGATAAAAGGTTACTACCAGAGGCTCGTACAAAAATTCTCTCAAGTTTCAGAATCTTTGACGGCCTTCAATAAGAAGGAATAGGCATTCGTATGGAGTTAGCAGTGCGAGGCAACATTCAGCAACCTGAAGGAGAAGTCAGATAGTTCCCCAAAGAAGTGATTTTCAAAAGAAGGGATGGCATATGGGGAGTACTATGATTCATTAGGACAATGCCTCAGGAGTGTGTTGATGAAATGACAAAGAGTAATATCTTATGGGTCTAGAAAGCTACTCCCTCATGAGCGTAAATATGCCACCCCTGATATGGATCATGAAGTGGTCGTTTTCATACTAAAGTTTTCGCGGAATTACCTCATCGGAGAACGCTTTTTGGTCTTCACGGATCAAAAAATATTGAGGTATATCATCTCCCAGCGAGACCTAAACTTACGGAAACGAAGGTGGATGGAGTTCCTCCAGGATTATGAGTTTGATATTTCTTACACTTTAGGAAAATAGAATGTAGTGGCTGATGATTTGAGTTGGAGGTCACAGAAAGATGTGGTCCGAGTGTTAGCAGATGCTTGGAAGGCGATGGAGGAGTTGGATGCCTTGCACCTGGATGTGAGGATGTATAGTGGTAGAGGTTTCATGCATCAGATGACAGTGCAGTCTTCTCTATTACAGAAAGTGGAGGAGTCTTAGTGGGGATACCTAGTGTGAAATGTGATGTGTGACTTAGTCGACTAGTGCGATGCTCTTGAAGGGTGGATGGAGGATGGTCAGAATCTGGATGCTCTTCTGGGGGAAGATGTTTGTTCCAGAGGCGATGCTTGGCAAGGTTCTTAGTGAGTTCCACAACTCACCCCAAGCGTTACACCCAAGATGTTTATAAGATGTACCAGGTTCTAAGGAAACAATTTTGGTGGCCCAGAGTAATTTGATCAGTGGTAGAGTTTTAGGCCAAGTGCCTAGTCTGTCCGTAGGTATTGGCTGAACACCATGTTCCAGGCGGGTTGTTGCATCCTTTAGATTTCCCCAAGTATATGTGGGATGACATCTCAATGGATTTCATCACGGGACTACCCAAGGTGCTAGGGGATTGCGACACCATCTGGGTAGTAGTGGATCAATTGATGAAATCGTCTCACTTTCTGGTGATTAAGGAGTCGAGTTCCATGGATGCTCTAGCACGAAAGTATGTGGACAGGGTAGTGAGGTTACAGGGAGTTACGAGTTCCATAGTCAAGGATAGGGATGCACAATTTACCTCACGAGTCTTGAGGTGTTTGCAACATGCATTCGGCACCCAGCTGCGCCTTAGCACTGCCTTCCACCCCCAAATAGAGCGCACCATCCAAACCCTGGAAGATATGCTCTGAGCATGCGTTCTGGACTTTGAGGTATCATGGGTGTGACACATGCCTCTGGAAGAGTTTGCCTACAATAATAGCCATCACTCTACCATTGGCTTGGATCCATTGGGATCCCTATATGGAAGGTCGTGTCGCTCACCTGTGTGCTGGAATGAGGTTGGGGATGCATGTGTTCTTGGCTAGGAGGGGGTGCAGAGCATGACAGAGAAGGTTCTTCTTATACAATAAAAGATAAAGGCGGCCCAGGACCGACATAAGTCGTATGCTGATGATTGGAGAAGATCCATGGAATTCGAGGTCTAGGACCACATGTTCTTGAAGGTCTCCTATCGTTGTGGACATCTGAGGTTCTGTAGGGGATGTAAGCTTTCTCCCAGGTTCATCAGACCCTTCGACGTATTGTGGCAGGTCGGTGAAGTGGCATATCAGCTAGCACTTCCACCGCCACTACTGAGGATACACGATGTATTACATGTGTCCCTGCTCCGAAGATATCTGCACGACATTTCACAGGTCCTCCACAGGGGAGAGCTATATATCGAAGACGATGCAACCTTCGTGGAGTGACCAGTGATGATCGAGGGTCATGGGGAGAAGGTTCTTCGTGGGTGAACCATTCCCTTGGTTCGTTTATTATAGAGACATGGTGGGATTTAGGAAACAACCTAGGAGAGGGAAGCATAGATGTGTGACCAATACCCATGAATTTTTGAGTTTTATCCTATTTTGTCAGCACTTGTTCACTGTGTAATGCATTACCTTGTGATTATGGGATGTGCAGTTTCCATTTCTTTGAATGTGTGTGAAGTATCTTAAAGGATGGGGAGAGGAGGAACTGATCCCTAGTTAAAACTCATTAATGTGGATGCACCTAAACTCGTGTGGGCGAGTCAGTGCCACCCAAACAGAATAGTATCTTAACACAGAGGAAGGGAAACCACTCTCCCATATAACCAGACGGTTTAGCATTTTTTACTTGCGTAGTTTCATGGGGAAAATAGCGGTAGAACGTCAGTGATTGTTCAATGTGTTCCTTTATCGATGTGGTTCACTCTTGGGAGGTATCTTCGGGGGTGGTTTTTCGACCCCCCTCTTTCCTCCATGTCTAGTTTTGGATTCTTGAGGGAGAGAATGGTTTGAGAGGTATCTGATGTAATGGACCAGACCGTCATGATCCACCAAATTTCCAAATTCTTGGATACTGAGTGGTTTCAACTCGATCAGTGCGATCGATCAGCGTGACTGATTGGGGCGAACGGTCGGCACAACCTTTCAGCACGACATATCAGCACAACAGATTGGTGTAACTTATTGGCACATCCGATCAGCACGACCAATCAGTGTGTCAGATCAGCGTGACCTGTCGGGTCGTCCAATCAGACTGATTGATCAGTGCGGCAGAGCAGTGCGACTAATGGGTGGGGCCGATCGGTGTGACTGATAAGTGTTATCTATCCTTGCCAGGTTTTCCTTCTATATTTTTTCCGGTAACGCCTTTTTTAGGCCCTTTTGACCTTTTAAGGAGTTTCAAGGCCATTTTTAACGCATAATTAATATCGAAAAAATCCCGAGAATCCTCCCTATTAAATAACAATTAAATAAGTCGTGTGTAACCTCCAACAAAATGGTAGAACCATGATCCCACTTCCAAGGTGTTCAAATTCCATATCCCATAACGTTGCCGATCTCGTCTATTTATCACGCTAGGGATAATTTTTATCCCTCTTGGATAGTATCCTCTTCTTACTTGTGAGTTCTAAGTCCTTTATTTCCCGATGCAAGTGGTACACCTATGTGGGAGACATACGAGTCGGGCTTCCCCTGTTTTGGTGTGTGGAGAAAAACATCGATCTTTGATATACCATGTAGGGATTTTCTCATTCATCTCTCCATTATGTGTATCATGCGGCGTGGGTATTATTTTACCTCTGTGTAAATTGATTAAAGGGAACATAACTATGATAATGAACAGACCTTTAAAACAATTAAAGGGTTTGTGTGATCGATTTTCTGTTATACTCGTTATGTTGTTATGTGTTGTGAATTTTGTGGGCCTATGCTCACTAAAAATCAAGGTCGTTGGTGGGTTTTCTCTGCGCACTAATGAATCTTGGTGCTCCTGGATGTTTAAATAAATATAAAATTGAATTTTTTAATTATGTATACTCAGTTAAATTAATTGAAAGCACTAGGATCAACTATTTTATGTGATTACCCTGGTTAAATTAAAGTATAATTGAAATCATAAAATGTGATAAATCTTTTAAATCTGAAAATACCATCATGGGCCTGCCTTGTGTTAGTGGTAGCAGTTAATTGTTTCTTTCATGGCCCGATTGATGGGGTGATATGGGTGGGGATGGGATCCCCTATTTTTATACTTTTTCGGGTTGTGAACTTGAGGTTGTGTGGTTACACTACTTATATCACGAATTGGGGTGGAATCCTCTGTTGTTGAGAAACTGTTTGCTCTTATATTTTGGAAACATGGGGCTATATCTCAGTGTATTATTTTGTTCTAGTACTTTGAGGGATCTCATTTATCCCTTTGTTGTTGGGACTTTACAAGAGAACTGGGTGTGAATGTCTAAGTTTCTATTTGACTATCTTCTTCTCTGGCTTGCAGTTTTTCTAATTAAATGCCCAATAGTGTAGAATTTACCTAATTGGGGTTACATGAACATCAGAACAGGAAAAATTTAATTGGGAATTGGTTTTGTGAATGAGTTTTGGTTTGGCCATGAGTGTTGTGCTGTTCTGTTATGAATGTAGAGTAATGAGTGTGTTTGTGCTTAGGTTTTCGAACCACTAGGTTGTGATTAGTTCTTGTTAACTATACCTATATTTGTATCTTTTGTGTTTATTATTCGCTCCCCACCCAAGTTGAGAACATAAGTGCCCAAAACTCCCATTTCATGGGGAGTTTATTTTTCCCAACACTCTTATGAGTGGCTTGTTATTAGCTCCTTTCTACTCCCTTTCCCGAATAGCCCAAGTCTCTTTGGTCATGATTTGATGGATTGATGTCCATTATTAGCCCATGAATCTCCAGGCAGGTTAGTGATGGTGGTTGGAAAAGTTGTTTTCAGGAAGGTTGTTTCCCAAGTGACTTCAGGAAGAGGCCCATGTGACTTCGGGTGTGGTAGTAGTTTTTCTGACCAAGGTGTTTGCGGGTGTGGTTACGTGTGGTTGTTGGCCAAGGTTTTTGGGGGAAAGTTGTTTCCCGAGTGTCTTCGGTATGAGTCCGAGGTGTTTTCTTGCATTGTAGTAGTTGTTATAACCCAGGTGTTTGTGGGTGTGGTTATGTGTGGTGGTTATGGTCTAGGTGTCAGCGGGCGGGGTTTGGTAGTGAGACTGTGGTGAGGTTGTGCCCCATGTGTCTGTGGGTGGGGTTTGGCAGTGGGATAGTGGTGAAGTTGTGACCCAGGTGTGTGCGAGCGGGTTTTAGAAGTGGGACTGTGGTGGGAATGGCAGGATTTCTTTGATGCATAGGATATCTTAAATAACTAATGGGAAAGTGGCGTGGGGTGCCCAAACATTGATGTGCTATTACTATACTTTACCTGACTTGCATTATTTGGGGAGTGTTCCTTGGTGAGGCTTGGGTGGATACTTTTTCATTCTAGGTGTTTTGGTTTTCCCTTTTCCCACATGGCATTAGAATACCTACCCACATGTGCACATGAGTCTTTGGTTTACCTTACTGAGTACACTTGTATGCTCACCCTACATATATAAAACTTCTTTCAGGAATCCAGGAGGACATCAGGGATCGTGAGAGACCTTACTAGCTCAGACCTCAGGGAAATTACTATTGTCGTTTTCATTTTCATAGTACTTTAACATTCATGTTTTGTGGCTTATATACCTTAATTTTGAAGTTTCTTATGGGAATGGTTTACTTTTGTCTTTACATTTACTTTCATCTTCAGTGTTATTGGGGTTGCTATCTTATATCTCGATCATATTAAAATAAAAAGGGTAATGTATTCCATCTTGTGTGTGATTCTATGCCCTTGGTGCTAGTCGACACTCAGAGACCTATTGAAGGCAGGTCTCAGGGGTCATTATCTATCCTTCAACATAATGAAGGATGACTCTGGAAATCTGTTTTCCATTACCTCCTTTTGGTGAAGGTGAGCCATGACATGATCCTTGAATTTGAGGAAATTACATGTTATTAAATTTTTGGAAGAAAATGTGATGAATTTGATAATATTTGTGGTGAAATTATTTTATAGTTATTTTGATGATTTTATCTAATTTTGAGAACTTTATAAAATATTTTTATTAGAAAGGACAACATGCAAACCATGTGACAACCAATTATGGTAGATAATGCTGTAGGAATCGAACCCACAACCATAGTACGATTGGGATTTATCACCTACAACTGGACTACTTGAATTCCCTAGTATGTTTGACTAATTATTTTTAGTTAAATGATTTTATTGATCAATAATAAGTTTATTTGGGATCTTATGTCTTATCAAAAGGATATACTTAGTGTAGGAAACTGATTTGGGGATTATGTGTAAATGTTATTTTGGAAGTCATTTGCTCTGTTGGGAATACTATATGCCTAAGGAAAATAGAATACTGTGGGATTTCATTGGAAGTGTAATGGAGTATTTTTATCTATGTTTTTATTTTGGATTTATAGTGATTTGGGATATTTATTGAAATGAATAACCAATAATATTGTATATGTGATTAGGTTAATTACTTTAAAATATTTGACTTTAAGAGTAGTCGATGTTATTTAGAAATGAAATTTTTCATGGAAGACTGTGTAATCAAATTATTCCATGTTTTGGGTATCAATATTAGTTTGAATTATATTGATTGATTTTAAGGAAAATTGTTTACTAAATGGTTTATATTGGTCATTGGGTATTTTTGGTTTGATTTTATAAAATAATATTGGTATTTATTTTCCAAATGGATCATCAGATCTTGTACTAACCATTTTTTTGGTAAATCTCTAAAGACAAGGTACATATATATAATTTATAATTTTTAGATTATGTTATTCTCTAGAATTTGATTCTAGCACTTCAGGTGTAACCAATTCATCTTGAATACTCATCGTTTGAAAAAAAAGCTGAGTTAGTTGTAGAAATTTATTAAAGGAATAAACTCTAATTAAAAAGTAAGTATATCTATTTATAATCTATGTCAATCTCATAAATAAATTCATCAAATTTATGAAATGGAACATAAATAAAAAAAAGTTATTCATTTAATTTTTCTACTAGGAAACAAATGAACATTTTTCTCATCACTGGTTTGTCGTTTCCTTGTTGTTAACTTTCTCCTAATCATTTTTTCTATCACTCTCCACCCGAACAGTATAATTATTTTATCTTCTATATCTATGTTTTCCTATATAAAATCCTAGTGTGGGTTATCTTTGGTGACCATACTACTTCAATTTCCTTCTTTTAAATAGATATTTTTATTGACAGTTTTTCTGATGTTGGACATTCAATGAAGTTCCCAAACCCAATTTTAAAATTACTAGGATTCAATTTTGAAAGGGGGGAAAAATTTAACACCCCATGATTTCATAGTAAGTTATTTTCATTCAAGTAAATTAATAGCTTTCCCTACATGCAACACTGAGTTTGATCTCACCATGGCTTACCAAACTAGCCGTTAACAAGCTATTATGAATAGTATTAACAAAATTTTGAATTTTATATACTCCGTATAATTATAGAATCCATATTTTGTGTTTCTTGGACATAATATAAGAAGAAATTCATTTCTAAAAAAATGAAAGTTTTACACCTTTTAATGGAAAACCCTTTTTAAAACAAATATTTGACAAATTTTATAAATTCAATTTAATGAAATTAAATTCTTCATTAGAATGGGGACATAAAAAATAATTTTCGATAAAATTTTGGAAGTTTTCTAATGACATTCATATTTTGATGAATACTGAAAAATACTACATTTTAATTGAAAACAAATTTTTTAATAGAAATAATTTATAATTATAGATGATGTATTTAAATATTTTTAAAGTATAATTAGATTGTATTTTTTATCATTTAATTCAATTTAGTTGATTAAAAGTAATTTCACATTTAAATTTGACATAAACACAAGTCAATCTTTTGATAGTTTATACTTTTTAAAAACCCACTTTTTGTTTTTGAAAACGAGAATTAAATTTAAATTAATTAAAAAAACTTATATGTTTTGAATTTGGTAAAATGGAATAAATTTTTGAATTCAAATGATCATAATTATCTTAGGGTAAATGTTTGGTATTTATATGAAAACATTCAATTTTTGATGAATAGTGAAAACATTGCGTTATAGTTTCAAACCTAGTTTTTATAAAAATAAATATTTATTTTATTTAAATTTTAGATATGTAAAAATAGATTTATAATACCTATATATGTTAAATTTAATTCATTGGTGTCATTTTATAATAAAATTAGATGTATAAAAATTTATTGAACTTTTTACCGTCTTTTACCCACCTCTTAGGAGTATTTTCAAATTTACATAAAACATAATTTTACCACTTTGTTGAGTTTAATTTCAAAAAGCTGAGAGACACGATTTATATCGATAAGTAAAATTTTTTTCAATAAGTTAAGAATAATTTTTGGTGAATAGTAACTTTTTTCTTTTATTTACCATGGTTAAAAGTAAATAGGGTAATTAAGGGTAAAAATGATATTATTATTACCCTATAAAATATCCTAATTCTATTGTATAAGTTTAATTCGACCAAAAACAACCTTAGTAATAAAATATAATTCTTTAGGTCCACTTGGATTAGATTAGATCATTTATTATTTTTTTATTTTAAAAAGAGTTAAAAGAGTTAAAATCAATGTTTAATAACTACAACATTTTTAATATTTTGTAATACATAATAAAAATTCACCTATAAATATTAATTAGAAATATTAATAGATTTCCTACATAATTTTATTTTATTTATATTTTTAGATATTATATAATAGTATTTATTTATGACACAATGATGATGCAGTAATTATACAATTAATGAAATATTAAAATAATTTATATTATAATTATCCAAATAAATGTAATTTGAGAATTCTTATAAATTAATAAAAAAATTTGGTTAATATTGAATGTTATGGCTGGGTATAAGGATTTTTTTTGAAGTCATAATGATGTTTTGAATTTTGCAAAAACAAAATACCAAATAGTGTCAAAATTGACATTAACGATTTTTTAATCAAATATTGTATTATTAATTGATATTATATTCCAAGAAATCAATGGTTAGGCCAAAGGTGCTCAATTATATTATATATATCATTAATGAACCACTTGAGGTTATAATGGAAGTTTATATTTTGTTTATTAACCATATAATATGAAAATACAAAGACACATGTTAAATATCAAAATATTTAAATAGTAGTTAAATCTGAAATATATGGTTAATATAGTAATCCAAAACTGTTTAAAAATATTGGTTTAGTGGCTTTATACCCATCACCACCTTATAATTTAAATAAATAATTTTTGAGCCATTAGAAACAGAAAATTATTTTATTATAAAATAATATTTCTAGCTTTTCCTACGGTGCCCCTCACCCCACATATAAATTGACACTTCCTATTCTCTCTAATTCACACCATCAAAGCTATTTGGCTCAGACATCCCCTTTAAAATACCCTCTCAATATTCCTACCTTCATCATAGAGGCATTCATTTAGTCATAAATCCATCCTATGGTGCCCTTTTCGATCAAATCATAAGGACGAACCCGAAGAATAGGTAAATATATCATAAATTATTTGATGTTCTTTTCTTATTCCACATCCTCATAATTTGTTGTTTCAATTTTAAAATAATAACTCTTGTTACGTCTCAATAATATGATGATATTATAAATATGGTACAACAATATTTATTATTCAATCCATCCGTTGAATGAAATGTTTCCATACGTGCGTTTGAACGGCTTACCGTCTCCATGTCTTGCTATAATTGTTATTCAATACATTATTATTTGGATTGATATAATAATGATATATAATTGATTTAAATAATAAATATGACATGATAATTATTTTGTATATATTATATACCATCCAATTATATATCATTTTTATATCAAATGAATGAAGTTATCACTCGTTCGTACGTACAGATTACCGTCTCCGCGAACGCGATTAGATTCATTCCCCATCGTATCCATTCAAGAAAAATTTTCATTGGAAGATATAAATAATTTTGAAAGACTAAATATAATTCTGAATATTTATATTATACATCCAATCCATAACAAAAATTAATTACATATCAAATCATATAAATGAAAACGAATCAGTTAACACCTGTAATGATGATAATACAAAAATATTATTAACAATGAAATATTGAAATATCATATATTATATCATATTAATTTATATTATTCTTGTAAAATTTAATAAAAATTATTTCACCATTATACATTAGTTAAACCTACCCTCATCCAAGTAAAATTACAAGGTATGTGGTCGCTTATCTCACTTTTAATTCTGTGAGATTTCTATTGTTCGCCACTTATTTATTGCATGTGGTGTATTGTGTACTAACATATGATATATATTATCATGATTCTTTTTATATACATGGTTATCATGGACTCATTTGGTGGTTATTAACATTTTGTCATACGACTCGATTGATTACTACGAAGTAGGGGCTTTTCATCTCACTTTTATTGCAGTGAATTTCATGCTATATTGGCCACTATTTCCATTTGTGTCGAGTATGTACTACCCCTAGTTTAATTATTTTTTTAATATAATTTAATTTATGTGTATTTACAACTTTATCTTATGATACTTCCTTCAAGTGGTGTATTTTTCAAAAGATACCAAATCATAATGGGAATTTAATATTTCAATTTCCACTCATTAGTCTTTACGCATACATTATTGATTATTTTACTCCACGATTATGTGTGGAATTACTATTTATTATTTGTGTAGAAATTTCCACTCCACTTTCTATGTATATTAATTTGATACACATAGTCAATCATTTGATATATTCTTAAGTCATCGATATGAACTTTATAAGAGTAATTTTGACTCAATGTCCATTTATTGAGTTAAACATCCAATTCAGTGGTGTTGTTTTTACAAGAAAATGAGTGAATGTCCTATGATTGATTTACAATTAATAAACAATAATATAGAGTGTATTTATATTTTAAAAACATGATTATGTCGTTGATTTATCCATAACCTAATGATAAAGTCTTTATAAGAGTTTTCATCTAAATTTACATTCCATTGAGACTTATTTGTTGTTATACACCAATTCACTTTAATATAGTGTAAATAATGTACATTGACATAGTATATCATGAATCCCTTTATTCTCATGATATTATAATGTTTTTATTAACTCAATTATTTGTATTCAAGTGTCTCTCTTTTGGTTAGGAACTCAAAATAAAATAGCATTTTAAACGTTTTAATGATTTATTATTATTAATATTTATCATTAATGTCCATGTTTTAAAATTGGTTTTAAGGATTTATTTAGATGGAAATTAATTTTTTAAAATTATAATTTCTTTTAAAAGATTCATAGTGATATGGGACACTTTTATTCAAAAATATATTTTTAAACGGCTTCTTGACAAATAGTGTGGCATTTAAATGTTTTCAAGAATTATTGGTACGTTTCCCTCAAATAGTTTTGATGATTATTTTCATCTACATAAATATCCTTCATTATTTCATATTGGGGATTATTTATTACAATACAGTCTTTCATATTGTATTGAATGAGTTGTTTTTGACTGTGGAGGTTCTATTTTTATATCATTCATGGTTTGTGGATAAAGTATTGATATTCCGAATGCTTGTTTTAATATGAATGTTTATGTTATGTTTCAAACTTCTTATATGAGGAAGGAATTTTACTTACTATGTGATGGGTGGTTCCCACTATAGCTCCTTGATGTATTGGTAGGTCATTTGAGACAAACTAGTGTTTTGAAAAAAAGGAATTGACAAAATCTTATTTGTAGTCTTGGGAAAAGGACTCGACTATGTGGTTATGAAAGTCCAGCATTATGAATTTACATCATTATGATAGTGCATATTGATATTTCATGTGATTATTTGACTAGTATAAAATCCATGTGAATAAGTAAATGGCATTATTTTATTTTATCTTTGATGTATTGTGCTGATGTTCAATTTTAATAGGCTTTTGTTTTAGTCATATTAATTGAATTAAATGTTTATACTTATTTATGAAAGCTTCCACTATATTTTTATCCTTACTGAGCATCTGATCTCAACCCTTTCTATGTTTTATTTTCCCAGGATGCGAAAAAATTTATTATGACTAACCAGAAGGGATTTTCTATGGGATCTCAGTGTTGTCTATGGAAAAAATATCTTTGATGTTTTCCATTTTATGATGTAATTTAAACCATATGAATGTATCTAGTACTAATAAGGCTACTAAACTATTAAGTCTTTCGAGACATGATCTTTTGTAATCATGCCAATGATACGTAATAGTGCACCAACACTGGGATAATGGGGTAGAGGTGTTACATGCTTTATCATGTATTTATGTATAACCTGTTTAACCGATCATATTCCTAGAGGACTCCAATTTTGTCTTTTTAATTTCATGCCATGAATATGTGTAATGGAATGTTTTTTGTTTCTACTTATGATGATATGGTAAGGATATTATGATGTGTAAAACGGTTTCTTGAGTTGAAATTATTTTTGGATGCATTAACAATGGGATATTGTTTCATTTGTAAGATCTATGGGGGACATATAAATTTCAAAAGGGTAACTCATGTATCAGAACAAATTAAATCAGCATGCAAAAGTAAAATGTGCAATGGAATTTTGTCTAATTATTTTGGGAAAATTATCATGTTTTGGAGTGTATTGGTGCTTCATGAATTAGAAATAACAACCAATATTGAATATAAAGGAATGAAGTTTTTGAAAAGGTGTAATTTGAATACTGATATGTTTTTTATGTAAATAAATTGATATGATTAATTGGGATCCTTGGAACTCACCATTATGGTTAAATGAAATGTGGATGATAAATTCACTATTTACAATAGAACAACACTAAATATTTTATGATTATTGTGTATGATTTATATAAATTTCCTATGTTTCCCATTGGGAATAAATTATAAATCATATTCCCTGTTGTAAACTTTTTATTGAAAATTTATAAAATCCATTCAAATTTTTGTTGGTTGAAATTTAATAATGAAATTGCGTAAATTTGTAACCAAAGGTGGTGTCCTTAGATTGAACGATTGGATAAAATTAGTTTATTAATTTTCCAATGGTATGCCTTTGAATGGAGACGTTAGTGTTTATACATTGGTTGTTTCTTATTAGAAATGGATGAAATGAAAAGGGTATTCTTGAGACTACTGACCTTTTATCAAGGCTTTGTAGTAGTGGTGAAACATATTCATCGTTAGAGACATGCCATAGTTGGTATCTCCATTAGAGATTGAGAAGCCATGTGTCTGTTGTGGGATTTTTTATATTGGTGCTATTTGGGTGTTGGTGTCCATGATAGGACATTTGGTTCTTAAAATACACAAAAACTCCAAGTGTTGGTTACTATAAATTTGCTTTTAATGAGAGAATATGCATTGAGGAATTATTTATTAAGTAGGTTAGAAATTATATTTGAATTGTCAACTAATTTGGAGGTCTTCTGAACCAAGATTTTCTTTAGTGATGGATGACTTGGTGGGATGCCATCCAAGCCGATAGATGTACGAGATATAGTGTTTTTGGATTTTATGAACATGGAATTTTATGTGATGACATATGTGCGAACCATATAGTGTTTAGTGTTCTAATTAACATGTTGTGTTCATCATGATCTTTTATAATTTTTATATCATGTACGTTCTAGGATTTATCATGAAGTAGAGTGATTGGGTCATTAAGGTGGAATGATTGATCAACTACTCAGGATAGATTTTTGAGATTCAGGTGTTTTGACACCCTTGTTAGCTTAATTATGGACATTAGGAATTTGTTTTGAATTTTTAATCGTGGTTTGAGGAACATATCCTATGAATTTAGGGTGGTTTTGTGATAGTTAACTTGAAACATGCGATCATTTATTACAACGAGATGGACAATTCTATGGTGTGTAGTGTCGCATCCGCTCAATGGTATATGTCGGTTGTTTCATAGAATATCAAAACCGATGAGATTACCAATAGGAATGACCCATTAGAAAGTACAATATTTTTTAAAGAGTTTCAATGGTGAATCATGAGTTAATACAAACACTTCTATTTATATGGGAATAAGTGTTTGGTGGAGGATGCTCTGCTAGGTGAATCCAAACAATGGTAATAATTCGACCAGTAGTGGTTCAAGTAATATTATTTGTGACATGTGTTTCGTCATTGCGATATATTCAGAATGATATATGATTTTCCAATATATTGAACATATCCTCGATGCACTACGATAGAATCACTCTTACACAACTATAAATATTGAAAAGTTTTTTGGTTTAATATGTGGTTTCAATCTGGGTTATATGATTGATGTATCATTCTTTGGGTTATTCTTTTATTCATGCAGAGACACGGTGCTATTAAATTATCATATCAATGGCTTGACAAAGAAATATCATTATAATTCAACTAAGGACAATGATGGACATGTGGTTGTAGATGGATTCTTTTAATGGGAAATCACTAGATTAAGTGTGAGTGGGGGTTCATTATCGGCTATGTCTTGAGGGAAAACCACGCACAACCACATTTAGTTGAAAAATTAATAATTCAAAATTATCATCAATGAATTTTCTATAATGAAATCTAGTGTAGTAAGAGAGTCCCAATTGATGAAATAACCTGAAAATCAATGCTATAATGAAAAAAATTAACTTTTTAATGAAATTTCAACAATAGGAGGGTCATCATTTGGATTTAGATGATAAATTCTAGTACCATTGGTGGGAACAACCAAAGAGAAGATGTTTAAAGAGATAATGAGGAGAACATGAATCTATTTGTGAGGTATCAGTTTTATGCAACATCAACGATTGAGATCGATTCAGATATTTGGAAAAGGTTTAAAATTCATAGGTCCCTTGGGTTGATAAAATGGTTAAATATGTGTTTGGGGTTTGGAATAGAAAAGTGATAATTCAAACGACTATTCAAAAACATGGTTGGTATGGTGATGTTCTTTGAGTTCTTGAAGTCTTATCAAGGTTGAGATGATTTAATGTGAGTATATTATAGAATGTCTTGATTTGGACCAGGTGGTATTTATAATGGATTTTGAAATTTTTTTATATAACTATGTTGGTAAAATTGTGTGGATTGCTTTAGGTGTTACTAAAGCATTCACACAGGCTGCACACAATAAGATAAATATTGTGGTCAACTGTGTGGGATAACTGAGGTATCATGTAGCATACACACAAGCATTTCATAGTCTGTTGCACAATATGATTCAAACCCTTTGGTTTTTTCAATTTTTAATTTTTTTTGAAATAATTATATTAAAAATTTAAAATAAATTATGTTAATAGATAATAATTGGGGAAAATAAAAAAGAAACAATTTTAAAAAATTATAATTTAAATAATATAATTGATAATATGATTAAAAATAATAATAATAATAACAACGATAATATTTTAATTAGTTTTAATTATGTATTTTTTTAATGATAACTTGAGAATATCCATTTCTTCTTATAACCATGATGTGTTACCCCCTTGTCCACTTCCTCTATGCACAAAACACCCTCTACTGCCTTCATGGATGCCAATATCCCATTATTTTTAGTGAAACAACTCTCCTCTCACGAACCCCATTATGGACCGGCCATGCGACCTCCATTACTATGACCCTCAGGAACGTGACACCATGGAGACATAGTCTATATCATGTAGTGAAATCCCAACCACCACCACCTATTAGATTATTTCATGAATTTTTCTTGTTCATTTTGGATAGGTGGGTCTTCTCCTCTATTCACCTCCATATTTTTAGTGATTTATCATCATATTAATCTATATATTGTGTGTAGATGAAACCCTACGTTGGGGTTTAATCTGGATTTATGGTGTTCTTTGGTTCTATGGTTATGCGAAGGATATCTCGATATCCATCAGTCTATATTCCGGAATCCACCACTGAAGGAGAGATGGTTCAACTCAATATGTATCACCGCAATGTTTTGAGACATGGTTTTCATCCAATATTATTATCTCCTAGTTTAAAATTTTGGGTTTTACAATATATGAGTCCATTGTAAATTTTTAGGTGTGTGTTTCTTAGTGTGGAAATTTTTTACAGGAATATATATATATATATATATATATATATATATGAATACATGGAAGTGTGTTCATGTGAGAAATAGGCTTATTATGATAGAAATTTTTTTCATGACCATCCTATGGAGAGGGATCTCAACCTTGCAATTAATTTATAAATGGTGTAGTTGTTGACATATAACATCAAAAAATTGTACTGAAATTATCGATTTAACTACTTATTTATTGTAATTGATTTTTTAAAATACATAATCTTTTATTTGTAATAAAATCAATCCATCAGATGTGCACTGCCGTCATTGTAAAAATGTAGTTTGTAGAACTTTTATGTATTCTAAGAATCATGATGCATGGTTTTAAAATTATTTTGTAGTTAGAGGAAGAATTAATAACTATAATAATATGATTTGGTTCACTAGGAGATGTTATTCTTCCTTTTCATGTCGAATCACTTCAATTAAATGGTACTACGGAACTAGAATAAGATTCATGGGTGGTAATACCTTGTGAAATGAATAATATTAAGTTGAAATAAATGGGGTTGTATTCCCATGTGTTAGGAATCAATGTTAACAATAACAATAATTTGGTAGATGCTTCAGTTTCATGGTTTGTGAGTGGGTATTAATGAATAGTTATATTCATTAAACTATTTAGGTTTATTTAATGAAAGTGATGGATAATGAGTTTGTATAAAAATTATATACCTTGAATGGACAATGGATAAATGATTTGGTATACTCATTGGGTGTATACAAATATGAATTGTAAAATTGAGTGGGAATGTTCATATAGAATGGAAGGATTAATATGAGTTGATATATTCCCAAAGTTTGATTTGATAATTGGTTTAGATGAAACAGTTAACCTTGAAATGGGAACAAATTTGGATGGTATGGCTATGCCTTGGGATATTCTAATAATAGATTCTTATCAAAGATGAAATGAATTTCGTAAAATTGACAAACCATGGATTTATTACTCCATAGATCTTATTTATTATCATAAATCAACTTATGTCAATTGAAATTTTTTATCAGAATTTGATATGTCATGTGACATGTATGATATGTATTGCTGAATTCATTGAACCGATTATGTAACCATGCAGATGAAATGTGAAACAGGAATTAATAATATGTTTACTTGTGCAATATTTTAATATAATATTAATGTAGATTACTCTTAAATAATGTGTTACGTGTTCATGATTGAGAATGGTAAGTGGGTCAACGACTGATGCTCCAAATACCCACAGGGGTTCTAGACATGGTGTTCTAGCCATAATTGTGGGATAAATTTTATTGATTAATAAATGAGTATTGAGACATGTAATTAAGATGTATATTATAATTGGGTTCTAGAAATTTGGTCTAGTTACAAAGTAAGTTATGGAAATATTATTTTATGGGACATGGATTGATGCTCCAAAAAACCCAAGGAGTCTGAAATAGGGTAAAATACTTTTAACACTCATGAGGGTTCTAGACATGACATTCTACAGAAATTTATATTGATTCGGATATGGATCCAATGGGATGTAAAAAATCAAAATTAAATATAATAATGAATTTAGTTAATCATTAATCTATTTAAGGGTTATCAGGGACATGAATAGTTTATAAATGCAATACTATATTGAAATGATTTATGGTGATTTTTCAAATTCAAAACACATGTTTTCATGTTGTATTCACTTGTGTTTCCTAGATGGATTTCTGGGTCATCAATTTTTCTTACAGTTATAATCGGTATGTCATTTATATGCCAGTTCACGAGACATATAAATTAAATGTTCTGAATTTTTATCTTTTCATAAATAAAAATGATTATTAAATTAGTACATGTATATAGATGATGTCACTTTTTTAGCTTTTTATGTTATATATACAAAATTTCACAACTAGTTTTGAATTTATCATGATGGATTTTGATAGACATAATGAGTTCCAGCCTACTGAGAGTTATGTCTTATACCATGCTTGGGATTTGTTGGATCTTGAGTAGACCTAATTGTTTTCTAGGCTATGAACCTTACTTCTGTTGTATTTTTTGTATCTAGATGATGGAGAAAAAGAACCAATATGGATAACAAGATGATCATGGAGACTGACTTTAGGCTTTAGTTTATTTTTTATTTATAATTAATTTTATGTTGTATTTCTACTACTTTCAGATATGTATCATCACTTGGATTGCATCCATTGTAAAACTTTCATTGTCCTTTTTCTACATTCCGTTATTATTACAATTGTCTTACACTATTTTGATTATCTCTTTTATTTTTTTTCATTGTTATCTAATTTTTTACACTCTATTATCACTGCACACACTAAAAATGAGATTACAGTCTACCCATAGAATTACCTTTACACCCTACTTGCTAGATTGTATCCTGTAACATATTGGTAGGCTTGTTCGATGTAATGTGGATACCGGTTCTACTACCAGTTTAGAGTAAAATCGGGCTGGAGATTTACAAATAGTACTCATTTTCATAGAAAATCGATTCATTATGTTATTATATGAAAAAACCTCTCCCATAATTAATAGTCATCAAGATGTGGATAATCAATAATCAAATTTTTATATTGAATAAAAATCACAATAATTGAAGAGATCAAGACTTCTCACAGAAATATAATTTAACCTATCGTATTCACATAACATAATATATCTATAACATATTTTAAAAACTATATATTGAGAAATTATTTGTTCACATTGAAATAATTCATAAAATGTTATAGAATATAAAATTTTTGATGTGGAAGTTATCATTTTTAAAATACTCCATATAATTTTTATGAATTATTTATGTTTTCTTCCTATTTTTTCATATACATTTACAATTTTTTTTCTAATATTATATGTGTCAAAACCATCATTAAATACTTGATTACATATATTTTTTTAATTTTTAACCTTACTTGATATATTAATGAATGATAAGATATATCTATTGAGAAAAATATAAAATTAAATATAAGTAATTTCAATGAGAATTTAAATTGACAAGAAAATTAATCATTATATAAAACATCTCAAACAAACATAGTTTATCTCTCAAAATAATTATATCATCTACCTAAACAACAAAAATAATACACAATTTTATTATCACATATCACCTAAAGGTAGTTGTACACTCCATCATTTCAGAATTTCCCCATATTTAGGAATGTGACTACATTTTGAATTATATTTCATGATTTTCATTTAAAACCATATATAACCTTTTTTTAGTTCACAATATTGTTATCATATTATAAAAGAATGATCAAAAATTATTTTTTCCAAAATTTTTTTCTTAAACCTCCATATTTAGTAAAGACGGTTTTAGATCAAATGAAAACTTGTTTTTTAAATAATGATGAAATAACATGAAATGAGATTACTTTTTTTTCTTGTAATCAATAACATATTCTTCTAAAATAAATAATATCTAAATAAGAATAATCATTTATGGATTGTATTTAATATTATTAATAAAATTATTTTTCTTTAAAAATATCAAAAAGAAATAAATTATTGTGATAATTGCAATAACTTTCATCCTATGAAACAATTCCAATGTATAATTTTATTGGATATAGTAAAATTATTTATAGACACATTCAAAACCCTCCTTAATGGTCCATATAATTATTCCCAAACCATTATTCTATGTTTTAATAAAATGAATTAATTCATGATGTCATGTATGTTCATCTTTTTAAAACCAAGATCCTTTATTCCCTATTGTAGATTTAGATCCCGAAATTTTCATTTATCTATAGATGAGATGATAGTGGTTTCACACATGTTAAAATTATTTTTATTTGTATCCTTATTATGGATATCATTAAAATTATCACAATTTTTTAAAACAGTATTTTTTTTAAATATTATATCCATATTCATAACAACTATAACATGATAACAAATTTTCTATTCCATGAATTGAATTTTCTAAAATAAAATCATCAACATTTACAATTTAAATCATTATATTCAAATTTTTAAGTTGTTATTCTCTTCTATTTAGACTGTATCCAATAAATATTTCATTAACACATATTTTATGAAACATCACAAAATATTGATCATTGATTTCAAAATAACGTGCTAACAAAATACAAATAATTTAATATAAATGGATTTTAAAAAAATTGAATACTATATTTGAATGTGAACATGATACACAATATTTAGGATAAAAGAAAAAATGTATAATTTTATTAATTTCAATTAAAATTTTACAACATTTAATTTTAATTTTATTAAAAATTTATTCCATATTTTTAAGTAGATGATCCAATTTTTTTAAATAAGACTCTTCTATTTTTGGTCAATGTTAATAGTGACAATATTTTTTTTGTACCATTTTAATGGATAATTAATGTAATTAAGGTTTAGGAAAGATTATAATCATTATAAAATGACCATAATACATTATGTAACATTATTATATGATTTAATTTCTTACACAAAAAAATATATTTATTTCTATGCAATTTTTTGGCAATGTGGATGATATAAAATCCTTTAAAATGTGTTATTTAAAGATTTATAAAAATTTTCATAGTCTTATTTTATTAATTATAAGTTTTTAATTCAGATATTACCAGATATTATTTTAAATTATAAATATTATTTTTATTTATGAAAATTTTTTCTTAACAAATTAAATTTATCAATAATTTTTACAAAATAAATAATTACTTTAAATTCCAACTCAACATTGAAATATAAGTTATTAAATTAATTGATAAATCTATTAAATGATATTTCAATATTTAAAAATAATTAAATTTTAGTTCAATATGATGATCCAAGATGTTAATAAATCATCATAGGTATTTTTTAAAAAATTTATATTATTTTACTTTTTTTCTGGATGATAAAAATATCAATGTAATGAATGATTCAGAAAATGATATTTATGATGTATTATAACAATTATTATATTTTTAAAAAATTTATAATTGATAAAAATTATCAATTATTACAACTATTATTAAATGGTGTATAATTCCGACCATGGTGCATTTATGTTTATTCTATCCTTTTATATTAATTATCTTCTACCACAATGAGTAAAAATCAATATTTTCAAAATTAGTGTGAAAGGGTTTAATGTGGTCATAAAACTAAATGATATGTGAAAAAAATATTCAAATCAACTAGAATTTATATTTTTTATGATATTTATCCCAAAAAACATCATATATAATCAATAAATTAATATGGATCCATTTTACAAGAAGTATTATTTTACAATATTTTAATATTTTGAGGCCTCCCCTCTTATATAAAAGGAATACTATCCATCACATTATAAAGAAATAAAACACCAATTTTTTACTATATCATTTTAAAATACCTTCATATAATTCGTACCCTAATTGTAGTGGACTTTATAAGGATAAAAACTAACACTAGAAAGATTAAGTTGTTAATAAAAATAAACTGTAAAAAAGAAGAGTTATAGTTCTTAACAACATGGTTTAGTTTTATTTATTAATTCACGAACATAAAATATTATATCAAAATTATTATTTAATAACCTAAGTATCCCTAATATACCATTATATATTAATGATAAACTTATAACAAATAAACATGTCATGTTCCATCTAATGGGAATTGAAATCACCATTCGAGTATTCAGATGTCTACCACCTTTCGAAAGAAGTAATTTATTTTACATTAAAATCACTTTTTACTTTTTATAATAATAATATATATATATATATATATATATTATATATAAGATACCAATTTCATATATATTAATATATAATTATAAAATGAAACATATTTTCCTACATTTCCAAATAGTATAAAAGTATTATATATTTCATGCATCTGTGTGGTCTACATAGTCTATGATGTGATGTGATACGCATTCAATCCCAATAGATATGGATGAAATGAACAAGAAGATTTAAAGAAGTAATATAATATTTATGATAATATTACCATTAATTATAGTAATAAAAATAATTATCTTCTTTCAATATTGGTTGTTGAAAAATAGAATCATTAATTATGATAACATACGAGCTACCTTCTCCATGATTGTAACAAATTTCATTTTTGAAACCCATAATTAATTTCATTATATAAAATTATAAATGATATAAAAATGGATAATTATTTCATGTTTTTTATTTTATTTATGATGTAATTTTAATGTTTCATCCACAGTCAACAAGTCAATGTAATTTTTATCTTATGAAATGAATACTGTAAAAAATTCTTAGGTGAACATAATTAATTTAATTATCAAATAAAACTTTGTATTAAATAAAAAACATTGATTAAAATGAAAATTGGTATTTAGGTAATTATAGATTATCCTATTCCTATTATGAAGGTAGATAATAAATTAATGTAAATATTCATACTCTATGTAGGGAACAACATCTCAATTTCTTTTCATTAATAAATATTTTTATTTTATGAACCTATATTCGTTTATGATGTGAATTTTAATCAAATCTGAAGCATTATATCATGAATTCATATATTTTCATGATATTTTTTTAATTTATTTATATCATGGAGATTATTATTCATATTTCACAAAAGAGGATATTGAATTCATTAAGAAATCATCTGATAAAAATAATCTCTAATATCTTTTTAAAAAATAAAAAATGAATGAAATATTATATATACTTAGAATGGGATAAATTTAACTATATCATCATACTTAAATAAATTTATCTTTCCTTTATATAATTAAAATATTCATTTTAGTGAAAATGGTTTCATTATTATGGGAACATATTTTAGATTTTTTAAATGTTTTTATTTCTCTTTCTTTCAACGGTTTTCTAAAATCATACTTTTTATGCAACCCATTAGTTTTTGTACAAACAAATAATTTAATATAAAATATTAATGTACATTTTTAGAATGAATTTTCCCATATAAAAAACAATATTTTTTATTTTCATTATATTATAGGATTTACTATTTTATTCCATGAAAACACATTTTCCTATTTATGGGGAATCATTTCGGTGAAAATGGTGTTTTGAAGGAAAAGTGTATCTATATATCAAAAAAATATTTCATATGTATTAGTACTTTATCATCAATTTGATTTATGTTTATTGTTATAATATTAATATTTTACTAATGATAACATAGTTTAGAATTATATAAAAAATTTATGAGCCTTATACATCTTATATGATTGTTTCAGACATGAAATTTCTCTTGGGAGATCCCATAATGGCCTATACGAAGGGTGCACCCCAACATAGATCTATAATTAATTGGGTAATGTATATGTTATATGGATAATTATATTAAATGTTTTATATATCAACATTCAATTTTATTGGCGTTTGAATGTGTTTTATAGATATGAGTCGCAATAATACTAATTATGGTTATTATTTTCATGAAAAGAATTTTAATGGATTTCATTTAGGAAAATGACTTTTTAACTAATTTAAATTTTTTTGTTTAAATATTATCAAGGAACATTAAAGATAAAGTAATATATTTTATGAAATTATATGTTTTTATAAGTCTACAAAATCTCATTAATTTATGTTCCTTAATCATTATTTGTTTCTTATTATACACTATAAAATTTTTTTCTATGGTTTATTCAATGGTAAGATAAATGGAGATGTCAAGATGAAAATATTGAATATTTTTCAAGAAAAAATAATTGTTTATTCTTAGGGTTATATATTTTTGAATGAATTAATATTGGATAAAAATTTATATTTGGAATATATATGAGTTTGTTGTATATGACTTCATTCCTAACTCTAAAGAAACTACGAAAAAATATATTTGAGAAACTTAGAATGTGAATTATAGTTATAATTTATTATAATATATAAATATTTCTGAAGTTTCCTCGAATTTGGAATCATATATGGGTTTAGATAAAAATATATGATCATATTCCATTTGACAATATATTACATGAATTTATAGCAAAAAAGGATAGTCAATTAGAGTGAATAATATTTATTTTTGTTAAATGAAATGATCATGACTTAAAATGAATAAATATAATTTAGAGTTTATCCTCCTCAAAATATTTTATATTATGATATTATTTACATGTTTAGAATATCAATTATGTTTTGAGTTAATGGTTGGATCTATAAGTAACCAATCTAATAATGGATCTGATGGAAAATGTAGTGGTTGTATGAATGAGAAAACAAATACAATGGGAGTTGTAGGGAGCGCTCTTATTTTTATCCATTACCCTCATCCATGAATAATTATTTAAAATTGAATCCTTATTTAAATTTTTAATGAAACAAATATTATATAAATAAATCATTATGGATGTTCCAATGAAAATGGTCGTAAATGTATATATATTCAATGACCTATTTTTCATTAATGTGAAATTAATAACCCATGATAACTACATAATTGAATGAGGATATTTATTATTTTTTGCAAAGTATTTAATTATTAAAAAAATAAAAAATTTTAAAAATCTAATTTTTGGATAACATAATGAAGGGAAATGTAGACTAGTACGAGGTATTAATTGAATTTTTTAAATGCAGTGATAATTGTATTTATTACAATCAACATCGTACTGAGAAGGTTAAAATAGGGGACACCCACTATTAGATAGATATATGATTTGAAAAAAAAATATTCAATTAATATTTTCAATGTGGAAACATAAAATTTCATAACATAGTTATGGATAATATGTTAAATAATGTTTTTTAAATGTTGAACCATATGACCCAATTCAATAAAAATTGAATTAAATTAATATTATCGAGTAGGATCAAAAATAATGTTTAATTGATTATTATAATATATTAATGAATATGGAATCTACATTCTAGAGTTATGATTTATGGGTAAATATAAGGTATACTATTTATTTTAAATAAATAATACTCATTTGATAATGAGATTAAATTGTGTGAATTATGTTGTGTTTTGAATGATTTTTAAGAGTAACACTAAATATTATCATGTGAAATTTTAATTTTACGGAAGACATATATATTCATTTAGTATATATAATTTTAAAGGTATTGGTAACCTTAATTGTTATATTATCTTTTATTTTGAGATAATTATGTGTCATTACATTTTTTGGATATAAAATGAATGGTATAAAATAACTAAGATTATAATGAGATATTTTTATATATTGAATACATTATGTTTACTTTTATTATGCTTACAAAATTTCAATTATTAATTTATGGATTAAGCTAATAATGTTTTATAAATATTATACCCCATAGTCTAAGAGGAAATCACACGCATAGGGGGAAGGACACTAGGATATCAAAAAACCTTTGGATAAAAAGGCTCCACAACTACCACAAAACAACATGAAGTACTAATTATGATTAATGTTTTTTTCCAATAACTTATTTGGAATGTAGATGTTATTTTTTTCATATATATGTTTCTTCTTATTGAAAATCATTGTAATTAATATTAATTTGTTGAATAAGTGATTAATGTTATTTCGATAATATCTTATTTTTTGGTAACCTTATTGGATTAATGTAGATAAAAAAAGGGATATAATTGAAAGATATTAGTAGAATTATATTTTCATAAAATATACGAATTTATTATCTATTTTAATGATTTCTCTTATTTATATAAATGAAATTCAAATCAATGTGTTTATTTGATTCCAGAAATTTAATTTCTATTATTGGACATAAAGAGTATTTGATGTGATAATATTATGTTTTTCATTGGATACAATTTGACAAAAACTATATGGTTTTTGGTTTTATCTCTTATTCTAGAATATTTTATCCGAATATTAAGCATAATAGTTTTATTAAATGATCGAATTTTAGCATTTGACATTTATGTAATACATTTGAAATTAACGTAGTTCTTCTACATATAATTTTTTATACATATTTAATATTTAACCTATCATTTTTAGCAAATATTCTTCTAGTTCTAGAAGACAAGAGTAATATTTTGTTTTTCTTTTATGGATTTTTTTATCCATGTAAGTTGATTCTAAAGTTTTTTATAGAAAAATTAATCTTAAAATTAAAAACACAAAGACTTCATCATATTAAATATTGTAAATTAAGAAAGACCTAATATTAGTATATAATGTTACTCTCTATGATATTATGATGTAATTCATTTTAAATAAATTCAATATCTTCGAGAGCTCCAAAATTGATGAAACAATCGATTTGAAAGAAACACAATACTCTATTAAATTATTTTTATCAACAGGGCCATTATTTCAAAGATATTTTGTTAGTGGGTATGTATAGAACAATATATATTATTATAATTATAAGGTTAATACATTTATAAAATAAAATTAATTGTTATATATATATTACTAATAAAATAATAATTAGTTAAAAGATAATAAAAGGTTTTTTGAGAAAATGAATTTTTTATAAAAGTTGTTATAGTCTCATTGTGATCATATAATTTATCAATAATTACACAATAAATATAAAATATTTTTTTTAAATATTCATGAAATATATATGTCAAAATTACATTTGGGAGAATTATTTATAATTTTTTAGAAATTTAATATTCTCAATGATTAATTTAAAAAACATGTTCTAATTTAAAAAATACTCCTTTCATTTAAGAAATTACAAGATAAACAATTTTTAACATGTTTTCAATTAAAAAAATAGATCAATTTTATATCATTTAATGTAATTTAGAATATTATACTATATTTTAATGTTAATTTATTTATAAAAATATTTTTTATTATTTTAAAATTTTTTGTTTGGAAAATAGCTTTTTCATCACATCAACACAATAATTTTGAATTAAAATATTCAGAATTTATTAATTGAATATTTAATAAGTATTATATATTAGGTATCAAAAAAATTTATATTTTATAATATGATTTTATTAATACGTACCATAATAAATATAAAAAACATTTAAAATTAATTATCTTGATTATGGTGAACATTTGATTAATTGTGGTAAAAATAAAATGTTAAATAGTAAAATGAAATAAAAAATTATTCCAAACCCTTTGAAAGTCCATATACTATCCTTAAAATCCAAATGTATTGATAATCATATGTTCTGGTTACTTCTGTATTGTTAAAATTAGGGTCAAACCATTTTATTTTCATTAATAACAAGTGTACAAATTTTAAACATTTAAAATACCAAGTCACATCCTCTCTATAGAAATCATAAAAACATATTTGGAACACCCATGAAATTAGAATTTGTATATATTGTTTCCATAAAAACATCATAGAGAATATTCATTATATTAAATTCAATATATGAAGTATTTATTTTAAGCCATCTAATATTTTATGTAGAAAATGTAATGTTTTAACTATGATATTTTGTCATAATTTTACATATAAATTCTAATATTTTAAATTCATTTCTAAATAATAACACTCTAATATACATTATAATTAAATTTTATTATGTTAAATTAACTACTATTATAAGTCTCTACATCCATAAAATTCAAAAATAAAACATTCAATCATGTGTATTGTAGAATATTTCTCAAAAAGTGATATAATTTATTTTCCATCAAATCCATTCATGTTTAAATGTAATGATAAATAAGAAATATTTATATAAATTTTAATATAATAATTTACTTTTATAATTTTCATATAAAATTTACCATCTTAAATAAAATTCCGTGAGGGGTACGATAGCACCACTAATATCTAATGTGGACTTATTCTTTGTAATTCCATATAAATAATCTTCTATTTCACATTACTTGGATATTAGTAATGATAAATGATAAGGAATAAATGAGATAATTATGGTAGAGAAATAATTTTTGAAATATAATATCACATATAAAATCATACCTACATATCTGTTGGAAATTTATGCCCTTTCAAATGTGTATGTTTGAAAAAAACCTCCACATAGTGATAAGAAATATATTTCATTTAATGTTCACAAGGACTATATTAAAGAGGTATTTTACTAATAAAAAGGATATATAAAACATAATAATTATTTTTAATGGTTAATTATTAATTATTTTTCCACCATTCCAAACATCAAGTAAAATGTAATCATCATCTATCAGTTGGTATGACATACTAAATCAATGAAAGGTGTAATCCATTTTCTCTATCTATCTTTGATAGAACCCGATAAATTAATATAAAATGATTTTTATGTTATTTATATAAACATTTAAATTATCAATATAATGTAACCATGATATAATTGAAAGGAAAAAAATTGAACCACAACATAATGGTAAGTGATGTACTAATGGAATCATTTAGGGAATTTAATATTGAATTTCTCATAAAAAATTATTGTCATGTTATTAGAAAAAACAATGATATAAAATTAAAAAAAGTGACATGGTATTCTCATAAATAAAACATAATTGGTACTTATACAATATTCCAAACTTATTATCCTTTTTTATGTATATAATACACTATTTTTTATCTTATACCATGAACATATATCAATTCATGGTATTTAACATTTAATTTCACGCATTTTCATTCATTGGATTATTTTTCAAAAGTTAAAAAAATATATGATTTAGTTTTAAAATATCATTAGTATTTTGGTTATTTACAGTTACGTCACCCTTATGAAAATTTATGGTATTAATATCCTAGACTAAATATATTGTATTATACATTGGTTTTTGGTGAAATTTTTATGTTTTTTTACCCTTATTATAATGTTTTTCACATAATGTTATTTATAATGTATTTTAATGAAAAACTATTCTTACCGCTTGCACTAGAAAATCATTATACATAAAATTCCATTTATTTTTAATAAATATTAAACATTTATTTTATCCCTTTATATGTTATTTTGTAATTAAATTTTTACCCTTTTTCCTTTTAAAATATAATTTGAAACAATTCATTATGACTTTTTCAATGAATATAATATTTAAATTTCACCTATGATGAGAGATGAGTCATTATATTTACATGCATTGCATGAATGGTAAATTATATAATAAAATACACTCAATAATTGAAATTTTATATTACATGTTATAAATTATCAATTCAATGAACAGTATTTCCAACAAAATGACATTTAAAAAAAATTAAAATTGAATTTTTTTTCCCTAAAACACGTTTTAATAAAAATTTTATGGTATTTCAATTTCTAAATTACATAAACCTATTATTGTACATATAATACACTACAAAATTATGTATTTATTTCATAATTTCTATTATTCTATATTGATTATTTTCAGGTTTAATGGAGATGAAAATTTTTATTAACAATAACAATATTACTCTATATTATTTTTGAATATTCTTATTTATTTGTGTAAGTATTGAAATTTATTTTGTTAGTAATTATATATGAATTTTTTGTTTGATTTTTTCATCAAATTAATAAGAAGAATCCATTGAACATATTGAGTGAAGAGTGGGGTCTGAAATTAATTACCAAATCGATGCATCAATATGTCCTATTTGATAAATTTTCTTCTATATTTTTATGATCCCATACCAATTTATGTAATAAGTATTGGAATAAGTACATAATGTTAACAATTTGTGGAATATGTCCATGATGGCATGTTTATGTTTTTTGGAATTATTTATTCAATCATTAATAATTTTCACAATAAAATTCCATTATTCGATTAGTTATAATATTTTAGGTCATGTTTCAAGATAATGGTATTATTCATAATGAATTATATTATTATCATTTTTAAATTTTATATTATTCTATATATATATATATATATATATATTTATTGAATGTATTTTTTTATTATTTACCATGACATATTGATTATATCATATTCCTATATAGCTTCTACAGAATGTATACCCTTACATAGAATTTAGGTTCACAACATTCTCATGGTTTATTTTCCCATGATTATCTTAATGTTTTTTGGGATTTATATGTAGTTATCTACTAGTGGGAATAACGGAACTAATAATGAAATTACAATTCATATTTTTTGTTTAAAACTTATTTTTGAATTTAAAAATTGTATCATTTTTAAATAGACTACTAAATTGTTTAGTCAATCTAGATGTGATTACATATAACTTGTTCCAGTGTAATAATGTAGAAAATTTCTTTAGTCTAATGGGGAGGAGGTATCAATAATGGCTGTTATTGGTTTTTTATTATAATCATTTGGATTAAAACTTATGAAACCAAAAATAAGAGAGCATATAAAAATCATAGATACTATGGATATTAAAAGAGAACATTCTAAGTATTTCTTATGTTATTGATATTGTGGTTTTCATAGAAATATATCCTCATATTGATAATATAAAAAGAATTGGTACCAGTATTGTTCTATATAGGGGTAATAATACTAAAAATGTTGAATTGGTATTATACATTGTGATCACATTATAAACCGCAACATGGCTTACTGCCCAGATGGTTTGATAATCATGGGGTATATTCTATGGTAAAATAAAAATTTCATTATAAACCATTTGTAAGTATTTAGAATGTTTTTTATTCAAAAAATTACCTAAATAAAAATAATTTATAATTATGATATTTTCTAGGAATAAAGTAATCAATCTATGAATATTGTCTCAGTGAATTTGGGAATATAAATTATTCATTATAATCTTATGATCTGTTCTAGTGTAATCCATTTTTTATAGATTGTGAATAGTGGAAATAATGGGTACTATATATATTGGGGTACACAATAAATTTATTTTAGTCATGGGAAAGAAAATGAATAATGACATAGAGACATTGCTGGATGAAATAAAATATTAACCATTTTAGGGAAGTAAACTTAGGTAATCGACAATTACTATTTCTGAATGGAAAAGTCAACTTATCCATTATGTGGTCATATAATGTTAGGAATCTTCAAAAATTACAATTAGATATCATTTAATAGTTAAAAATTTAACTATATATGATAAATTGATAATTTAAATAAAGAATATATTTTTTACTCATTATAATAATGAATGATATATTGTTTTTTAAGTATCTTATAATCTAAATGTATATACAAATAAATGGAATTCATGGATACAAATCATTAAGTATGGAGAGTAAATTATATGAATCAAATGGGATAATATTAATGGGCTTTTCTGTGGAAGTTGTGTTCCTCATACAGAATGATTCAATATATGTAGATAGTTATTTTCGTTTAGACTGAATGATGAGGAAAATGATGATATGTATCATTCGAACATTATAAGGATAAAAAGGTAATTTTTTAACTATTTATATAATATAACCAGAAATATTTATCACCTTATTGATGGGATTAAGGCAATCCTTCAAATGTATGTATTCTCTAAAAACTACTAATCATATAAGGACAAAGATTCTCATTCTATAAAAATGAAATGTAATTCTTCAATTCATAATTATTTGAATCGTTGAAATGTAATAATAGGATGTACTTTAAAAAAGGGATAAATGGATTAATATAAAGAAGTATTTTTTAACATTTGATACTAGCGTAATGAATAATCATGGTATATTCTTAAAAATGAATATTTTTTTCGTCATGTGTACATAAATAAGAAATCACTTTCATGAATTCATGGGTATGATAAAAGTCCTAAAACATTAATTTCAATTTTTTATCAATATGGGATACAATTTAATTTAATTATCATTGCATCATAATAATATTACTCAAAATAATCAAATTGATTATGGATAATCATATTATATTGATATAACCATAGTGGAAAAAATAGTTTTCATGTTGATTTTTCTCATGAAATATATTGTAATTATATTTTCATTATTACATTACCCTTATAAGAATTAGTTTATTTTTGATAAATACAATGAAATAAAATGTATTTAATAATTTCAATGCATATTTTGAATGGTACCATGATAAGTAATATATTGGAATGTTGATACATTTAGAAAACAAAAAATTATGTAGTTATAATCCGTTATATGATATCAATGATTTAAAAAATAATAATAATGAAATTCTATTGGGATTGTTTTTGTTACCATGATATTGGTAGGTGAATTGGAGTTCTATAATATATTTTTTATAATTTAAATCACATTTGGAACTATGTAATATTTTGAAAAAATAGATTTCCTTTTTGAAAATATTTATTCCTTCCGTTAAGTGTTATAGTGACCATGTTATAAAATATTCATAATGTAACATTAATAGAATCATTATATTTTTTGAGGAATACTATATTGATATAGTAAACAACCTTTAATTTTTGTTAATTTGGAATTATAATGAATAAATTAGATCATTCATAATTATAATGATATATAAAATGTATTAACATTATCTTATCAATTTATATGATGAATATTTTGAACCATTATGTTTTTTGATAATATATAGTGAATGGTTTATTGAATTCTCATTATGTTGATATGTTAAATAACTATTGGGCTTAAAAATTCATGTTGGTTACTCATTTCATGGAGTAAGAAAAGAAAATTGAATTGATCAATGAATAACTAAATAATGGAAATTTGGTTTTGAAATATAATATATATCATTTATTTATACTGTAATATATTCATTGATAACAAATAAAATCATCATCTCTAGGAAAAGGACATTGAATCACAATATTTTCCATAATACCTTCATATCTAATCAAATGATTATCTTTTCACCCATTATAGATTAATAGTTTTATGGTATTTATCCACCTCTAAATTACTATTATTCTTTATATTACTGATATTAATCAATCTATATAATTATTTCAACTATTAATTTATATTGATATCGTAAATCATGACCTATGTTATTGTACATCGAATCCAATACATGATAATACTCTAGAGGACCATCATTCGTCACCTTCCTTGTTATTAAGATGATGTTTTATTAAATGATATCATGATGTGGGATTTAAATAATTTTATTCCATAATTTTACATCTTTGATTATTATGATCAATAGGATGTTATGGGGAGATAATTTAAATAAAGGGTGGAGTGTAACACAATGAGCCCTTAAAAGAGAAATATTTATAATGATTTATTTTTAATAAAATTGATCACATAATAAAATATATTTTAATACCATGTGATTTTACAATATATTTATGTTACAATATAATTAATTCATTTGATAAAATTCAAAAAAACCATCAGTTAGTTTGAATTAACACAATAATATATGTAATTAATATAATTATCATGACTATTATTGTGTAAATGTTATGTGGCTAGGTATGAATATTACTAACTAAAATTGTAATACAATATTTTGACAAATTTATAATTATTAATAAATGAAAAAATATAAAAAATTTGAAATAAAAATAATATTAATAAAATTGATTAAATTTTCTAAAACATTTATGTAATATAACAGGTGATATAATCACAATTTTTCCACATAATTTGATATTAATTATTCAAATTTTTGAAGATAAATATGAAATATTTTCAAAATCCACTTATAAAATTTATCAGTTGGTGAAATATTTATAATTATCGTAGAAGATAATGTTTTCATTCAATAGTGACAAAACTAGATTGTATTAAAAACAACTCATTTTTCATTCCTTGATTTTAATAGAAAATTTTTATTACTTTATGGTTTTCAAATAAAATTTAGTAAAACTATAAATATATATATATTAAACCAATTTTTTTCTACGAATTCAAATTTTTGTTATATGTACAATATATTATTTTATTTTTTTGAAAATATTCAAATTAGGATACAATTTTTTTCACATTTGAGGGACTAAGATTAAACTAAATTTTCTAATTATATAAATATAATGTTGAAAAATGTATTCCATAATTTTTTTAATATATATTTATATTATCTTATAAATTCAATGAATTGATTTAATATAATGAATAGAAAAACAATAATAATTAAATAACATGATTAATATGAAATTTTTATTAGGTGTTAAACTAAATTGATAATGTTTAAAATGTTCTAGATTTATGTATAAAAACTAATTTATGGGAATATTTCTTTAATCAAACTAATAACATTCATTAATGCCCCATTCTTTGGGTCTGTTTAGTGACAAAATTGTGGTTACATGTTTTTCCATTCAAAAATCACAGGTGTTCCACTCACCTCACTTATAAAAGATCACCCTCTCTCCTCTCCTATTAAAACATACAAACCAAATTGGATTAGAAAATACAAGATAAAATGAATTACATAATTGTATCCCTAAATAATAAATATCCCTGTTTTATCATTAATTTTATTTAATAGGACAGTATGTTAATCCAATTTGTGTTTTCTAAAGAAGAGTTAGTTTTTATGAATTTGAATTATTTATTTTTCTTCTTCTTCTACAAATATATAATCAATCCCAACATTTCAAAAGTATTAAATATAGTATATAATATAAAAATAAATATTATTATTTAAATTTACTATTCTTTTTCCATATCCACATTAATGATATTTAAATAGAATCTGACGATCATTTTTATGGCCTAGGACCACCTTAGGAACCATGTATTACTTTTTCCATATCCACTGTACAAGGACAAATATAATTATGTATTTAAAATAAATAGATAATATTAGTTAAAATATTATTATTATTTAATTATAGTCTCTCATGTATATTCATAGTTTCAATTCCATGATGGATATGATTACATTTCTCATTTGTATGAAAAAATAACAGCTCATGAACTCTTAAAGCTGCTCTCAAGCATTACGAGGAGGTCTCGGGTCAAGTCATTGGATGGAATAAATCTTTCATTTACATTTGGAAAAACATCCCTCCTTCTAGGAAAAATAATATCATCAATGAGCTTAACATCAAAGAAGGTTCCTTCCCCTTCAAATACCTTGGAGTTCCCATTTTCTGGGGTAGACCTAAAGATTGATACTTTTTAACATTGTTGACCAGGTTCTTAATCAGCTTTCCTCCTAGAAAGGAAAATCTCTCTCCATGGCGGGGAGAATCTGCCTTGTCAAGTTTGTTATTGTTTCCAAACATGTCTATTCGATGATGGTCTATAAATGGACAATTAGTCTCATAAAAAAATAACTGTGCACATAAAAAACTTTTTCTGGACTGGAAGCACCTTGGACAGGAAACTTGTGACTATCCCTTCGGCTAAATGCTGCAAACCTCTTAACATTGGTGGTCTTGGCATTAAAAACATTAAATACTTCAATGAAGCTCTTCAAGCCAGATTAACTTGTAACCTGATACACAATGACACCCACCCCATTTCTTTCATCAAAAATATGTTCATTGATAGATTGAAAAGATCTAATAGGAGTTTCATGACCACCTCAATTTGGCCCTCTGTTAGAGACACGTTTGACATTATTATGCACAACGCTAGATGGATGGTCTCGAGAAACTCTTCCATGATATTCTGGTTGGACAACTGGACTGGTGCTCCTCTTATCTCTTTGATCCCCCTAGATGATATCCCTGATGACATCAACTCATCCATTTGTAATGTGCTTAATTCTCACATTGATAATCTTCCTGAAAACATTGTTCAAATTATTGATTCTTACCACTTTTCTGCCTCGTGTGACTTCTTGATTTGGGAACCTTCTCATAATGGGATTCTTAACTCCAAAAAGTTTTATAATAACTCCTTACACAACGCTAATCATGTTTTGAACTGGATAAATTTTTTTGATAAGCCCTGGATTAAACCTTCCAGACTCACTCTCATTTGGCGTCTTGCCTACAATAGGGTCCCCACTGATGCTTGTCTTCAAAGTTTTGGTATTCATCTTTGTTCAAATTTTCATTTTTGCAATCAGCATAGAGAAGATACTAACCACCTATTTCTATCTTGTGCTACTGCCACTGCTCTTTGGAAATATATTTTTGACACTTTTGATTGCAGATGGCCGGTTTATAACTCTATTGATGAGCAGATTAAACGTTGTGTTGCTATGGACTCCTCTCACCAAATTAGAAATTTGTTCCTAGGTGGGGTTACTGAGCTGATTCATGTGATCTGGTATGATAGAAACTCTATTCTACATAATAATTTTTCACACAACACTAATGCAGGTAAAATGATAATTCTCATCGCTATTTGGGAAGACGCTTTGATCCAGAATGGTTCCTGCAACAATTCAGTGGCAGACTTTATGATCCTTCGCCATCTTCAAGTTGAGGCCATTTTCTTGAAACCATTGTGCACCTTTGATATTTTCTGGAGACCTCCATTTCTAGGTTGGATTAAAATCAGTGTGGATGGCGCCTCTAAGTGAAATCCAGGTCTTGCGGGATGTGGAGCTGTCTTCAGAAATCATCGTGGTCACATCGTGGGATGCTTTTTTGGAGGCTGTGGTATTGCATCCTCTCTAGAAGCTGAGATGCTAAGTGTTATTCATGCCACTGATTTTTCTCTTCAACATGGGTGGAACAACTTATGGATTGAGAGCGACTCTACTACTGTTGTTCAAGCCATTTGGAAGGGAGATTTTAATCTTGATTGGCCGATTAATACGCGCTGGATGAACTGCCTTCAATCTCTCCATGATGTCAATTACATTGCAACTCATACTTATCGTGAAGCGAATATGGTTGTGGATGCTCTCGCTAACAAAGGCATTAATCTGGCAATAACCTGGATGGAGGAGCTCCCAGAAAACCTGATTCCATTCCATGTCAAAGATTGTAATTTGATCCCGTCCTTTAGACTCTTGTAATCTTTCTTTTCTTTTTGCTAATAAAATTGCTTTGGTCTTTTGACCAATGTGCCACCTTCTTTAAAAAAACAGCTCATGATGTAATGTGATTTTTTTTCCATTAATCCATCCATAGATGGAAGTAACAAAAAAAGATAGTCATTTTGTTTTATTTATTATGTGACCAATAATTATTAAATAGAATATCACATAAAACATCTTACCTTGAAACCCAATGGAAAACAATAGCATAACTCATGCATACATGTGATCTACCACATCAACATGGTGATGCGAAATGCTTTTAAGTTTATTTTCTCATGGACAAAAATTTAATTTGAACTGATTACTATTAATGGTATATATTACTTAATAAATTTTATATAATGTATATCTTATTGTTATTTCTCATTTTTCTCTTCCACTTAGGGAAATAACAACCATCCATATGTAAGGCCAATGGTCATGATGAATGGTGTCATTCATTTGATTTTTCTATCTATTTTTGATTACTCTATATAAATATATATATGATTTTTATATGATTTTTATATAATTTTTATCATAATTTATATTATTTTACCTTCATAAAATGTAATATACTTAAATTATCAAACCAAAATAGACATGAACATCAAAGAAAGTGCCACCCAAAATAGTGATTATAACTATGAATTGGTATTTTTAATGTAATTAAAGACATTAAATAAATAATTTGTTTAATTAAATATATTATATTGGTCTTTTAATATATTTTTGATAAATATATTTTTATTATACAGATGATTCAGGCACATTTGATGAGTTTCGATTAGGGGGTAATAGTTTCTTCCTCCAATTTTATTTTCATTACTCCTATGTAACATTAAAAAATTATTCCATTGTGTGTTGCATATAAATCATGTATTGATGATTTAGATCCTGAAACTATTTTTCTTCGTTTTATATTATTTTCAATTGAATTTATTTTATTCATGGTAATTATTACTTAAAAATTAACAAAAGTTATGTTTTTTCACAATCTCATCCCTTTTGAAGATAATTTTGGTTTATCTCTCCCTTAGTGAAATAATATCATATTTCTATATGAAGAACATTATATTTGCATATATCATTTCTATTCATGAATTTTTTCAATTAATAGTACCATTTTCAAATTATTTCGTACATAAAAATTGTTGATAAAATGTTTTTAACATAATTTAACATTTATTCTCTCATTTTTCAAGAATAAATTATTAATTTAAATCATTATTTTAAAAATATATTAAAATATGTATTTGATATATTTAAAAAATTTATTAAATACAATATTACTAGTTTTTTTAAACAATCCATTATGTTTTTTTCAAAATAAATCCCATTTTATTCTTCTGAAAATGTGAAAGGAATCATTTTTTACATGCGAAAAATGTATAAAATTTTATTCCATCATGGCCAATAAATTTTAAATATAAAATTCAAATTGTTTTAATTTTTCATTTTTAATGAATTTTTATTTAAAAAATTATATATTACATTTTATTTGTAAATATAATTTCAATTTGAAAAAATTATTTTCCATAAATATTAATCGAATAACATTTTTATAGTATTTTAATTAGTCAAATAATCGATATAGTTTTTATAAAATTCATAAAATTGGGATGTGTTTCACTGATTCCATTCTTATTATTCTCTGAGATTTTTTATGAACCATTTGTCTAGGGATGTGCATTTTTATTTCCATTCATCGTATCAAAATGGATGGATTATGAATATGTTTTATGATTATGTTAAGTATTTTATATTTATTGGATAACAAATAAATATGAATTTTTAAATCAATATTATTTCACCCATATAAGATATGGAATGAATTGGACATATTAATGGTTCAGTTATCCATGTAATTTCATATCCCCTTAATTCATTGATATGTGTCATGAGATTATTTCACATGATAATATGTCTAAGGCATTAACTATTAATTCATATTTATTGAATAGAGGATTTGACAGTATGGATTCATTTTAGGAGGTCTTGATAGTGTGTTTAAGATTTCCAATGGTATTCGTTTCAACGCTATGGATTCATTCTCAGATATTCCATGTGATTATTCAAATAATTATAATATCCATGATTTTTTCTTCTAGATCATGTAAATAATTATTTATAATTAATTTTTCATCATTTATTCATATCATGTTTTTCTAAAGATATTTATTAAATATAATGTGAATTTAGTTTTTGCCATTCAAAATTGATTCATCATTATTTAATAATAGATTTAATTGTATGAATACACTTTATAATCATATATGATAACTCTATTAAGGTATTTTATTTTCCATGGGATATGATAATGTGAATTTTCATTTATATATTGTGATATGGTAAAGGAAAAATGTTGATAAAAATGACACATTTTTTGTATTTAAAACTAAAAATATAATGTGAATTTAATGTTTACAACTAGTTTTAAAATGATAATAAATAGTTCAGTCCTTAGGTATCTCATTCATTATATCTGGAAACAATGTAAATATTTAGACACTGCCATCTTACTACTATTTGTAGGGAAAATTTCATTAATATTTGTTTTTTGGAGCATGAGTTGAGATTGATAATATGATTAAAATAATATTTAATAATTATTATATTTTCATAGGATTTTATTATAGTGGGGAGAATAATTACTCGACTATAGAAAATGGTTATATTAATATAAATGTAATTTTATATATTTTTATAATTACACATAATTGGTTATTTTAACGATCATAGATTTACCAATTCTCAGTGTTAATATTTTGATGGACATGTTATCTATAACCTTATGTAATCCAATTAGAGTTTGGTTTTACCTCTATATATATCATGAATCCCAACATCAAATGATTACCCTCTTTAGAAGTAAATCAATAATGGGAGATAATGACCCATAAGTCTCACCTCAGTAAGCCCCTGGTTAGATATTAGCAATATAGGTATTATAATATAACCAAATGGGTGGAATTACAATTTTTAATGAAATGATATTGGGAGATAAGATGAATCATCCACACAAAAAAACAATGATATAAAAATATAATAATACAAAAACCCAACCTATATTGCATGTATAAAGAAAACCAATTCAAATAAAAAAATGTCTCCAAAGTAAATAATGAAAATAAAAATAGTTCATCAAAACAACAGAAGTCCGAAATCCATAAATATTAATGCGCAAAATAATCTTAATAATCCTCATGGAAAGAATGAAATTGTTTTATACATGTATGGTTTATATACATGTATATAAATTATGAAAAAACAAGTCTCTCGTGAACATTTTAAAGAGCTATACTAAAGAACATGTGAGAAATAATAGAACCAAACAACACCTAAACAAGTATAACATCCCCTCCATAGAACACTCACCAAATAAATAAACCAAGTAAAGTTTTCTATGTTAATAAAATTTATGATAGGGTACCCCGCACTAATTTACCACTGATTACCTACTCTCACACAATAAGAGAAGACATACCTGCCCTCCCACCCCTTCCAGACATATCACATAACATCCCACCTCTACACACCTGGGCCTAACAACACATCCCACCACCCAAACACTTGTGCCTAAATTTACATGTCAATAATTCATTAATATTGAATTTACGAGACATAATTATGAGGTAATATCATTTATAATATATTAATTTATTAAAAGAAAAAATTTCACCAAATTGTTTTTATTGAAATTAATATTTTTAAAAAATTGTAAAAATAGAGTTTTTTTCCTATATATATTTTCTATTCATATTTTAATTCATTACCATTCAAATGTGAGTTTATTTTAATTCATTTTTAATAAACAATATATTTATATTTTTACATACTGCTGGTTTAATAATTATAATGTTAGTGGAAAATTAAAACAAATGATATTAAAAATATTAAATGTGATATCATTATAGATAAATAATGTGATCCAATAATTATATAGATGAAATTTAAATGATTAGGATGAAATATTATTTTATTTTACTTTTTTCCTAGATTTTATTAATGCAAATGTCATGATTGTTTCTACGAATTGAAAATAATGATAAATTATCATATTAAATAATTCATTAAATGTTTTAAAAATATCAAATAAACATATATAAAATATTTTTATTAGTATATTTATGATAATATCATCTAATTGCCATTAATGGTCATTTTTTAATGTATATTTATTATAATTCACCTCAATTATTGGAAATCCTTATTGTTAAGGTAACAATTAAAGGGGATAAATTTGGCTTAAAACTATACAATAAGAGTAGGAAAATACTCAAAACCTGTATAAAATCTATATAATGGGATAACTTTGACCCATTATCATAATATCATCAAAATAAATTAGTTTTGATTCATTTTTAGGTAATCAATAATTTATATTATTTTATTATTTTTAAAAATTCACAGAGTGCCCCTCCCATCACATATAAAAGGGAATAATTTTTCTAATAAATTCATACATCAAAAACATTATAGATATGAATGTATATACTGAAATAACATCCTATAATATCCTATAGTAATTATAGATGTCATGTTTTTGGAATAGGTCCTCCCATTAAGGTATTAAGGTGTTAATCAAATGAGACATTAAAAATTAGAGGCGTATTTTTTAAAAGGTTTTTTAATATTTATCAATACATTCACATTTATATAATATTCATGAAATGTAAATGTATAAAAAAATCACAATATATCATGTTATCATATGTTTTTATTTTAATGGAACAACCTATATCCATACTTTCATCCATAAATTGGAAAATATAATAATTTATTTGTACTGAATCTACCACATCATGAATAGATGAAATGTGTTTTCCATCGACCACTGTAAAGGATGATTATAATGTTTTTTTATTCAATATATATGTTATTATATAATTTTTTATCATTCTAAAAAATTATATAAATATATTTATTTCCTCTCCATACATAGAAAAATTATAATGTCCTTCATGAATAGGCCATGACTACCGCCTCCACGAGAGATGTGGTTTATTTTTCATCACCACACAATATGGTTGATATTTATAAGAATATTTAATTAATTAATATGATTTTTTACATTATTTTCTTTATATTATGTCAAAATAAAAAATCACTTATTTTTATAATGTTCATTAAAAAAGGAATGTTAACTAATTATAAATATTGCCTAATGCATCCAAGATTGTAACATAGTTAAACATTATAATCATTTTCTAATTGTTATATTTAATAATATAGTTTATTTGTGAAAAGTATCAATATTTCACCATTATTGTTAAATATATGATCTAATTAATACCCCTTTCACCATTGTAACCAATCAAGCCATTCTATACTCATGAACCAAATCTGATCCAAATAACCAAGGGGAACATAATTAAATGAATAAGTTTACATGAAATTGTATTAAATATAATAATGGATTAATTAAATTTAATAATATGAATTTATTTTTGAATTCATCCTATCTAATAAGTAAGAATATGAAATTAAGTTACAAGTAAGACCCATGTTAAGGGGCTTCATCTCAAATTTATACTGTTGCGGTAAATTATATTGATATGAAACTATAATACCATTTTAGTTGCATATATATCACTTTTGATGTGTTATATTATATATTTCTATATACTTATTTTATTTAAATTAAAATTTTATTTTATCATTATTTCGGGCTTACAATTCATATGATTCTAATGTAGTAATGAACATTCATTCAAAAATCAAATTTTATTGTTTCTCTTTCTACTCTACTTACAAATTTCATGATAAATATATTCTTTACCTATATGCAATAAATAAATATTCACTTTTCATGCTTCTTAAATGATTTTATGATTCTGTGTTATGTTTCCATGGTCATTTAAAAAAATGAATTCATTAAAATGTTTGTATTTTTTAGATCATCAAATTGAATTTTATTTAATATAGTTTGGTGGATTTAAAAAAAATATTTTTATGGAGTATTTTATAATATTTATATAATATTTAAACAAATTTTATATTTTTATGGTTATGAACTCACAACAAATTCATCATTTCATCTCCATTATTTAGTATTCAGATCATATTAAAATATTTTTATTCATAGAAATATAATTTTATCCATTTTTTTATAATTTTGTTTTTAAAAATGAGTTTTTAATATAGATTATTATTTTTATATATTAATTAAATTTTTATATTGGATAAAATGTTTTTTCAATGAGTTTTATTGTCAAAATAGTATATAACAAATTTTTTAATCATGATAACATTATTTATCATCATATGAATAACACTTGATCACGATAAAAAGTAGAACGTGGTTTGAGCCCAATCATAGGATAAATGGTACCACAATGTATATTATTTAATAGGGTATGCCCCATTATAACATTGAAAAACAATTGGATAGCATGATAATTTATATAAAAATATAGATCCCCATTATATTTCACCAATTACAATTGTTATAATTGTGATTCATATAGAATTGTTTTAGATGATGGCGTCATAATATTCAAATTTCATGGAGTTTAAATTAATTTTATGAATATATTTATCTATGTTTAAAAATTAAGTTTTATTAACATTATATGGTTTATGAATGTTTTATTTTGGAATTGGAGAATGTTTTTATTTTTGATGAAAATTTTAATATCATACATTGAATGAAAATATATGATAAATCTATAAATTTCATTGGTTTTCATGATTTTCACTACACAATTATATTTAAATATTTTATTAAACTTAATTATATAGTTGGTATCTCACAAAATATAAAATGTATTTATTAGGTTTAAACATGTTTAGGAGAAATGAATAATTTAAGATGAATGTTGTGAAAAATCATCATGTAAAGGAAGAATACTATATTTTAAATGCTTTATAGTATGGGGAAAATGTATACTAGGTAGATGTTTCTATATTCAATATATATGGTCTTTTATATAATATATGTACCATTACTCTCTAAAAATATATATATTTTTGATTTTATGAATGAAAAATATTTTTAAAAGTGATTAGAATATGTAATATTTTAGGATGGTTTCTGACATAGAAGAATAAAAAACAACGTGACATTAGGTCAAAAATCTCAAAAGGCCATATGTAAAAAAAATAAATTAAAAAATAAATTTAGAATAATGAATTATTATATAATAGTATTCCTCCAAAAGCATCTATATGTATCATGAACTATCAATATGTTATGATCCATAATTAATAAAATTATATTTTTTTATTATTACACACAATATTTTTATAGTTTATATGGTGAAATAATATCATGGGGAATATTATTAATCTCACGAGAACCATAAAATCTATCATTAGTGTACCTTACAGAATATATAATTTTATTCTCATAATTTTGTTTACATACTCATATTTTGAAATCCAAATAAATTAAACATATTTTTATCCTGTTATTATTTTTCCGAAACATCATATATGTATTGCCTGTAATGTATAAAAAAATGTGTATAATAACAGAATTTAATGCGCCTTAAAGGGGCCATAGATATATAAATTATTATATCACAATATATTATATATATAAATCAGAGAATTATTTTTGTGAAGTAATTGTAATCTCTCCCTTTTCCATATGAATAATATCTAGTTCTTCTATATCCTAATCATATTAAATTTAAGATTAGTTCCCCATTGAGTATGATTTATCATAATTTTATTTAAAAAAAATGGAAAATAAATCTATAATAGTATAAATTTTAAAACATAAAAAACATGTTTCATTAATTATGTTCTTCTGTTACATAAAACATTTCACCTCTAAATAGTATCCCTCAAAAAACAATCCTTTATCTTTATCCTCTTCATCAAGAAAAATACTTCGATATAAATGACATAATTTCCTTGATTATTTTTCCATGGTTCAATTAATTAGTTTTTATTCATCCAATAAACATGAAATTTAATAATGATAATTACTATATCTTTTCGAATCATATATGAAAAAAAAAAGATTTTATCATTAGGGACCCATTAATTAATTTTCCACAGACAAAATTTTCAATCTAATATATTTAGTAAATGTCTTAAATAAATATTAATATTTTATGAGAATACACTATAATGTATCCATGTTCGGTATGCAATAATATAATAATATTATAATTCAATAACATTTGAATTCTCCACATATATATCATTCTTCATTGAGACTTATTATAATTTTAATTATTTTTCAGTTTCTGAACTATAATAGTTGGTGAATGATCATAACGGTGACTTCTATCATCACATCTCAATTAAATTTTATCTAAATGATGAATCATATTCGTGTTATTCTATATATATATATATATAAAATAAAAAATACTTATTTTTGTGTCAATTATCTATAAGATACTCTATCTCAAAAAATGCTCCAATTATAGAATTTCCCAATTAGACAAACATATTATTGTTAAGTACATTAAGGCTTGAATGATTTAATGCTATATATAAAAATCATACATTTTTTTATTGATAGATTTATATATAAAATAGTACATTTAACAATATTTATTTTATTTATTAATAATTTATGAAACTTTTTAAGAAAAATACCAATTGTGATCTCTCAACATCTTGATGATTATTTGTGGAATCCTTCTCTAATTAATATTAATTAAATTTATAACAGTATGTTATTTCATATTTATGTTCCAAATAACTTCTATTTTCTTTTATACATTTTCATCACTTCACAAATGGTATTCATTAGTTTTTTCATCAGTTTAAACCACTATCTAGAAGAATGAAATTAATTTTCCCACTTTCTTAGTGAAAAATGTTTGTCTTATTCATTATCTTTATACAAAATTATTTCTCTAATATCATGAGAGAAATTAATGTTTTTGATTTTATGATTTTAGAATTCTTTAAAATCCTCTCAAAATTTATTTTAAAATTAAACCGTTATATCATTTTCAATAAATTTTTTCCTTGTTGAATATGATTATATTCTCATCATATATAATTTCATAAAAATTATATATTTCATCCAGAACCATTCATTCTTATATTATATAAATATAAGCATTTAAACAAGATGACATCTTTGATTTGTATAATTCTATTTTAATCTTCTCTAATATAGAGACCCTGGAAATATTATTTACTAAATAGAATTTAATAAAATAACTACATTTATGCTTTATTTTTAATTTATAGAGACCCAAATTCAACCCCTATAAAATTTTCGTCATTTAGCTTTTTAATTTGTACTTTTTCAAAAAAAAATCACTTGATGGTTAAATATCTTATTCTTCATTAAATATTATTAATTCATCATTCATATATATGAAATTTCACAATGTATTTTTAAAAAATTCATACAAATTCATCAAATATAATGTATTATCCTAGATTGATGATTCTTTAAAAATATTCATTGTTTTATAAAATCTTCCACGATATATTCTTTATAAGTTAATATTTTATTTTTTAACAATAATTTAATATATATTCCCATTACTAATTTTATTAATCTTTTCATATTGTATAATCCCATTACTATTATCTTCAGTAATGATATATGTACCAAAAGATCATTAATTTCATTTACATATTATATTCCAGAACAACCATACTTATTATCATAATCTGAAATCATTTTTTTCATATACAGTTGTTTTAAATTATTATTATATATTCAATAAAATTTATTTATAGTATTATTGTCATTCCTCAGCACACATTCAATTAAAAATACGTTAGAATCTATAACCTGATGGTTTCTAATGATATATATCACTTATAATGGATAAATTAGGATCATACTAGAATGGCCAATGTTTAATTTCTTCCTAGAAAATAGTTTCATCATCTATATTCTAAACAAATTATATATCAATTATCTATATTTTCTCCTCCCTTATGTAAAAAATCAATAAATTCATCATATTTCATTATCAGGTATTCACATTTGTTTAATATATATATAATTATTACTTAATCTTTATATTTCCATTATATTTTTTTTACTATCATCTACTTATGATTATTTTTTTAATTACTCATTTTTCCATCATATACATATTAATTATTTGAGATTATAAATTGTAATTCTGACCATGTTCTTCATTTCCATCATTCATTGGATGATTTGTACACATAAATCACACATATACAAGATGATTAAATATGTATGTAGAATCATAAAAAATAATATTATTTATAATATGAAATATAAAATTTTATCTTCCATATATGATAGTTTTCTTTTATTAGAAAATGGAATTATATTTTTGGTTACAGAAATTTAATTTTTCATTATTCAATAAATTTAATTCAATAACATATTTATTATGTATATAGGGACACCATTTATATAACCGTTATACAATAGGGACATAAAAGGGGAAATTGGATTTGATATAAGTTAATCATCCTTTTACAAGGGTTCGGTATCTAGTGTGGTTAGTACCTGGATTCAAGAAACACCCAACAGTCTTTATATTCTTGGTGACACAAGGACATGCATTCCAATGTTTAAAATATTTAAGACACTTGTATGATGATAATTATGAACTCTTATTGGTCAAGAGGATGAAAGTACATTCTCAACATACACTTTCTGGAAAAAATATTACATACTACAAGACGCCAATATTTATTTATGATACGATTGGGAATGCTTTATTTATTTCTATGTATGTCTTGGATCACCAAATAATAATGATTAATTATATGAATCATTTCCAAACCATTAATTCAAATAAATCATTCTTAACTAATGGGAACATGATAATTTATAGTAGATCCATTATAAATGTTATAATATTAAAATATTATAGAAAATATATTGTATTTAATGTGGAGTAATAAATTTTTAATTAGTGAAGTGATTTTATATATTATTTATCATTTTAAATGTAGAATTATTTTTTATTTTTTGGTTTGGATCCATCAGATGTGATTCGTAAGTATCCTCATGAATGGAATCATAACCCACTTAATTTCTTCAACATAATAAGAAAAATTACCTTTTAAGGTATTTTGATAATGACTAGACCATCTAGTTTACCATCATGATGCTATGACATATTGGCAGTAGATGCATGTCCATGTATTATGTGGGACATACAATGATGAGTCATGAGGGGCCAGGAAGAGTTGTGGTCTCCCATGAGGGAGCATGATCTTACTATGGATGTGACCCACTAATGATGGTGATTAATGGTTCCCATATAAAATATGTCCCTCTATGTTGGATATTAATCTACTATGAATGTTTCCTAATGTGAATAAGGAAGAATCTATAAAGTGGTTATGTAAATAAATAATCCTTCCTATGTATCCTAGTTACATGAGAATAAATTTTTTTAGTTTGAATGAGAAGGATCTTACAAATTTCAAAAAATACCATTTTATTAGAGGTTGGGGATTACACCAATGGAGAATCCCCAATTGGGTGGATATGATTGGGTATAACACAATATAAAATCCCCATCGATAGAATAGTATATTATGTATGTCATGATCGATGATAACATGTAATCCATCACGAGTCATGTACCTTAAGAGATAAAAGGTGATTTAGTAGAACTACAGATCACATTTCCCACTTTCTCCACTGGTGGAGGTATACTCGAGCCCAAAGGGTCAGAAAATATTATTTTTTAATAGGTAATTTGATGTGGATAAAATGTTTATTTGCGACAAGAAATACTAGTGGCTTTCTCCATGATGGATTCACATTTGACTACTATGGAATATATGTGGGTAATTCCCTATTCCTATAAGTAAATAAATTTGTTATACTATCTCCCTCTTCTTAAATAGGGAGATCCACATTCACACCTCAATGGAATGGATCCCTATAACAACATGAATGTAGAAATGAAAAAAATAGGCGGGTCCTACGTTTCATGTGGTTTACAACAAGTATTTTATATAGAACATGGATATATATATAGGGGGACCAATTTGTGTGTCTAATGATCTGATCATACATTACATGTAGCTTGATAGTTGAACATGGAATTATGTTGTTTTACTTGTGTGTAGAGGGTCCAATCTAAGGCCATGGTACAATGGAAGGATGTGATGCAATATTGAGAGTAAATTACCCTATGTTCTTCAATTTATCTTATAATATTTTTATTTGGGATAGGGTTAACTTAATTTAACATGTTTAAATGTGGGTGGGGGTAATTAAAATGTATACTATTTCTATATGGTTTCATGCTCCTCCCACATAGAGATTTTCTAAGTAGGGAAGTGATCCCTTCATGATTATTTTTTCTACATTTGGTGGGGTTCAGCTAAGGTTCCATAATCTTATTCTATATTTGTTGTTTTCCTCAATGGATTAACAGGTTTATATGAATTGAGATGAATTTAGGTTCTTCCTTAACTCAATTTTGTGTGATGACCTACTAAGAAATTAAAGATTATATTTTTGGCTCTCATCCAAGCTCACTTCATCCTCAATTTGTGATCTCCTCATTTTCCCTTTGTGATAATTATGAGTTATCTTTTTTTGATTCATTCATTTTTCATTTATATTGAAACTCAAGGACTAAGTAATGGGATGGATGTTCCTTGCTAGTGTACAGAGAGGATTTTGTTTTTAGGAGCACATTGATGATGATATTCGCCATTACCGATTTCATTTTTTCAGGCCTAAAATCACAATGACATCCCCTGATATATATTACTCTTTTGGGGTGAGATCATTTTCAAGTTATATATGTAAATTTATTGCCTCTAAAAATGTAGTTTCATAGAAATGTGAGGCATAAACTACACATCATGTGAAGTATGTTATTTTAGTAGAGGCCTCATGGAGTAGAAGAACTCCATATGGTGTGCCAATCTATATTGAGTATTTTCATTGAGTGTTGTAGCCCTATATATTTTTTAAGCATTATTGATTATTTTTATTAAACTTTGTATTTTTATAATTTACACATTTTTCAAAATTCATCAAATTTTATTATCCTTCGATGAATATTTTTTCATGACCCAAAAAATGCACCCATTAGAATGGGATCTAATAGGGATAAATAGGAAAAGGTTCTAATGAAAAAAAATCATATATTGTACTGGTTTAAAGACCATGTAATTCAATAATATTTTCCAATGAAATGTGACTTTGGTAACATTGTTTAATCAATTTACAATGATACATGGGAACAACTACAATATTTTGGTCTACTTTGAGACCACAATTTTTTCCCTTTAAATTTTTTCGCATGGTGTATTCATGTATGCATCCACTATTAAATTTGATACCTTTTGCAGGGTTTTGTTCAAATAATATTTGTCACTTTTTTTACTCGATTATTTCATAAACCATGAAAATAATTCTTTTTATTGAGTACAAACATGACATTTATCTAGTGTGCACTTTTTAGGTTTTCAACATTATTAAAACAATTTATTCTCTTGTGGACAATATATTATATTGGATCATTTACTAAAATGAATGATATTTTAGGTCAAACAAAACTATATTTTAATTATATGGTAATTATCCCAATATGACATACTAGATGAGAATGTCCTAATAATTTCTAGTGATGAATGTTGGATTTTTTAGAACATAGTATTATAATTATTTAATCTAATACATTATATGAAATAAGTACCGGTGTAGTAAACACAAAATTGGTATCCAACAATATGCTTTTGGGGAATACATATATTTGAAATGTATCCAATGATGATGAATTCTACTTTAATTGATAGGCCATATTTGTGGGTTTGTAATTCATGTAAAACTGGGGAATATTCTAAAAAGTAATGTAATGTTTATTAAGAAAACTAATCCTCTTACAATAATACAGAGGTAGTCTATGAATATTTTGAATCTAAAAAACTAGAAAGGGTGAATTAAAAATGGTATCATATATAATAATGATAAGGGAATTAGTATCAGTGATATCCATATTTGAGAAACCACTCCATCCAAAATCTTACATCTATAATAGTATATTAGATCATGGAATAATTTAATGTTATAATAATTAGGCATGTATTATGTGGTTTATTATCTTCGATGAAAGATGTTTGAGGGAAAAAGTTTATGATATAATTAATTTAACCAATTTTTTAGTGATTTTATCTTTTCATTCAAATATGTCAAAGATTACTCCATCATGTTTAGAAATAAAAGGGAAATGGATGAATGGTGTAACATTAGAGGTTTCAGGATGTGAGGAAAAATTAGAAAAATATCATTGTGGCCAATGTTGATAGAAGAATTCTCTCATAAGGATGAATTTTATTTTTGTTGAAAAGCCAATTTTATAAAAGAAATATTTAGTTCCTATTGGGGAATATTATTAATAATCAAATAGTAATTTACTTAGGACAATGAGACTTAATTTTAGTTGTCCTTGGAGGTTTATGAGGAATGAAATATCCCTATACAAAAAGTTTAGTTTTTGAATGGAATGTACATAGATATGTAAGGATAATTTATGTTGTGGTTTCTTATGAATGGGTAGACTTGTTTACCATATGTTGGTATGAACAATATGTCAGAAAAATAATTTTGTTATAGTTGGTGCTATGATATATGATATGGTATTAAATAAATTTTCACAAAAATTTGAATGGAACCACATATAGGACTAAGAAGGTTACCTATGTAGTTCTGTCCCATGAAGAAGGAAAGAAAATTTTATATGGTATTGTATCTAGAAAAAGGATTGTATAAATAGGCATCGAATTGTACGTTTCAATGGATTGATTCAAGCTATAAATAGTTCTAGGATATTTTCCACACAAATCGATCAATTTCATGTGCGGGAAAATGGGAATCATCTTTTTAATATATTCTCATGAGATGGGTGAGACAAGTATTGGAATCTCATATGATGATATAGCTCATAGATAAGAATGTGGGGGTATTAATTTTTTCATGGTGGTTATACCATGATATAAAATCTTGATATCACTACTTATCCTATCAGAGTAACAATTCGAGAATACATATATATTTTACTAGAACACTCCTATGTAAGTCTAACCCATAAAAAAGAAAAAGGGAAAAAAATTATCTTCTAACAATATTTAAAATTGAGTATTCAGTGGTCAAAATATATCATATTATAATAAGAATGTAGCCATACATTGTTCATAGAGTCCATGTAGTTCATTTTGATGTGATTTGAACATTAGCCATGTAGTTTAACATCATTTTGTAATAATGAATTGAGTTCTTATTGTTTTAGGTCATAGGGCTAATATCATATGTCCAGTAGTCAATGATTTATAAAAGGATACATAGTAATAGATTTTCCAACATGCCTCAAGAGTGAAAGATGAAAATGTAAACATATATTTTGGAGTTGTAGAGAACAAGAGAAATAGAATGTCTTAATAATTCTATTGATGATTAAGGAGATAAAATAATAATTTCCTAGGGATTGATTTTTTTGTTTAAAATTCATTATTTACGAATCATATGTCATGATTACTATGGAATAATTTTCATTGTCAATAAATAGTTTTGTTAGGACACTAAGAAAACATATTTGATGGGTAGAGAAATAAAATTGTGATCTGAAATTTCCTTGGTCACAATGTAATATAGATGGAATAAATTTTTTTGAGCATATAAGAAGAATTTAGATCATGATTTTCTATATATCATATGTTATTGACATATATATGATTCATATATAAGTGTATTTTTCCTTCCAGGATAGGTACCTAAACGAGGAACACAAATTTTCCATCTTTTGAATAGGTCATTATTTTTATGAATGAGATACACGACATGTTTTATCTTTACCGTAAGACGAGGAAAGAAGTTCTAATTTCTATGTGTCACTACATATATATTTAAAATGTAAATTAAGAAATATATATTTGATTAATAACTAATTATTTTAATATCATGCATGAAGGATGTATGATGCCATTTTTGTGGTCTTTTTACTAGGACCACAGTAACCTTAATGTGAACTAATATTCCTATAATAGGTTGGATATTCCATAACCAATCTTTTATTACCATATGATCGATGGTCGGTGTAAAAAAAATTTGTGGAAATGGTTTATCTAATTACACAGATTTGTTAAATGTGATAGATATAAAAATTCTAATTGACATGTCAGCAGACCAGGATTGGAGATATCGGTGTTACTACATTCATAATTAGAGTCATAATCAAGCCATACATAGTTATATGTTTGGATCCTTATACAAGTCTAACATGTAAATTGGGAGGTAAATTGTCCCTTCCATTTTTCTTTTTTTTTTGTACTTGGAACTGATATTAATGATTTGGGTGTCACAGTATATACTTTGCGAGTTAGTATCCATACAATCATAGTTCAAGATAGTAAATCTATATGTATGTATGATCCATATAATGGGGGTCATTTTACCAATAATAATATTTGTATTGTTGCATACTGGCATTATGTCTGATTGTGGAATCATTACGTACCATATAATGGTATAAATAGAGACACATGTACTTATAGATCCCATGAAAATTAAAATAAATTTTTGAGGATGACATTTTCTAAATTTAAATGATGTAGAATGGTTTTCATATACCCGGGATTGGAGATTTAGGATTCACAATATATGTTGTGTAAATAATAACCTAGAGAAATGTAGTTCCATAAAATATCTATCTACATATTTCTTGTCAATATGTATAGGGTGAATTATTCACAAAATCCATGGCTAGGCCTATGACATGTGGAATGATTGTAACTATATGTCACCTTTGAATGATAATAAGGCACACGTAGATCATGTTGAACCATCTAGTTTAATGAAAAGACTCAATTATGCTCACAATGTTATTTAAAATCATGGGATAAAGATATGGTTTAGTCAATGTCGAAGGAATGTAGTATTTTGGTTGGGCCCAATATTAAAGTCTTGGAGTCATTACATATCATGTGAAGATAGTAAAAAGGCCTACATATTATTTGAAGAAGACTCCCTATGTACATATAACACTTATGTGGGGATATGCACATTTTCCCATTCTACTAAACAGTTCATGATTATTATTTATGACTGAATATTTAGATGATCATTCCCAGGCATTTTAACATTGAGTGACACCCATGTTTGTGTATTGTAATTATTAAAATGATGACTTTTTTACCAGAAAAGACCAAAATTTCTACACAAAAAGTAGTCTTCGGACAACATTTTATAAAAAATTATATTCTTATTAGTTGTAAAATTATTCTTGGTCATAATTGAAGAGGTTTAAGTGTCACAACAAATCATGTGATGAAAAAATAAATCCAAATTTTTTTGATTAATATGGCATAGTAGAGGAACATTTTCATGGGTGATTTCTTTAATTGGGAGGAAAATATATTTTCATTCAATTTAACATCAAACAATTATTATATTGGTTTCACACAATTTATAGGCATTTTAAAAGGTTAATAAATTAATTATGTTTAAGGATATTTTACTATGATTCACCACATATCTCAACATCATGAAACTAAAAAAAATCATAATTAATTAAAACATCATACTGTAATATTTTTATTTGGAATTAAATGATATACTTCTTCATGAACATCATGTTGGTGGGACCCATGGCGAGCTATCCATCTATTTAAAGTACAGAATTTGATCTACTAGTGTAGACCTTGTTTTGGAAGTACGATCTATCCCATTTCAGTTCCAACATTAGTGGTTTCTTCCTATGTAGAATTGGAGTCCAGAATAATAACACCATCTTTTTTTCAAAGAATGATCATAGGAAATAAAACACGATGGATCAAATAATCATGTTTAGAGGGAATTCCACATGATTATTTTAATGAAATATATTCTCATATAGTATTCCTAATTCATCAATTATTTTTTTGGATTACTCATATATGGATAAAAGGCCACTATTGGATTTTCTGCATGAGGGAAATTTGAAATTGATGGTAAGGACCACCTCTTTAATGTGTAAAAACAACATTGTGGTCACATGATTGGTAGTGAATGTCATAGTCTTGTATTCCCACATGTCATGTTGGAGATCATATAGCCAATAAGTTTTATCTTATTCTTCCATAATCAAGAGTATATTAAAAATATTATTATTAATGGCCACCAATATTTCTTTATCCCTGGAATAGTGGTGAGTAGAATGGTAGGACTTTATTTCTTTCTCTGGATATGGATTCTCCAATTCATTAGTATAGATTTTGTTGTTACTATCCATCAATAACTATTTAGGACAATAAATATTGTTATGATATTGGATTTCATGACAATGATGATGCTTTATAACCCAATCTTTTAGAGTCTTATATCATTATCAAACATAGAGAAGAAGTTGGTTTTGGTGAAGATGCAATTTAGATGTTTGGAAGTTGAATGAGGATAACATCCCACTAAATCCTGTATGAATACAAAAAAATGAATATTTGGATTTCTCTAGAAACTCCAGGGGTTGTTGAATGATGTAGTAATAAACTAGGAAGGAAGGGAACATTTTGTAGAATCTACATAATTAGTACTTGATATTTTAAATGTAGTACCCATTGTTTTGGATTTGATGTTAAAACATGAATCACTAATAGCTAGAAATGGATGATCAAGTGTACACATCATTCATGATAGAAATGACCTCATCTCCCTCAATTCCCCTATGACGGACCCCCTCAATTATCCATTAAAATATATCCCTTTAATGATTCATGTATTTATATAGAACAACTTTAATTTCTCACCTCTGTATTTTATCGATCCAATCATTATTCATTGGGTGTTTCAATTTTTATGTATTCTACAATAAAAATAGTATGATTGTATGGTTCAGTGATGAGACTAATATCTTAGATCACTTATGTGTTTTCTTTAATGAAATGTTAGACAATCCAGTGGTGTGAAAATATCAATGGTTGTTTCATCCCGGAATGAATCTAATAGTGTTGTGGATTTATTTTCCATGGTGTCTATATGGTATTTCATTTGTCATGGTATGGTATTCATTGACAGCTATAATAGGAATTCCAAATTTATTTATAAGAGAATGTTTAAAGTGGGAGTAATTTTATATTTTTTATGGTAGAATATGGATTGACCTTCTTTGGTATCTATTACCTAATCACATTTTATCATAAAGTGATTAAATAGTACATGATGTATCATCTATTTCATTGCAACGAGGGAATGATATTCTCATTCATTTTACATTCACCAATATAATAGTAGAAAATAATACAGTAGGAAAACCTTCACAAGATAATTGGTCACAACTATCAGCCCCACATTGTTGAGATTTTGGTGTTCCAACCACATCCCTTTGAGATTCGAGATGCCCCATAAAATTATACTCCCAATATTTTGGGGCCCCATTGAATAAAAAATATGTCTTCATTGATTAATTAAATATCCAATTATTTCATTTCATCCAAGGGGTTCTCTTCTAAAAAATATTCAAATTCACATATTGTAACTGATTTCTATGGAATGAACTAAATGTATAACTACTACAGCTTGACCAACCACAGTGACAACTGCTCAGTAAATGTTAGATGGGTTAGAATGTTTTTTACTAAGTATCTAGGGGAGACCAAACAGACTTAACGATGCTATAGGTAGTAACATTGTTTTATCACTATAAATAATAGTTATATTAAACTAGTCATGATATATAAATAATAGTTATATTAAACTAGTCATGATATATAAATAACGTGTATTAGAATCAAAATGTATCCTATCGAGGTAATATTATTATTTTTCCTATAATATACAATATTGTTCAGGAATAGGTGACTAATGAGAACTCATAAAATTTCACATAAAAATAAGTGTCCTTATATAAAAAGGTGGGAAAAGCCCAAGATGAATTAAGATTTGTTTCTTGATACTATTGAATTATTCAGGAAAACCATAAGTCCACTAATATATAATCCTATTTTTCATCCACCTCGTAATGGAAAGGATTTTATTGTATTGTTGTTTCTATTGAACTCGATGTACATCTTGTGTCTGAGAAGTCATCTAAACCAAGTAATATTTCTATAAAATGAAATTATAAATATGGCCATTGTCATATCAAGTTAACATATTATTCCATGATAACATACGAAGAAGGTAATTAATTTTCCTGAGTTATCACCAAATTCTCATGACATTATTTTCAAATTTTAAGTTATGTTGTTTCAATTTATTGAAGGTGTTATCAATATATTCTTGGATATTATATTGCTGACCAGATTTATCCACCATATCATAAATGTGTAACACAATGAATTTCCCCAGGAAGTGGTTAAAGATGTGTTGCATGGCACATTTGTATTTACTAACAGTGATCGTCATGCAAATGGGTATTACCTGATAGAGACATACTACCCTAGGGGCCTGAAGGTGGTGGCCTCTTAATCATCAATGGTAATGTATATTCTAATAAATCCCAAATATGCATTAATTATTCATATTTCTTGAGATTAATCAATATCATAAATCACAGCAACATGATCAAAGACTCAGAAGTCATCCTTCAGAAAATGGAAGTTATGATTTATGAAATTGATATAGAATTTTATTTTCCAATTATTCATCAAATCATGGTCACTATTATCAATAAATTTTGAGTTTTCAAACTCTTGAATGAATTTATATCTAATGATATTTTAAAATTTCACTTCAACATCGATAGAGTGTATCCGGTGTATTATAATTGATGACTATTTATTGCCTCAGTGTTCATATAGTATTCCATTTAAGGTGTTGACAGCATAGGATTGGGGACCCACATTTTTGTGTAGTTTCAACTAAACACATCCTGATTCTATTTAAATAAGTTGGAATATTCATCTTCTCATTAAAATATATGGGACATAAATATTGTTGGGAAATGGTCCATATTCTATACTCAAGTTTATTTCTCTATGTTCAAAAATGACAGCAGATAAGGCCTCCTCAAAAATTGAATGGGAATAATAAATGTCATCATCCTCCTATTATTCATTCTCTTAATCATTTTACTATTCCATATGATGAGAACATAGAGTGGTAATCGATCGTGATCTAGGATAGGAGATTATATTTGGACTTAAAAACATGAAGAGACTTCTTATAATCTTTCTAATGATATTTCTTCCTTTGAATTTGTGGATATGATATTAAAGAAGTGTATGTGTATCCATTGGGGATGAGAAAGCCTATTATATATTATAATTTGAATCAAGTAATTCATAGAGCTCTGGGGAAGGAATTTGGACATTTTCATCCAGGAATTTAAATATTTCTAAGGACATAGTGAATTTTCAACACTTTTGGACTCAATGGTCGTCACATAAATCATGAAGGCTATTGTATATCTATATGGACATGAACTCATATACTCGTTCTGATTAATGGGTTACACATATTATTCATCGATCTACTTGAAGGTGTTGGCTGTTATAATTTCAATATATATCGTGATATTAACTCATTAATCACTACCAATGATGATATGTTTCCCTTCTCGCGAATAGAAATTTGCATCAATGTTATGAAACTCTTAGAATTAACACTAGGATTTAATGGAATGAAATTTATAAAATTGACAACTAATAAATTATTTTAATGATTGATGGAATGATAATTTAATTGTGTCATAATTCATGAAATATGGCCTTCCTACAATGAAATTCTTGTTTTTCATCAGTTAAACAATAATATATTCTGAGTTGGATATGAGATATACCAATTAATACAAGAAAATGATTTTGTTTGGCGGCCATTGATTTCATTTTTCATGTCCATGTACTATCAAAATGGATGTTTTTAGGTTATCATAATTTTATGTTAGATGGCGAAGTGACTAATCTCGAAAGATACTAACTCTAGAGGCAATGTAAATTAATGGTTTTTGGAAAACGACAGCATATATACATTCAAACACATTCATGGGTGTGATGTTTTATTATATAATGAAATAGTAATATTGATCGATAAATGTGATAAATTAAGGAAATTTGGTGGGATACATCCAAGTGGGATACTCCTCATCAAAAAATACAAAAGCAACAATGTTCAGGGGAATTAGTGAAGGCTCTATGAGTGATTCCCTGAGGTCATTATGATGTTCTGGGATTCAAGGAAAGATAGATTTTCTGATATCAGGGCTCATTAAACTAGGATTTCATACACCTTCTATAAATGAATTCCATTGATTCCCCATATTGGGATGTTCTTTCATAAGTTCATTAGGGGTTGGAGTATTTGATATAGACATATCAGCCCCTGAGATATGATTTAGTGTTGCTTCTATCCATGGTGGGTTAGGTTGAGCATTTCATCCTTTAGTATTATGGTAATTTGATACCATTACCCCCATATTTATGTTATAGTTTGAATGGGTGATGGTGGATTTATACATATGTTAGGGGATTTATTTAATGGATCAGACCTCTATGGTCCAATCCTTTGCTGAAATATGATGCAAAAAGATTTTTGGGAGGTAAAAGTGACTTATACAGACAAACATTCCAAATTTCCATATTGTATCATGAAACTATATCGTAGATAGTGCCTCATAGATAGTGTCTCATAGATACAATCTCACAAAGAATGTATCATAGAGACTATCTCACAGAGGCTGTCTCAGAGCGGTTGTCTCACATAACCTGCCTCATAGAGCATGTCTCACAGAGCAAGTCTCACAGAGAATATCTCAAAGAGACTCTCTCATAGAGACATTCTCATAGAGTCTGCCTCACAGACACTAACACATAGATATCATGACATAGTGATGTTGTGATAGAGACAGTGTGACAGACATGGTGTCATAGAAATAATGCCATAGAATTGTTGTTCTAGAAACTGTGGGATAGAAATGATGTCACTTGAATGGTGTCACAAAAATGGTGTCATAGAAACCATGTTATAGATATTCTCTCATAGAAACTATGTCACTGAAATAATGTCACAGAAACAATGTCACATAAATGGTTTTACAGAAATGGTGTTGGAGAATTGGTGTTAGAGAAATGATGTCATAGAAACGGTTTCACAGATACGGTGTCATAGCAACGGTGTCAAAAAATGGTGTCATAGAAATGGTGTCACTGAAATAGTGTCACAAAAAATGTCTCACAGAAATGGTTTCACAGAAACAGTGTCACAGAAATAGTGTGACAACAATGGGGTCACTAAAACAGAGTCACTGAAATGGTGTAAAAGACATTGTGTCCTTGAAATGTAGAAACATAAATGTTGTTAATGAAACACTGTCACAAATATAATGACATGTCTCACGAACACTGTTTCTAGAACCGTTTCATATTTCATTTTTTAGATTTTCCGATTTTATCAATTACACCGATTTATCATTTAGATTGACGTTCAATTCATTTATGGCCTTTTTTAGGGGATTTAAAGATGATTCAATGCCCATAACTATTATATTAATTTTATTAAGTCTCAGGATTCATCTAGAAGGACAAACCTCATTGATTAATGTGACCCTATTTTAATGGGAAATCCATCATATCATAAACCACTAGAATGTTAAATCTTCTAATGGGATGATATATCTTCCTCCCATGTTCTTCATCATTCATTCCTAGTATGAGTTGCTTGAACCATTCCTTCCTTCCCTTATGAGTCATGTGATAATGATTTTCTTCTTGAATTGGTCTTCCATGATTCTTTTCTTGTGGCTAGTACACTCCCTATATTGGTATTTCCATGTGGTATGGATAAATCTTCGATATAAGGTATCAAATATAAAAATTATTTTGGGGTTATCACCTTTTTTTCTCCTTTTTCTATTTTTTAATGATATCACCATGTTCCTAATGGAATTTTCATGGGTGTTGATCGATGTGGTGGTGTTTCTGCATCCTCAGGTGGATGCAATCCTCTAAGAGAGGTGATCATGATCAATTTTGTTGGTCTAAACTATTCAATGAGCATCAAATTTCATTTTATATAGGGGAATCATTTCATCCCTATTATTTTATATGCATTTATATAGTTATCATGATGTATCCACAGGACCAAAATAGAATTGAAAAAATACATATTTGAACTAGATAATTCAATTAGTATCGATCACATGTTATTGCCTCTTGTTTTGGTAGATAGTGTGATATCAATGAATTCTTTGTGTAGCATGATGTTCTTGATCGAAATTGGAAATGAACATAAACATGTATTAATTGTAATTATTTGTGAAAGATAAAGAGTCATGTAAATTAATTATGTTGTTGTATTATTTTTATGTTAATAAAATTGATGTATTATGCAAGTTTAATTAATTTGTGATAACTCTGATTGCATTTTGTTTAGGTTGCTCAGACCTGGAACCTACAAATAAGGAAACAGATAATTCGTGATGGATTAAATAACTGGTTGTTTCATAAATGATAATTCCTTGTAAGGTTATGAGTTACCCTCATTCAAATATAGGCCAAGAGCATGATGCTTGGAGTTGTGAGAGCTCATTTTGTTTAAAGGTCGAATGCCTTGTTGATGTTCCAAGAGCCTAGTCGATATGATTTTTTTCTACTTCTTACACTGTGATGTGATATAGGATGAATTGTTTTATATGCGGGGACATAGATACACATTGTTTATGGTGGTAGTTGATGCCTAGAGTGGTATGATGCATTATTCTATGCATGTGAGTGTCGGAGAGGACACAAAAGATGATGAAATACGTTGGATATGAATGATTCAATGATCTATGAATTTTGTTGGTTATATATATGTTTTACCATCCCCACATCGTGAGGCAACTAGTCTTGATTACCTCTTTCTAAAAGGGGAGAAGACGTGAGGGATTTTCTATGTGCATTACATGTTTAGATTCTCGAGGGATGATGTTTCTACTCTCTTATAATAGGTGGAAAAGACATGATCGTAGTTCAACTACCCAACATATTGAGCACTCATGTGTTATGTATATTATAATTATTATCTATAATGCTTGTGGTTAAGGTAAATTAATAATACTATTAATAAATGATTGAAAAATTGATGTATAAACATGGGGCGGTGCTTGCTGGGATGTAATACAAATATTGATATTTAATTAAACGGTGTATATTGGGTGTGATCCAAATAATATATAATCTGGAATTGTTAATGATTAATTAATATTTAAAAAATTAACTAATTTAAGGTGAAACAGATCAAAATGGAATGAAGTAATGTTATAAATAAAAATATATGGGTGTGGCTTATATGATACATAGACTTAGAAGTAGAATTCATGAGTCTCGGAGATGTTAGTTGCAGCTAAGTCTAAAACTAGGTTATTACCATAGTGTTTTTGTGAGCTATAGTATATTTTGTACTTTCTATTTTTCTATAAGATACTCTATCCAATCAGTTAAGGTAAATGACACCCCTATGATTATAATCCTTGGTGCGGCTTCCCCAACATTCCTATGGGAGCATGGATGCATGACTACCTTTATTGGACATTCTCTCTTCACTTGGAATTTACTTGTGCTTGCCGACACATTGGTTATTTTTTCCCATATATGTTTGTAGGTGGATGAAATGGCTTGTGGTTATTCAACACATATATTCTGGATATATTGTTATATGGTCCAAAATAGGTGCAACATGTATATGATATAATGGCTTGATGATCCTTACATGAGGTTTGGGCTATACTGGGTTTAATTTTAGTATTGTATAAATAATACATGTTATGTGAGAAATGTTGGATCCTAGAAATTACCCAGTTACATTGATTATGTTAACATGGTGGGTTTGTAGCATGAGGTGCATGTTTTAGTACTACACCTAGGTGTCTGTGAACATGGATTTTTTATGAGATATTCTTAGGATGTGAGATGTTGCATAAAAGTTGAAAACTGGTGGGGAATTGGTAGTGGGGTACACTTGGTTTTAATCAAATTCATGTAGTAAGAATGTTTATTAACTTTTTGATAACTATGATAGCATTCTGTTTAAGTTTCCCATAGTTAAAACCTACTATTAATGGTCCAATTAATTAATTATGGATTAGAGAATTTTTTGTTTGATAAAAGATAATTCCTCATAGGGTTTTTAGTTACAATTTTTATTGTAAATTCTGTGAGCGTTTTTTTTAGAGTTGTGAGAGATCATTGTGTTTGGAGGATGTATGTCTTATTTCTGGGATAAAATGTTTGTCGATATGATTTCTATTTTCCTACTCATTATGTTGGGATGTGAGCTTGTATGGCTATTGTGATATGTGGGGGTAGGGAGGCCCAATTGTTTTGGTAGTACATAACACCTAGAGTGGTGATACACATTGGATTATTGTAGTTGGTATTGGGGAGGACAGGGAAGATGATGAAATAGGTTGGATGTGAATGTTTGTGTTATCAATAAATCCTGTTGCTTTTATATCTACATTACCTTCCTCACTGCTCAAGGCAGCAGTTCGTGCTTACACTCCTTAGAAAAGAGGAAAAGAAGTACATGGTACACGTTGTGCTTTCTGTGGTTATCTTCACGATGTATAATGGGTCTATTCCATTTATAGAGGTGGAAATGACTTGATGGGTAGTTCAACAACCCATAATATTGATAATACTTGAGTTTAGTGTCATATAATATTGATCTATAATTAATAAAAATATGGAAATGTAATAACACTATTAATAAATGGTTGAATAAATGGTGTTAACCCAGGGGGTTGAAGCTTGCTAGGATGCAATTTTGAGGTTACAATTTAAAGGAAAAATAAAATTTTGGTGTGACACTAAAGAAATATAATTTTTAATTGTTAATTGTTAATTAAGGTTTAATAAACTAATTAGTGTAAATTTTTTATGATAAAAAGAGAATGAAGTTATGTATTAAATCTTTTTAATGGTTATATGCAAATAGGATTCCTAGTCTTAAAAGTAGAAACTAGGAGTCCTAAAGACGTTATCTATAGTTGATTCTAAGACTAAGTTATTCCCACAGTATTTTTTTGAGATATAGTTTAGTATTTAATATTTAGGTTTTTATATGCTACATCACCCCCTCAATTAGAGAAACTAACACCCAGGGGATTCTGATCCATAAAGGGTGTTTTCCACAACATCTTGCTTGGAAGACGGACGGTTGAATACACCCTTTGGAACCACTCAATTATCATGGAAGTTAAATTTTCTAGTAGGTAAGGTGGCTATTTTTCTCCATATATTTTGGTTGAGGGTTTTAATAAATTCTGTTAATTCAAACACATTAACTATGGATATAGTTTTTTATAGACTACTATAGGTGTAACATGTATAGGTTGTAATGGCTTGAGCATCCTTTATCAGTGTGTGGGCTATAATGGCATGAGGTTTTATACCAAACATATGATACATGTTATGCCTGTTGTGCAGGCTCCTAGAAACTACCTGTTTGTTAACATATGTGGATGTGGTGATTTTTTTTGCTTGAAGTGCATTTTGTTGTGCTATTACCAGGTGTTTGTGGGCCATCATTTTTAGAGAGAGTTTATTAAGACATGCGACATTGGGTCGAAGCAACAAACCAGTGAGAATGTGGTAGTGCGATACCCCTGATATTATTTATTATATATTATTTTATTTTTATCCATACATGGAGAGAGTCTCCATTGTGAGGTTGGGAAAATAGTATACCTTTTTAGGGGATGAGTTAGTATAACTTGTTGTTCATTGTTTTGTAATTGAATTATTTACTTTTCCCTAAGAGGATTCAGAGAGGGACCTACAAATAAAATTTTTACTCACCCAATTTAAATATAAACAGTTTTTCTGGTCACTTGTTATAGGATGGAGATCTTGCAAGTTACTACTATCTTGGAGTTACATGAGTTTCTTGGGTTTCGTGGTTGTTGTCGTTTTTAATTTCCATTTGTAATTGTTGTTTTTATATTTCCTTTGTAGTAGTATTTCATGAAATTACATATTTGTTATTGGAATTTATTTTATATTGTGGTCTATATGGGAATTGGTATGTGTATGTCTTCTCTGTCTCTTTCTCATGTTATCACTTTAATAGTAATGCTCCCATTTGTGTGTTTATTATACCCCCAGTTCTAGTCACCAACTCGAGTCCTACAAGAGGAGGGACTGGGGGGTTACTATCTCTTTTATAACATTTACAGATTAGAAGGGTTACACCATGTAGGGTTGGGGTCATGAAGGAGTGGTAAAGTGGTCAGGGTGAGGGATATGATATAGTTTCATGTTAAGAACATGTGAGGTTGCATGTGTTTGTAGGGAAACATTGGTAGTTAAGCATAGAAAGTAATTAAATCACTGTAGACCGACTAAGACCTAGGTGTTTAGGTCCCCCTATGATCTAATGCAAGAACCTTTATTTTTTCATTGGATACTAAATGAGGAGATACTAGTTGCAGACTACAGAGCTAGGAACGGAGCAAGCATCATTTTTCTTTATGCATGTGTGATAATGGGTAGACCTTGAAATTGGTTAAACAAAAATGTATAGTGGTAAAAAATCAATTTATTAATTCTTTGTCTTATATATTTTTTTTTAGAGAACTTGGTATTTGTTATTTTCTAGGTATGGTTCTGGGATGACCTCCTCATCAGGTTATCGAAAAAGATATCCAGATTGTTGGGACAACATATCACCGCAGGGTAGAGGTTGATAATGAGGACTCGTAGAGGTGGACACTTCGAGAGTTTCAGCTCTAGTGTCTGAAGATGTATGTGGGATCTATTTTAGATGAATTCATGTAAGACTTGTTAGAGTAGGTTGAGATAGGTTTTAGTTCAATCTCTTCTCGGAAGGATCACATGGTGGAATTGGTAGTAGAAGTGATGCTTTGAGCAGCAATGTAGTGGTTGTTCTTCTTCCATGGTGATATTGAGGAGTTGATGATCTAATGTGAGGAGTTCCAAGAAATGTTTAGAGTCATGTTTCTTTCTTCTACCATGAAGGTTCCTAGTCTCAAAGAGATTATCACCCATCAATAGAGTATTTCCATTGTGTGAGAGTTTGGAATCTATTTTATGAACCATTTATAATAAACCTTGGACCTGTTTCTAGAAGAGGAGGGATGAGAATGGAATTTAGAAGTTGTTTTATGTCCATAGATCCAGCACCAGCCCCCCCCCCCCCCATTTATGCAGAATACAAATCATTTGGTGCCAGCGGTGGAAGAGGTTGTCAAGTGGAATTTGGAGAGAACCATATCATCACGAGAGTGGAGTCGTCATGTTTCCTCATGAAGAAGAGTTATAGTATAGGTTTCCCGATTTTCATCGCAGAAGAGTTTCTGTTCGGCCAAGGGATGGTCCTAGCCCTCAACATCACATTTTTTTGGGGGTGATAGATATCAGGCCAATGAAAAGTTATCATGTACTTTTTCCTTGTGTTGGTCAATCACATCAGTAGATAGTGTGCCCAACCTTTCAGAGCATCCGTCGTTCACTATCTATTCTGCTCCTGGTTCACCCATTGAGTCATTTCTATTTGAAGCAGCAGAAGTAGGTTGCATCCGCATTAGATTAGAAGAGGAAAGAGTGTGAAGGAAGGGGACATCATAATGACACTCCCCATAATCATATATCAGAGTACGAACATGGTGGTGGTCATCATCAGGGTTAGATATGTAATAGAAGAGGTCATAGTCAGCTTTATACATAAGTGTTTAGAGCACTAGTTGAGCCCAATGTAGTTCAAGGTACACATTTCTTATATTATAATTGGGTATGTTCGTTTTTTAATTCTTGAGTGACAACCTATTTCATATATCTTTCCCTTTTCCATGATTTGGGACCTGAGGTAGAAAGGATTATTATTCCATTGGAAATAACTATGCCAGTTTGTGGTCCAGCTGATTGGTATGAAGTATGTAGAGACTGTGAGCAAGTTCTGGAGCAGCACCTCTCATGCGAATATTTTTTATATTTATGAATTTATCGATATAATTTTATACTCTACATGTATTGTTTGTATTTTTTGAAGTCTATCTTGGACTTTATCAGAAGGTAGGTGTTGTTCTTCGATGATGATAGGGATACAGATGTGTTTGTTGGGGAGCGGGACCCACAGATGGGTCAAAGGTGTTTTTTGTCCTCATCATCCATGATGGATGAGATGATGTAGAGTTCATTGGAGGTTCAACTATTGGAATTTCCCAGGGCTGTAGAAGGGAACCATGATGAAATTCTCTATTAGGTTCTAGAACTACTCCCTTAGTGAGATATATTGTTTGGGCTCAAGATACATCCATAAGAATCTCATATCTCTATGTACCCAGATAGAATGGACCCTTATGAGTTATGAGATTTATGTATACAACATGATGGTCTGTTACATTGTGGTTTTGTTCAGGCGGATGTGTCATCCTATGGTGCCCTATTTTTGATCATGAAGAAGCATTCTAAAATATTGAGGTTGTGAATCGATTATAGTTTCTTAAACAATGTGACAGTGAATAATATCTATCCACTTCTATGGAAGGATGATTTAGTTGATCAACATAAGGGTGAAATATGGATCTCAATGAGCAACTAGTGGTTGGGATGTCATCAGATGTGTTTGATAGATGAAGTTATCCCAAATACTAATTTATATTATCTTCTGGGGAATTATGAGTTCATTTTAATGCCATTTGGTGTGATGATTTCTCATGTTGTATTCATGGGATTGATGAACACTATGCTCCTTGAGATCCTAGATAAAATTGTTGTGGTTTTCATCAATGAAATCCTAGTGTACTACACATCTAAGGAAGATAATGAAGAGCTTCTATAGGGAATTTTTGGTGTTCATCATCAACATCATATATTTGGGATGTTGTTGAAGTTTTGAGTTATGTGATCGAGGTGTTCATTTCATGGGATTTGTTATATCCCAACATAGATTATCTATGGATCCATCAATGATAAAAGTAGCTGTGTCTTGGGCATCCCATAATGTAGTTGAAGATATTCAAAGATTCCATGGACGTTCAGGCTACTATAAGAGGATTTTAGCTGATTTCTATCGTATTGCTACTCATCTGAAATCATTGACTAGGAAGGATCATGTGATCAGGTGGACTGATTGGTTTTAAGAAGCATTCTTATTTCAGAACTAGACATTGGTAAGTTCACCAGTTCATTGTCTTCTTGCAGAGGATTTTCATATTGATGATTTCTACAATTCTTCACATCTGGAGTTAGTTGTGTTTTAATGTAGTAGAGATGACTTCTTTCTTATGTGAATTGGCAGTTTCCTCCCCATGAACAAAACTATTCCAACCATGATCTTGAGTTTCTGGTAGTAGTGTTTTATCTAATGTTGTGAAGACAATACCTCATTGGATAACTCTTCGTCATTATCACTGATCATAATAGCACATTGTATGTTTTCTACAAGTGTGAAATCAACTTGTGGCATAGTCGGTCAATGGAGTTCATAAAATTGAACAACAAAAAAATATTTTCTAACCCTAGATAGTGGAATTTTTTAGCAAATCCCTAGAGCAAGAAGTCGTGTAATGATTCAGTTCAGGAATTAAGTGATTCATGGAGAGTGTTGGAAGAAGATTCAACATCATATATGTATATGGGGGACATTCGGTCTCGAGACAGTCTCTTTCCAATATAGGTAATGTATTCTCTGGTGCAATAGGTCGAAGAGTCCTAATTGGGGGATATAGAGCGGGAGGTTTAGAGTGACCAAGTTCTTTGGGGTGAGGCCCCAGATGGTTGGTCTGAGGATGAAAAACATAGAGTGTTGTATCATGTATGGGTATCTATTTCTTTGTGATGTGTGAGTCAATTATCAATGTGTAAAACATTTCCCCTTTAGCAGTGAATCTTGACAAGTAAAGGATGTACTAATTCTTGATGCGTTAGTTTTTTAGTCAAGGGTAGTTGCCTGAAGTTTCAGAGTTTGTGTCTCAATGTTTGGTTGGGTAGAAGCTGAAATATAAGCACCATATCAACAGTTTATTTCTCCATCCATTATATATTTTTATGTGGATGAGGGGGATTATCAGTGGAAGTTTTTACTATTTTAACAATATTATAGTGAGTACATGATTCTATTTGGTGGTATTGTAACATTTAGAAAAATAAAAACACTTTATAGTGATCATGGAGTGAAGCTCAATGGATGTTATATCGAGGAAGAATTTAGAGGAGGTGGTGAGACTCCATAGAGTCTTGAGGATGACCATTTCGAATCGAGATCATCGTTTTAACTCTATGGTGCAGAGAGTTCTCTAGTATTCTTTTAGTACATATTTATTCCATATCATAGCCATTTATCGGCATACTGATGATCAGACACAACAGACCATCCAGATTCATGGAGATATCTTGCCCTATTTTGTACGGAACCGCTTGAACCCTTATAAGGCCGAAAATTTCATATTTTATTATGCTAGAATGGGTACAAAGATTAAAAAATTCTTGGATCGGAACTAGTTTAGAATAGGGAAGAGATGGTTCAGTTGATTTTTGGGAGGATGAAGATAGCACATAATCATCAAAAATCATATGTCGATCTAAGGAGGAGAACTATGGAATGTTATGTTGGGGATCACGTGTGTCTAAAGGTGATTCCCCTTCATGGGCAGTGAATGATTGGTCGTGGTATTAAGATGTCTCCATGAGTTGTTGGGCCTTTCAAGGTGTTGGATTGTGTTAGAGTCATGATTTATAGAGTACCACATCCCTCGCAGATGAGCCTGATACATGATGTTTTTCCCATGTTACAGATCAGTTGTTATCTATATGATGAATCCCATGTCATCGATTGTGGATATATCGATGCTGATGGTGATGTGGCATCAAAGGAGGATCCTATAGAGATATATGACATCATGTGCAAGGTGTTGCATGAGTGTTATATTCTTTTGGTTCGTGCCTTGTGGAGACCCAATGGCGTGGAGGATTGTACCTGTGAAAGTGAGTTGTAGAAATATTTTATTTACACCTAGTTATTTGATGTTTAACACTTTTATGAAAAAATGTTCAATTGTGATGGGATTCCTTTCATGGTTAAAAGATTGATTTATTTTGTTGCTTTTTGGTGGATTTCCCTTTTTGAGAGCAATCTGAATGGGTGGTTTTTCGGAATCCTTTTATTCTGGGTTTGATATGGATTAATGAGGACAATAATATTTTAATAGGTATCTGATGTATTTGATATGAACTCTCTGACACATTAATTTTCTAAAATCATTTGTTTGATGTGTTTTGGGTGGTCAAGGTGAGTTATTCCCAGCACACTGCCAAATTTCAAGACTGCTCAATGAAACTATCTCACAGAGACTCTCTAAATGTTACTGTGTCATAGATATTGTATCTGAGATATTGTCTCAATCATTATCTCCCAATACTATTGTCTCAAAAATATTGTCTCAAAGATATTATCTCACATATACTGTCTAACATATATTATCTCACAAATAATGGCTCCCAATTAAAATCCCTTAGATACTGTCTCACATATTTTCTCTCAGAGAGACTGTCTCTCACAGAATATCTAATAGAGGCTATGTTACCGAAACAGTGTCATAGAACCCGTGTCAAAAAAAATAGTGCCACATAAATGGTGTCTCAAAAATGCTGTCACAAAATATGTGTCTCTGAAATAGTTCCATATAAATGGTGTCCAAGAAATTGGGTCACATAAATGGGGTAACAGAAACAATGTCATATAAATGGTGTCACAAAAACGATGTCATAGAAATATTGTCACATAAGCAGTGTCACTGAAATGGTGTCAGATAAATGGTGTCGCTGAAACGGTGTCACCAAAACTGTGTCACAAATACCGAGTTATAGAAACCGTATAACATAAAATATTCCACAGAAATAGATTCAAAGAACAGATTTCAAAAAACAGTGTCACAAAAATGGCGTCACACAAATGGTGTCTGAAAAAAGGTCTCACACAAACAGTGTCATAGAAACTGTGTCCTAGAAACTGTCACAGAAACTGTCTCACGAATAGTGTTTCTTGAACTGTTTCATATTTCCATTTCCATAATAACAATAATTCTTTGGTTTCTACAATTTAACATTTTCATTGATTTTAATCACATAAATGTCTGTGTTATTAAGTTATTTAAGGCTTATTCAAATCCCATAACTCTGATATAAATTTTCTTAATGCTCAGGATGCATTTACATGGTCAAACTGTGTGTTTAAATGTGATCAGTTTTTAATGGAAAGTCAAATGTATCATAAACTACTACATTGTTAAATCATATAAAGATTAAGTATATCTTTTTCCCTAATTATTAATTATTTTTTCCTGATACAAGACACGTGAAAAATACTTTCCTTCTAGTAGGAGTTGTGCGATCTAGCTTTCCTCGTTGGATTGGTTCCCCATGATGTTCCTCTTACTGTATGTACAAAACCTATTTTGTTGCAACTATGTAGTATCAATAAATCATTGATATTATGTATGATATATTTTTTTATTGGGTTCAATTCCTTATATTTCTTCTTTGTCTATTATGTAGTGTTATCTTTATGTTCCTAATGGACTTTTTTGGGGAGTTTTCATGTGTGGTGGTGTCTCTACATCCTTAGGTGTATGCAGTCCTCCAAGAGAGGTGATCCTGATCGTTTTTGTTGGTCTGTTCTAATTCTAAGTGCATCAAATCCCTATTGAGGGAGGGTATTCATTTCATTTATATAATTTTACATGAATTCATATAGTTACTATGATTTATCCATAAGACCATAACAAAATTGAAAATATAAATATTTGAACTACATAAATCAATTAGAATAGATCTTATGTTATTTCCTCTTATTTTTCGTGATTCTTTGATATATATTCATTATATGATTAGAATTTTGTTCTTGACGGAAACTGGTACACACGTAATTTGGAATAAAATAATTATTTTTCAAAGGCAAAAAATCATTTAAATGAATCAGGTTGTTGCTGCTCTGTTTATATGTTAATAAAATTTATGTAGTAAGCATGTTTAATCAATTTATGATAACTATGATAGATTTCCATTTAGTTTTAACAAATTAAGAACCTACTATTAATGAAACTGTTAATTTTATATGGATTAATGAACTGTTTTTTTTTATGAATGATAATTCCTTGTAGGGTTCTGAGTCACCATCTTGCTAGTAAAGTCCAAGATCCTTATGTTTGAAGCTGTGAGAGATCACTTTGTTTGATGGATAGATTCCTTGTTTATGGTCCAATATCTGAGTCAATATGATGTTTGTTTTCCATCTTCTTGTGTTTATGTCTGAGCCTGGAAGGATGTTGTGATATGTGAGTGTAGGAAGTCCTATAGGTTGTGGTAGCAGTGGATTCCTAGAGTGGAGATATGACTTTGTTTATGCATGCGGGTGTCGGGGAGGAGACCAATGATGATAAAACCTATTGGATTTGAATGTTGGGATGATCGATGAATCACATTGGTTGTATATCTACTTTACATTCCCCACAGCTCAAGGTTTCTGGTCTTTCTTACCCTACTTCCAAATGGGGTGAAGAATCGCGTGGTATGCCACATGCTTTTCATGTTTAGATTCTCGTGGGCTGATGGGTCTATGCAATTTCTATAAGTGGAAGTGACATTAATGGTAGTTTAACTACCCATCATGTTGAGAACCCTTTTGTTTAGTGTCATAGAATTTTTATCTAGAATTCCTGGAAATAAGGTAATGTAATAATACGATTAATAAATTATTGAATAAATGATGTCATCCCATGGGGTTGGAGCTTACTGGGATGAAATGTTGAGGTTTCAATTTAAAAGAACAATGGACTTTGGGTGTGATTCGAATAAAATATAATTTTTAATTGTTAATGGTTAATTAATTTCTATTTAATTAATTAACATAATGATCATCATATAAAAACAATTGATGTAATGTAGTAAATCACTTTAAATGATTATGAACTTATATTAAACCTATTATTAGATGTGGCAGTTTGGATTTTGAGAGACATTATCTATTTTTTTAGTATAATACTAGTTTATGACAATTGTTTGTTTCTAAGATATAGTATATTTGTTAATTTTTCTATTTCTATATGCTACTCAACCCCGTCAGTTTGGGAAACATACACCCAAGTGATTCTGAACCCTGGGGGGTGTGTTTTCCACCACATATTGGTGGGAGGATAGATGGAGGACTACCATTTTTCTCCCCACTCTATTGTTTTGGTAGTTACTTGTGCTGGTAGGAGAAGTGCGTAGTTTTCTCATTTATGTGTATAGAGAGATATAATGGCTTATAGTTATTCACCCACATATACTATGGATATAGTTTTCTAAGGATAACTATAGGTGTAACATTTATCGGTTGTAATGTCTTGAGGATCATTACTCAGTGTATCAAAAATACCAGATTGATGTTTAATACCCAATGTATGATACATGTTATGTGATCTATGGTTTATCCTAGAAACAACTTCCTTAATTTTCTTATGTGTAAGTTGTGGTTTTTTTAATGAGGTCTGTGGTGCGGTGCTTTGCCCAGTTTTCGGTGGGAAAGGTTTTTTGGAGAGAGTTTCATTTGACATGCGAGGTTGGGGAAGGAGGAAAACTAGTGGGGGAGCTATAGTAGGGTACCCATGATTTTTTTATTATATTATATAGTATAGTATATGATATATGGTAAGAGTATCCAGGGTGATGATGGGACTATAGTAATTTTTTTTTGGGGAGGAATTAGTTTCAATTGATATTCACTATAATTTAAAATTATTTTTTTATTTTGCACGAGAGGCTCTAGGGATAATCCAAATGGGTATACTGTTATGCACTCCCTATGTTTATATAAACAGTTTTTTAGTTCCCTAGTAGAAGGTTGTAGATCTGGGTAGTTACTACTAGCATGGGGCTACATGATTTTTTTCTGGATTTTTGGATTTGTGTTTGTTTTTGCATTCCCTTGGTACTTGTAGTTTTTCCTTTCTATTGTTGTGGTTTTTCATGATATTAAAAATGTCTAAATGTGATTTAATTTATATAGATGTCTTAGTTGGAGTTTATTGGTGTTCTTCATATCTATGTCTTTCACATGTGTTCTTTTAGAGGGAAATGACTCACCTCTATGTGTTGACTATACCCTCAATGCTAGACAACTACTCGTGTCCTACTGTGGGTGCGTCTTGGGGGTAATTATCTCCCATCTCAAATTTCCATCCCATGTGTGTTACACCATGTGGGGAGGGGGTCGTGACAATTTTGATGTTACTATTAGACTCATAGAAGGTGTATTCCATGAGATTGGGATTCATCGATCATCCGAGTAATGATCAGGCATGAATTCGAGATACATTTGTGTCTATACCTTCCCTAATATTATTGTCACAAGTTGTATCTTCCTCTAAATTCACAAATATGTTTTTCAGCACATCATTTCATTTAAAAATTCATCACAAGGTATTAGTTCATTTAATTGGTAAAAATATTTTATCAAATGATTAAACCCTCCTCATATGGTGAATTTTTCATGAAGGTAATTTAATGTTGTACCATTGGTTTTGGAAATGAATGATACTATTTAATCTGATGGAACAAATTTTATGAAAGTCAATTATATCATTTCACATGGTGTAGGTTAATCTTCTCTCACTTGATGTCAACCATTATGGTCATTCTTATTTTTGAATGTCATGAATATGATGGTTTGTGTGGATGAAAACATTGAAATTGTTCCCGAAAAAGCAATGAATGGAATAGTTTTTTGTTTTATGTATTTATAGAGAATAATAATGAGTTTGAATGATTTTCAATCAATTCATCTAACTCTTTAAACTACCTACCCTTCTTCTAACAACCTCTTTCAACTCATCTCCCTGCTCGAATGAAGTATTTTAATCATACGCTACGATTGGTGGTGGCTCTACCAACATTACATCCACATTGGATACCATTTCATGAATTGTTCCAATAATGATGTATAATATATGAAATTTGCGGGCCAATATCTTTCAGAAGGAAATATAATATTTCCTATCATCGAGACACAAAGTTTATTTCCATTTGGGATCTCATATGTTCAATAAAAAATAATTTATATCTTCTATAAAGAATCCATAATTTTCATAATATTAAAATTGAGTAAACAATGTTCCTTATCTCCTATAAATAATACTCCCATGTTCACCTTTACTCATATTAGTGAGGCTGATGTTGATGTTGATGACTTGGATAAACATTACGATATGGTGCATGTTTTGGATATATATGTCAGAAAGGGGAATGAATATTTTTGATATATGTTTCCTCTGTATTTCATATTCAATTCCTATGGAATAGTGCAATAATTTGGTATTCAATCGCGTTTTATATTACGGAATCATCCATTATAAGAGAAATGGTTGAATATTATTGAAATCTTGATGAATATATTACTATAATGAGAATAATTTGTAGATTGTAATAAAAAATCCTTATAAAAAATTGATAAAATAATCGTGGGGATATATTGTTTTTAATGATGATTTTGTCCCTTTCAATCTCATGAGGAAATTTGACACACACTTATTCATTAATATTCTCAAAATTTGAGCCTATAGATCGTAACCATGTGTTGTGATAAACCGAAATAAATGATGAATTGACATCCTTCTTCTTCCCAACCATTGATTGAAATTTCTTGAAAACCAGTTTTCCACACAATGGAAAATCATTTCAATAATAAATTGAATCATATGAGTTTCCCTATTTCTTTTTTCTAGGGATATCCCATCATGGGACTATATTGTGATGCAAAGTGAGTCAGATTTTTTTTGTGTCACATGATCCATTAAATAAATTAACATTGTAATCCTAATTTTTTTAGGGATGTTTTTCAGTAACTCAGATGATGTTTTTTTCTTTTCATTCTATATTAAAATATACCTTTACTCATCAGCTTCTGACAATATAAAAATGATTTACTGGTGTCAATTATACCTTGATGAATGCATTTCAAATCACGATCATGAAATGTTTTTAAATATACATGATTTGATACATAATCACATACATTATTTGTAGTTGACATCTCACAAATGAACTATTTATAGTTTTTTTCTCGATCCTCTACGATTTATTCCCACCTTGATTAAAATCATTATATCATTCCATGATCGGATCCATGTAAAATTGTTGTCCATGAACTGAGTTGGGAATACATAATGGCCTTGCTTGAGTACATTAATAACACTTTTCTAATGAGGTAAAATGGTTGGGAGTGTATGATTATTATATTCCAAGAGATAATATTATAATGGGTTTCTATGTTAGAATAGTTAAAAATTGAGACTCATCAACTCATTCATTTCATCATCATGGTGGGTGAATTGTTCTATGAGAATAGTTAGACTTCACCATCTAAAATATGAGGTGGGTTATAGTTGTAATTTCGATTATTCATATCATTAATAGTGATTCATTGATGAAGAAATAATGGATTGGTTAAGAAAACAACCTGATTCAGTTCAATTCTATGATTCCAATAAGGAAAATCATTTTTTGTCTCAGTGTGGACCTTGTATCGGAATATATCATTACCTACCTTCTCTTCATCATTGGAAACATTTGAAATGGCAACTGAATGATGGATTTCCATGAAATTTACCCTTTCTTAATGCATCATCAACTTCATACATTATTTAAAATGATAGGATGAATGTTTGCATCCATTTTTTAGTCTCTTACATCATTTATGCGGTCAACATTGAGTTTCTTAATGCTGATTTATTCAAGGAGATCCACGATAAGTCCAGTTCCGACACCACTCACTTAATGATATGGGGTTTTATATTGGATAATCTGGAAGACATAACCTCTTTAATTCCTCCAAAGAATTGTAAAAAAAATTTCTTCACAAAGGGGAGGTTTATGTAACGATTCCTCCAACCTGAAGGGATAGTGTTTCTTCTATTCTCTAATTGTTGTGCCTCATGATTATTTGTTAGATATAGAGATGTATTTTAATGTTAATAATACCCTCATCCCAATGGGCAATTGAAGAATCCATATTTTAGTGTCTTATTCAACAATATATACTTAATTAAAATTGTACATCCTTATTCAACCATGGGTCGTCTAAAATTTTGTTATTGGATATAATCTATTTACTTTTAAGGAAATTTACTATCGTTGATGATTATCTCCCCTTATGAGAGAGTCATGATTTTTATTTTTCAAATTCATTGTAAAATGCACATTACATCAATTTTAATAACTAATCATGTCAATTTTGATAATTATTCAGGTATGATTCAAACTATATATTCCTTAATTCATGGTTTTTATATTTTCTTAAAGGCCACCTTGGTTAAATGAAATTACTTGATGGAATTTACAATGTGTTCTTTAGAATGGGGCATGCGGGAAATACAAAGATCAATTTTTTTCAAACAATGATTTGAAAACTAGATAAAGCATCTATTGGTTGGCTATGAATCTTTTGTAATGAATTGTAGAATTTCAGTTGATTGTGTTTCAACCATTTCTCTAATTGTGGTCATCGTACTGATATAAGGGCTTACTAATTGATATGACAATGAGTCTCTCAGAATAATTGGACAAGATATTCATTCCCATTATAATGAATGATTTTTTATTTCAAATTTCTAGGATTTGACCAAATATATAGATATTTTTTTATTAATTTTTATGAAAATTACTTTTTAATTTCATGTTAAAAATTGGTTGAGGTCCAAATAAATTTTTTTATATAATTCATGTCCAATTTTCATTAATTAGAATTATATCATATTATTCTTCTTCTAGGGACTCAGATACATGATGAACCAACTTCTGTATTTCTTGAATGTTTTCCAGAATGAATCTGGCTAGTTGAGATCTCATTAATAAGGTAATAGTCTATGTTTGGCATGGTGGAAGGGCGTTTCACCGATTAATATACTTGTTGAGAATGGATATCACTTTTCATTGATAGGTTATCTTCCATGATTGCTACGTTTTTCTTAGTACATTAAAATTTTTGAGCATTATTGTATTTGAATTAGTATGGGGAGGATCATATTTATGAATTGAAATTACATTATGGGTAGGACCATCATGGTGGATTCCATCATGGGGAAAACAGGAATCATAAAAAGATGTCTAACAAAAGGTATAATTTATATTGTGTATGATTTTTTGGTATCTTATAGGAATTCAGTAGAAAATGAAGGACATTATTTTTGAAATCAAATGTCACCATGTAGATGAAATTCACTATGGATACCATTATGGAAAGGACTAACATCATATATTAATGATAGATTGAATGGAGAATTTCTACTATGTACACTCTTTCTGAGGACCTTCAAATAATATGACACTGAAGGGAATTTTTTTCTACATGTTCATATTTCGTGGAGAAGGGATATAATGATGCTCATCAGAAGAAAATCTCTTATTGATTGATCAATTTGTTCCCATGATGGAATTCATCATAATAGATTCTAATGGAAGGACCTTCAAAGAATAGGGAGACAACATTGTGTACAAAACCACCACACCTACTACTACCACATATATAATAGAGTAATGGATTAGAAGGATCCCTGGCCACCATTGATAGGCATTTTAGGGCCTCCATGTCATTGTCTTCTAGTAGAGTATCTCTTTTGTTCCCTTATTAATTTTATTGTTTCTTTTAGAATAATTTATTTTTTAAGTCCTTTATTGTGGGTGATTGTGGTATCATGTTTTATATGATAAAATTTATATATAATATCCCATTCAAGTAGTTCTTTATGAGATTATAGGATATGATTGTAATATTATTGATATATTTAAGGGATATATTCTTTCTCGAGAGTGGATACCAATGTGGACCAATGTACCTTTATAGGAATAAGTATTTATGAAGGATATAATTGTGCATTGATAGCGAATATTGAAAAAAAAATATTTGGTATGATATAAGTTTTGTATGTATTCTTTTGAGTGATCATATCATTGTGTGGATGAGTCACCCCACATGTGGATGTGAGTTCATGGTAATGACTCCATATTATATCTACTAACACGATAATATCAGGGAATGATTTTATGATATGGTCATGAATTGATCTTAAAAATCCTATTATTTCTAGGTTATTTGGAGAGAAATCCGGGTTCGAATAGTAATAAACTTCTTTTTTATATTTGGGATAGTAATTTTATTCGAACCATAATTTGTAGAAGAGATATGTTGATTATGTATCCGATGACCACTATATTTGAATGGTTGTATTGGCATACCAATGTAAGTATTTAAATATTATTTTTCATTTCCACTATATTTGACTAATTATATTGGCATACATTTGTAGTAATGTGCATCTGCATGTTGTTTTCTATTGTATTCTCATTGCAAGATAAAAATTGACGAGCATAAATTAGTGTATACTCATGGATTTACATTGTATTATATAGTTTGGATTCATCAGTATGGAAAATGATGATTTCTTATTCTGTATTTTTTTTCAACCCTCGCTATGGTACACCCTATGGGATTAGATTCACATTACTACAGTCGGGATCCATGGGCAGGAATCAAAATCAAGGTGAGGTATGCGATCCACATGATGTTAGTTGACATTATTACTAGAAGTTGACATTTGGTGGGACCCCAATTCTATAAATATAAATTTATAACAGATGACTTCAGCATCTCCCCAAGGTAATGGAGTAACATATTATCGTTTTCCATGGATAGGCTGCCAATATCGTTTGAGATGGATACCAGAGAAGCTTGGCTCTAGACCTTTGACAATAACTGAGTTAATGGCTGGTGTGGATTCTTTTGATGGGGGACATGTGTATCTACCTCTCAATTTGGGATTTTACCATTATATTCCTACTCCAATACCAATTAATTAGAAACACAACATTTAAGATGAAGGGTTGGTGATTGAATACTCATTTTGGCCTAAAAATAATCATGTGTAGTTGTGAATGCATGTTTCTACAGGAGTTGATGTGATTCTATTAGATTTATGAGTGTTATAATGAAGAGCACCTACAATATATGCTACAAAAAATGAATAGAATACCCCTTAAAAGTTGAATATACATAAATTTTAATATTATACATTAATTGTTCTTTTCTTACCTCATGAATTTTTAGTAAGAAATAATCCCAACATATGGGTGATACCGTCATCCTGCTTATGGATTCATATTTAGTTCACTATTTTCAATCAAACCAATTTTTCATGCATATATATCCAACAGGTTTTGACCAAGGATCTGGGAAATAAAATGGTACTTTTATCTAGGATAATTCATGTAATTACAATAAAAAATAGAATTTCAAATAGAAACATGTCCACAAATACTGCAGAACTCACATTTTTCAATATAATGGGATGTAAATATCATAATAACCATTTTTTTAGTTCCTAACTACCCTAATACTCCCTTAGATATTCAATATTTAATTATGAATTCTTTTTTCATACAATTTTTTGAAATAAATTACCCTATATTTACAATTAATTATAAGAATGTATTTTAAACCATCTGTATATATCCTAGGTTTGTCAATGATATGGATATTTGTTTGTATATGAGTTTCTATATAAATAATATTCACTTCAGTATGTGATATAGATTATTTGTTCATTTATTTGGTATATGTTTTTTATGCCTTGTAGTTTAGTTCTCTAGAGGTTACTGTCATCCAAGAAGAAAATTTTATTTTAATGCTGATATGATACCCATGATACGGAATTAACACATATCATTGTGAAAGTAATCAAAACTCATTTATATGAATTTCACATAACTAGACACCTCACCTTTTCAAGGACTTTTATTATGAACAAGCCATACAATTTAATGTTATATGGAATGTATTCCACTTGAATTATCCATGGTCAAGGATGTAGTGGGACATATGTTTGAGCGTCCTGAGGGAACAATAATAGGTGTTGTCTCCCAAGTGGAAGCATGAACTTACTGGGGATGTCACTTGATAATGATGATGATGAATGGGTAACATAACAAATATGGAACACCAATATGGATAAGGAAATATCAGTAATGTTGCTTGAATAACTTTATTCTGAATATGTATGTTGTGGTTGGGTCTGAAGGAGGCCTCCTATGTACCCCAGTTTGTTGGGAATAAAAACTCAAATATTTAAAATATGTTAATGAATTAAAATAGGTAAGATTCTCAATTTAGTTGTGGTTGGGGATTGAAACTATGTATAATTACCAATTGATTGGATATTATTGGCGATTATACCCAATAAGACACCAATGGAATGTTTAGGATTGTGCAGATTTCTGGATATCTACTGTCTTCTAATCCAAAATTATTCATTATCGGTTTTTTAAACAACAATAATGAAGTAGATAAAAATATCTCTCTAATAAATTTGTTTTCTATTGGACATATTCTTGAGGCCAATGTATAAAAGAATGGAAATTGAATGTTCCCATATTCACTTTTTTTCACCAAGAATGTCAATTCATATGATCTATCTAACTATGAACTGTGAAAAAAAATTAGATCAAAAGAGCCTCCACACACACGAATGAAAACCATATTATATCAAGATGGACAACATTATGGGTCTCGGGGAAGTAATGCACAATTATCCAACATTCCTCAAAATTAGTGGGAAGATTGATTTCCTCTCTCCACGATCGGAATGGCGATTATCATGTTAGATCATCAAATTACTGTAACCTTGTTATCATGGGACTGTAGAATTTAAATTTTTTGAAGGTTCTGACTTGTAAAAGAAGTTTCCACAGGGACTCCATATATAGTGGGTATGTATAATTAATATACATTATGATGTGTCCAATGATTTGATTATACATGTCTTGTTTCATGTAATGTATAATTTTCCTAACATCATTATAATGGTTTAAAGAGGTGATAATGTAGGGAGAAATTGTAAAATGAATGGAAGTGATACTAGATGTATAATAGATCACCCTATGATCATCAGTTTTGAATGGTAAATATTTATGTGGGAAAGGGTTCACTCTACATGGTATGTTTCTATGTATGAGGGTGTACATTCATTATATAAATGTTCTATGTGGAAATGGTTTCCTACCGTATATAATTTTTCTATATGGGGATGTGTTCCTCCCCTGCAACATGTTTCTAGGATGGATTTTTTTACTTTGACATAGTGTTTTCCTATAAGAATATGTGATCTCTATGATTAGGTTTAATCTATAAAAGAATTTTGTAAAAAATTGGCATTATTTTATGCTCCTCAATGGGGTATCTGTGAAGAATTTGTGATATTGTTAGTGGTTGGATAGTGAATGTTTCTTCTGAAACAATATAATGTGGGTTTACCTTCGTAGAATAGAAGACAATGTGTTTCATCTCTTTACTAGGATCTATTCATCCTCTATTTTTTATCATATTAATCTATTATGGTACTCTCTTCAGGTTAACCTTTTCATTTTCCATCATCTTTAATTTTTAATGTGTAGAGATATCTTGTATGATAATGTGTTCTCCTATCAGGTTGGTTGTGTGTATTTAGAATTTTGGATCCCAATGAAGACAAATATTATGGAAAAAAATCAGTTTAGGGTTCTAAGAATCATATACATATCCCTAAAATGATAAATTATTTGAGGGGGGATATCATCCATGGGTAAAAACAATCATTTAATCATGAAAATGACTTTGTTATGTTTAAGGACATCAATGGATCCATATAATCAAATAAGAAATATGATTTATGGGCCCCTCATTTTGATGTGCTATTTTTATATGGATCATGGCCCATATATTTTCCTTTCCACATGGACAACAGTCTTACTTCACTTATTTCCCTCTTCGATCGTTTTCTTAAAAATCATTATTTTTGTTTTATTTATACCCTTTAACAAATTCAATGAATTTTATTTCTTAGAATCTGTACCATTTAGGACAAAATAATATACATGAATGTCCACCCATAAAATTATTTACATAATTATAAGGATTTGGTGTGAATAACTGATTTATATTTATTATTCTATATTCTTCTTAGACAATCATCATTGATGGTTAATTGAATTTGAATTCACAGTAAAATGGGAACAGTAACGCCAAATATAATTCACTATCGAATAATAATGTTATACACCAAAAAAATGAATCCAATTAGTTCATTTGATTTATAGATACATATGATTGCATCGACCTATTTTTTTATCCTCTTGATTAAAACAAGAATGGTTTTTAAATATTATAAAATTTCAAGTCATCAAATGTTTAATATTTTCACACATATATCCAATGATATAACTATGTTATATAATAATAAGTGTTCCATTCATGATATTATTACTTTAATATCAATTTATTATTACGTTTTTCCTTTTAATTTTCTTCTACATGCCTAACAATAAAACAATATTACATTTATATGTATTTTCCCATATCTATCACCATAAATAATTATAATTATTCTCTTATAAAATTAATTCTCTTTATTATTCCCCATTTCATCATTCCTTTAATGTTATAATTTATGAAATTATATTTTTAAATCATTCCAAGCACCAAAAAAATGTAATTAAAATATGAATTCTTAATTAGATTAATGTTTACAAATTCCATCAACAACATCCCAACTTTCTAATGAATATTTTGATCGATTCTGTGATCACACACTTGATCAACAAAATTGATTAGGTTTTGTAAAATATAAGATTTATGATGATAGAAAAATATAAAATAATAATACACACCCACATGTACAATTAAATCATTAATAAATCTATAATCGTGAATGGTATCACATCATTTTGGAACTCATTTTGGATAAATTATTCTAAACTACATGAGATTTTTATTAGAAAAATTTAGTAAGTTAGAATATAAAAAAATTATTATTTAGAATATATATTTTTACATTTTTACTATAATTTAATCAGTAGTGTGTAATAAAGTATTTTAAGCACCAGAGAATATTATATAATTTCACTCAGAGCAAATAAGTGATATTTTTTCATTGAGAAATTATCAAAATTGTAATCACGAATAAACCATGTCATGCTACTACCAATTTCATATCCCATAAAAAGAATAATTTTTATAAACTATAGAAAACTAATTAAAATAGTTTAGAACAAAATTTTTAATACTAATTCTACTTAAATATTTACAATGAATATTTACCATGATGTGGTCAATGAAAATAATTTTCATAGGAATCACAACATAATAGATAAAATGGCAAAATTCTATGGAATAAATGATCATATATATTTCATAAATATATAGTTCTAAATGAAATTATTACTAAACCTTTGATATCCCAACATCTATGTTTTTCTATGTTCTTCAGAGAACCATTACATGATTTATGTAGAACTAAGAACTTATAAATAATTTTCATGAGAATAAAAGTAACTAAACCCATATAGATATAACCGTCAAATAAATTTTCAATTCCCAGATCACCACTACTTCCATTTTGATAATTTTTACTATGTACTGCTATCACGAAAAACAGGAACATATTCATACACAACATGTCAATGAGAAAAATCATTCTTTTCTCTTCAAATAATTATATAATCAATAAAGAAACCTCAGCTGAAATGTATTTTCATAAAACCTTATATATTTTATATGATTTTATAGATTAAATTAAATGAAATCAAATAAATTTTTAAAGATCATATTATTCTAATATTCATAATGACTTTTTCAAATGTTAATAATAATTCAAAAAAAACTATATATTTAACTCCAAATGAATAATCATACATGATATATCATAAAATACATGTAAAGATACATTAATAGATATTCAAAATATCTTTATACATCACACGCTAAAATCTGTAAAAATAAATTATTTAGGAGTATAATTATATATAAAATATATAAAATTTTTATTTTTATTTTTATAATATATTACAAATTATTGAATTTTCATATATGAAATATATTAAGAATAAATGTATAATTTTTTCCAAATTATATATTTTTAACAAAATTGTGTGCATACGATTTTCGATAAGAAAACTACTTTTATAAAATTTCATGGCATTAATAACTAATTAAAACTAAGTTATCCATTTCTTTGAATAAAAATATTTTTTTATATGTGAAATAATAACATTTATAAAATAATATATAATTTATTAAAAAATATCTTTTAAATTATATATTATGTCCCATAATACATTAAAACAATTTTAATAAATTATAGAATAAATAATATATATATATATATTATAAATTTAATCTTATTAAAAGGATTTAAAATTTCAAATCATTGTGTCCCAATTTTATAAACTTATGTACTTTAATTTGACACATAATATATAAATACTTTGTTAAAAACTAGTTGTTTTAGAAAAAGGTAAAATGTTAAATGTAATATTTCAATTTTTAAATAACGTTGAACAAGAAAAAATTGTTTTTAATTGTATTAGATCTAAATTAATGATATTATATCACATTATCCTAAATTATTGTATATTTGTTGTCCTCGTGACATATTAAACATGTGATCCCTTTATGTTAATATGAATAAATTTTTGAAAAAGAAAAATTTCTATTTATGAATTGGTCCCATCATATAAATTTCAATTGTAATAAAAAATATATTTAACTCCAAAAGAACATTCTTCTTTACACACACTATAAACACGTTTTGCACACTTAATTTTTATAAACCACATCACAACCATACGATATTCCATTATTGTAATGGCTTAGACAACTCTGGTCCATTACTTTGTGAAAATGTGGTGTTGGAGGTGTTCCGGGAAGTCAAGGTGTCTTATCCACAACACTTTGCCAATTTTCCAGTTCTGTGAACAGTGTTTCCAGTTTTATGAACAGTAACAGATCGGTCTCACCGATTGGTCTCACTGATCGGTCTAACAGAACGGTCTCACAGATCGTTTTCACATATCGGTTTCACAGATCGGTTTCACAGATCGGTCTGACAGATCGGTTTCACAGATCGGTCTGACAGATCGGTTTCACAGATCGGTTTCACATATCGGTTTTACAGATTGTTTTCACAGATCAGTTTCAAAGATTGGTCTGACAGATCAGTTTCACAGATCGGCTTGATAGATCGGTTTCACAGATCGGTTTCATGTACAGTAACGGTGGGTGAACAGTGTTTTCTAGACTCCTACATTTTTTCACCTTTTGATGTTTCCTTTGATATAAAATACATTTAAAGCCTTATTTTAAGGACTCTTAAGGCCGATTCAAATGCCATAAATCCTATATTAAATATTCCTATGGTTGGGATGTAATTACTTGGTCAAACCGCATGGGTTAATGCGATCCGTTTTTAATGGAGAATTAACCGGATCTTAAACCGTCACCTTGTTAAATCTTCAAAAAGGGACGAGATATCATTCTCCCTTGTTCTTTACCTTTTTTCTCAGCTAAGAGAATCTATAACCTTTCAATCGTTCCTGTAGGAGTTCCACAATCAATCTTAACTCCTAGGATTGGTTTTTCTCTCTTTTGGATGCAACCGAACTATGGTATGGGGAGGGGAAACTTCATGATACCTCACGAAGCAGATCTATGGTCCGGGGTTCCCGTTTTTCAGGGCAGAAGAGTTTACATTCAGCTGGGGGTATGTCCCAGACCTTCCCATCTCATTTTTCTGAAGGAAAAAACTCTCAGGCCTATTCCAAGGGATTAAGCGCTTGTTTTTATTATGGTGGTCGTGGTCATCAGCAACGGGAGGGCCCGAATTCTCAGAGCAGTCATCGAGCACCGGATGCTCCGCTCCAGGTTCATCCGTTGAGGCAGTTCCAGCCGAGGCAGTAGCAGCAGGTTTCACCATCATTAGATCACCTGAGGGTAGATGGAGCAGGTAGAGTACAGCCCCATGACGCTTCCCATCCTTAGAGAGTAGAGCGTGGCCGTGGTGGTGGTCGTCATCATGGTCAGGGAAGCCGTGGAGGAGGTCGTGGTCAGCTTCATGCTCTAGCATTGCCAGCCCCAGGTGAGCCTGATGTCATTCGAGGTACCCTTTGCTTGTTTTCTACATTGATGTATTCCTTATTTTATTCAGGAGCAATCCACTCCTTCCTATCACTACCCTTGTCCATGTTTTGGGACTTGAGGTAGAGAGGATTCCAGTGCCCTTGGCGTTGACTATGCCAGTTGGAGGTCGAGCTGACTTGTTTGAAGTATGTAGAGACTTTGAGCTAGTGTTGGGGCAACACCGCTCTTGGGTAGATTTACTATGTTTACGAATACACCCATATGATGTCATACTCGGCATGGATTGGTTGTATTCGGTGAAAGATATTATGGATTGCTACAGGAAGAAGGTCGTTTTCATTGATTCAGATGGAGAGAAAGTGGTGTTTTTTGGTGAGACAGATCCTTGGATGAGTCATATACGAGTTCCATCTTTATCATCCATGATGGCTGGGATGATACTGAGTTATTCAGAGGCTCAATAGTTTGTGTTTCCTTGGGTCGTAGAGGAGTACCCTGACGTCTTTTCAGAAGATGTTGTATCCTTACACCCATAACGAGAGATCGAGATTGGGATTGAGCTATAGCCAGGAGCGTCTCATATCTCTATGTCTCCGTATAGGATGAACCATTCTGAGTTACGAGAGATTCGTATTCAGCTTGATGGTCTGTTGCAGTGTGGTTTTCTTCAGCCAAGTGTGTCACCGTGGGGTGCAACAGCTTTTTTTGTGAAAAAGGCTGACGAAAGATTGAGGTTGTGCGTCGATTATCGTTGATTAAACAAAGTGACAATAAAGAACCGATATCCTCTTCCGTGGATTGACAACCTATTTCATCAACTGAAGGGTGAAAGTTGGTTCTCAAAGATCGACTTGGGGTCAGGATATCATCAGATGCGTGTAAAGGATGAGGATATCCCGAAGACTGCTTTCCGTTATTGTCATGGGCATTATGAGTTTGTTGTAATGTCATTCAGCGTGACGAATGCTCCAGCTATTTTCATGGGGTTGATGAATGATGTGTTCTGTGAATTCCTGGACAATATTGTTGGGGTTTTCATCGACGACATCCTTGTGTACTCCACATCTGAAGAGGAGCATGCAGTTGCATCAACGAGCCATTTTGGGAGTTCTTCTCCAACATCAGTTTTTTGGGAAGTTGTCGAAATGTGAGTTTTGGGCTTGAGAAGTTCGTTTCATGGGGCATGTTGTGTCCCAATAGGGAGTAGCTATGGATCTTTCGAGGATAGAAGCAGTGGTGTCCTGGGAAGCCCCCAAGACCGTGTTAGAGGTGCGAATTTTCCTTGGTCTCACATGCTATTATAGGAGGTTGTATCCAATTTCTCTCGAGTTGCGAATCCTCTGACTGCTTTGACCAGGAAGGATCAATCGTTCATATGGACTGATTAGTGTCAGGCAGATTTTGAGTATCTAAAGGAGATGTTGGTAAGTTCTCCAGTCCTTTGTCTTCCTGCGGTGGGGGTCCAGTTAGATGTTTTCTGTGATGCTTCACATATGGGGATAGGCTGTGTTCTCATGCATTAGAGGTCAGTTGTTTCTTATGGGTCTCGTCTGTTGCGTCCCCATGAATGGAACTATGCCACCCATGATCTTGAGTTGGAAGCCGTGGTGTTTGCTCTAAAGTTGTGGAGACATTACCTCATTGGTGAGCACTTTGTGGTTTTCACCAATCACAAGAGTTTGAGGTATGATTTCTCCAAATGTGACTTGAACTTTCGGCAGCGATGGTGGATGGATTTCTTGCAAGAATACGACTATGAAATATCGTATACACCTTGAAAAGGGAATTTTGTAGCTGATGCACTAACGCAAACATCACGTAATGATGTTGTGTGTGAATCTGGTTATTCCTGGAGAGTGATGGAAGAGATGTCAGCTTTGCATCTTGATATGGGGGAAGTTGGGGTAGAGGTTTTCTTTTTTAGATGACGGTGCAGTAATCACTGATGCAGAAGGTGGAAGAATCTTAGTTTGGTGATCTAGAGGTGGAAGTCTGGAGAGACAGTGTTTTTTGTGGTGAGGCCGCTGAGGGTTGGTCGGAGGATGAACAACACCGAGTGTTGTATCATGGCAGGCTTTTTGTTCCCTTGGCGATGCGCGAGACAGTTCTCCAAGAGTTCCATAGTTCACCCTTGGCAGTACATCATGGTGTGACGAAGATGTACCGATCCTTGAGGAGTCTGTTTTGGTGGCATGGGATGAAACGTATGGTTGCAGAGTGTTTGTCGCGATGTTTATTCTACCAGAAGGTGAAGGCCGAACACCGTGTTCCTGGTGGTCTTCTACAGCAATTAGAGATTCCTCAATGGAAGTGGGAAGACATCTCAATGGACTTTGTTACAGGTATACCTCGAGAATTAGGAGTACATGATGCAATATGGGTTGTAGTTGATCGTTTAACAAATTCATCCCACATCATAGAGATCTAGGAGTCGAGCTCGATGGAGGTTTTGTCAAGGCAGTATCTAAAAGAGGTGGTGAGAATTCATGGAGTACCTAGGACGATCATTTCTGCTCGAGATCCTCGTTTTACCTCTAGGGTTTGGAGAGGTCTCCAGCATGCTTTTGGCTATCAACATTGCCTTAGCACTGCTTTTCATCCTCAAACAGATGGTCAGACAGAGCGAACCATCCAGACTCTTGAAGACATGTTGCGCTATTGTGGTCATGATTTTGGAGGTTCATGGATGAAGCACATACCATTGGTAGATTTTGCTGAAAATAATAATTTTCACTCTACCATCGGTATGGCGCCGTTTGAAGCCTTGTATGGCTGGCCATGCCGTTCTCTGTTGTACTGGACTGGGGTCGGAGAGTCAGCAATTCTCGGACCAGAACTATTGCAGAATACAACAGAGATGGTTCAGGTGATTCGTGAGAGGATGAAGATAGCGCATGATCGTTAGAAATCATATGCATATCGAAGATGGAGACCATAAGAGTTTAATGTTGGGGATAATGAGCTTTTTAAGGTGACTCCTCGTCGTGGGCAGTGAAGGTTTGGTCGTGGAAGTACGCTTTCTCCCCCGTTTTTTGGGAATTTCGAGGTGTTAGCTCATGTTAGAGCTATGGCGTATCGAGTATCACATCCTCCTCATATGATTCGGATACATGATGTTTTACATGTATAATAGCTCCGTCATTATCTTCATGATGATTCTCATGTTATCGATTGGGGAGTGATCGATATTGATGATGATTCAACCTTCGAGGAGCGACCTGTGGAGATCCAAGTCCACAAGGATAAGGTGTTGTGTGGGATTTCTATCCCCTTAGTTCGTGCCTTGTGAGACACGGTGGCATGTAGGAGAGTACCTAGGAGCGTGAGTTATAGATATGTGCTTAGTACCCAGAGTTGTTTAATGTTTAACTCCTTTCATGTAATGATGTTTCCCCTATGGTTAGACCTTCAATGTTTTATTTATGTACTTTTCTTGTGATGTTATGTTTGAATGGTATGGATATGGATTGTTTGTTCCCTAGCTCTTGGATGTCATAGTTTTGTTCCAGCTTTCGAAGAACACATTGTGGTTTTACCCTAAGAGCTATCTTATGAGGTGGTTGTTCAGACCCCGCTTTTCTTCTGGGTTGGTTTTTAATTCTCAAGGATGAGAATGTTTTGAGAGGTATCTAATGTAATTTCACGGACCACTCTGGTGCATTACATTGTGAAAATGTGTTATTGGAGGTGTTCCGGGAGGTCAAGGTGACTTATCCCCAACACTTTCCCAATTTTCATGTTATGTGAATAGTGTTTCCTATTTTATGAACAGTAACAGATCGGTCTCACCAATCGGTCTTACCGATCGGTCTCACAGATCAGTTTCATAGATTCTTCTGATAGATCGGTTTCAAAGATCGGTCTGACAGATTGGTTTCACAAATCGGTCTGACAGATCGGTTTCAGAGATCGGTCTGACAGATCGGCTTCACAGATCGGTTTCACAGAACGGTCTGACAGATCGGTTTAACAGATCGGTTTCACAGATCAGTTTCACAGATTGGTTTCACAGATCGGTTTGACAGATCGGTTTCACAGATCGGTTTCACATATCGGTTTCACAGATCGCTTTCACATATCAGTTTCAGAGAACGGTTTCACAGATCGGTTTGACAGATCGGTTTCACATATCGGTTTTACAGATCGGTCTGATAGATCTGTTTCACTGATCGGTCTTACAGATCGGTTTGACAAATCGGTTTCACAGATCGGTTTCACAGATCTGTTTCACAGATCGGTTTCATAGATCGGTTTCACAGATCGGTTTCACAGATCAGTTTCATAGATTGGTTTCAAAGATCGGTCTGACAGATCGGTTTCACAGATCATCTTGACAGATCGGTCTCACAGATCGGTTTCATGTACAGTAACGGTGGGTGAACAGTGTTTTCCAGACTCCTACAGTTTTCCCCTTTTGATGTTTCCTTTTATGTAAAATACATTTAAAGCCTTAATTTAAGGACTCTTAAGGCCGATTCAAATTCCATAAATCCTATATTAATTATTCCTATGGTTGGGATGTAATTACTTGGTCAAACCGCATGGGTTAATGCGATCCGTTTGTAATGGAGAATTAACCGGATCTTAAACCGTCACCTCGTTAAATCTTCAAAAAGGGACGAGATATCATTCTCCCTTGTTATTTACATTTTTTCTTAGCCAAGAGATTCTAGAACCTTTCAATAATTCCTATAGGAGTTTCACAATCAATCTTAACTCCTAGGATAGGTTCTGCTCTGTTTTGGATGCAACCGAACTGTGTCGGTCAATCATCCCAATAAGGTATGTTTTATCGTCGTTACTTTGGGGGTCTTCTTCTCTTGTTTCTCCCTTCCAGATTATACCATGTAATTTCCATGATTCTAATGGGTTTTTCTTGGGGTTGGTTGGTACTGTCGTACCATGTCATCCTCTGGTGGATGCAGTTGCCACGAGAGAAGGATTTTGACCCGTTGTGTGGATAAAGGACATCCCGAACTCTTCCAGGTAGGGGATTCATGGATTATCTTATTGTATATGTGCAATCGTAGAATTATCATTATTTGTCCCTTTGGATCACAATGAAATTGACCTAATTAAATACTTGAACCGGATTAAGAGAATTGTTGATCGCATGTTGTTTCTTTATACTGTGATAACGGTTGCCTCATGTTTTTCTAGATAGAGTGATATCTATGATTTTTCTTTGAGTTTTTGTTCATTCATGATATAGATTGATAATGAACGTAAAGCCAGAATTAATTGTTAATTAATTGGCTAAAGATAAAGAGGCATGTAAATTAATATGGTTATTTTCATTGTTGTAGTTGTTCTAATTTGAGGATAATCAAATTAGGGATGTATTCATGGTTATTTAATTGTGATAGATTACTAATTAGGTATCCTGTAATTGGAACCTATTAATAACAAATCTACTAATTCAATATGGAATAAAGAACAGATTGTGTGGGAATTTCAAAAAAGGGTTCTAAGTTACCCTCTTGTTTGTTAAAGGGTCAAGAGCGCATGGTTGTGATTGTTGTTTTTCAGCTGGTTGTGTTATGATGTGACCCTGGTGGGATGTTGTGATATGTGGAGGCGTGGAGGCCTTATGGTTGTGGCAGCAGATGACGCCTAGAGTGGCAAGATGCATCATTTTATGCATGTGGGTGTCAGGGAGGACACCAGGGGTGTTGGATTGGGATGGATGTGGTAGATGGATGCTTGTGGTTTCTTTGAATGATTATCTACATTTCTTTTCCCCACTGCCCAAGGTAGCTGGTCTAGAATACCCTTCATCCAAAGGAGGTGAAGATGCGCAGGGTATGCCACGTGCTTTCTGTGTTTAACCACTCAAGGGAGAATGGGTCTAAGCTCTTTCTATAGGCGGAAAGGAGTCGACAGGTATTATATCTACTCACCGTATTGAGCCTCCTTTGTGTTTAGTAGCATAGTATTCTTTTCTAGAATTCTTGGGAATATGGAAAAGTAATTCTGTAATGGATTTTTGATAAAATTGTGAAAATCCACGGGGATGGAGATACTAGAATTTAGAGGTGATGTGAATCTTAAAAGTAGCAGTTGATTTTTTTGGGTGTGATGCTAATGAATCTTAATGTTAAATTGTTCATGGTTAATTAATGTTTAAAGAATTAATTAATGTACAGTGGAACTGATAAAATGAGAATGGGGTAATCTAATAAAGCTCTTCAAATGGATGTTTTCTTATAGGACACCTAGTCTTAGAATTAGCAGCCTGGAGTCTGAGAGACGTTAGCTGCAGTTGTATCTAAGACTAGGTAATGCCCATAGTGTGGATGTTAGTTATATATTTATTATGTACTTTTTGTGTTTCTATATGCTACTCCACCCTGTCGGTAAGGGAAGCTGACACCCCAGGGATTCTGAGCCCTGGGGGTGTTTTCCCCAACATTCTAATGGGAGGTCGAAAGGGTGACTACCCCCTTTGGCCCCGCTCTCTTCCCTTTGTAGATACTTGTGCCATGAGGCACAATGGTATGTTACCCCATATATGTGTGTAGAGGACTGTAATTGATTGTGGTTATTCACACACATATATTCTAGATATAGTATCCTATGGACTACTATAGGTGTAACGTGTATAGTCTATGATGGCTTTGAGGATCCTTACTCCGATTATGGGCTGTAATGGCTCGAGGTATTATACCCGACGTATGATAGACATTATTCGAGCTGTGGTGGATCCCGGAAACTTCCTGGTTAATTTTGTTTGTGAGGACGGTGTGGTGCTTTGCCCAGGGGTCTACGGGCAAGCCAATGTATTGTACAAGGTGCAGTTTGTAGAGCTTAGCCCAGGTGTCGGTGGGCAAGACTTTGGAGTGAGAAGCACAGGACGTATGTCGTTGGGGAAAAGCGGCAAACCAGTGGGGAAGTAGTAGCGAGGTACCCTTGATATTCTTTATTATATTCTATATTCATGTATGGGTTACTTGGTGAGAGTAGCCATGGTGAGGTTGGGAACTTAAAATACCTGTAGAGGTGACGAGTTAGTTTCAATTTTCGTTCACTGGGATTTAACATGCTTTCTTTACTTTTGAACGAGAGGCTTGGGGAGGATCCTACTAATTATACTATTATACTCACCCTATGTATATATAAACTGTTTTTCCTATCACATGGAGCAGTTTGGGGATCATGTTGGTTACCACTAGCTTGTGGTTAGAGTAGGAGCTGTTCGGACTTGTTGTCACAGCTGTTTTACATTCTTTTGGGTACTTTTAGTTTCTCCATTCAGTTGTAGTACTTTTTCATGAAATTTCATATATGTACTTGGGTTTCTTTTATATTTAATTTCTGAGTTGGAGTTGATTGGAGTCTATTATATCTCTCTCTTCTGCATGTGTTCCCTTAGAGGGTAATGCCTCCCATTTGTATGTTTATTATACCCTCGGTGCTAGTCACCAACTTGGGGCCTACTGGAGGTGGGACTCGGGGGTCATTATCTATCTGCTCACATTGCCGGACCAGGAGAGGAAGACATTGTGGGGAGGGGGTCGTGACAATTATATCAAATATTCTAAGTGGAAAACCCTTTTCTCAATGTTTTAAAAGTTTTTTCTATAACTCACTTTCAGAAAATATTATATTTCTAATTGATTTTTCAAAAATTTAATTTAAAAAATAAGTGTTTATTTAAAAATTAATGATGTTATATTTTTGGGAGGAACACCACCCCCCCTCTAATTCACCTTATGAAAAAAAAGACTTCAATCAAGAATATGGGTGAATTGTGACACTCACAATGTATAATGTATTGAATTTTTAAAACTACATATAATGGACATCATAATATGGTATTTAATAGGTAATTATTATATTTATATCTTTTTTTAATCCAATATTAATAAACCATATTACTCCTTACTCTTGAGAAATATATTATTTAATCCTCAACTATTTATACGTGTGGATTAACTCCTCTGTGTAATGAAATAATTCTAATTTTATTTTTGTAGAAACCTCACATGGATGGTCATGATAATCGTTTTAATACATATATTTTATTATCATTATATCAAAAAATTTATTTAGTAATTTTTTTTTTATAAAATTAATGATTTCATCCCCAAACATTGATAATAAAATTTATAATTAAATCAATCATACTAATATGGAAATATTTTATTACAATTACGGAATATTTTTAGATTGTTTATTTATTTATTTATATTATTTATAATTATAAAATATAAACATAATAAAAACATTCATTTATTGTTAAGGAATAAGTGTTCTATTATTATAACTCAATCACCTTATAAGAATCAATTAATTATGTTATGTACATGTATAGGTCGTTTTGACCACCTACTCAAATAATTGTATGAATGTATGTTATGAATAACCATGAGAATATTAATAATAATATAATGTAATAATTATTTTGATTTTTTTATTATTCTAGAGACTTTTTATCATTGTTGTTTCAGTATTTAAGAATACAAAATTCAATTATCAGGAATCACTAAAATATGCATGTCATAGATTTATTCATTGAAAATAATTATTAAAAATCAAGACTAAAATGGGAAATAATATAAATAAGTATATATCATTCCATAATATAAAATTAATTTCATATTAATTATGATCATTTGGTGAAAAATGAATACATGTGTTCCTATTATGAAACAATTATGATTGGTCAAATTTATAAATAAATGATCTTCAACATTTGAAAATTTCATATAATGAATTAAATATCAAAAAGAGTATAAAAGAAATAAAAAATATCATAATGATTATAAATATATAGGTTTATAAAGCTATGTTTTTTATACTACTTGATAATATAGATCTGTGGAGGTCATTATAAGAGGCAAGTGGTTTCTTTCTCAGAGTCCTCTCATTGATTCATGCTTTCTATTTGACACAAATTTTTCATTATTAAATTTATATACCAGATATTTTATGTTTTATGTTTTGATTTTTCTTTTTTGATGACATTTTATTTTAAATTTGAATTTATCTCTATCATGTGATTTTGAATGAATTTCAACACAATCCGTTAATGGGTTTCACATTCAATTTTCATTCTTTTGGAGTTATGTTATACTAACAAAACATAACCTTTTTTGATTCATAAATTCTAATAGAAAACAATTTATAATATTATTCATGATATTTTAGGATTTTTCAATTCTATATTTTTACACATATATTAATTTTTTTTATTTATTATTTACCATATATGTTGTGTAACTAAATAATTTCCAAGGTAGAAAATCCAGAAAATGATTTTCAATGGTAATTGTTTTTGTTGTTTCCTAGAAAATATACTACTAACTGGATACATTAATGCCGTTAAAGATATATATTATATTCACATATGGGTGATCAATATAAAAATGTTTTTGAGCATTTAATAATCCATCAATATGATGGGGAATGTGTGGTTGTCAGACTTCTCACCAGGCTAGACTATTCATGTCGATACACATCAAGATATTCATGTGCTCATTATGAAACATGATGATTAATATTATATAACATTTACTTTGTCCCCTACCAATGAAATTTATCAAAATTAATTGTTATCATCCATTGATAACCAAACACAGTGAATGTATCATCTCAATTATAATTATTTTATTGGTGAACATCCATTAATATTATTGAAACCCCGAAAAATTGATGTTTGTGTGTGGATTTCCTCTTATATATCAATTATCTTCTAATTAGTGGGGATGAATTTTTTAGATATTTTTCACATTAAAAAATACCATGTATATTTTATTCAAAAAATAGTTCCTTATTAAATAATATGAATTCTCTTGTGGAATCATATATACAATACATTGAATGTAATTGGGTTGTATTTGAAGGATATCATTATATGTCCCCTACAAACAATGACAAGTATAACGAGAAAAAATAACATGGGTTTTCATTTATATCATTCACCGTAGTAATATAGTGTCTTGGCATAAGTCCATGATAACATTTTTATTTGAATAGGTAATTCCATTATATTGAGATCAATGAATATGGTTATAATTTCATTCAAATATTTTTCTGAAGAAAAAAGACCTTATTATTTTATTATTATTTATTAATGTTTTTTATTTATTACATTCATGTCAACTATTAGATAATTATTTTATGATGGATTAGGTTATATGATACTCTTTAATATTCATTTGAAATGAATATCATTTTATTTTATTTCCCCATAAAAATCCGGAATAATTAAGGGTAATTTTTAAAGTTATGATAGAATAGATGCTATGGATCTAAAAATAATGTTATATTATATATTATTTTATATTATTAAATTTATGTACTTATTTAGTCTTTGAAGATTACACATTTTTTATATACTATAAATATTCTTGTATTATATACTAATAATGCAATATATAATATACTAGAAATGATTTTATTCAGGGATATTATTATTGTTATCAGATCAATTTTATTATGATACATGTGGAATATACTTTTAAAGACCTAGATAGATAAAATGATAACTATGAAAATTGAAATTACCTTAGCCATAGTATCCCATATTCTTCTGTATTATTATTTCATTAACATAACACAGAATGAATTACATCAAGAATTAATAATTTTTTTATTATCCCTAGAAATCTAGATACATTATTCAAATGTACATTAAATTTCAAAAACAAAAAACAATAAAAAGGGAAATTTATTTGAAAATTCCATAATTCCTTTTACTGTATCCATGCATATCAATCTGAAAACACATCATCATATCCGGTGGAAAAAGTAACCTAAGATATGAGTTATATTAACATCATAGTATGTGTAAGAATAAAAAAATAAGTAAAAAGTAATAAGAATTATATAACAAAAAATAACACAATCCATTTAATAAATAATATTTTCATAATATGATAGGAATAATTGATGATCTAATAATTCCATAAAAAATACCTTGTGATAGAAAACCATTCCATTGAAATTATACTAATCAAATAATCATGTTGAAATTAAAAAATAATGTTATAAATTGGGATTTTATAATGTGGAATATCGTAAAAATACATTAAAAGCCTCTATAAATAAAAAATAGAAAAACGTGTCAGATATATGAAAATAACATAAATAGATTTTCTTCTGAAAATATTGATTCATCGATGGGATATAGGGGACCCCGCCCATCGATTTTTAATACCAATATAGTCTTCATATGAAAGGGTTAATCCATAATCAACATATACATGTTCAATGAAACTATAATATTAAATGTACAAAACAACGCTAAATAAGTAATCATATTCACTAACCATATCAAGTAATATTGTGAATTGAATAAAAATATAGAATTATGGAAAAAATGATCATAATATATTAAAGAATGTTTGGTAGAAGATATTATAATATATTAAACTCAATAAATATTATTATCAGACATATGATGATGACATTGAAGAAATATAAATTCTATTGTCATTCAAAACTCTTTGGGGAAAATGTCATTTTTTACAATGAATGTAATTTATTTTTAATCATTTTTTTGATTATTAAAGTGAAAATTTTCTCCAGAAAGAACCATGTAAACATGTAGAGGAATAATTGCAACATTATTGTGTTTAGAAAGATGTAATATATGATCATATTTTATATAGTTTCCATAAATATCCCTTCTATATTTTTGCCATTAATGCCTTAAATATTATTATATAGGGATTGAAAAAATAAAACTTTCATCCCATTTTGTAATAGTCATACCTGGTTAAAAATAACTCTGAAAAACCATAGCACAATAGCAAACATAATTATAGAAATATATTTAAAACCATGTTATTTGAGTTGAAAGTTATAGTTAAATATATTTTTAAAAATAAATTTTATTATAAAAGGACTCTTAAAAATATCATACCATTTAATTGGGAATTAGAAAAATGATTGTATTATATTGGTCAAATTTAAATTCAAATAATTATTTTAGAGATTAATTATAATATAATAAAATGTAATTTCACCCGAATTGTTATGATGAAATATTCAATAATTTAGATATTTGACTTAATTAATGTGAATTGAGTTACTAAATTCCATTCCACATGTAATCAGTTGAATCATATTGAGAATGAAATTATAATTCATTCAATTTGATAATTTCAAATTTCCCAATATATATTTATTTATTCTTAACAAGGTGTTATTTATTACATAAAATAGAAATGTTAAATTTTTTACAATATTTTCGAGGATTTTATGACCACCACAAACATTTTAAATATTATTTAATGTTATTTATATATAATATATACATACCATTAAATAAAATATAATATAAATCATTAATATATGATTTTAATATAAAAATACTTTTGTTACCATCCTTGAAGACAATCCTGAAAATCAGAAAATCATTATTTATTGATATGATTAGACACCATAATTTTGAAAATGGTTTAATTTATTTGAATAAGAGGTGACAATAAATTGATGTATAATATATATTATATTATTAAAAATATTAATATTCATAAATTCAACATGTATTAGAATTATTTTATATATGAATTAGTTTATTATAAGTTGGGATAAAAAAATAAAATAAGAGAGGTGTGTTGTGAAAGTAATCTCTTGAATATGATCTATTGATGTATCCCTTAACGACCATATATTTAGTCTTTTGGTGAGACTATAAGCACATGGATATGGTGATAGTGTGAAAGAGATGTATTTTAATGGATTTTATTATTTTAATGGATCTTCATGAGAAATTTATTGGTGGGGAGTGGTATTTAAACTTGGTTTGGGTTGGTTTTAAGTTTTTAAATAATTATAAACTTTTTTTAAAAACCACTACATTTATGTTGAATTAATTCCATTTAATTATATTGTTAATTAATGTTATAAATTATAATTTTTCTAAATATATATATATACATACATAATTCTGTAATTTAAAGATGTAGGTTTTTGGTATTTTATGCTTTTACCTTTTAACATTATAAAATATTAGTATACTACCTATACGGTGGTAAATTTAGTTTTTTCACGTTAAAGTTTTGACGCTACAATTTGGTGGCGAAATTAAAACATAATTACAAAATTATGGTTCCAAATTAATAATCCATTTTACCAAATTCAATTAATATAATTTTAAAATTTATATTTAAAACAAATACAGCATAAATGATGAAAAAGTGGGTTCTCAAGAGGTGTATTTTTCAAGAAATATATATATTTATATTAACTGTATGAAAAAAATTTATAATTTTATAACACCCAACTAATACATAATTATATATAATATATATTTCATTGGAAAATCAAAAACATAATATTTATTTAAATATATTAAATCATATATATATTTTATACTTTAAAATAATTTTCATAAAACAACCGTTTCAAACCCAAATATAAATTTCTTCTAAAGTATTATATAATAGTGTATCAAATTCATGAAATATAATTAAATTAAACATATTATACAATAAAACTTATTAAAAAATAATGTGAATGTTAAATTTGTAAATTTATTGAAATAAAATTACAATTTCACAAAATTTATAATTTTCTAATATTTAATGACAATTTAAACGTTTTATATTATTCTAAAAATTTGAGATTATGTAAATTATCACATACTTAATTTTTTTTAATTTTACAAAATTAAAATTTTTAATTATTATATTAATAAATAATATTTATTTTTTACTATAATTTTGTAAAACATGAATTTTGAATAACACACATATTTTTATGAACATAATAAATTTACTAAAAATTATTTGTTAATTTTTTGAATAATATATTTATATATTTATAGTTAGTTATAAAATTATATATTTTATATCATGGTTTATAATATTTATTCCATAATATTTAATAGAGAGGTTATAATGGTCAAGTAAGGAAAATAAATAAATAAATATATGCAGTTCATTTAAACATGCTATTCTTCATAGAGTAAATAATCAATTGTAGTGTTATTTTATATTTTTCTACTGATAGGTCATCACATCAATAAATATATAGAATCCCAGAAATTTCAACATATGAAATTAAATTTTTTAGTATACATTTTTATATTCCCTTGTGAAAATCTAGAATCATGAAAAGTTTTAATAAAACTTCCTCTCAAATATAGATAATATAAAATGTGATGGTCACCATGAAAATAGGCTTCTATAAAAGAAATCATTAATTGGATTTGAAATCAATGATATGTAAATGAACAATAAATATCATGTTATGATGGAGAGTGATATATAATGGAATGATAATTTTATTTCCCACATAAACTAGAGACAAAATACAACTGAAAAAGATTATTAATATAGTAAAAATGGTGATAATATGATAAATTTTTAAAAATATAGTGTGATGATGTAATTACATGATTTCATATAACAAATAACATATCATTTTATTTTTTTGACAAGAAAAGTTTTCTCTTCATTTCAAAAGCAAAGCAATCTATTTTAAAATGTAATTATAAAATATATAATGTATTATAAAATTCATAATTTGATGATGATTAGATTCATATACCTATATTTATCATCATAATTATATGGTGAGTATAGATTATTTTATACATATTTGTTTGCCAATGGTTATGTAATACAATAATCCCTAAAAAAAATATTCTTTTAAACATAATGAGTTTCCTAATTTTTTACCCTTATAAACATTCCAAAAAAATAAAATTCCAATATAATGGAATGAAGTTCAGTAATTTTCAAAATCAACCTATCCATAATCTCTCAATCAACATGATGTAGATCTTTTTCATCAAATACAAAATATGATAAAAACATTCATCATGTAATCTCATTAAACATGGTATTTATTTGAATTACCATTAAAACTAAATGAAAAAATATTTTTTATTATTCACAATTTGAAACCAAGATAAAGGGATATTTAATTTAATATAACTAAATTTTCCACTCCATCAAAGCTATAAGTTATAATATATTAAAAAATATATTAATCATCCCTATAGTGGTGTAAAAATTATATTTAAATTAACCATAAAAATCATATCTTCATAAAAACATCATAATGTCAACACTCTGAATATAGTAATTTTTATCATTCCATCAAACATGTGATCTAAAAAAGATAAAAATTCCACTGAATGTATTTTCCATGAAATGGGTACCATTCAATATTTTCTCTGAAATAATGAAATATAAATTACCACATTACAGTCCATAAAATTTTCATTAATCATATATCAATATTTTCATACATTATATTTCATGCATAAAATATCATAAGAAGAGGAATCCATCATTTTTGTCTATATCCATAGCATAATCTTAACCATGTACCCTTAGATTATTTTGTTTTATATAACATAGATTGTTGGGGATTTTATTTTCATATTTATCAATCTCTATAGAGCTTATGTATTCCATAGAATATTAAATTCCATTGAAATCATGAGTATGGAAGCCTTTAAATCCACCTTTATAACAAAATGTTATTCCACTTAAAAGGTTACTATTGTGTTTCATTCCAAAATTATCACATTAATGTAAATAATTCATTACTTTCATTTTGTTACCCATTTTTTTAACATATATTATCTTCATCTATTTATTTTATTCATAACTATATGACTTTGAAAATTATATTTTTTTAATGATGGAACATGAAATAATATCCTCATATATTTAAAATATTTAGGAGAAAAGATACCTTTGATTGATTGGTTTAAACACATCAATTAAATAATAAATCATACTCCATGTAGGGCATTTATAGTTTGGTTAATGGCATATAACCATGTATTGTTGGATTGATAAATAGAAATATTTTTATCATTCTTCGGTATCACAATAAAAAAATTTACCTCTATATTTTAATTTAGAATTCACGAAAAATTTATTTTAAAGAAATTAACTATAAAATCAATCCATTAAATATGTTATATTTCACCCCCTTCCAATTATTTTTTAATTAATTATTACCATTGATCTGCGTATCCATATAGTTGTTAATATTCCATTATAACCCCATCCCATTTTATTAGATCCCAAAAAATTATATATATATTTTTATGAACATATCAATATTTATTCTACAAAAGGATCATTAGATACTTATCATTACGAATTTTCATGAGGAATTATCTTTTATAAAGTCTATATAAGACAATATTGATCCAAATTAAGATACACGATTGAATATTAATTGCTTATAACATGAGTTAGCCATCCCAGTATATTTACAAGTAATAAAAATACAATTGCAACTCCATCTATTACCAATACTCCACATTCATTATTTTTCCTAGGAGAGAACTCCATTAATTGATTAATGCAATGATATAATTTTCAGTCATTCAATAAGGTTAAATTTTTAAATAATTAAATTAATTTCATAACATTATATCATTAGGAACCATATTGTATAATTTAAAAACAAATTACTGTGAAATGAAAATTTAGTTATAGCTAAACCCTAAATCATATTTATAGATAAATATTTAATATAAAAAAATAATTAAATATGCTTTTTTCCCAATTCTATGTTTTCTCAAACCATGTTAACAGGGTTTCTACTACACATTATCTGATAATAATAGTAATGACCCTAACCCATGCATCTCTGAGTCAGTGGTTACTTTATTAACAATTTATATTATAAAAGTAATCACATCCCAGATGATAGAATAGTTTTTTGTTATTGTTAAATTAGTGAAAATGATTAAAATCGCATTTTATATGAAACATAAAGTCTAGCATTAATTTAAATTGGGATTCTTTAATTTCATTGAGTTATTACATGTATATCAATCACTAAAATCTTCCTCATATCATATATAAAATAAAACATATGAAAGAGATGAGCTAAAATGCACAATAATGTAAACTGTAAAATATAGGATAAGAATAATAATTGTGTAACAATTATGGAATTTTAAATATAACATTCCTTTTATTCAAAAAATCAATTTTATTATAGCAAAAATAAATGTTGATCATATAAATCCATATAAATAATCAAATGAGTTGTAAATCATAACTATATATATTATACTAAAAGAAAAATCAAATAATTTTTTTAACTATTCGCAATATTAGGGAATTCATAATACTAGGGAGCATAAACATTCTATCAGACATTTGGTAAAGATTACATACACAAATTAGCAATAAAAAATCAAATACCCAAACTTTTTTGTCAAATAAGACAATGTAATGCATCAATGTACAACAACACACACATCATCTCACATATGATTTTTATATAATAATATATTAACCTAAATTAATCATAATATACAACAATGTATGTATAAATAGAAGAAAATAATTTATTAGAATCAATGAATAATTATTGGGGAGAATACCATTTTTACACTGAAAATCACTTTTTTTAAGTGAGGCATAATTATATAAAACATAATTTCTTTATAATATAACTGTTCATAAATATAATTTTTTATAATATATTCTAATGTTGTATGGGTTAAAAAGATTTAACTTATTTTTAAATGTCATAAGGAACCTTTTGTGGAAAATGGAAAAACAAACCATTATTTTTTTCATAGTATATCATGACTAAAACTGACTATATAAAATCATTTCATAATTGAAAAAAGGTTGGAAATTATTTTATAATGCATGTTACTATAAAAAATATGTAGTTTCATGGAAAATTTATTTACAATAATTCATTAGAAAAAGTATCTTAAAATATCATATCAATGAAGTGAACATTAAAATACTCATTTGATTACTTGAATCAATTATAAATTAATATAAAAAAATCTATAGTGAAGGATAAGATAATATAAATCTATTTTATACAAAATAATATCATTGAAAATTTAAAATAGTTATGTTTTAAATAATGAATGTAAATTGAGTTAAAAAAAATTTTGAAATGTGATTAGTTGAATCATATTCCATATATAATTAATAATTACAAATTTAATAATTCATTAACATAATGAAGATGATATTCATTAAATGATATATAAAAAGGTGTTATATAAAAAATATAATATAAATTATTATGACATAGGCATATAAAACACGAGGTTAAATTTAAGTCATGAAAATATTACCCGACACTTCACATTATTTTTCCATACAGTAGTCGTCAATGTAAAGGATTAATCAATGATATTTATTCACAATATATAAATATACATATCTATATAAAATCATTTTAATTTTTGATAACATCTTACCACCCATTCAATAATAATATTTCAATTTTAACATTTCTTTAGTTATTTTTTATTTATGGTTTCATTATTTTTTTAATTTTGTATAATTAATAATATTTTATTAAAATGGAAATAAAAATTCTAAAGGGAAATTAAATGGTATTCATATTCATTCATAAGATTAAAATTTAAATTATTACATTTTTTACATTCATCATGAGGATGATTCACTTTATAAAATGTTAATGATAAATTTTTAGTTTATCTGTGGAGGTTTTGGACCATCATAATATAGTTTCATTTTATTTGATATTGTGAGAAATTATTATTTCATGAACATGAAATATCTTATAATGAACTATTTAAAATATTATTTGACTATAACATTAATTTTATTACAGCAATTTAATGGTTTAATTTAAAAATAAAATTCAGGATTCACGTAGAGGGTTTACAAACATAATTTAGAAAATGTATTCATGTCATTGAATAAGATAAGATGAAAAAAAATTTAGAGAAGTTATTTTATCATTAAAATAAATCTGATTACATAAAATATATGGGATTTACTATTCTATTATGGATGAATTATTATAGGCTAATGCTGAGGAAGAAAAGAATGTTAGAGATTTTCTTTTAAAAAATTTACTCTTGAATATCTAATCATTCAAGGATCCATTAATTACATTCGAATTGGATTTTTGAAGTGAAAATATGAAAATTGATGTTATTTTTGTAGTAAGGATATGAGTTCTTTGATATTTTATAATGTTAAGGGACTATTAGATAGAATTAGAGGTGAGTAGTAATATTTATTCATGAGGATGGGTGATTTTATGTGAATAAATAATGATTAATTAATATTTATATAGTACATTAGTTTTGTAGTGTTAATAACAATGATTTGCATTTATATTTATTATTTGAAGGTATTTTTATTATCTATAAACACATAATATATTTATTTAATATTTTATTATTAGTTATTATTTCCTTTAACTATTACCATTAACCCTTTTCCTCATTTTATTTATACCATGGTAAAAGAAATTAACACTGGATTCGTGTTTATTCCTTAAAATGAAAATGAAAATTAAAAAAATTTATATTAATTTTTTAAATTTCAAATCCATTTTAGCACATTTAACAAACATAATTTAAAAAATGTATTTTAAAATACCCAACAGACATGACCAAAAGAAGGTTATGAGGAAGTGTAATTTTCAACGAAAATTATAGTTTTATATTTAAACTATGACTTTTTATTATCATTTCAGTAAAATCATTTAATATATATTGATTTATAATATAATAATTTTAATTATATCATTTCTGATTTTCTATTATTAATAATATTTATGTATGTGTAAAACTACACACATTAAAATCTTTTCAGAAACAATTATTTTTATTCCAAAAAGAATATTATTATAAAATAATATATAAATATTAATCAATATATTTTAATTTAATTGTACAATTAATTTTATACATGAAACTATTTTCAACAAATAATGTGATTCTTGATTTTATTAAAAAAATATAAAAGAAATTACAATTTAAATAAATCATTATTTTTCACAACTGACATGAAAAATATTATATATAGAAAATTCTTAAAAATTTATTTAATGATAAATATGAAATTATGAATCCAAAAATAATGTTAATTTTATCAAATACAATTTCATCCATTTCAAAAAAAAATTTAGTTTCTCATAGAAAGTAATAAATATCACTTTTTGATGAAAACATATATTTCATGACACAATTACATTATTAAAAATGATTTGTTTATTTACTAATCTCAGATAATTATATTAACCATGAGGGGAATGTTATATATTTCATAATTTTGTAGTTAATATTAATTCACACCAATTTAAATCTTATAATATAGTGTTCATGTTAATATAATAGTAATTTTTTGGAGTTTGTTTATGTATTGTGTCTTATGCAACATAAGCTATAAAACATAATTGTTTTATTAAATATTTCTTTTTTCAATATCCCATATGATTTCAATTGAATATTTAATAAAATATATCATTTAATTTTATTTACAATTCAATATTGTGATTAAATTATTTTTTAATCCATTATAGAATGATGGAATATTATTAGAAGAAAAAGAATGGTGTCAACCCATGTTGTCAATTCAATGAAGTTACACATTAACAATTAATTTTTTGTTGATAAGATTATAGTTAAATAATTAATATATTTTTGTAATCAAAATAATTAATGACACATAAAAATTACCACGGTGAGTGATCTTCATATCTATAACATGACGTAACTATATTGGAAAATATCATGTGAAAACAACCTCTAGTATTTAATTTCTATAATAATCCTTCGATAGATGAATATTGGATCAAGTCAATAGCGAACGTATATCTCACCATGTAAAGTAATGAAAGAGAATTTTTTTTGATTAAATTATCTAATATGTTATGTTAAAAAAATATTCTGTCTAATTTTGATAACTAACAAGAATGATGATACAATGTTTATATAATAGAGATGTTTGATGATAGAATTATAAGGAAAATAAAGTGATTAATAGTAGAGAGTGAGAATATAAATGTCACCCCATATTAGTAAAATAAATGAGAAAAATTGTTTTTTTTAGGTTTCCAACATTACTTTTTTGGATATAAATTATGTAGATTATATATATATTCCATAAATAAAAATATATTGTTTCATTGATGTGTTATAGATATTAATTCAAATGTCCTTATTCTGAATGAAATTACCTTCATAAGATTATAGAATGAAATTATTAACTAAAAAATATTATTTTAACATCAGTATGCATGTATTTAAGGGAAATATTGAGATAAATTTTTCCTTTGAAAATCAAATTTGTATACATGTATTGACGATGAAAAGAGGAATGTTGATATTTCCCACAAGTTGTAACAAAATGAATAAAAACCATAAAAATTTTATGAGGGGGAAATTGTTTTTTACTAATATAGAGTAAAATCTTTGCAATATCATGAATGATTTGGTAAGGAATAATAATTCATGTTAGAATAATTTTGTATTAGTATATGGGGGAATATAATTACCAATTAACCAAGTATTAAAAGAATATACATTAGAAAATTCCTAATCAGGAAGTCAATTTTTTGAGATTATGACAACTGATGTGAATGTTACTAAATAAATGATGGAATACACTTTGATTATAGGATCAATTTTAACTTTACGATTTAATATGGATTACCAAACGATTTTATAACTTCCATTTTTTCATGATATATAAATTATATCACTATAAAATAATTTTGGGAGTTATAAATCTGTAAATATTTTATAAATTTAACTTAAAATTGAAATGATATTTTGTTCCAATTATGATGAATAGAATTTATATATATTAATACATAGTTACTATACCTATGGATAAATATTATGAAATCCTTTGTATGGATCTCCGTCCAATGTATAATGATAAAATATATATCCATGTAGATTAAAATATTCATTTGTGTACTATAATATTTTGTATTTAGAGGGGTATTCCATATTCAAAATCATCAATGGATCCCCCACTTGTAGATATATATAATGATATAATTGAATAGAGTAAGGTCAAGGTTAAAATATAGAAAATGTATATATCATATTAATAGAGGACATTCATGTGTTATTGAACTTATGTGATTATATTCTAAAAAAATAACATAGTCATCCACTATAGCATGATGATTATTAATCCATTTATAGAATTACTAATTAATGAACAAAATATAATAACCAAATATAATTTTACACATGAAATTGGTGTATTATAATAAAATGTTTCATGATATGTTTGATAATGGATCTATAGACTATAGAGATTCACCATGGTACTCTATTATGTTATTCTTGAAAAAGAAAAATGGTTCTAAAAAATATTGCATCAATTATAGGGGTATATATGGGATTTCAATAAATAATATGTATGATTTACCAGAAAATTAAGAATTATTTTCTCAACAGAAATGATACAAAAAAAATTTCAATGATATATAAACCCTATTTACATCATTAGCTATGTGTGAATAATGATGATACACCAAATGTTGTAAAATAAAACATATATAAACCTGATTATTTTTTAGTAACTATTACATTTAATAAATCACCATCTACAGTTTTTAATCTAATGATTCAATTATTTAGGAAATATATCTAATAATTTGTTTCTATATTCATTATTTAAATATTAATGTAATCTAAAGTTATGAATTCCATGAGATATATAAAAAATATTTTTTAGATCATTTTAAAAAAATAGTTCAATGTGAAATTAATGAACATTGAATTTATATTAAATTAATATTATTATTATTTTAATAATTACACTAATAAATGAATATTTATTGGAACATCAATGGTAAATGTTGTAATAAAATATAATATAATGATACGAATAACTATGATCTAATGTGTCTTTGTATTAATATGATACTATCAGTGTTTTCTTCAATGTTTTTTTATGGATAGAAAAACTGTTAACCATGTTTACATATTAAGGGGTTATATTTACATTTCAAACTGATTGTGAGGATGGAAATGAATATATTAATAGGATATTGATTCTTGTTTTTATATTAAAATTATTATCATGTATGGAAATATTTGTAATATATATTCATGCATCAATGAATGGATATTTTAATATCATTTTAAAGAATTATTGGATTATTGACTATGAATCTAGGTTACTAAATATCCATGAATTAAATGTTATAATTTATGACTTAGAAAAATAATATATATTTCATTGTAAAAATTTAAACACTATCTCTATGATGATAGATCTAATATATATAATTTTTACATTTTTTTGATGTATATATTCTCAATGAACGTGATCTTCGTGAGGTAGTGAAATTAGTTTTAATTAATCATGGACTATTGATTCATGAATAATTACTTATTTTTTAAAGAAAAAAAGTTCATTAATTCATTATTTAGTAGGGAATATGGAGTTATTCCCATGATTATCATTAATATTGAACAAATATAAAAAGACATAGTCAATTAATAATTATTGTTTATTGCATAGAGAAGCTATCATTCAATATCCATGAACATTGAAATCCATCAATAATAGGAAGGATATGTAGGTTTTATTAGGTTAATGATGACATAATTATGATTATTAAGTAAATAAACGTTGGAATATTTAGAGTGATCACATATAGAGACAGAGTGTTGTTTTTTGGAAAGTGATTATGTGATACATATATAATGGGAATGAATTGGGATCAATTTGATGAATCTCAAAGATCCATATTTTATATTCACCCAAGTTGTACATTAATGTGTTGTATATAGTAGAGTATTAATGTTATTATGGTATTAAGTGGGAAAATATGAACTATGCTTCTATGATCATATTATTCAATAATACGAATGTAGAATAAAAAACATATATGAAACATTAATATTATATATATTATTATATGTAGTGGGGAAATATTATAATGTAATTTTTCCATGTAATACATAATACTCCAAGTTAAAATGATTCAATATGGATAAAAATACAACATCTTACGAATTTTTCTCATTTGTATCTGATATGTGATCAACTAACACTTCATGTCCTTACCGTAAATTATATCAAAGAAATTTAATATCACAATGGGTCACCTCAGTCAATCATATCAAATATTTTCCCCCAGATTCAAATAAATTTTTTAAAAGTGTATACATAGTGATTTAGATATTATGTTATATTTAAGACCCTTCTATCAACCCCAAACTGATGTGTAGTTTTAATAAACTATCTATATATTATATGGAATAATTATATAATGTTATGTTTACTTAAATAGAATTTATAATATACAAATATTGTTGATAATATATTAATTTAATAATAGATTGATCTAGATTACCATGATACAATCTTAAGATGCATTATATGGGATGAGTAATAATACACCAACTTGTAGGTATAAATTTAGTGAAATAAATTCACTTCTTCTAAGCCTATAGATAAAATTACATTAAAATTACATTGTTTATAATCATATTAAATATACTAAAATACATGAATATATATTTTTTTAAAATAAATAAAATGAAATTATATTTAAATATTGGGATCTTGCATTCATGAATGATTCAATATGGAAGGGTTTTTTATGATTCAATAAGAAAATATTAGTAAACCCTAGGTAAAATTAATATTTTTGAAATTATGAGAGAGAATAAGAGTTATTTATAATTAATTGGTTGTGTATCCCTGCCATTGTAATGTTAATGAAATTATATAGATATAATTTCTTAGTAAATAGATGATAGATGTAATGAATGTTCTGAAATCAATTATAATTGATTTAGAGGAATATATTTCATATTACAAAAAATACAGTATTTATTTCTGAGACCAGAGGGAGTGCATTTTTAAATCAGATAACACTGATGGTGAATTACTCTATAGAAATCTTAAACTAGATAATGGAACATGGGTTCATCATTAATATAAGACATTATAAAATAACCATTTTATTATATATATTCTTCCTAGATTACTAGTGTGATATTATTTTATTTAGGAGAATATAATACATGTACGTTCATGTATTTTGTAAACAACATATCTGGAATAATCAATCAATTTTTTTTTCTAATGTTTTTTATTCAGGAGTATATTTTGATGTTTTTTTATGAATTAAACAATGTGTTTTTTAGAAAATAATATTCAGTTTTTAATTATATATAATTATATTAGCATATGATGTTGATGTGTATTATTTCAATTAATGTTATATTTTTTGTGGAACTGTAAAACAATTGGTTTATAAATACCATGAAATTTATTAAAAAATTGGATCTCATATCAAACTAAAATTTAAAAGACCATCATCAAGAAATAATATAATTTTTAAATGCATATTTATACATTATAATAAAATTATTATAATATAATAATATAATTGATATTTAAAAAGATACGAATTTTTCTTCATATTAATTAAATTAATGAATTATATATTTACAATTTTAAAACTAACTGATATAACTACTTGAAGCTTTATCATAATATACCGTTTTCCAATATGGAATCTCTAAATCCCAATTATGTAAATTTAAAAACCCAATTATTTTTCACTCATATATCCTATGATAAAACAAAAAACATAAAATACATGGTTTGAAATAGATTAATGTTAGCCAATTTGTTTCATCCAAACTGTAATTCATCAAAAAAATTTGGTAATATATATATATACATGGAAATTTTATTTTTTTGATATTTACGGAACTATATGTCACAAAATCAATACTCATGACATCAAGAGAGTATGATTTCCACAAAAACATTTATTCCATTTTCAATAATAATACTTCATCACCTTGGTAAAACTTCCCCATATATTAAACTATAATATATCAATATCATCTATTGTAATTTTTCAAAACATCATAAAAGGAAACATATATGATTTTGTTAAAATATTCCATCAGGGTAACCATAATCATTTTATTGGATTGTATTAATTCATAATTACATTATAATAAGGTTATATTGAAACAAATAATGAGTATTAACATGATATATGTGAATTCATACCAATTATTTCACAGACTGAAAAACATTTAACATAGAATACTTAATTTTCAAATAGAAGGTTTACATAATCAATAATAATTTGTAATATGATGTAAATTTTTATGAAATGAATTACTTATATACAATATAATAAAAAACGTTTAGCAATATATGAAAATTATATATTTGTAAGATGAACATAAAAAATTATCGTATGAATAAACATATTTTCCTCATTTATACCCAATAAATTGGAGAGTTAAAATCGATCACACCCATCATATATGTTTTATCATGCTCACCCATTCAACATAAACTATAATGGGAATCAATGCATCATGTATTTTGAATTGGGATTACAAAAAATCGTAAAAATGTTCTAGTAGTATATAATACATAAACTACATGGATTATGCATATAACAATATATATCATTGGAGAAATTTAGTTGTTATGACAATTATTAGAAAATTGTGTTTTAAAAATTTTCATATGTAATTAAAATTATACCATTTTTTAAATAATAAATAATTTCCCAGGAAAAAATTATTGAAATATTTTCAAATATAATATAATTTAGCTTTTGTAAATGATTTATGTCAATAAAATTTTCTAAATAAATTAAAAAAAATGTATATGTAAGATAAATATCTCATATCTAAAAGAATAATTAAGACCAGTATGATTCTTAATGGATTTTCATGATGATTATCTAATCAATTAGTGGAAATTTAAACTTTCAATGTAATAAAAATACAACATCATATTTTATAAAAAGATATGTGTCCCCCAAAAATAATAAAATATTATTAACATACAAATAACATCAAACATAACTAATCCTTTAAAGACATGAGATATTAACATAATGTGTATACCTCTTTGGTAACATTCAATCAAAATAAGCCCCAAAATAATAACAACATGATTATTTTTAAATAAGATTATCTGAAATAGATTAATAATATGACATGTAAAATAGGTTGTATATAATACTCCTAAACTAAAATAGGTAAACCTCATAAATGTATTTCTCATTGAAATAGAAATTTAAATGAATAAACCACATTAATATTGTACCATTGAATAAATAATTACGTAATAAAGAGATTATTTTAAGAAAAATTAGTCTCAAAAAATAATTATAAAAATATGATAAAATATTTTAATTTAAAATTCATTCATATTAATTTAATTATAAGGGAAATGATATTATGTTATTACCCAATGAAAGGATTTGATGTTAAGAAATAGTATAAAACATGTAACATTAAATTCAAATTCCCATTGATTAATTAATTCCAATTAAAACATCAAATAATTTGATGTATTTATTATAAAGGATACACCATGTTAATGGGTTAATATATAAAAAATATTAAAATTAGTTCCTAATTAAAAAATATGATTTGGTGAATGTAAATTGGAAGTAAATCTCACACCACAAGTCTAGATAGTCAGTGTATATATGTTAACCACAATATAGTATACTTATAAAATGTATTAGATGTTTAAATACATATTCCAATATAAATAATTTACCAATAGCAATTTTATTAGTTATTGTAATGGTATATTTATTTAAAAAATAATTTATGTGTAAATTATATATATAGCCCCACCCTTAAACATTTTTTAATCTATTATTATGTTAATAACTCACATTGAGGATCATATATAATTTAGTGTTTTAGAGAATTAGTCAATAACCATTACATTACATCTAAAATATTAAAAAGTAGAAACTCCTTGTCAGTAGCTATGTTTTTTATAATATAAAAACACATAAAAAAAGTGAATTATTTTTATGATATAAATCTTGTTGAATTATTGTTTTCTCTTACCCTTCATTTTACCCTGTGATTTTTTTTCAAAATCTTCGGATGAGAATAAAAATATATATTGGGTTTATAAAATAATGAAAGAAAACATTATTCCATTAATACATATAAAAGCATAATCTATTTGATATACCTCATTAAATCATATGATTTATGAATAACACATAGAAATCATAAATTATAATGGTCTCTTATGGAATTCATAACATACATACATTGTACCTTTCACAACATCATAGAGTGTTACGTTGGAATACACATCCCAGCATATTCCATAATTCTCTAAGGAGATATAGTAATGCCTACCTCAATCACCTTGCCCAAGGCATTAGAGAGTTGTCTCAGGCTCACCTAAACAAGATATATCATGGAACCACCCATATATGTAAATAATTCTAATTAACCATAACATATTCAGAAAACATATAAAAATAGTAAAAAATATAACATTTCCAAATTTAAATCACAATGTATCAATAATATATATTCACATTATCTTTCAATTTTCAAAATAATTCCCAATAACTAATTACTTAAAAGATTATATGGTATTTAATTTCATTTAAAAAACATTACATTATGCTAAGGAAGACAAATATCAAATATCGCTTATGGTGGTGGAATGGTCATTATCATTAGGTACGATTAAAAGAAACATTACCTTTATTTTTTAGTAAAATGCTACATAGAAATATTATCTTCTTGAATGAAATAAATAGTCAAGGGTGATTATACATCATCTAAAATAAAGACATGTATAAATAGAAATATTTCAAATTGTAAGGGGATTGAGACTAAGTCCCTCACAAAAATCGTTCAATTAGATTTATGGATAAATCAATGAAATAATTTTTTACTAGAAATATAAATACAACCAGTATAAGTGCATAATAAGTGTAAAAAAATTAGATTTCATTCACACATATTTATATAATTTCATAATCATGAAGTATATTTTTAACCCAAATAATACAAATTGGGTAATGAAGATCCATTGTAGATATTCAAAATCCTTACAACATCACACTAAAATTAAAAAAATGAGTTGAAACAAGAAAAAAAGGGCTCTCACAACCATTGTGTCATAGTTAAATTTATTTATATAATGTTTAAAATTTAAAAATAATATTACCTGATATATGAAGTATATTTATATTTCAAATTAATATTTATAGACTAAAATATTACATATATAACCAATTAAAAAAATTGTTTTACTAAGAGATATATTTTTAGGATACATATTTTATAACACTAAATTGATTTGAATAAAGTGACATTTTCACATAAAAGAGGATCCATGGGGTCTAAAAATCGACACAAGGATTACCATGGTTGGAAATGTATCATCTAATGGTTTTAGGGCATTTTAAACGGTAAATATAATATTAATATAATAATATTTTTTATCCTTATTTACTAGATTTTACCCTTTAACCACAGTAAATAAAATATTTACTTAATTTATTATTCATAATGTCAAAAAATAAAAGTTAACTATTTACAAAATATGGACCTCATGATTCCAAATATAGAATCAATTTTTCCAAATTCAAAACAATGTCGTTGTGTAAATTAATTTAGTATTAATTTCCATTTTCAAACCCAAAAAGATTGTTTTTATAAAATATTAACTATCAAAATATTTAAATTTTTTATCTCCGATTAAAATTTGTATTAACATTAAATGACCAAAATGATTAAATTTTAAAAATATAATATAATTAAACTTTAAAACAAATTAAAATGATAATATATACTTATAAAAAAAATTAGATTAAAAGGCAGTTTTGATTTAAAATATAGTATTTATCACTATTTTTTCCAAAATTAACATTATCAGAAAAATACCAAAATTTCATCCAATGTAAATTGTGAGGTCCCTATTCTCTATAAGACGTTAACTTTTTAAATGGGATATATTAATGTGATGGAAACAAACATTAAAAAGGGATCACCATTAAATGGGAGGAAAATGATTTTTTTTTAAATATTAGAGTTTTTCAATCTTACAAATATAACCATTTTTATTTTATGCCTCTAAAATTTATTTGATAAAAGTAAAAACATTTAAAACAAAATTAATCATATTTTTGTTAGTTTGGTTCATTCGTTCTTATATAATGTCTTGGTGTTAACTACCATTTAAAATTAATATATTAATATATTATTTTTTGTTATAACTCAAAGTTGTATGCAACAAAACAATTCCATGAAACATGTTGTTGCATATTGAGTACACTGTCAGACATATAATAATGATTAAAATGAAATAATTATTTAATTAAAATATATTAATTAATATAATAATTACATAATCATTAATTACCTAGAATTTTACATTAGATGTTTGTGTAAATTTTTTTCCTAATCACAAAATGTGTTTGTTTTTTTACATAGTCAGAGGAGTCATTTTACAATAGGCACTAGAATAAAAATCAATAAATTATTATAATATTTATAAATCAGTAATAATTATTAAAAAAAATTATGAAATATTTATATGAAAAATCAATTACATTATAATCATGAAAACTATTGGCCAAACGTATGCATGAGTATATATTACATTATTAAAGGATAATATTATAAATATGGCATGATTTATTATATAATTAAAGTAATAATAGTATCATATATTAAATAGTATTTATTTATATGTACTTATATATATAATCCAGGTGATTTCATGAATAAAATGAATCAGATCACCTTGTAATGATGGTAATATACAGGAGATACAAAACGACATTATCATTTTTCAATTTATGAAATGTTATGAAATTGAAGAAATATTATTTCTCAAATATTAAAAATAATAATTAATTCCATATATTTACACTAAACACATCATTTTATGTCTCTGTGAGTGGTGGTGACATTATACAGATCACATTGAACTATAAAGTAGAAGTCCTCTGTACACTCAAATGATGGATTTGATTCCCATTTGATGGTGGCCAGATATAGTTGTGGGTTATTCCATTAACATACTATAAAGTATTTATATGGGTTATTATTTTGCTTTTTATTTCATAATTTTTTATGGAGATGGATGAAAAAGTAAAAAAAACCCTTGTTTGAGAATGATTCAACATATTCAACCAACCTCTTTGGCAATACACTACATGTTTTCATATGATGGGTTTTTAATAATGATATTGCTCTAGTGTGATATGAGGAATGTAATTAATATATTTATATAGGTATTATAATCTTCAATGGGTATTACTATTTAAATATATGTGAAAAAGATTATTACTTTTGAGAGAGAGAAGGGGTAATAAAATAATTTTTTAAAATATTAAATTAATATCAAATTATTATAATATTAATTTGTAACAAAATTTATAATAATATGTTATTAATTAAATATTCTTAATAATACTACATTTCAATAATATTTTGATTGGTTTGGAATGGTTTTGAATAAAGTTTTACCATTATCATTTAGTTTAACCCATTATTAACCATTTTGGAAAATATGGTGATATAAATATTTTTTACATATCATGGTTTATATAGTCCACATTAAAGACAAAATTTCACATTAATTTTAAATAGTTTATTTCACAAACCAATTCACATTTAATTTTAAGTATTTAATACTATTATGAATTATGAATCATTTAATTATTATTTATTATAATAATTTTATTAATTACACTTTTAGAAATATTTATGCATATAATCATTTAAAACTAATAAACATCAAATGGAATTCTAATAAAAGGCATTAAATCCTATGATATATGATATTTTTATCTAATATATTAATAAATAAGAAAAACTCTCTCATTTAAATTTACTTTATAATTTGTAAAAATTCATTTATTGACAAATTTAATCCTTACCAAAAAACTACCCAATATATCATATGAATTTAAGGTAATCATTTACAAACTAATATTTATAAATGTAATAGCCATATGAAAAAATAATTTATATTTGAATGAAATATTAATTATACAATATATACTCTCTTTATCAAACTGTGAAATATTTAAACATCATAATACAATAAAAGGTCTTTTTTGACATTCCATTCTAATAAACAATATAATGTGTCATAATCAAATAATATATAAAAATAATGTAATAAATATTAATTTGGATCATTATGAGTGAGATATAAAAATCCAATATAATTCATGAATGCTTTTCTGTCACTATTTAGTTCTTATCATTTTTATTTTTAACCTTAATTACCAAATTTAAACTTTACAATTGTTATGAAATTAAAAAAATTTGTAATCATATTTTCTAATGATAAAAGAGACCTATTTAATGATTTTTACCCATTTATTAAATTATTGTTTACTTATTTCATTAATCAATTTCATAAAGTGGAAGAAATTACTTTTAATATATATATATATAGCCTAATAAAACACAAATTAAAAAATGTTTTTAATCCCAAAAATGTTCTTATTCCAAAATTAGGTATAATTATTAATAAAATTTACATAAATAGATTACATATAATTAAATTAAAAATGTGATAACTTGTGACAAAATATATATTATAATGACAATTTTTTTGATAAGAAAATTTTAATTTTACCAAAATTGATATTTTTTATTATTCATTGAAAAGTCAATATATTCAGAACAAAATTCACCAAATATAAATTTAATGTAATTAATTAGGAATTTAATTATTTAATTAATTTAAAATTTATATAATATAAATAAATAAATTATAATGGGTTTTTCATATAAATAAATAAATAACATTTTTTGATGTTTCAAATGATGAAATTATGTGCATTATTCAAATCAATGTCTTAAAGCGAATGCTTATGAATAGAATCAGAACGGTTGTGTGAGGAATAGTTATATTGATAACGATAATGACACTATAAATAAAATATGAAAAAAAATATTTATTATGAAATAATAATAAAATCATTGTTATGGATGTACGAAGAGATTAAAATTATTAATCTAATTATATATTATAATTCAATGAATATATTTTTATTAGTAGTATATTAGTAATTATAACTATGAAATCCCAATTTATTTATACAAAATAGAATTTCATTAATGTGTCTAAAAATATGTCAAATGTTACTAGCGACCTAGAAACACGATTTAATGTAAATGTGATATTTTGATTAAGGAATAATAATCCCCAATATATTTTAAATGATAAGAAATTTTTTTTAGTCTAGATTGTCATGACCAATCACTCAGGGCCTGTGATGTCACTGCCCCAAGCCCTCCACGGGCCAGAGGCTCACGACTAGCACAAGAAAGAAGTATCCCTAAAATATGAAGGGATTTCTTTTAAACCTATACTAATAGACAGAATAGATCTCAAGTAGAAGAAACAAATATGTAAGCAACTATAATGAAAAAAGTGCTAAATGTAAAACGAGTCGGAATACAAGCCCAACTTTAAAAGTACACATTCAACTGAAAGGTATATATATAATTTAAAAAGGTAAAACAACTCATGGGCCATTCTCTGAGGATCCTCCATGATGGTTTTGAATAGATCACCTACTCAGCACCCCTCATCCACCCATCTCCTCTGTATACAACCTAGTTCTGGCTCTCTCAATCCTCCGCACAACTTCTCCTCGTCTGCACAAGACACAACAACGGTTAGGTGAAGACCATGAAGGGGTGAGTATAACGATACTAAATAAGGACCCCAAGACCCCTAAAGTACTCTCATAATTCCACAAAGGAAAACCAGAAAAGCATGATATCAATCACAAAGCACAATACAATATACAGACCCACAAAAGAGTCTCTGCTCAAACCTCGTTTTTAGTGAAGTATAGAAATATAGATGATTAGACACAAATATAGATCATCTTATTCAATCATGAGGCACTGATTATGACCATACAGAGTCTAAACCAAAAATGATCGATAGGTAACAAACCTCTCAAATGACCGACATATGATATGACTCATACATGATCGGTATGCATTGACCCACAAAGAATCGCAGAGTGCTGACCCACACACGATAAGTATTAACTAACATAAAAAGGATCACCGAGCCCTGACACACATAGTATCTGACCCACATAGAATAGGTGATTAACCACACAAGAATGCTCGATACTATCCTCTGTATGATCTGTCTCCAACCTCCCCCTCACTGCCAGCCCCTCGATTTCTCACACTCGGTGTGCTTGAGTCCCATATAATCATACCTCAAGATATTGTTCTTAAATATAATGCCTATATTCTCTACAAAGGAGTAACCTAAAGTATCACCATGTCGTAAGGGTTCCAATGCAATATATGGTGAGTCAATCGGACTCCCACTCTATGACTTATAAGTGTTTAGGATCTGTGGGCCCAGTTGGATTTGTGTTTGATGCCACCTCACTATACTCCAACTATCTACAAATATAAAGTGGATTAATTCCAAAAGGACTATCTCTATCCAAAAATTCCAACACCTTAGACGGTACTTTAAATGGATTTCTGGTTCACAAGATATGTCCATTTACGTGTTTACGGGCCCTCTTGGGCCCAGGTCCGGTCTGACCTAGTTGGTCTGACCCAGTCTAACCAGGTATGTGGTGGGCCACAATATGAGAGGCCAGACCCACAAGGTGGCATTATTAAATGGGAGGCCCTCAAGGGGTGGCCCATGATTGGATGGCCCGCATGGGGGCAGGCAAGGTGGGCGGCGTCCTCGCGGCGATGGGTAACAAACCAGACCGAAGTGGAGCATAACCCAAGAGGGGTCCACCATAGCCAGCGCAGGGGGTGAGACCCCCTGGTATCCCAAACACCCAAATAGCCCAATGGTAATTCAGTGTGTGACGTGGCGTCATGGCGTGGGTGATGCCCGATCATCGCAGAACACGCAAGAGGCAGGGGTTCGGCCTCCGTTGTGGCTTCTTGTCTTCTGTCGGTGCACTGGTCATGAGGCCACTCCTTACGTGGTTCATCTACATGGTGACCACCTCGTCCATCCATCGCAGTTGATGAACCGCAGCCCACTGCTCACTGGAAGCATGCGATGGTGTGTCGTACTTCTTTTGTGGTCAGACAATGCCTACCATTCCAATGACAGCTGCGACTTTGTGCTACTACCACCTCTTGAGGCCTCTTTCAGAGTATGCCTTCATTAAAGGCGGATGATGTGGCCGCACTGGTGGTATTCTACAGAGAATGAAAAGCTGTATCAATGTGGCAGTAGGTCCTGGATGGTTTTTTTAGGCCCTTTGACTCCTCATTAGATCAAAACAAGGGGGAGGATAAAGGGTTCAATTAATCTACATTATTTTAAAACAAGAATCAAAACTCATACCTCATAATCCCATTAGAGATAAAATAAAACTTGAAGGTGGGTCGGTGTTCTTCTTTCCCACAAGAGGCTTCCAATGACGTCGATGGTTCTTCATCCTCCAGTTCATGATTCCGTGTCACTCTTCGCCTCCCATAGGGATTAGTGTCATCCTTGTAGAGACCCGAAGCTTGACGTACATTGACATTACATTACATTTTCCGAATACTTAGTACATAACAAAAACAGACACACAAGGACCGTAATAGTTTAGTGTCTTTGAAAACTCGAAATATATTCTTCTAAACGTGGTGAAAGATCTTCAACATCTCCCATAAAGATCTTACCCTTTTTTACCTAAAACCTTTCTTTCTATCCTGGGGAAAAGAAAACATAAAAGGGTGAGCACAAATACTCAGTAAGGGTAAACAAAAGAAATATCAATCACATCATATTCATAAGAACATAACATTTTGGAAATCTTAACCTGCAAAAGAGAGCATAATTTCATATCATTGGATAAATCATAGTAGTGAAATGTAATCCCAATAATCATAAGATAAAACATTAAACTTTGTGGCATACACACATAATCATAGAGAATCATTTCTTGTTAGTCAAGACTCATTTCCAAGACTATCTTAGTAGTCAAAGTCCCTTTCTGAACCTAGTCACCCTCGTTTCAGTCCTATTTCACTGAACCGGTATAACCTACCGTTCCAGCCATGTGTATCTCATGAGATATAAAGTCTTTAACCAATGCATTGGAGGGAGATATAGGTCCCACCCATCTCATAATGATACCATTCTTACGTGTGCCACAAAATCATAAATCATACATCATTGCATAACCCATGTAATAAAAATGGGAATCTTAAACATCGTGACATCATAAAACAATTAATATAAGATAAAGGAATATAATTCAATCACAACATAATCAAATCAATGTAATAATAGGGATAAAAACAGAACCCTTTATTATCTTAGATGGAAAATAATTTTGATAAAACACTTGAACTCCATTGTTGAGGAAAATATCCTTTCTGCTTCAAAAACACTTTTCCTTTCTTAACATGTCGTACAATTATAAACTAAAAGAATTTGATTAAAAATAAACATTAAAACTTCTAAAGGATGATTCTTTGAAATAATGTTTAAAAATCCATTCATGTCATATAAGTTAAAAAAACATTCTTCTCGTACTTTTGTCTGAAAAGTCAAAAAAAAGTACCTCGTATAAAAAACGACAAAAGATTCCTTTCATATCATTTACTAAAAAAATCACCGAAGGGTAAAATTGGATATAAACTACTGTAGAAGGATATAAATATTACATATTGAGGAAACATGGATGTGGATGATAAAATACACCCCAGTAATTACCAATGTAAAAACAATCCCGGATAAAAGTGAGATTGTGATATTTCCCTTACCATAGAACCAATTTGCTTCGTAAGTGTCCAAACCTCCTGTATAATGATTTAAATAATGTCATTGACTTATTCCAGAATCATACTAATTGTTATTATATCATATATGGTTCACTTATGACTTTATATTACCCGTTCTTTTGTAAATTCCATGTAAAAGAGTGTTTTGGGTAAAATCGATTCATTTGTCGTAGGTGTTTAGACTTTTTGTTCTTGACATTATTATTACTTATATCATGATTTACTGACTTCCAGAATATAAAACATGATTATATATCATATATATTCAGTATATATATATATATATATATAATAGATAGATAAATTAAATGAAACACACCGTTCATGGAGACGGTAGTCCGTACGTACGCATGAAAGCAGTTTTCCTTTCCTTATTATCTTGAATGGAAGTAAGTAGATGACATAAATATATATATATATATATATACATAAGTCCAGTATATTTAACATGTAATATATTTAATTATTATTCATTATATATACTTTATAATCATTCATGAATGGTTAATGTGGAGAATGAATCTCATCAGGTCGTGGAGACAGTATTTCGTATGTACGCACGAGCGATGATATCGTTCTCATGATCGTGAAGTTGTGTTGAAGTGTATGTATACTATTCCAGTATCAATATCACTTTATAATAATCATATATAGTTACTCATTACACCATTATACCCATCCAATTAATGTGGTGGCGTAAAATAGATTACACCATGGCGTGGAGACGGTATTCTGTACGTACGCACGCGCGGTGATTTCGTTTTCCATAGGATGGATAGATGGTGAAATAGGATTGTTTCATACTTATAATAACATATCAGTATATGAGTTATAATTATGTTATTACTTCATAATGAAACAACCTACGAAGAAGAAGTGGAAGAAGAAATAAAGGTGAAAGAATTGGAAACGGAAATTACCTCTTCTTTGAAGCGCCTCTTTGAGACCTCCACTTAGGGCACTAAAATTGGTCTTTGAGGAAGACCAAAACCTCTAGGATGTTTCTAGGGAAGTGGATAAGAGAATTTGGCAGGGGTTGGCCGAGCCTGAAGGCTCAATGTTGTGTGAGGAAGAGATGGAGGAGGTGCCCTTTTATAAGGGAGGAGAGGGGCTCCTTTGGAAAAACTAAAAATATTATTTTATTATAAAGACAAGTTCGGTTTTAAATAGCTCCAAATTGATTTATTTCGAGGCTAATGTGGGGATCGGTCGAAATCATCTCATCCAATAGAATTTAGACAAGTTTAAGTTCCTATTTTAACCTTATCATTTAGATTTAACATTATGTTAAATAATTTTACTTTTACCGTGTCTTCTTGTGTTCTTATACTATAAGGTTAATGAACTTACTATAAGAATCCAAACGAACACCACATTGTTTATTATTAATATATATAACCTTATCTAAGACATTTGGCCGAACCTTAGATTTTTAGGAATAAAATAACAATTAATAATATAATATTTGTTTTAAAAAACTATTTTATGTCAATTTGAAACTATTTAGTAATTGATTTTTGAGAAACTCATAACATAATGATAAGTTCAAAAAAAGTTAATTAAATCAACAATAACATGTCATAGTAACCTAGAAAATTATTATATGTCTTAAAAAGTCTCAAATTATATTTATTTGAGTATTTATAACATCAATTATGTCAATATTTCATTAATAAGATAATTACTGCATCATCGTTGTGTCATAACTAAATTAAATAATTTAATGTCTAAAAATTAAAATAAAATACAATTATGTATTAAATCTTTTTAGATTTCTAATGAATATTTAAAATCGAATTTATCTTATGTATAACCCTATATTAAAAATGTTTTACTAAATAATCATTGATTTTAACTCTTTTAACTCTTCTTTAAATTAAATAATAATAAATGTCCTAATCTAATCCAAGTGGTCCTAAATGGTCATGTTTTATTATTAAGCTTGTTTTTGGTCGAATTACACTTATCCAATAGAATTTGGAAATGTGTTAGGATAATAATAATATCATTTTTACCCTTAATTACCCTATTTACTTTTAACCGTGATAAATAAAATTAAAAAGTTACTATTCAACAAAAATTATTTTCATCTCATTGAATCACATTTTACTTACTGACATCAACCGTGTCTCTCGGATTTTCGAAATTCCACTCACAGAAGCGGTAAAATTAAGTTTTATGAAAAAATCAGTTTTTTAACTACCACTTAGTGGTTTCACTATTCATCAAAAATTGAAACTTTTCAGAAAAATACCAAAAATTAGGCCTAAACTATATTTGATATTATGAACTCAAAAATGATTTCTATTTTACCAAATTCAAAACATATTATTTGCATTAATTATTTTAAAAATTAATTCTCGTCGTCAAAACAAATAGTGTGTTCTTAAGAGATAATAACTATCAAAAGATTGACACTTGTTTATGTCTGGTTTAAATGTGAAATTACATCAAATGACCAGCATTGTATTAAATTGTAAAAATATATTCTAAATATAATTTAAAACAACTCAAATAAATAAATTATCACTATTAATTATTTCGATTGAAAAAGTTTTTTTTAATTAAAATTTAGTAATTTTCACTATTAATCGAAATATGAAAGTTATCCGAAAATCACCAAAATTTCACCCTAAGATAATTTCGATATTTCGAATCCAAAAATGAAGTCCATTTTGAAAAATAAAATTTACAAAATTTCAAAAAGTGGTTATTACTATTCATAACGGCAAATTTTAATAATATTTTAATAGCATATTGTTGTTTAGTGAAACTCGTTATTGCGTACTACACATGCTATCGAGGAAGGTTGCAATTGCATGTAAAACAAGGCAAGTCAATGATGTGTGGTGTGTAAGCTCCTTTTGGTGTAGCGTACAACACAAGACATTAATGAAATTAGAAGAATATTTTACATATAATCTGAGGGTGTTACATTCTACCCCCCTTAAAATGAATTTCGCCCTCGAAATTCATCGGGGTTATAAATGGTTTACTACTCCAAAGTTTCTTTAACAGAAGCCCACATCGTAAAAAGGAAAACCAAAACCAATCTTTAAAAACAAAAGTATGAAACATAACGATTACCCAAATAAACTAATCACTGGGTTTCCACATAGGTGAAAATTTGGATATGGAAGATAAATCTAACCATCATGTTCTGATTGAGAGTGGTAGAGAACATGGAAATGGAAAAGTCATCAATCACAAACCATAAATTTGTGACGATCTAAGCTACCATCTGATTCATTATATATAAGAGCACTAGGACAACATTTTTGGTTTTCAAGATCATTTCCCAAAAGTTGATGAAATTGGAATTAGAAGAAATACTTTCGTGATTTCGGTATAGTCTCACCGTTGGTCATTCATTGGACAATTTCCACTTCATCTCTTAAAGAAATGAAGTTGAATTTGTCATTCGTGATGTGTTATCAGAGCATGTGATAGAATGATGGGTTATTTCATCTATCTCAAACAAAAGGTTAGAAAAGTTATCAAAAAATACATAAGTCCATCTATAGTGAGATTAATCATATATGATTCCTAAAAAGGACTTATACATTATATATAATACTGCTTAATATAATAAAACTAGATTCTACTAAACAGGGACTTCCTATAGCCCAGTGGTAGGCAATAAAATCCAGTCGCACTTCGGTTGTGAGTTCGATTCCCATAGCCTTGTCCGACGCGATGGGTTGTCTCCCTTCCAGCAGGTTGTCCTTTTTCTAAAACTACATTACTATAAAATCCCATCAGTAATATCGAAAAAAGTTCTATCCTTAAACAATACTTAGCATATGTCCAACATAATCCATTCCAATATTTAGGCTTGTCCATAATACTGCAGTCCACTCTCAGAGATTTAATACCAGCGTTGATCCCTATATATCATAAGATATGTCTTGTTGGTCACATTCCAAACATTCAAAGGCCTTAATCCTGTACTCTCTTGAATACCCATTGAACCTTACTGAAAACATGTGTGATGATAAAGGTTAACTCTTTCCACATACCAAAATCCTCAAAATTCTATATACTCATACCATGATATCACTTAGTCCTTATATCAATCATGAGCTCATGAATTCTATCAAACATTTAATTTTCCCCTTATCCCTTCATTATGCGCATATCATCTATATTCCAAAAATATCTCAATCACTTTGAATACCACATTAGACCAATACATAAATATTCCAATACTTCATGATACAACATTATTTTGGAATCCCATTACATAAACACTTAATCATTTCACCACATCATTGTCATATTCAACATCACCAATAATGATCGCATGTGACTTCCCTTTTTCCTTTTCCTTGTGTGGTTGCTCATGTCGATCATCACTAACACTTGGATTAGGGAGTTTATTAGAATAATGTCCCATTTCATTGCACTTGAAGCATTGAAGTGTTGGTGGTTCCTTCTATGCAATGTTTTCTTTATTCACATCATTAGAAACCATTTTTCCATTACTTCGACACTCAGCTGCTTGATGACCTTATTTTCCACACAGAAAACATTTTCTAGTCCCTTTAAGACAATCTCCACCATGCTTCTTTCCACACCTTGTGCATAAGGAAACATTCATCTTCTTTTCACCATTATTCTGAGATTTCTCCTTGAACTCCATCATCCATTTCTTGTCAAAACCATGAGATGGATATGTAACACCAACTTCCATTTCTACCTTGATAGCACAACGCACAATTTCTTCATAAATATTGAAGTCTCTTATAGCTAATGCCCTTCGAAGACTTGGTTTTAAGCCACTGAAAAATAGATCAACTTTACATTCAGGTTGGATTATAATTCCAGATGCATACCTTGCAAGTATTGTAAAATTCGCTTCGTATATACCAACAGATTCATCATCCTTCTACTTCAGCTCAAGAAACTCCTTCTCCATCTTTGTTCGAAGAATACGAGGGAGTACTTACTGAAAAACATGTTCTTGAACTCGTCCCATTCCATGGACTCAATTTCATCTCTTGTCCTCGTATTCTTGATAAGATTTCACCATTGATCAGCTTCATCTTCCAAACGATATATGGCTAAGATGACTTTATCATGTTCATAACATTGAAGAACTGAAAATATCTTTTCAGTGGTACTGATCCATTGTTCAGCAACAAGTGGATTGGAAGTCCCACTGAAAGAAGGTGGACGTTGCCTCATGAAGGACTCAATAGAATATTGTTCCCTTCTCTACTCATTTGGAAGTCCAGAATGATTCGTAGCTTGTGTAAGTATAGCAATAAGATTTTTCACTCCATCTCCCATAACATTTTTTTGTTTAAGAGGACAATCATTGCATTTTCCATTGCATTGATCAACACGGTTCCTTCGGGTTACAACCATCGTCTAAAACCCAAAAAGAATAGTGTGAGAGGCAAAAATCATGCTAGGGAAAACAACATTATAAAGGGGGAGTATCCTCAATATCAAACTTCTTAGGTTAAATTATATGATTTTTACCGTAGTTATAGGACTGTATCTTATACGTATACTTATCCTTAGGGACATCCCTAGACATACCTTAGAAATATCTCTAGGGATCTCACTAATGCTTTCGCATCCTAGTTTCCAAAGGTTGACTAAACCTTTCCTCTGATACCAACTGTTGAGACCCGAATCTTGGCATACATTGACATTACATTACATTTGCGGAATACTTAATACATAACAGAAATAGACACACAAGGACCTTAATAGTTAAGTGTCTTGGGAAACTCGGAATAAAATCTTCTAAACATGGTGAAAGATCTTCAACATCTCCCATAAAGATCAACCCCTTTTTTTACCTAAAACCTTTCTTTATATCCTGGGGAAAAGAAAACATAAAAGGTTTAGCTCAAATGCTCAGTAAGGGTAAACAAAAGAAATATCTATCACATCATATTCATTAGAACATAACATTTTGGAAATCATAACCTGCAAAAGAGAGCATAATTTCATAACATGGGATAAATCATAGTAGTGAAATGAAATCCCAATAATCATAACATAAAACATGAAACTTTTTGGCATACACACATAATCATATAGAATCATTTCTTATTAGTCAAGACTCATTTCCAAGACAATCTTAGTGGACAAAGTCCCTTTCTGAACCGAGTCACCCTCGTTTCAGTCCTGTTTCCTTTAACCGGTATAACCTAACGTTCCTGCCATGTCTATCTCATGAGATATAAAATCTTTACCCAATGCATTTAAGGGAGATATAGGTCCCACCCATCTCATAATGATACCATTCTTATGTGTGCCACAAAATCATAAATCATACATCATTGCATAACCCATATAATTAAAATGTGAATCTTAAACATCGTGACATCATAAAACAATTCATATAAGATAAAGGAATATAATTCCATCACAACATAATCAAATCAATGTAATAATATGGATAAAAAAAGAACCCTTTATTGTCTTAGATGGAAAATAATTTTGAAAAAACACTTGAACTCCATTCTTGAGGAAAAAATCCTTTCTACTTCAAAAACACTTTTCCTTTCCTAACATGTCATACAATTATAAACTAAAATAAGTTGATTAAAAATAAACATGAATACTTGTAATGTATGATTCTTGGAAATAATGTTTTAAAAATCCATTCATGTCGTATAAGTTAAAAAAACATTCTTCTCGTACTTTTGTCGGAAAAGTCAAAAAAAGTACCTCGTATGAAAAATGACAAAAGATTCCTTTCATATCTTTTACTAAAAAATCACCAAAGGGTAAAATTGGATATAAACTATTGTATAAGGATATAAATATTACATATTGAAGAAACATCGATGTGGATGATAAAATACACCCCAGTAATTACCAAAGTAGAAACAATCTCGGATAAAAGTGAGATTGTGATATTTCCCTTACCTTAGGTCCAATTTGCTTCGTAAGTGTCTGAACCTCCTGTATAATGATTTAAATAATGTCATTGACTTATTCCAGAATCATACTCATTGTTATTATATCATATATGGTTCACTTATGACTTTATTTTACCCGTTCTTTTGTAAATTCCATGATAAAGAGTGTTTTGGGTAAAATCGATTCATTTGACGTAGGTGTTTGCACTTGTTGTTCTTGACATTATTATTACTTATATCATGATTTACTTACTTCCAGAATATAAAACATGATTTATATATCATATATATTCAGTATATATATATATATAATAGATATATAAATGAAATGAAACACACCGTTCATGGAGATGGTAGTCCGTACGTACGCATGAACGCTGTTTTCCTTTCCTTATTGTCTTGAATGGAAGTAAGTAGATGACATACATATATATATATATACATAAATACAGTAGATTTAACATGTCATATATTTAATTATTATTCATTATATATACTTTATAATCATTCATTAATGGTTAATGTAGAGAATGAATCTCATCGGGTCGTGGAGACGGTATTTCGTACGTACGCACGAGCAATGATATCGTTCTCATGATCGTGAACTTGTGTTGAAGTGTATGTATACTATTCTTGTATCAATATCACATTATAATAATCATATATAGTTACTCATTACACCATTATACCCATCCAATTAAGGTGGTGGAGGAAAATATATTACACCACGGCGTGGAGACGGTATTCCGTACGTACGCACACGCGGTGATTTTGTTTTCCATAGGATGGATAGATGGTGAAATAGGATTTTTTTCATACTTATAATAACATATCAGTATATGAGTGATACTTATGTTATTACTTCATAATGAAAAAACCTAAGAAGAAGAAGTGGAATAAGAAATAAAGGTGAATGAATCGGTAACGGAAATTACCTCTTCTTTGAAGCGCCTCTTTGAGACCTCCTCTTAGGGAACTAAAATTGGTCTTTGAGGAAGACCATAACCTATAAGATGTTTCTAGGAATGTGGAGAAGAGAATTTTTCAGGGGTTGGCCGAGATTGAAGGCTCAATGTTGTGTGAGGAAGAGAGGGAGGAGGTGCCCTTTTATAAGGGAGGAGAGGGGCTTCTTTGGAAAAACTAAAAATATTATTTTATTATAAAGTCATGTTCGGTTTTAAATATCTCCAAATTGATTTATTTCAAGGATAAGGTGGTGATGGGTGGAAATACTCTCATCCAATATAATTTATACAAGTTTAGGTTCCTATTTTAACCATATCTTTTAGATTTAACATTAAGTTAAATAATTTTACTTTTACCGTGTGTTCTTGTGTTCTTATACTATATGGTTAATAAACTTACTATAAGAAGCCAAATGAACACCAAATTGTTTATTATTAATATATATAACCTTATCTAAGTCATTTGGCCAAACCTTAGATATTTAGGAAAAAAATCACAATTAATAATTTATTATTTGTTTTAAAAAACTATTTTATTTCAATTTGACACTATTTAGTAATTGATTTTTGACAAAATCGTAATAGAATGATATGTTCAAAAAACATTAATTAAATCAACAATAACATGTCATATTAACCTATTAAATTAGTGTATGTCATAAAAAGTCTCAAATTATATTTATTTGAGTATTTATAAAATCAATTATGTCAATATTTCATTAATAAGATAATTACTACATCATCATTGTGTCATAAATAAATTAAATTATCTAATGTCTAAAAATTACAAATAAAATACCATTCTGTAGTAAATCGTTTTATATTTCTAATGAATATTTACAATAGAATTTATCTTATGTATAACAATATATTAAAAATGTTTTAGTAAATAAACTTTAATTTTAACTCTTTTAACACTTCTTTGAATTAAATAATAATAAATGTCCTAATCTAATCCAAGTGGGCCTAAATGGTCATATTTTATTCCTAAGCTTGTTTTAGGTCGAATTACACTTATCCAATAGAATTTGGAAATGTGTTAGGGTAATAATAATATCATTTTTACCCTTAATTACCCTATTTACTTTTAACCGTGGTAAATAAAAGAAAAAAGATACTATTCACCAAAAATTATTTTCATCTCATTGAATCACATTTTACTTACTGACATCAACTGTGTCTCTCGGATTTTTGAAATTCCACTCACAGAAGCGGTAAAATTAAGTTTTATGAAAAATTCAGTTTTTTTAACATCCACTTAGTGGTTTCACTATTCATCAAAAATTGAAAGTTTTCAGAAAAATACCCAAAATTAGGCCTAATCTATATTTGAAATTATGAACTCAAAAATGATTTCAATTTTACCAATTTCAAAACATATTAGTTGCATTAATTATTTTAAACATTAATTTTCGTCGTCAAAACAAATAGCGTGTTCTTAAAATATAATAACTATCAAAAGATTGACACTTGTTTATGTCTGGTTTAAATGTGAAATTACATCCAATGACAAACATTGTATTAAATTGTAAAAATATATTCTAAATATACTTTAAAACCACTCAAATTAATAATTTATCACTATTAATTATTTCGATTGAAAAAGTTGTTTTTAATTAAAATTTAGTAATTTTCACTATTCATCAAAATATGAAAGTTATCTGAAAATCAACAAAATATCACCCTAAGCTAATTTCGATATTTTGAATCCAAAAATGTAGTCCATTTTGAAAAATTTAATTTAAAAAATTTCAAAAAGTGGTTATTACTATTCATAACAGCTAGTTTTAATACTATTTTAATAGCATATTGTTGTTTAGTGAAACTCGTTATTGCGTACTACACACGCTATCGAGGAAGGTCGCAATTGCGTGTAATACAAGTCAAGTCAAGGATGCGTGTTTTGAAAGCTCCTTTTGGGGTAGCGTACAACACAAGACATTATTGAAATTAAAAGAATATTTTACATATAATCTCGGGGTGTTACAGTCCTCTATGGGTTTGGCGTCCTGACACTCATTTAACATCTCATTTAATGGAGAATAAATGTTGATACCCATCCGTACTCTCCATATATATAGCAGATGGGCAGGGTATGTAACGATATGGAGAATTAATTGGGGCTTATTAAACAAGAACCTTCTTAATTCTCCAAAGATGTCATTACGTAAGAATGTAATGACAATCCATTTATTAGCTTGACATATCATTGGGCCTACAATCCACTTGTCCATTGGAGGATATGATAGAAAATAAAACAAAAAAATTATTTTATTTCATTTGTTTGGAATTTTCAAAAAACATAACATCTTCTCCTAACCTGCTATGTTCAATGTAAAGTCCCCTTTAAAAGAATCTCAGTGTTGTGGATTCAATTTTGTCCTATGATGTTTCATTTGATCATCAGTTCAAATGTTAAAAAATACCACTCATGTGTTTACTGAACATATCATAAAAGTTTCATAGATATTGATTCCAAGTACTTTGTCGCTCTAAATCATGTGCTGTAAATTTTTGAAGACTCATAATAATTCCATATAACAAATAAATTTACATTGATAATCTGGGTAATTACATTATACACTCCTTAGGAATTTACGTCCCTAAAATCTCACTTTTGTTGATCCTCGATATCTATAGGAACCACCGTAAAAATCATCACATCTTCTAATTATATCTCTCCATGGTCGATGACGTGTGATGGGTCATGCACGTATCTCATATGCTAAGAGATGTGGAAGACGTTGTACACCCTATCCAAATATGGTGGAGTGCCAAGCAGTATGCCACCTCGCCTATCGTCCAATTTATCAGAAATTGTCTAACAAACCTTTGTGATAACATTCTGCCTTGGCCAAATCTTTGTAGCCCACGGAAATGGGCGACTCTCTAGAATATGTGGTCCCTTTAATAGATCTCCAACGGTCTCCATCTCATGTCTGCATTATTCTTCTATCTGCTATGTGCAGTCTTCATCTACGTTTGGATGATATGAACCTTCTTTGAGGTGGCACATACCAACTATAGACCCATAAGTGCTGACTCCCCTGTCTCCATTCTACATAGAGTTGATCTGCAAGGTCGACTGTATAGAAACTATAATTGTTCCATACCAATGGTGAAGTGATAACTGTTGATGTATGATAACTCTACCTAGGGAAATTGATCTACCCAACTGCAACAAAAATCTTGGACCCTTGCACGTAGAATGTCGGCTAGTGTGTGTATGGTCCACTCTATCTAACAATCTATCTGAGGATGAAAGGCGGTGCTGAAATGTAGCTGAGTCACGAAATACTCATATAATCCCTTACATAAACAGGAAGTAAAAAATGTGTCATGTTTAGAGAAGAACATCAATGGCACCCAATAGAGTCTCATAATCTCGTAAATCATGAGGTGTCTCATTCCCTCTACTGATTTCTACTCTCAGATAGAAAGGAATTGGAACGACATGGTAAGTCAGTCAATGATCACCCTGATAGAATCAAGTCCCCTTGACCTACATGGAAGCCCTATTACAAAGTCCATGGAGATCCAATCCCACTTCCACTCCGGAACCACTAGTTTCATTTATAATACTACTGGAACCTGATGATGGACCATCACTTGGTGACTAGTGAGGCATTGTGAAACTAACTCATCTACAACCTTCTTCATCCCTGGACATTAGTGCTGATTCTGGAGGTCCTGGTACATAATCTCAACTCCATGATATACCGTTAGAGGGGACATATGGAACTCCCTCAACCCCTCCTCTCATATCACCGTTAGTTCTATTGTATGTCTTATGAAGAGGATGGTATTCTACCCTCCTTAAGAAAATCAATCAGGTGTTTATCCTTATAATATCAGAGCACGTCATGTCTCATAGTCAATGTCTCCATGTTGAGCCAACCTGACTCACTGAAAGAGAGGGGGTGTGACTGTCATAAGCTGGAGGTAAGATACTCCATTTCTATCCATCAATGAAATATGAAATACCAATAGCTTCTCTGTCACCTCACTCCAGAAAACGTTGACAAGGCCACTAATTGTTTGCATCTACTTCTATGTTCTGATTCCAATGAGTATAGACTATCTCAAAGTCATATTCGTAGATGAACTATAGCAATCACCTATGTCTTAGGTCAAGGTCCTTCTAAGATAAGATATACCTAACACACGTTTGATCATAGTAGATTGTCAAATGTTCTACCATCAGGTAATGTCTCCACATCATCAAGGAGAATACCGCATCTGCAAACTCTAAGGTCGTATAGTTCTACTAATGTTGTCTTAGCTGTCGTGAGAAACATCTGATCACTGATTTCTCCTACATCAATACACACCCATGTTCGGTCCCTGATGAGTCACATTAGACTATATACCCAACTCCCTATTCTTGTAGCCCCAAGATAGGGGTACTCATCAGTCTCTTACTCAGCTCCTAGAAACTTTACTAGAACCTCTTTATCTCTATGAAGGGATGACCATTCTTTTTTAATTCTGACAAGTGTGACACAACTTGGAATAAATCAGGCACATATATCTGGTAGTATCCACCCAACCCCCACAAACTCCGCACCTCAGGCACACTCATGGGTGGATCCAACAAAAGCACGTCCTATATCATTACAGGATCCACTACAAATCCATCCATTGAGATAACATGTCCCCAAATGTTTATCTATTGTATCTAGAACTGTCACTTCGAGATCTTACCAAAAATCTGGTGTTCTCGTACTATATCTAGAATGATTTTTAGATGATAGGCATGCATATCCTCTGTCGCTGAGCATATCAAGATGTCATCAATGAAAAACCACCAATAAGAGATAGATATATGCCTGGAAGACCCTATTAATGAGTCCCATGAACAATGATGGGCGTTGGTCATGTGCAAAGGGATAACCAGGAACTCATAGTGGCTATACCGAAATATGAATGTCATCTACTATAAATCATCATCTCATTCTTCGAGATGATGCTAGTCTGATCTGAGGTCTATCTTCTAAATCTAATGAGCTCCCTTTAGCTGGTCGAAGAGATCATCCAACATCGGAAGTGGATACTTGTTCTTCACAGACACATAGTTTAGGCATTGATAGTTTACATTGAGTCTCCAGATCCCATCTTCCTTATTGGTGAAAGAAATCATGGCAACCCATGGAGTAATACTAGTCCTTATGAAACCCATTTCATGTATGTCCTCCATATGTACCCATAACTCATGATCCTCCATGAGAGTTATCTTATATGCAGGTGTTGACACAAGTGTCATCCTAGGGTACATGTCGATGTGAATGTATACCTCTCTTTATGGAGGTAGACCTGCAACATTATCAATAAAGACATTGGAATACTGATCTACCACAATAGGAAAGCTCAGGAACTCAACGTCTTCGGCTCCTTAGGTCAGACTCTCGAACTAATGTGTTATCAGCTACACCATCCTCTTTCCAAGTCCATCATGTTTTTCAAATGTTCCCTTCTCACCAGTGAAGGAAAACATGGTCATATATGTGTGGACACACTGCAATTTGAACATAATACTGTCAATATGAGCATGGACTATGGAAAACCAGTCCATACCCAAGATGATTTCGTAAGGCCTTGACACCGCTAGTTGGAGATCCCAACTGAAGCTCGTGCCTCCTAGAGTAAATTCACACTACCATCACTAGTGTATAATCATTGAATCTCCTCCCATTGGAGTCTCTAGTCATAATTATCGATCCAATGGCTCTACCGTCATTATTGAGATATAAATGAGGGTCGTGGAAATGAATGAGTGACCGACACCATTCTCTATAAGTAAAAAAGATGAGGTGAAGTAGACATCGATCATACCACTAATCATATCTGGAGCATTGTGGTCATTGGCCTTAGCAACTTGGAGTAGTGCTGATCCATGCCCACCATCTCCCTATGGTCAGGGTGGACCTCATTGTGGTAGAGGAGGTAGAACCTTGAATCGCTTACTTGTGCCTATTACATGACTAGCTCCTCTGCAACATATTCCTAACACTAGAGGAACTCCTCGAATGAATCTTTTCCCATGCCTCGGTGGTCCCTTGATCGTCATCTAGTATTCCGTATGTTGGGGCAGGTCGTCGCGAGCCATTTGACCCTGCACTCCACATGTGTATCATTGTATATCCCTTTTCTATCATCCTCTACCTCGCGAGCCCCACAACTCGGACCCTGCATCCAGAGGCCTTCCACAAGAAGGTCTGGTATCCTTGGACCTTTGTGTCATCTGACTACTACCAGCCATAGATGAATCTGATACATGCCGCCTGGTGGCGGGTCTCACTGTCTCTTCCTACTCAGCTATGATGCTCATCCCCAAAAGTGATTTTCTCGGGCACCCCAGCATGCGTTAGTATGCTGAACCATATCATCTATGATCTTATCTCCCAGCCGAGACTCTTCGTAATGGTCCGAACCCTAAAAAAACACTTGTACCATTTAGGTGAAGTATCAAGCGTGATCAATGATCCTCTATGAGTAATGGACTATTGTCGTGCTTCCCTGATGTATGTGCAATGACTCTTGTATACACACATAGCGTAAGGTCGCTCAAATGAACTCTATTGTAAAAAGGCTCTCATAGTCCTCCCAAACTAGGTTAACCTTATCATGATGCTAGAGCTTAATTCCCCATCATCTACCTACTACTTCCTGAATAGGACAGGCTACTAGGATCACAATAAAATTAGTTGGTGTCCCAAAAATGGATAAAACAATAAGTACAGCCCCAGTCAGTACTCATCCACCTGCGGGTCCATCTCTCTATAGAACCATGGAGGTATCTACTATTGAAACACATGCAACATATTTAGTCGTCATGAACCCTCTTCTGGTGGAGCTGGTGGCATGGATGCCCAATGGGTAGAGGTGTTGCAGGTGCACCACCCAGATGTGATAACTTTGTAAGAGGGCCCTGCACCATGGCCTCATTGTTTGGTGGGTTGTTATCGCGTTCTCTCGCTAATCCTGGATGGATGTCTACATTGCAGAATCCTGAAAGAAAATAGATGTTCTGTAGTAAAAATTTTATATGTAGTTAGATGACTCAAGGAAATCACAAGAAAAACTCTTAAAAAACACACGCAACCAGTGCTTCCATGTAATGGTTCGGAAATCAGAATTCAAGGTCCTAGATTGTCGATACGTCGACCGCCGCAGCAACACTGGACTCCCTGAATTGAAAACCACACTCATAACACATAAAAATACTCCTAAATTGAAATGATTAGAGTCCTAGTTATTTATTAGAACCAAATCTCTGACACCACTTGGCCATGACTCGTCCCATGGGACTCATGCCGTCCCTACCCCATGTATGTCATCTATATTGCAGGGGCTGTCGAATAGTATCAAAAAGTCATATCCTTATAACTTGTAGTCATTGAAATTAAACCTATACAAACAAACGGACTAGAAAACTATAAGAAGAATATAGAATGTAAACAATTGAAGTTCAAAAAGTGATGAAAGTAAAATGGGCCAGAATACATGACAAACTGAAAAGGTACAAGTACAACTGAAAGGTACAATATTATCGCTAAAGTTAAATTATCTCAGGGGTCATCCTCCATGGATCCTACTTGAAGGGTTGGTATATATCTTCTCCCCAGCACTATTTGTCTATCTCTTTGCTCAGCGTACCACCTTGTCCTTGCTCCCTCAAACCTGATCCCTACTGGTCGTCATCTTTACAAGACACAACAAGGTTTGGGTGATGCCCATACAAGTATGAGAATAATGATAATCAGTTGGGACCCCACGACTCCTGAAGGTATATAAGAATTCCACAATGAAAAAACCAAATAGCATGATCTAAATCACAATGAACAAAGCAATATGCACATATCAAATAGAGTCTAATATCAAACCATGTTTTTAGTGAAGTATATAAGTACAGATGATTAGTCAAAAAGCTATGACATAATATTCTATCAAGAATCATTTCTTCTGACCATACGGAGTCTGAGACACACATGATCAATAGGTAAATAACCCCCAAAATGACCCACACTTGATCTGATACACACAAGGTAGTTTATCCAGACCCACACAAGATCGGTATGCATTGACCCTCATAGGATCACTGAGAGATTACCCACATTAGATCTGGCCCACATAGTATCGGTGTTGACCCACACAGGATCTATCAGTAATAACCTCTATATGATCTCTTTCCAACCTTCACCTCAATGTCAGCCATTAGATTTCTCGTACCTGGTTCGCTCGAGTCCCATAAAATCTTCCCTAGATATATTAGTCATACCTTGACCATTACTATGCTCTAAAGAAAGTATCCCAATGTTCCACCATGTCCTAAGGTTCCAACGAGAGAGAGGGTGCGCCAATCTAATGCCTGATCAGTGATTTATAAGCATTTTTGCTTCGGGGCCCAGTTGGGTTTGGGTTCTATCCAACCCATCCTTATTGAAACTCTCTTTAAATCTTTAGTGGAGTAATAATAAAAGGAATTTACTACTATATGGATCCTAAAACCACAGACATGTCACCAAACATACAATCGGTTTTCAATATATGGCCCCTTTAGTGTTTTAGGCCGAGTTGGGCCCTAGACTGGTTGGGCCCAGGTTCGGTCCGACCAGATTAGACCGACTAGGTGTTACCTAGTCTGGGTGAGGTTGCGACGGGATTGGACTACTGGGCCGAGGTTCGACCCGTCCCGCAAGGGGGTGGCCCACAATGGAATCTCACAAAGGGGGTGGGGGGGGGGGCGCAAGGGGTGACCCAACCCTTATAGGGCGCGGCCCATAAGGGGGAGACCCATTAGGGTGATGTAATGACCGCTGTGGAGCACGGACCGACCCGAGGTGGATAGGAGTCGGTTAGGGGTCTATCCTAACAAGTGAAAGGGTGTGACCCATTGTCTCACGAATGAACCAGAGGCCATTAGATATCTGAAGCGGTGATGCCATGTGTGCGATGACTGGTCACCGCGGAGCCCACCAATGGGGCTGGTTCTGCCTCTACCACAAACCCAGTTGGGGATTCATGTTATTCGACAGCGCACAGGTCCCCCACCCTCACTCTCCTATAGCACGTTGGTCCCACCATCTATCCTTCCCCAACTGACTGATGTTCTGGCTGCGTCCTCCATCCACCACGGCTTGCGATACACAGCCCTCTTCTCTATGGTGGCACGAAACAGTACACCATTCTACCCTTCCGGTCAGATGGTGTTGGATGTTTCATTGACCACTGAGGCTTTGTGATGAGACCTCTGCTTGTAGGGTGCATTGGAGAACACCTTTTTTGTTGTTGGACGATGTCCCCGCATAGGAGGAATTCTACGGAGAATGAAATGGTGTAGAAATGGTGTAGAAATGATGCATGTACATCATTCTACAGTTCGTGGTTCGATGTCACCTGTCACCTCCTGCTGGGATCGACTCTGTCCTATAAGTGTTTTTCATCATGACACTCCTTCATCATTTAGTTTTTTGGAGAATCTGTTCTGTTACCCCTACCGAAGCTCCATATATACATGAGAGTGGGAGGGTAGGTAATGATGTAGGGAATAAATAAGGGCTCATTAATTAAGAACCTTCCTTATTTCCCAATGACAACATTGTATATAATTTGTAGGTCATGACAAATATTGTCATGAAACATCACTTTTTGCCCACACCACAAGTTAGTTGGAGGATTTGAAGGAAAATGAAATAATAAAATTATTTCTTTTTATTTCATTTCAAAAGACACAAAACATAACATCTTCCAAGAACTTCAATGGTCTATGTAAATTCTCCCATAAGAGAATCTTGATGCTGTAGATTCAACGATGTCCTAATATTTTTAATCTAAGCACCATTTCAAATGTTATAAAATGCAACTCACACGATTTATCAACATACCATAAATTTTTTTAAAAAATTGATTATGGGAACTCTGGGACTCAGAATCACGTGTCGTCAATTTTTGCAGGCTCGTAATAATTTCATAAAATTAAAAAAATATATTGAAAATCATGCTCATTACATGGATAATGTAATGATAGATATAATTAATGAAAGTCTTATAGTATTGATGACATTATTAAAAAATAATAATTAATTGAAAATTTGGATTAGTTTATCTTTTAAATATTTTATAGCATTGTCTATTTAAGGAATATTGTGGAAAAAATGTTTATTTGTTAATGAATAATGATCCATGTCTACTTTCAATAATTTTTTGGTTTATTTAGGTTATTAATTTTTAAAAAAATTAATAACTTATAATGGTATTCAAATTTTTTATTTGGATAAATTATGATCCACGACATGATGTTCAGGGTATTAATGGAAATTTTATTTTGAAAATTTAGTGACCCTCACTCTAATGTTTTGGATTTTATTCATTAGGATGGTTCATAATTTTAAAAATTTATATAATGGATTATGTGTAACTTTTTTTGAATTTATGTAGATTAATTTATTATTTCACCATATAAGGTTTAATTATAATGGGATAATCATTCCAACCATTTTCTTTTTAATAATCAGATTATTGAAAAGGAATGATTTTTTTCTTTTATAGATTTTATGATCAACTATTTTTTTGGGAAGATTTTGAACCTCTATTCCCTGATGTAAGAGATGATGATGACATTTATTGAAGCAAAAATATTTTTGATATTGAGATTATGAAATAGATTAAAATAATATAAGTAGTTAATTTCATAAAAATTCATCTATTATAAGAAAAGGATCATGAAATAAATTTTTATATATTTACCTGCAATTATTTTGATAATTGAATGGTCTCCAATAATTAACAGGTTTATGAAGTTTTGTTAAAAAACATTATATTTTCCTTGTTCTATATCATTTTCCATCAGTATGAGGGTAGTAGTTTTCTCCTCAATATCAATTTATTCACATTTCAAGCATTGTATACTATTTGGAATCATTATATGTGATATTTTATAAAACAGTTTCACATTTCATTCTCACCTTTGAATAGGAATTTTTTGACCCTTTTAAATGTTTTGGGATTCCAAAAATGGTATTTTTATATGTTAAATCGTGGATTAGCCACAAAAAGTTCAAATTTCTGTGTGGATGTAAATTTCATGGGGTGTAGAATGTAACACTATGAGATATTTTGCAATATATACTTTCCAAATATATTTAAACTTCTCAATATTGTTTGGCAAACACCATTTTTTTAAATTATTACATGAATCACCTTGTTTATCATTCATTACATGAAACAATTATTGTATATTATTTTACATGAAACAGTGAGTATAAATGAAACGTGGCATTCATTTAATATTTTTTTCATTATAATAGTGATAGCATATAATTTGGATTGATTTTACTAACTATATTATGTAAATTATTAAATTATATTATTTACACATGTTTGTAAAATTAATACATTGTTCGTCATAAAATTAGAAACAAAATAAAAACTTTTATTTCAATTTATTGGAAATATTTTACGTGGAAACAAATGTATAAATAAAAACAGTTTAACATCAATAAATTAAACAAATAAATACTATCGAATGATTTAATGGAATATTTATAATATATATTCAATAAAATATTTTTTAGTCATCTTATTATATTTATATATAATAAAATTGAATAAAACAAATTTTACATATAAGAAATGTATTTTCTCTAAAAAATGTATTTTCACATTAGTATTTTTTTGAAGACTTAATATTAATTTATTGAAATAATTATTTCAAAAATTTACATTCATTATGGAAATAATAATTTTAAAATTATATTTGATTATTTTTTTGAGAGATTACTTTGAGGGAATTATTTGGATGAATAATGAAAATAAACTTATTTATTTAGAGAAATAATATAATTAAAAGAATTATAAAAGAAAAAAATTATGTTAATTTTTTATAAATTGAAATAATCTAAAAAATTATACATTTTTTAATAATATATACATCCATAGATCAAAATTTATTTTTGAATTTGATACATTAAAAATTTATTCTTTTGAATGTTGTCTCATTGGAAAACTATATTTCTCATCGCTACTGAAAGATGAATTTTAAATAATTTTATTTCACATATGTGTATAGAAAATGGAAAGATCTAATAATAATATTTTCAAATTTTTATTTTTATTATTTAATAATTTTAATTTATAATTTTAGAATTATTTACAGTATAATGTTTAAAAATTATTTACTACAGTTACGGTAAAAATGTGTTATCAAGAAGTTAATCAAAATCGATAAGAGTTAGAAATAACCCTAAACATTTAAAACAAATATTTTATTAATATATTTCAAACCATAAAACGTAAATTCCCATGAATGTTCTTTTTTATAGGATTCTTTTATAACAAAAACAAGGGTAATCATCATTCAAGTCAAAAATTTATATTGTTGTACTCACCTTAATTATATTATTCGAACACTAATCCTACCCTCTTCATATATTAATAATAGATAAGTTTGGTAAGATATATCCAATTAATTTTTTTTAAATACCTCCAATAACAAAAGAATATCTATTGGGATAAAAAACATTACTATTAATTCTTTTGGTATAAAAAAGTTTGTCCAATCATGTTTTAACACCCAATTACATGCATTTAATTTCATTTCATCCTCCATATACTTCAATTATTAAAAATATTTTTTGATATAGTAAACCTTGTTTATTATATATACCATGAAGTTTAAATGTTATTTTCATGATCAAATGTCATATCTTTTTTCTTAAAATTTAATATATGATCATCATTAATCTGTACTGTATATTATGGACTCACGAACAGAAGTTATTCCTTTCCAAAAACCTCATCCAACATGATCAATTGATTATATATTAAAAATTTATAGATTATATTGAATACATTATTTTATTTATTTAATTATTATATCAAATTTATATTTATACTTTCCATTATATGGGAATACAAAATTTTTACTCATGTGTACATCATACTACCTCATCGTTAAACAATTTGTTTCATTGTAGAATTACCTGGAAGATCATAAGTATACTTGTGAAAATACATATATATATACAAGATAATAAAATTATTCTAATATTTTCATAGGTTAAATATCCTTTTTTATTTTGATCTATCCGGATAATTGATAAAACATTAACGTGTACGTACGTCATACCATCTCTATAAATTGTGTTTGCAAATTTATAACGATATACCTTTTGAATCATTATAAAATAATATATAATAAAAATGTATAATTTTTATCATAAATTTTTATTATAAATATAATAAAAAAATGACACAAAAAATAAAATCATATGGGAAAATATTTCGGTTTTTCCAAAAATATGGCATTGTAATGGAATTTCTAATAAATGGGTAATAAATATTATTATGTAAATCCTATAGGGAGTGATATGATAATATATGTCACAATAAAATATTTATAATATAATTATCTTTATTATACATGATGTTTGAATGTGTACTATGTAATTCAACATTAATATTAATGGATTATCATCTCCCATTTATTTTTGAGGAGAAAAAATCAATATTTTCTACAAGTTTAATTTCTGTTATTTATATAAATAACATGAATATATTATATGATTATTAGTATAAATAATATGATAATCTTTATATTCTTTTTTCAATTTCTCCTGTATTTGTTTTGCAGTTCAAAAGTGACCAAATTGGTAAGGTATTTGGGTCTTGTTTTGTTATCTTTGGGAGAATCATTATGTTATAAACATGTATAATATTATGAGTGTCATATAAAACAACAGTTTAATGTTATAAAATTAATCAATATCTAGTAATTATATTTTATGTTTCATTTAATTTTATTATATCATTTTGATAATGATTAAATATCAACATGTGGTTATAGTTTTAAGATACAATCTCATTGTTTAATTTGATTGATTATGAATATATTTCCAAGTAAGAAATCTTATGAACCAAATAATAAGAAATTAATGAATTAATTTATCCAAAAATATTTTCATTAGAATTATTTTATCTATTCATTTACCAATATTTATGAACTAAAGAGTTATAAAAAAATTTATAAAAAAACATTCTTTATTTTTCTCGTCTATTAAAAAGACATTTTTCATCCAATAAATTGGTATATAAAATATTAGTAAAAAATTACGATTATAATTATCAAAATTAATCATAATAGAAAATTTTTCAATTTTTTTTCTAACAAATATAAGTAATATTTATCAAAACATCCAAAAAATGTGTATTTTTCATTTAATGAGAAGGTTTAGATAGTTTTTTTAATGTGTATACCAATAACAAAATACTCCACCATTAGGAACTATCATTACATATTGATTTCATATATAATATTTGAATGTTATTTTAATAGTTTCATTCAATTTAAATTATTTTGAATTAGTTTTAGGTTTTAAAAAGGGGTTTTCATTTTAGAAAAAGTATTTTATGCATGAAATGTTTGAGAATATTTTTAAATAATCCATTAAATGTTATCATTATTATTTTAAATAAATATTATTTTGAAAATAATTTATGATCATTAAAATATAAAAAATTATTTTCAAGGTAATATTATATTCCTTAAGAAGAGTTCATAGTGATCCTTAAAAATCCTATTAAATATATTATTAAACCTTTTGATGATACTTATGATTTACTAGGAATATAATTCATTAATAATATTATTATTGTTTATGTATATGGTTTATTTTTATGATAATAATTTGAATATGAAAACCATTTACCTTTTATAGGATTATTGTGGGATAAAATTATTATTCAGACCAATTCGTTTTACAATGTTTATACTATTATTAAATAACAAAATGATTATAAAACATATTTCTTTTTCTAAATGATAAGACATGATAAAATTTTTGTGAAACATGTTTCATTTATTAAATTTTGAAATGATCAATGGTTCATGATCTCATGGAATACATACTTATTAATTTGATTATTTGATGGGTGGAACCTATATATCACTCTAATTAATTAGTCAATTATTTAAAAGAAATGGGAAAAAAGGAAAATAATAAAAAGTTTAACGAGTTTAGTAATAGGTTTTGTTTACTATTATGGTCATGGGAGTGCCTCTTAAATATTATGAATAGTTAGGGATTAAAACAACTCAACATTTATTTCCTCTGAAGTCAACCATTTCTACAATGTAAATGAAAGAATTATACTTATCTCTATTCATTTAATCTAGTTTCTATTGTATTATTACGTTATCATGGGTCATTTTTTTTATTTACATATGATTCAAGCACAATGAACTAACAATGTTTACAGATTATATCAATATTATGATATCAAATATGTTGTTTTTGGTTTTAAAATATTATGATCATGCTGTCAAACCCTTATACTCATGTTATGCTTATAAGTCTCCCATTTTAACATTAACAAAGCATCTGAGCTCACCCTATATTATTTTTTCATTTGATAGGATATGTGTATTTTATTAATAAGGGGTATTAAATTTATGAGTTTTATGTTATTATTTGAATATTGGAGATACTTAAAATAAATCAAGAAATAAATATATTTTTTATTAAGTAATATTTAATAAATTACACAGCAACATGTTTATTGACCGTATGATATTAGTTTTGATGGATTTTAGATACTCATTATTTAAAATCCAGTAAGTTCACTTAAAATCACCTATAATGATCACACAAATTAGTATTAATCCCAAATAGTTCATAGTTAATTCTTGTTTTAAAATCATACAGAATGGAAACATAAGAAAGGATGACATAATATTTGAGGTATGTGTCATAAAGTGTTATATCAATGATCACATAACCATAAAATGAGAATAATGGTATGAGAGGATGACATTTTCATATTAAAAATATAAACAAAATACAATATTTAATAATCATGGGACATTGCTTATACAATGAATGTTTATAAGAAATGAATCAATAAATAATCAATGTGTACATTATCCCAGATGACATAAAACTTTTACTAATTCATATTGTTGTGTAATACACATCATAAATGAAAATAATTTCCATATTACTCAAGTATAATTTCATTAGATAATATTCTGCAATTTTTTAATCTTGGAAACTATCATAGTATTCATGCCTCACTCCCATGACCATCATAATAGAAAACATATATCAATGAACTACTTTCTAAACCTATTTTTTTGTTTTATATTTGTTCAGTTATAAATTACCACATAATTAATTGGATTGATATATATGTTCAACCCATAAAATAATTAAAATATTAAGAATTGTTTCTCCATGATAAAAAATAATACATTATATATTAACACATGGAATGAAATGATTTTTATAAAAAATTCATCACATAATAACATATAATAAGTGATAGGTTTCAAAATCATTTAATCATTCCATCATAAAATTAACCATTTAAATAAGTAGGTATAATAAATAATCATCACGGTATGACTAATGTAAAATAAACAAGTTCCAAAATCACAATTGCATCCTAAACAAAACCAATAAGGGAAATAATAATAATGATATTTTTCTATCATAACCCCTATACGTAAAAGGTAAAATCAACATATGATAATTCAGGATGAAATAAATTTTCAAATAAACATTATAAAATATCTTCTAAAAAATAAATTTTCGAAGAAAATATATTTTATAAAATTAATACAAAAAATACTTTGAAAGTCATTTTCCTTAAAAATATACAGAATTCTTATAAAGGAAACAATTAAATAAATTTTAAACAATTAATAAGAAAAATGATATTCTATATTTTGAATCTTATTTTTATAATATAATAATATTTTAAAATCTTATTCAATTTGAATTAACATGAAAATATTTAATTATTGTTTAAATAAATATTTTTCAAACATTATTCAGGTAAATAACCCTTATTTTAAGAAATAATAATGGTTTGAAGTTATAAAATTATATGAATATTTTTCCTTTTTAATAATCTTGGATGTACAGATCCGAATCTTGAAGTACATAAACATTACATTACTTTTGTGGAATACTTAGTACGTTACAAAAACACACACACAAGGAACGTAATAGTTTAGTGTCTTTCGAAACTCAGAATATAATTTTCAAATCATGGTGAAAGATCTTCAACATATCCCATAAATATCTTCCCTTTTATTCTTACCTAAAAAATTTCTTTATATCCTTGGGAAAAGAAAACATAAAAGGGTGAGATAAAATTCTCAGTAAGGGTAAACAAAAGAAATATCAATCACATCATATTCATAAGAACATAACAATTTGTAAATCTTACCCTGGAAAAAAGATCATAATTTCATAACATGGGATAAATCATGGTAGTGAAATGTAATCACAATAATCATAACATAAAACTTGAAAATTTCTGGCATACACACATAATCATAGAGAATCAGTTCTTATTAGTCAAGACTCATTTCCATTATTATCTTAGTGGACAATGTCCAATTCTGAACCGAGTTCATTTCCTCATTTCAGTCCTGCTTCAATGAACCGGTTTATCCTGCCGTTCCAGCCATGTCAATCTCATGAGATATAAAATCTTTACCCAATGCATTGGAGGGAGATATAGGTCCCACCCATCTCATAATGATACCATTCTTATGTGTGCCACAAAATCAAAAACCATACATCATATCATAACCCATGTAATAAAAATTGGATTTTTAAACATCGGGACATCATAAATCAATTCATAAAAGATAAAGGAATTCATAAAAATAATTCCATCACAACATAATCAAATCAATTTAATAATAAGGACAAAAACATAACCCTTTATTATATTAGATGGAAAATAATTTTGATAAAACTCTTGAACTCCATTCTTGAGGAAAATATCATTTCTACTTCAAAAACACTTTTCCATTCACAACATGTCATAAAATTCTAAACTAAAAAAGTTGATTAAAAATAAAAATGAAAACTTGTAAAGGAATATTCGTGGAAATAATGTTTTAAAAATCCATTCTTGTTGTATAAGTTAAAAAAACATTCTTCTTATACTTTTGTCGAAAAAGTAAAAAATTACCTCGTACGAAAAATGACAAAAGATTTCATTCATATCTTTTACTAAAAACTCACCGAAGGGTAAAATTGGATATAAACTATTTTAGAAGGATATAAATATTACTTATTGTGGAAACATGGATGTGGATGAGAAAATACACACCAGTAAATACCAAAGTATAATCAATCTCAGATAAAAATGAGATTGTGATATTTTCCCTTACCTTAGGCCCGATTTGCTTCGTAAGTGTCTGAACCTCCAGTATAATGATTTAAATAATGTCATTGACTTATTCCAGAATCATAATCATTGTTATTATATCATATATGGTTCACTTATCACTTTATATTACCAGTTCTTTTGTAAATTCCATGTTAAAGAGCGTTTTGGGTAAAATCGTTTCATTTGTCGTCCTTGTTTTGACTTGTAATTATTAATATGATTACTTAGATCATGATTACATAATTCCAGAATATAAAACATTATTTATATATTATATATATTCATAATATACATATATATAATAGATCAGTAAATGGAAAGAAATACACTGTTCATGGAGATGGTAGGCCGTACGTACGAATGAACGCTATTTTCGTTTCCTTATTGAGTTGAATGGAATTAATTAGATTACATACATATATATAAACATTAATCCAGAATCATTAATATGTCATATATTACATGATTACTTATTCTAAATACTTTATAATCATTCATGAATGGTTAACGTGGAGAATGAATCTCATCGCATCGTGGAGACGGTAGTCCGTACATACGCACGAGCGATGATATCATTATCATGATCGTGGAATTGTATTGGAGTGTATGTATACTATTTCAGATTCAATATCACTTTAAAGTAATCATATATTATTATTATGTACACCATTATACCCATCCAAGTAAGGTGGTGGTGGAAAATAGAGCACATCATGGCGTGGAGACGGTATTCCTTACGTACACACGCGCGTTGATTTCATTTTCCGTAGGATCGATAGATGGTGAAATATGGTTTTTTAATTCTTATAATAACTTATTAGTATATGAGTGATATTTATGTTATTACATCATAATGAAACAACCTAAGAAGAAGAAGTGGAAGAAGAAATAATGTTGAAATACTCGGTAACAGACATTACCTCTTCTTTGAAGCGCCACATTGAGTCCTCCTCTTAAGGCACTAAAATTGGTCTTTGATGAAGACCAGGACCTCTAGAATATTTCTAGAGAATTGTAGAATAGAATTTTTTAGGGGTTGGCCGAGCTTTAAGGCTCAACGTGGTGTGAGGAAGAGAGGGAGGAGGTTCCCTTTTATAATGGAGGAGAGGGGCACCTTTGTAAAAACAAACATATTATTTTATTATAAAGTCATATTCGGTTTTTAATAGCTCTAAATAGAGTTATTTAAAATCTAATGTTGGGATGGGTCGAAATCCTCTCATCCAATAGAATTTGGACAAGTTTAGTTTACTATTTGAACCATATCATTTAGTTTTAACTTTAAGTTAGATAATTTTACTTTACCGTGTTTTTTTGTGTTCTTACACTATAAGGTTAATAATCTTACTATAACAAGCCAAACGAACCCCAAGTTGTTTATTAATAATATATACAACCTTATCTAAATAATTGGGCCTAACCATATATTTTTATGAATTAAATAACAATTAATAATATAATATTTGTTTTAAAAACTATTTTATGTCAATTTTGACATTATTTAGTAATTGAATTTTGTAAAAATCATAAATGAATGATTAGTTCTAAAAAAGTTACTTAAAGCAATACTAACATGTCAAGTTAACTTGAAAATTTACCGTAATTCATAAAAAGTCTCAAATTATATTTATTTGGGTATTTATAATATCAATTATACTAATTTTTTAATATTATGGTAATTACTGCATCATCATTGTGTCATAAATAAATAAAATTATTTAGTATATAATAATTATAAATAAAATATCATTATGTAGAAAATATTATTAGCTTTATAATTAATATTTATAGTTGAATTTATATTATCTATATCCCTATATTAAAATTTTTTAGTAAAGAAACTTTGATTTTAACTCTTTTAACACTTCTTTGAATTAAATAATAAGAAATGTCCTAATCTAATCCAAGTGGGCCTAAATGGTCATATTTTATTCATAAGGTTGTTTTTGTACAAATTACACTTATACAATAGAATTAGGACATGTGTTAGGGTAATAATAATATCATTTTTACCCTTAATTACCCTATTTACTTTTAACCGTGTTAAAAAAAGTAAAAAGTTACTATTCACCAAAAATTATTTTCATCTCATTGAACCAAATTTTACTTACTTACATCAACCGTGTCTCTCGGGTTTTTAAAAATTCACTCACAGAAGTGGTAAAATTATGTTTTAGGAAAAAATCATTTTTTTAACTACCACTTAATGGTTTCACTATTCATCAAAAATTGAATGATTCCAGAAAAAAACAAAAAATTAGGCCTAAGATATATTTGATATTATGAACTCAAAAATGATGTCTATTTTACCAAATTCAAAACATATCCCTTGAATTAAGTAATTTAAAATTTAATTCCCATCATCAAAACAAATAGCTTGTTCTTAAGAGATAATAACAATCCAAAGATTGACACTTGTTTATGTCTGGTTTAAATGTGAACTTACATCCAATGACCAACATTGTATTAAATTGTAAAAATATATTCTAAATATACTTTAAAATAACTCAAATTAATAATTTATCACTATTAATTATTTCGATTAAAAAAGTTGTTTTTAATTAAAATTTAGTAATTTTCACTATTCATCAGAAAATGAATGTTATCTTAAAAGTACCAAAATTTCACCCTAAGCTAATTTTGATATTCCGAATCCAAAGATGAAGTCCATTTTAAAAGATAAAATTTATAAAATTTCTAAAAGTTAGTATTACTATTCATAACAGCTAGTTTTAATAATATTTTAATAGCATATCTTTGTTTAACAAAACTTAGTATTGCGTACAACACACGCTATCATGGAAGGGCACGCCAGCGTGTAATGCAAGCCAAGTCCGAGATGTGTGTTGTGCAAACTCTTTTTGGTGTATCGTAAAACAAAATATATTAATGACATTAAAAAGAATATTTTTCGTAAAATCTTGGGGTGTTACATTCAACCACCTTTAAAATGAATTTCGCCATCGAAATTTGTAGGGGTTATAAATGATTTTCTACTAGAAAGTTTCCTTAATAGAAACCCACATCACAAAAAGGAATACCAAAACTTGGCTTTAAAAACTAACGTATGAAACATAACGGTTACCCAAATTAAGTAATCACTTGGTTTTCATATAAGAGAATATAGGTAAAAATATGGATATGGAAGAGAAATCTTACCATCATGTTCTGATGGAGAGTGGTAGAGAACATGGATTTGAAAAATCCAACAATCACAAAGCCATAAATTTTTGACGATCTAAGGTACCATCTGATTCATCAGATATAAGATCACTAGGAAAACATTTTTGGTTTTCAATATCATTTCCCCAAAGTTGATGAAATTGGAATTAGAAGAAATACTTTTGTGATTTTGGTATAATCTCATCGTTGTTCGTTCTTTGGACAATTTCCACTTCATCTCTTAAAGAAATGAAGTTGAATTTTTCATTCATGATGTGTTAGAAGATCATGTGATAGAATGATGGGACATTCCATCTATCTCAAACAAAAGGTTAGAAAAGTTATCAAAAAATACATAAGTCAATGTATAGTGAAATTAATCTTATATGGTTCCTAAAATGGACTTATCCTTCAGATATCATACTGCTTAATATAATGATTTTTTCATTCACCATGGTGAATGGTTATTAATATTTTTATTATTAATATTGGGGAAAATAATAATTTGACAATATCCTTTAATATATATTGTTATGATTCTTAATATGGAATCAATTTTTAAAACTATATTCATATATATGGAAAAATATAATTTGAGACTAATCCCACAATCGCGACAACAATGCTATCATCCAAAGAGATTATATTCAAATCATTTTATGTTTGAATACAATTCATATTTCATTCATATAAATAAAAATGGAATATATATATATATATATAATTGATATAAATTTAACATTAACCCTATCACTAATTTTTTATTGTTTTAATTTCACTAAAATAAATAATATTTTTTAATTAAAACTATTTTTAATGACTCTTCATCATAAAATATATGTCCTCATAAATAGCATAAAATTCACTCATAGATAATTAATAAATGATACCTAAAAAATTTAATATCAATTATTTATATTAATTTAAAAAAATAAGGAAAAATTATTTTTAAATTGAGTCCACAAAAAGTAGGGAAACAATTTGGAAAAAAATATCACAACCCTTCCCATGGGTCATGTACATTGACTCCCCAAATCCCACCTCTGAATGGACAAGGGTTGTAGACTAGCACTAAAGGTATCATACTCAAAATGGGATGCATTTAACTAAGGAACTATATGAACACACACACAAAATTATGTCCCAAAAAATGGAATGGTAAAACATGCATTCCACTAAACAAAAACTGATTGAATTTACGAGATGTAGGTCAAATGGGACAGAATACAAGAAAAAAAATAAAACGGAAAAAACAAAAGAAGATCGATGAAAATAAATACAATAAGAAACACAACTAATGGGTAAGTGTAGTGTAGGAGCTGAAATCTGTATTATAAGACTCCTATAACATGATCTCAATGGGATTAAACAGGTCCTATGACACCTTGTACTCCATCAAAGAAAAATTCGACTTTATGAGACACAACACATTCATGTGAATCCCATTCATGGGTGAGTATCAAAATTATAATTAGGAACTCTAAACCATAATGGACAAATCACAAAGAAATCCATAAATAAAACCGTGAATCTTGATCGCAAATCATGATAGCCCACACATGAATAATATAATGTATGGAAAGCCAAACCATCATTTGTACCATTAAACACCATGGACTGGTGAGGTAAAAATCCCATATGAGTATCATGGGTCATTTGGGCCACACAGAGCCACATCCCATAAAGTCCATCATATCTGGTCTACTAAAGGCCACTTGTAGCTGATCCACACAGGTTCCCATAGTGATAAACCACACTGGGTCGTCAGTAGCTGATCCACAAAGTGTCATTGTATTTGATGCACACAGTGTCAATGGAGGCTGATCCACTCTAGATCACTAGTTGTTGATCCAAATAGTTTATCTGGTAACTAATCCACACAATGCCATTGGTATCTCGTCCACCAGGGTCGCTTGTATATGATCCGCACATGCCTTTTTTCATCTAGTCCTTCGTGGTCACATGGAACCACACTTCTATAGTGTTCAGTTCACAATCTGTAGCAGCAGCCAATCTCGTTGAATTCGTGATTCAATCAGAAAAAACTCATAAAATCTTTCTCCTCATTTAAACTTCCATGAGAGGCTATTTAGAGTATTCCAAAAAAACCACTTTGTCCTTAGGGTTCCAATGCTGAAAACATATTTTCAATTGGATACCTGGTCGGAATGATATGGCTCTTATTTCTAAAAGGGGCTATGTCATCACGTTGATACACTATTTTATTTTTAAAACTGAATATATTTTATGCTTAGATTAATGAGGCATTAGAAAACTCATTTAAGATCATAATTAATGGGATTAATAACCACAGCATCTATAAAATACAATGCATGCATGACACCTCTCAATGTTGAGTAAAATAAAATAAATAATATTTTTTAATTTATATTATTTCTCTTCCAAATGATACAAATATTATCATTTTTGGCCAACCCTCACCAATCAAATTTAGGACCTTTCTAGACTAATCCAGTTATTCAGGGTTCAGTGGTTCCCTCTGATTTTTTATCCAAGCATTGGATTAAATGTTAGAAAAATACTCTAACCTTTTTATGTAAATAAACATAAAAATTATTAAACACATTTTTTATTGTCTCATTGGGCCACATAAATAAGTGTCGCTTGAATGTATGGTCACTAAAAATCTAATATAATTAAAAAAACCATGGAATTATTGAGACATTACATTACACCACCATTAAATATTCACACCCCTACATGACAAAACAATTCTAAACAAACAAATAGAGGTACTAAGCATGAATCTAAGCCTCCCACTCCCATATTCTCTCATGAAGATTCTTTTGTTTCCACCAATAGTGTACTAGAAGAATCGACCATCCATGAAGGACCCAATCCAATCAATACTCTATCTCTATTGAAATATATGAATATTCTCCCCATTTTCAATTCCTATCTCTCTTTTTCTAATGATGTGTGATGGATCATAAACATAACTACTAACATAAGACATGTGTAAAACACATGCCTATGGTGAATTTTTTGGGGTGAGACCCATGCGGTACGCCATAAAAACATCTCCACTCTGAATTTGGAATGGTTTGATGAACCATGTAGAGAACATTCCACCCCTACCGAATCTCTACAATACCCATTTGGGTTTTACCTGATGAAACACATGGTACCCCTTCTCGAACTACAAGGGCCTTAGTCACCTATCATCATATGAATTTTTCCAGCTTTTTGTAGTACACATCCACTCATGTATGTTATGAAACGTCTTAGTGGTAGCCCATATCAACTCATGACCCCTAAGTGATAACTCTCCATAGAATGTGGAGCATATATGTTATCAGCAAGGCTGCCCATAAAAATCTTTTAACGGTACAATACTAACAGTGTAGTGATATCTATTATTGGATAAAAATTCCACCAGTGGTAGTAGGTCCTTCCAACTACATCCAAAAACATAAATGCATGATGAAATCACAACATCTTTGGTCAGTACCATATGTAGAATCTTACTATCACTCTTAGGGTTAAAGGATATGTTAAAGAACAACTGAGTATTGAATTCTTCTTTCCATCAATTCCACAACCAAGATGTGAACAGCGCATCATGGTCTCAGAATATTGTCAAGGGTACCTCGTGATGCTGTATTATCTCCTAAACGTAGAGGCATAAAAAGCACATAACATATCTCTTCTGTAGGATGGGTTGGAAGTAGGATGACTTGGTGTGTCTTTCCATGATCAGATAGGTAGAATCAATAACCTTGGTCATGTGTAGTAATCTCTTCATTATTTCCATCGAGATAACATCCCACTTCCCCTCTGGTACCTCAAGTGGTTGTGCCAAGACTTCTTGATCCTGAGGCACAACATCCACTTGGTGACTAGTGAGGCATAATGAATGGAACTCGAAAACCATATTTTTTCATACCAGGCCACTATTACTAATGTCAGAGATCCTGGTACATCATTACCAATCAAGGATGTACCACCATGGTGGAGGTACGGAACACCCAAAATATCCCTTTGGCAACGCCACTAGTACTATAGTGGGTCCTTTGAAAAAGAAGACATGTTTCTCACCTATAAAAGTACATCATAAGCATGTCCTGATTATATCTAAGCACATCGGGCCTCATATGAATCATCTACAAGATATTCATCCCTTACTAATTCTATTATTGTGGGAGTGATAGTATTCTACTAAAGGTAATCTAAACTATAATAATTGATGAAGGATATCTACATCACGACTAGTAGCTCCATCACCTCACTCAGTAGCTGTAAACCAGATCTCTTATTGGGCATGTCTACCACTAGGGTCCCCTTCTCAGGTGTATAGAAAATACCAACATCACAGTCCTATAGGAACCCCGTTATAGATTCTATCTAATGTATAAGTCCTTCTGGGGGAAGATATACATGAGACTCTTGTGGACATATTAGATGGTGAATTGTTCTCCCATCACGTAGTTTCTCCACATATTTATAGAAAAGAAAACTAATTCTTATTCTCTATCATGGGTATCTTAGTTTTTCTCATTCAGCCTCAACTGCAACGAACCTTAGGTGATCATTTCTCACTCCTGCATCTGGACACTACATAGTCTAATACCTGATTCATCATTGAGAGCTACAAAACCAATGCCCTCCACTTTTAGTCTCATGAAGGGGGAACTCATTAGTCTCAACCTCAGTTGATGGAAACTCATCTGGCACATCTCCTTCTACATAATGGTTCTTCACTTCCATGTCAATGTTGATAACGGTGCTGCTACTCCAGGGAAGTAGTCACAAACCTCACATAATATCTAGCCAACCCTAAGATACTCAAAACCTCACTCATTATCTTGGGTGGATCCCAAACATGAATAGCCTATATATTAACTAGATCAATAGAAACTACAACATCCAAGATGACGTGTCTCGGAATGTGGACATCCTGAATCCCGAACTGGCAAGTTGAGAGCTTCTGAAAATGCAGGTACTCTATGATTTTATCCAAGACTATTTGTTGTTTTATTGAATTATCTACCTATGAAATAGATTACACAAACATTTAATCAATGAAGAAAAAAATATGATCGATGTAAGGCTATAAAATCATGTTCATGTGACCCATGATCACTTCTTGGGCATTGATCATACTGAAGGGAATCATCAAGAACCTATAGTGTCCATACCAGTTTCTAAAGGCATTATTTGGTACATATTCATCTAGTAACTGATGATGGTGATAGCATGCTCTAAAGTCTATGTTTTAGAACAACCATGTTCCCATTAGATGGTCAAATAAGTCATGAATTCTCAGCAATGGATATTTTTTATTCATGATCACCATATTTAGCCACCTTTAGTCCATGAATCGCCTTTATCTTATGTCTTCCTTCTTTGTAAAAAACACAACGGTTTTCCATGGTGAATCATTGGGCCTCATGAATCCCTTCCTCTATATGTCCACCTGGTGTACCCCCAACTCGTGAAGCTCCTCGAGAGCCATATGATATGATGGCATGGATATCTGAGTTGTCCTGTGGTATAGACCGATGCATAAGATTGACTCACCGTAAAGATGTAGTCCTATAATATCCTCAGAGAATACATCCTTGCATTCATCCACCACTACAAGATAACTTGTACACTACTCTTCTACCATGATGACAGTGATTCTAGACAACAAATGAGTGATCTGCTGCACCGTCGTCCAAGATAGTATATCAAGCACTGCAAGATTTTTCTTCATGCCAATGAAATAAAATCATGTCACATATTGGTAGAAAAAACTATCTATATGCCTAAGATAGTCAATCTATGCATGAAATATGGAAAACCATTCAATACCAAATTTGACATTGTATGGGCTCGATGACGAAACATAGAGGTCACAACCAAAGCTCTCACCACCAAGAGCATTCTCACATAACGGTCACAAGTGTGTAATTGTCGAATCGACTCCCATACGAGTCTCTAACTGTATGGATCATGAAATTGCCTCTACAAGAATCTATGAGTCTCAAACAAGGTTCATGGAAAGGAATGAGTGTCTAGAATCTATGTCTATCAGAACAACAATAAGAATGGAGAGGACACATATCATACCTCTAATCATCTCAGGATCATCGGGGATATAGCCCTCTTCTGCTTTAAGCTAATATCACACATGTCTTCCAACTACCTGAGGCCATAGCACACCACCAAGGGGTTCTGCTGGTGGTACCTCGAACCATCTCCCACCACTTTCTTCTCTTCTTTCTCTTCTACCACATCTGTCGCCATGTGGTCCTTCTTGTTCGAACCTTTGTCTCTTCCTTTGATGTCCGTCGAACATTCACATATCGTCTCTATTATTGATCGTGCTTTCACAATTCATTTTTCTATACCTTCTTCACGAATAGCATGCACAACTCATCTACAGACTACATCTACCCTGATGGCCTTTCAACACTAATCTCGTGTCCTCGGGTTGCCCTCTCGATGTGTTGTCCTACTTGGACCACTATGGAATCTTTCAGCAGCCCACCATGGATGACTCGACCACCTGTCATGAAGTAGAAGCTCCCACAATTTCTTCCAGACCTATGATGAATATATCTCTTATAAGGGCTCTATCTATCACTCCAACCTGAATAGGTATGCTGATGGAAATAACCCAAACCATGATCTTCAGTAAGAGTCCCTATTCAATGATTTGGGATCAACAGAAATGATATCATTCCATATTCATAGAGTAGAAGGAGAGGTCTGAAATCATTTTTAGGGTACTCAGTTACTGACTTGATTCTATGTTTTATGTGGAGCTTCTCTTATATGTTAACTGTGGGCATGGTTGTAAGGAAAAAATCTTCCTAGAAAATCCACTCAAAGTGAGCTAGAGATAGGGCTGCCTCATCAAGATTCTAAATCCTCATGATCCAACATCTCCCTTCCAATCATTAAGAAGGATCACATCTATGATTGACATCTTGTAAATTGGAATCCTCTCTAAATGGATGACTCGCGTCACCACCTCCAGCTTGTCCTAGTTTATTGAGGATATACCTCTCCCTTGAACCAAAGATGACTCTATCTCTATAAATATGAATGGCGGTAATCATTCGTGTATCCTCTAAGAGTAACGCCGGTAGTACCTATTGATAAAAGGGTGGTGTAAATGATTTTGAACCACCTAGCTTGGCCATCCCTATCATAGGTCCCTGAACAGATGACATATCACTATGTAGGCTATCATCATAGCCAAGCATCATAATCCAAGATGGATGTCTGCGCATAGGCATCCTAGAATAAATCAATATGTACCATAGTAAAATGATTATATTTGGGGAGCTGAATCTAATTCCATATAAATATGAGGAAACAGTAAGATACTATTTGGTGCATGAAACAAGTGTTATTTTTTCGCATAGAGCAGAAAAGAATAATTCATTGTCCTTGTGTGAGGATATATTGGCAACGACACCAACATTGGACTCCCTGAATCTGAATGTCAAACATAAAACATTTTGCACAGTTACCAATAAAAAAACAATAGACTCCAAGCTTTTTATGTTGAACCAACCACATTTGATACCACATTTTTACGACCCTTCCACTAAGTCTCGTTTTGTGACTCCCCTAAGGCTATATAATGAAGGACATGTGTATCTGTTAAGTTTTTATGGAATCAACCGCAAAATGGGAGGCATTTTCCTATAAAAATTCATGTACATAAAAAAACAACCCAAAAACTAGGAAGGTCAAACATGTATGCCACTAAACAACCATTGAGTGAATGTAATCATTTTATCTCAAATGGGCCATAATAAAAACCCTATATGTGTCAAACTAAAAAAAACCTTAATGTACAGTCGATCTCTGAAAATTTATATGCTGAAATCCCCACATGATAGATAAGTATATAGAAGCATCCAAAACCATAGAATCAAGCCCTACCTTTGTGAACTCAAGGGGATCCATTGGGTCCTATGACACAATTCCCTTCATCATGGTCGAGGTCGTCTGCACTAGATTAAACATTTGTAGGGGAATTTCGTTTAGGATTGCATAACAAAATACATAGTAGGAGCCCCAAAATTATGGAAAGACCAAAAATAAATCCACAATGAAAACCACAAAGCATGACCATGAATGAAAGATAGCTCACAATGGAATAATATAATGTAGGAAAGCAATACCATTAGTCGAAACACTGAACACCTTGGGCTAATGAGGTACTAATCCCTAATGAATATACAGTGTATGTTGGGTCACTCGATGCCACATCCCGCATATCCCATCACAGATGGTCCATTTAGAGCCACTTGTAGATATTCCACATAGGTTATCTTGGACATGATCAACACCGGTTCACAAGTAGATGATCCACATAGGGTCACTGCTAGCTTATCAACACAGGGTCGTGGTAGCTGATCCACATAGGGTCCCCGGTAGCTGATCTACACATTTTTTCTCGTAGATGATCTTCATAGTGTTGCCGGTACCTGATCACCACATGATCACATGTCTCATATGCTTATTGGGTTTGTAGTACCTACAATGATATTATTTATGGGTCACATCCAACAACATGATTTCAGCTCGTAGCACACAGGATTCCAAGAGAATCCAATCCTCAAGTCATTCATAACATGTTTCCATCCATGATATCTTTATTAGTATATTCCAAAAGAACCACATTTTCATGAGAATAATATCACAATAAATATCTCATTAATCGGATTCATGGATTGAAATATACGGTTGTTTTTCAAAAAGGGGGTGATTGGTTTCGGGCCCGTCCTGGCCCGAGGACCACTCACGGGACCTGGGCCCGCCTACCAGGCCTGAGTTTGAGCTTGTCGAGAACCAACCTGGCATGTTGTGCCATGGTTATAGATAGCCTCCTCATTGGCCTTCTAGTGCGAGATGATTATTTCGCCGGCCCGGACTATCATATGGTGTCTGGTTGTTGGTGCACCACGACCATTTATGTCGACCATCCCCATTTCCCACACAAGTGCCGCTAGACCACCCGCATATGCGGAAAGGGGTCCGAACTACAGGCCAGTTCTTCGATGTTGTTGAGTGTCCACTTCTTCTACTTCCAGCCATTTTTTCGTGTTCATCTTGAACTTGTTGTTCCGCAATGGCCCATGCGAACAATGAGATCCTCTCATAGCACTGTCGGGGTGCACCATCCCCACCTGACATTACTGCTACCTCTGTATGCACACCGACATCACCTTCCGTGAATCACTGGGTCTTCTATGGTGGTTAGTCCATCGATACATTTTCTTCCCCAGCATGCATGGGGTGTCTTCTATCCTGCTACAGCCTCCTGAACTCATTTTCTTCTACTTGGATGTTTATCTATGATTATTGCATAAGAACTCACTCTGTAGGAGGTCCTCAGACGTTGTTTCATTCTGCCGACACCCTAGGTATTACAGTGTAAAACAAGGGGGTGGATTAGTATTACCATCAAGGAATCATATATATAATCCTTTAGTATATTCACCTTACCACAATTACAAGCGTTCTGGAGACTAACTTCATAGTGTGTTGATTCCTGTTAGTTTTTTTAGAATGAAGTATGAGGAAACACAAAAAAAAACCCCGACCCAGGATAAATTCATGTTGGAAAGATTCTCTTTGATGGTAGAGAACCATCCATGGAGATTCAGAAGTTCAAATCCATCAGCATTCTTCACAATTCGGTTCTGGATCCTACCCTCAAGGCGTCATTATCACATTCCAATCAGTCGGTGTTATTTATTGGAGTGATAGATCATTGATGGTTCACCAGATAAATTTTTTTTTAATTATTTAACATGGCCTCTCAATAAATGAAAAAAATGTTGCATTGATAATTTTAGGTTGCGTCATCTCTTCGTTAAATAGTTTCATCAGTGAATCATTTTTTTAATATGGTTCGATTAATGAGTCATTATGCTATTCATTTATGATCCTCGTTAATGGAGTACATCGCCACCTCATCCCCGCACCACAGTGTTGGTGTGACACCTCTTAAACATGAGGAAATGAAAATAAATTAACATTTTAATTTACTATATTTCTCTTTTTAATGATATGAAAATTATACTTTCATATCAACACTTGACGTTTGAATTAATGACCTTTGTAGGTGAATTTGGTCATTATGATTTCAATGGGGACCTTCTCTTTTTTCTGAGCACCTGTTGAAATGTTAGAAAAACCCAATCACTTGTTTATTTAAATAAACATTAAAAACATTAAAAAATCAAATTCTTGGTAACCTAGACTAAGAATCTGGTGCCGTCTGAGTGTTTCAGCTTGAAATAATCAAATATAAATTAAAAAAAACCCACCGGATTTCTAAGTCATTAAAAAAATATTGTTTTAAGGATGACATTTGATTTATTCTTACCACATTTTCGATAATATTCATTAATGGTAATGATCATAATGAAATTTTAATATATAAATTTCACAATATTAATAACTAATAGTAAATTTTTCTATTTATTGATGTTTAAAATTTTTATATATAAAAAATTGTTTTTGTAACATCATTTTACCAACCTAAAAAGTACATCTCTTACCTCATATTGGTTTTCCTTATTTCATTGTTTGTAATGGATAAATAAGGAACTTTGGGGATACTAATTATAGTGATGTAACAAATTTTATTGATTATCACCATTAACTGGTTGTTTGTACAGCCTGATGGAGAATTACATGACGTGTAATATGGCAACATGCCAGGTATTTCTTCATATGAAAATAATTCATTTTTATAATAAGTAATTGGGTTTTTCGTCTATAATTGGAATATGAAATTTTACATCGTGTAACTGGGTAACAAATCCAATATTGTCATGATTTTCATTTTTATGAATGAATCTAAGATGAAAATTCATTTTTTATTCAACAAGAATTTATTTCCCACGACCTAGAATATCCTCCGTTAGATTTTGGTATCATTAAAACCCTTCCATGGGTTTTTATTAAACATCCTATTTTTTTTTGTTGAGGCGTATCTTATTATGTATGATTTCTATTCATCTATCAATATCCTCAACTTTTCCTCATTATGGTTTTATATAACATCATGGAATTCATGGATCTGAAGTACATGTTGTAAAATCTTGTTTCAAGGATCTGTTCCTGGATCTTTTTTTCAATAATTTTTATTGTTGTGTTAATTATAAGAATTATTTATCTATATGAAGAAATTGGGTGGTTACATTTGGATTCCTAAAATTTTATTATCACAAAATTTTATTATTTAATTTGAACTATTTTTTGTAACTGAAATTTTTAGAATATTTTAAAAATTGATTTCAATTTTTTTCATGGAGAACACCCATTAAAAATTTATTGGTGTTTTGAAATGGGTTTTGGTCATGTAATTATAAAAAAATTGATTCCAGTGAATTGTGATTAATTTTTAGAGTGTATATCAATAAAATTATGAAATTTAATTTTGCAATTAGTTTTGATGGAGAAATTTAAAGGACAAAATTTCCATTGAATTATGTTTTGTATTAAATTGATGGAATTGATTGAAAAATTAATTTGTTGTAGTTAATTGTAAAATGGATTTTGAAATTAGGTGAATTGGTTTCAGTTTCATTTTTGTGAAAATAGGTTGTTTTTAATGAAGCCTTACGATTTCTTATTGATGAATATTCATGTTTTTATTATAATCCCTTTTTTGGTGTTTAAGTGGATATTTTAATAATTGAAATAGATAATTTTATTTAATTTAATATTAAGAAGAACTATAAAAAGAAATATATTAGGTTATTATTATTGAAAATATGCATGAATTATGTAGTGTTTGAGTTATTAGGATATAATTTTATGATTTAAAATGTTTTCAAACATCATATAATCACATCACGTCCCTTCGGTGATTGTTATGAGTACTCATTATCATGACCTCAAATAAACTTATGTACACAATACCATTCACTATGAGTGTGGGATCCTTATAACATTGATCATTCCTATCTATTTGGAACATTACCTTATTTCTCTTTTGTTTTTATGTCAAATTTATATTCTTTTTTTTATTTTATTTTACATGACATAAGAATTAAAATAAAATATTTTTTATTAACATGATTTTTCAATTCATTATATGAAAAGATCCTTTTGTGTAAAGCACCCTTTATTTTAGGTAAATTTCATATTTTAAATTGAACAGAATGATTTTTTTGTATATACTTTTTATATCCAAATTTTATTTTTAAAAAAATTGAAATGAAATTATTGGATAATTTGATATTAGCTTATGTTTATAGAATATTTGGTGAAATACTGCTTTGATTTTGGGAACACACTACTTTTCTCTCTACGTGTTTGAGGATTATTAAATTATAGGTTTCATTTGGGGGAAATGATCTCATGCTGGTGGATCGTGTTGTGGATTTTTTTAGTTGGTGAGTTGTGGCCTACAGACCTGGGATATTATCCCCATTTTTGTTGTTGGGTTGGAGTACTTTGGTAATTATTTCCAGGATGACTTCAGGTACACTACTCCAAATTTTATTTTCATTGATATTCATAATTCCTTTTCCATATTAGTTATTATTTGTTTGGGTGAAATTCTATCACAGATTTAGTTTGTAGGATTCCATGTTCTAGTAACTGGCCTTTAGAGATTGATAACACAATTCAGGTCGTGCTTTACGTATCTCGATTATCAGGATACTAGTTTAACTAGGAAGGTTTATGAGAATGTGGCATAAAACCCCCAAGATGATAATTTGGCATTACGTTAGTACGTATTTGTTCAATAATATTGAGACATAGGAGGTAGTGTTAATGGAGTGACATGGTAGCACTCGCCAGAATAACATAAGTCACCTGGGGTTGTTAGTGATACAACAATTGTGATTAATTATAATCATTTCAACAAATTTATTTGGATATTGTTAAATCCAAATGTTTTTCAATTATATTGGTATTAATATCCACTATTTCCATGTTTGAGGATAATCTAAATAAATCATTATACACTAATATTGATGTGTAAAATCATTATTATGAGAATACATGTGAGTGAGTTCTAGAAATTAAATTTTATGGAATCACACCCGATGAATCATGTAATGGATTTTAATCAGACTGTAGTGAAAATGAACAATATCTAATCTATAGGGAAAGATCCAAATCCAGTTAACATTTGATATTCAGATATTGAACCAATGAGTGATGTTCTCAGGATTAGTTATGAATATTTTCATCTCCTGATTCCAACACCATTAAAGTTGTTCAATGATCCACAATATGATGAGTAATTTTTTTATAATGATGGATCATTTGGTTGGTATCTTTGACACCCATGGTAAGAACAATGTGAAGTGTTCCGCCATAGAGCTGGAATGAATGTGAAGAAGATGGTGGGACACTATAGTAAGAGTGAATAATTATGAGAGCATCGAGTGGATTAAAAACAATTTCATTATCACTAACCATTACATGTTCCCTCCCATTATAGATTCCATAATGAGGGGGTGGGGGAGATAGATACTTCCCCATGATCTCTGACTTCATTAGGCCCTAGGATGGCTACTAGCTCCAAGCTTTAATAAATCTCAACATATGGGATGCATTACCCTATATAATGAAATATTATCAAGAGATATAATGGACCATCCACAAGTAACTCCATGAAATAATATAATAAAAGAAAAAGCCTTCCAAAATTCATGTTTAAAATAGAACGGGTATATATAAAAAGGTATCAAATGTAAATACCAAATGTAAAGCTATACAACGGCACATCAACATTCAATATTTGAGCAACTATGGTCCAACATGGTCCATGAAATACTCCTATAATTAATATAATTGTTTTATATAAGTAGGGTGGGAATTTTTTTATATTTATTAAGAAAAGATATGTCTATCCTACCCATGTGTATTAAGAAAACTAATGCCCCGATGAGATAACAATATATCCCATAAGAACATAAATAGTATACTAATAAAAAACAACCTCACTATGAAGACTCGCCAATTAATGCATTCCTTGTAATATATTACAAATCACATTGATGATAGAGTACCCAACACAACTTTCCCACTGATTGACCAATATCACACCCCAAAAAAATATTTTATCGTGCTCCAACATGCACTTTATATACCACAACAAATCCCAGGTATACACACATGTACCTCCCAACACATCCCACTTGCACACAGTGGGGCCTTAAAAATATACCACCATCAAACACATAGGTCTCACCACAATTATTTATCCCATATTTTAAGGCCTCACCACACATCCAACCCACACAAACTAGGGCCTCTCCAAACATAAAATCTCAACCCATCGAATTTAATGAAATAACATCAAAACACATCATTAAAACACATGGTAAACAAACCACCTCACCCAAAAACACCAGGGCTACCACATCCCAACACATCCTACCCTATGAAACATGGGGAATTAGATCCTAAAATAATAAATAGCTAAGTGTAAATTGCATACCATCCATCATCTCATCTGAATGTTGGGAATGATACTCCCCACGTGACTACATTGGTGTTTGACACATATGGCACAATGTGGGTGTGATGCATATAGAAATAACAACGAAATTATCATATATACATATATGATATAAAACACTCATTCCTAACCTATTGGTTCCAAACAAACAACCAACTCACAACAATGCCTCATTTGTGGCTACCTCTGAATTCAATCACAATAGACAAGTCATAAAACCCTTTTCACATTCCCCATAATTTATTTCTTCATTTCAATTCAGTAAATGAAACCAACAAAATCCATTCCCAACATTACTAACTAATTATTCATTCATTCAATTACTTTCAGGGATACAAAAAACCAAAAAAACATAATACAAAAGATAGTAGAAGTAATTTTATAAGTTTAATATCATAATACATTAATGAGGCTCAATAATAAAGACACATCATTCCATGCCATACACATTTAAGAACCATTCATGATATATTAGTTATTGATCTCTAAATACGAGTGAAGCATTATTCATGGCATTAATGTAGAAGAACCCAAACCAATCACTACTATATTATTTAAAATTCAACCTGCACAAACAAACATAATATTCAAAACAAACCTCAAACTCAAAACCACATCCTATAACATATCATTGTACAACATGTTCCTTAATCATGCTGCATAATCATACCACACCCACCGCAGCACCACTAGGAAAACACATCCTATCCACTTTCAACACTTGTACTAAGCATAATTATACATTTTATAGGTCTATAAGAACATTTAAAAAATATCATGACATTTATTTTAAGGAAAAATCAAAAAATAAAACTCACGTGGAACTCAATTTATTAAGAAAGTATACATGGTTAGCCAATTTTAATTTTAGGGTAATAATAAAAAATTAACAATTTGTCAAAAATCAAAACAGATGTATCCAGTGGAATAAAGCAGAAAATAGAAAAAAAAAATCAGTGGGGAATCAATGAATAAAAATAAAAATATAAAAATAAATATTAAATATATAATAACATGTGAATGATACTACATTTTCACCCAAATTTCAACTATATGTTTCTTTATAGTCAATTAGGATGACATAACCATGATAAAAAATAAAAATATGTAAACCCCTACTCCCTAATGATGGAAAAAGAAAAAAATAAGGGGATAACTACCACAAGGGATCTTTCCAAATGTTATGTAATGCAGGGTTAAGAGGAATAGTGGATAACATAATCCATGACATAAAAAATTTGGATCAACCTATACACAATTAAGGATCTATCAAAACACAACATATACATAAACCCAACTTAATGAAAAACATGCATTATAGACTCCAAATAGAATAATTGAATAAATAAATGATAATGAGAAAATAAATAATCATTAATCAATCATAGATCGATAATGAAAATCAAATAGGATCAATAGATATTAGAGAGAGTTAAATGGACCCTTTTACACTTTGAGGCACCAAGTGTTCATAAAAAATGAGTGGACAAATAGAAACAATGAACTAATGTATTATGGTTTATCCAAAAAGTAATTTTTAAACTACACATGATCAGGTTATTATATTATATATAATTCTATTTCATGATATATAACATTTGCAGTTTGGTTTTCACAAAAAATAATCACCTCTTTGTTTTATTTGATCTTTAAATCCTTCAAATACAAAACATTGTAAAATAATTCTTCACATCATGTAAAATGTATCCCAATTTTAAAACTCATGTAAATGTTGTGAATCCTAATTCCACGTCATATAATTCAGTTACATTATGTGTATTCCCGCATCATCCATAATTTAGAAATAAATCAACTCCACACTCATTATAAGCCATCTCCAAACAACCCCAAAAATTGAAACCATCAATGTAATTGGCAAGGAAGGTAGACACCCTTAAATCAGATTCCCCTCAAATGATTCTCACTATTTTGAATCCAAAACCGAGCACAATAGGGAAGGAATCTAGAAAAAAACCTCGAGAGATACCTCTCAACAATCTTGTAATTTATCAAACATTTCTACAAACCAAATAAACCAAACCATTTGACCATAACATGCTACAAAACCTCTAAAACCACATCAATCCAAACACAAAAAACACTACAAAAAACCAACCACACAACAACAAAACCAACAAACCGCTATGTCATGAATAAATGAATACAGAAATTCTTGTATTCCAAATATATATAATATCTACACTAAGATACATTAACTCACCAGAAGAGGATTATTCAGATAAAAATAAAATTTTCTGGATTAGGAATTTGGTCTTCCACGTACCACATATGAGGAATTTGATACAGAGCACACCAGACACAATCATAAACCAACATAACATATCTCATCTCATAAAACAACATGGTTCAAAAAAAATTTCAATGAAAAATAGGAAAATATATCCAAAAAACTATGGTTATTGAGAAAGAATATACATTTATTTTTCCTATGTACTATCATAACAACCACCATTCCTTCAAAACACAAGAACAAATGAAATGGTCCATCTATATAGAACCTTCTCTTGATTATCCTAGATCACTATTGGTCCGTCCATAGACATGGTGAAATCCTCTATATCCAACTACCCCATGTCAAATAAATTAGAGTTATTCTTTACATTCCATCCATGTTGAGTGAAATGGAAGGCGTTATGGATCATCTACTATTGCAGTGGTAACAAAAAAATATACACCACCTTACCCATTCAATCCAACACCTCAAAAGGTCCAATGAACCTAGGAGAATACTTTTTTCCTCTTCGAACATTCTACTTCTTACATCAAGGGGAATAATTAATGAACACGTGGTCCCAAGCCTCAAACTCCATGAGCATAGGTCCATGATCAGAATAAACCCTCTATTGGTCTTGTGCTACTTTGTTCCTCTATCAAACAAACTAAACATTATTCACCACTCTCATAACCATATAAGAACCAAGAACCATTATCTCCCTATCCACATTCATGAACAACAAAGAACAATAATGTATCCCACACAAATCCTCAAAATGGGCCATGGTCATTGAAGGGTTTTAGATATTATTACAATAAAACACCACCAATGTCTAATGTCATAGCATGGATTCACCAATGTTAATGATTCATACACTCTATATATACACCCATGATTTTATAATCTTCTAAATTTGACAATATATATAATGGGGGAATTCATTGCTAAGGCCTACCATGGTGAAAAATTCATACTTGAGTCCTCTACAGACTCATGAGGTAAACCATGCATCCTGATATGAAAAAATGGACCTCATAAACCAATGAATCAATGTCACCAAATCCTAGTACCTCTGGGACTCAGAATTCGCTATGCTTGATTACTATTTTCTTAATAAGTGGAATGGTTACATCAAAAACTACACTATCTCCCAGATAAAATCATAATGTTCTTGAGATCTATTTAACCCTATGCCGAAAACCATAAAGACATTATCCAATTTCCACATAGGAACATCCACAGAATATAATAACCAAATGGGAATATGGTGCACAACATTGAGCGAATGAAACACCAACCACTATTTCACAAAATCTACCACTATACGTTTCATCAAGGGAAACCAAAAATCCAACATCAGGCCATTAAAAATCATTAAATCTATTACGTGTACTAACATAGATTATAAATTCTACTAGAAAAGAATTTGTATATGAATTTCTACCTAAAAAATAAGTTTTCAAAAAACAAAATCATGTTCTCACTATCCACCGAACATACATCAATAGAATCTCAATGTCCATCACTGATCATTCATCACATCTACTTCTGAGTCTCCCCAATAAAACTCTTCCAACTACTACATCAGAAAAGTCAACACTGCTATCTAAAATAGACAATCATTACCAACAACAACTATGAAATGTTAGTGCAGGGTTTCTAACAACACCATCACATTCCATGTATCAATGGATTACCAAACAACGCCCTTTATCGAATTATAATAAAATCATAATCCATGAAATTTCCTTTCCTATGGTGTAAGAGATATCATAATAATTTTTCTAAAGAAACTCTATCCTTATCGACTTTTTTATATTCATGTCATGCTAGGATATGACATACCTCATACTCTATTGATCTGTGAAGACCAAAACCACATGATAATATGGTAATGATGCCAAAACATCAGCACAAAAAATGGTATTTCCAACTCTAGAACATGGGAGTCATAGTTATTATTTTGAGTATATATCATAATAGACCCTTAAGTGATCACTACCCACTAACTTATCTTCATGCATCCCAATGCATGAAGGGAATAATAAAAAAACCTCAAATATAACCCTTTCAGAATGAAAACAGAGTAATCACGCACTGAAAAACATCCCCTTCAGATATCCAAATACAACCTGAAAATAATAAATAAACAAAAAGTCATTATAATTTCTAGTCAATATGATCAATGGGGTTACAAATCGAGATAAATCAGGTAAAAATATCCGATAATATCTTGAGAGGACACAAAAAATATAAAACTCTTTCATGTTCTTGGATGCATCCCATGAAACAACATCTCAAAACGTCAATGGGGCTACCATGAAACCCTAATAAGACACCACATTCTCATGAAAAAATATCACTTAGTTCCAGATCATATAGATGGGAAACATACCATAAATATGGTGTCATATAAGAACATATAATATTATAATTATATGCACATCATTTTCATCATATGACTTCAAGTATATAAAGATAGCATCAATGAATACAAGGACGAAACAAACCATGAACTCATGAGAAATGCAGTTTAAAATCCCCATGATCAATGAATTTGAGTTCATAACACTGAATAGAATGACTACAATATCAATATTCGCATACATTAATCTGATGATAGTCTTTGTGATATCACCCTCCATTACCCAAAATAGAAGATATCAAGACTATAGATCCATCATATAAGACAAACTCTCTCCTATCATCTCGTCGAAAAGATCATAGGTACTCAAATGAGGCTAACTGTTTTCATCCTTCACCTAATTCCTCCTCCAGTGTTCTATACACAACATCATATAACTCACATCATTCTATGAGAACAACACTAGAACACCCCACAAAGACCGACATGGGAGAAAACCCTTATGCATCATATAATCTACCTGAATCCATATCTCCTACATCAGTAAAGGTATCAACAGATAATTATCCATCAAAATCATATAATCATCAGGATTAATGTATATCCCAAACCCAACATCACAATAAGGAGGTTGTGTCACACCATCCATAGGAAATCATCCAAGAACTCCCCAATCACCATGTGAAATTATATTAATTATGCATCCAAATATTATTTTCACAAATCATCTAATAAGGAAATAAGGGTCCCCAAACACCAAATGCACCCAAAAGAACCCCAGTCGCTATTTAATACCATGAAGAGATTATGTACACCCAAAAACAAGAATATTCTATAGAAACAGACAATAAATAATGAACTAAATACAATCAGAACATGACAAGGATAAAATCATATAGTTGAATCATTATTATGAAGAGATCCCTATAGTAATGTTGGTCTACCATCACCAGTCTACACCCCCAATACACATTAGAAAATATGTTCTGGAAACAAATTGATTTACACAATATCAGGGGCATGATAATCCTCCTTATGTGTAGTACCAAAAAGGGCTAGAGTTAGTGAAACAATGGATTGTTAAGATCATTGGGAAAACTATTTTATTGAGTTAAATAGTCCTCAGTTTTATGATTTCCTACCCTACTGTAACTATTTCCTCCATTATGTTCAACGGCACATGCGCAAAATTATATAAGGGAACATATTTGTGGCCATAGTGAATTATAAAAAGTGTAAACAATTAATTACTACATTTAATGTTAAAATGGGTTATCATAGGGGTTAAAATAAATATTTATGTGTAAAAAATTACTATTAAGAGGGAAAAATTCAACAATATGAAAATATTTAAACCATTTAATATGTATTTTTTATCATTATACATTTTGTATCAATGTTCAATGGGTAAAAAGTTTGTACACCTTTTCATTTTAATACATCAATTGTGTCCACTCCCACAATGATAAAACAGAGCATATTCTCAATCATATTGTCAAATAAAAATATATTTAGTCTAGATAATCCTTTCCAAAATAACTTCCTTACATACCTACTGATGTTAAATTGGAATTAGTTTAATTTTAAACCACATAAATAATGGATTGTGGAATAAACATAAAGAGGGTGTCCATATATGATATATAATCTATAACCCATTTTTATTTATTTTTTCTTCTACCAGATAATATATTATTAAAATACGATGAAATAAAAAAATTAATATTGGTATACGTTATAATGTTAATATAGTTACCTATATCCATATCACTATTAATCATATGGAAAACCAAATCATCAACACTTGTGTGGCAGACTTCAGCATCATTAATGGATATAATTTCATATTCTTTATCGCATATCATAGATGCATAAGATGATAAATCTAATATATGTAAATGGTATTAATTAAATATTTTTAGTTACATAATTATAATATCACATAATAATTCTTTCCTTATAGTCCAATGAAAAACATTTACCACACTCTAACTATCTATAGACAACACCCTCTATAGAATGATGTAATACTATTTCACTTCTGTTTGAGATGGAAGGTAATATGGATATATTTGATGATTAAATATGATATATATGATATAAAAATTATTTATGGATGAAAAATTTATATTTAAATTTAATTTATACCATTTTTCATAGAAATTGTAACAATGCTTATGTATACATAAAATATACCATCATTATAATTGATGCAGCACATTTTTCAAACAATAAAATTAATTTATAATAATAAATATGTATAAAGGGAATATATATATATATATATATGTGTGTATATTATTTAAATCATTGTTAAAATCACGATACTATTTAATTACAATAAATTTCCATGGTTCAAAACTAAAAGAAACATATATGGAAAAAATGATGATATCACTGGGATCATTGAATTTAAAAAAGAATTATTAAGAAATTTTTTGTACAAGACTGTTACTAAATCATATATTTTTTCATATATTTCAATATATATCTATAATATATGTTCAAAAAAATTATATATTTTTTATGAGGTTTGAAAACATATGAATGAAGTTCACCTGAGTTAAGTTATTTTTATATTGCATTCATTTCCCAAAGACAATAGCCATAGTAATGACTTGTCAAAATTATTTATTGTTTATACTTACCATGAATTAAATTTATTATTATTATTGTTAATATAATAAATATATAAATAAACATATGAAGTTATTTAAATCACAGGGATTATGACATAGAAGATAAATATATTGTAACAGTTTCATGTCATAATTGAAAGCTTATTGTGATTGTTTATCACTATGTTAATTAAGTTGATATATTATGATTTATCAATTTATAAATTCAGGAATTTTTCATTAGATTTTTTTATTTATATTAATTACATGTTTAATATTCATTTTCATATATTTATATAATCATATTCCAAAAGGAATGATTTTATGTAAAACAATCATTAATTATATATTTGATCTAAATTATTGTTTCAACAACATTTATATTTTTTAAAATCGTAATTGTGATTAATATACTCTAATTGTTGTTTAAGTTCAATTTTTAAAAAAGAATAAATTTATAAAATATTGATAAAAATTATTATTATTATCTTTCACTGAATGAGGTTCTTATGATTTTTAATTGGAAATTTAGAATTTAATATTTATTACAATAAAACAGACTTAAATTATATATTCCAGAATCCTAAAAACTAATTTTTATGAACATTTGTATAAAATTTTATCATAGATAATTTCAATAATAAAATTATATTAAATATTTTAAAAAAATTATATATTTTAAATTAGTGATTTGAAATTAAAATTTGTATTTTCATAATGAAATGTTTCTTATGATATATCGTTATCGTTTTCCATAAATGGTTAAATTCATTGATGTTTCATAAGCATTATTGTAAATAAGATACAATGATATCATCATTACTATTTCTTTTATATTTTATTAATATTATGAAACAATAATTAGAAACACTTTTAAATATATATGGTTTATATGATGATGAAATTTTAATGATGTCCTCTTTATTTTGACGGAATATGATATGATGAATGTTTTATTTCATTTAGGAAAAAAATGTATGGATAATTTGATGAGTTTGAATTATCTCGATTTTAATTTCATGAGGTAATAATAAAAAAATTATGATCTCAAAAGGTATAAGGGATATAGTTGCAATGAAAAAAGGCTACACTTATTGATGCTAGAGTTTTTAATAAGGATACACAATAGGTATTCACAATTATAAAGTAGTCACATGTGTTTTTATCCCATGAATAATATTTTATGAATTATTTTGTTGATAGCAATGACAAAAAAATTTCTCTAATTTTTAATATTCGATAAATCCATCTATTATGCCAAATATATATTCGCATGGATCATGTTTTGTGGCTCCATTATAATTCTTGTGTTATAAACATTGAATATTTATTCAATTCACCAATAATATGACACATGATATTAATGGTATGACATTGAAATGTTATTCTCTAGCTTCCAAAACATTATACTCATGGTATTTTCATAGCTCTCTTATTTTCCCTTATAATGATTTTGACCTCAAACATTTATATATTCCCTTAACAAGTTATAATAAGAAAGATTACTTGTACAATATATATAATAATGGCTCTAGTTGCGAATAAATATTTGGGTAATTTTGTTGTTCTCTTATGATCTGGTTGATTATATGTCCATGTTTCCAAAAGATTGGCTCTAAATTATTCTAGTGTGGATCAATGTCTTATATATTGAATATTAATCATTTTAATATTTTATATTTATGTATGAAATGTATGAAATGTATGTATTTATATTTTGTATTATTTAATTTACTATTTTTCTATAAGATATAATTATGAAATTGTTTTTATGAGAACAGAATGTATAAATTAATGTATAGGAAAATTCCCAATAATTTTGGTGATGGATAGAGATAATAGTTTCCATGAAATTAAATCACTTTAAAGATAATACATGAAGATGTGCATCTAGAACTAAATACCATGTGATACTAAAAGAAAAACGTGTGCATTGTTCATTCATTTTTAAAGCATAATGCACCCATAACACGGAGTTTATAACATGTTATTTGAAACATCATGATCATATTTTATACATTCAACAGTCAATTTATCATGTAGTACATGAAACCAAAATATTTTTTTTATAGTGTATTTGACACACAACACCAAACCAAAATGACTCATGATATATAATAATATCATAAATTATCCATTGAATTAGAGGGATTGAATAATATTATCTTATTTATAAAAAACACAAACATATATATATGTAATAATAAACATATATCTATGTTTAACAATTAATAAATAAACAAAAAAATTTCACTATTGTAGTTTTATTCTAAGCAAATATGATTTATTAAAAAATGGAATTTATTTCATTTCATAGTGAAATATTATATAATATTTTATAATACATAAAAAATATATTTTACTAAAAAAATTATTGTTTCGATGTAGGATATCAAAATTTATTTTATTTTAAATTTTTTGATGTTTTGTAAAATATTAACATTCACAAGAATAATTAAAAATAATGAATTTAGTAAAATTTAATTACTTTTTCATAAAAAAAATTAATTTTAGTGCTTTAATCATATATTTTAATATTATTTCAGTAAACATAAGTATTATAGATCTATATTTAGTCATCATAATTTTTTTAATCATGAATAAGATTTAATTTTATTTATGTATGTTTTTAGATAAATTTATTTATTTCTAAATAATTTTTTAAATATCATAATGTTTCTACCTTTTAATTAATTAAAATAATAAATAATGGAGAATTTTTAAGAAAAAATTAATTTATTATATATAAATAAATAAAAATTTAGTTTTGTACAATAATTATTATTACTCATAGAGTTATTATAGAGTAATTGTTTTCAAAAAAAATCTATTATAAAAAACATGATTTCACCAAATTGTTTGGAATTATTTTAAATTAAATTCTTCTACATTTAAGACATTTATAAGACCCTAGCCTTAAAGAATTACATTATCTCGTGTTATTAATATAATTTTACTTTAATTCACATAGATGATCTTTTCACGTTTAGAGTTTGATGAAAATAGCCCATTATTAATACATTATATCTCAAATAATTTAAAGTGAAAAATTCTACTCTATACAAATTTTTATCAATAATAAATCTACTTAAATAGGAAATTAATTATTTTCATGATAAAAACAATTCATGAATTCTTTAGTTCTCTATACCTTCTTTTAACAAAATGATTTTTTTTCGAAAATAAGGGATGAGCAAAAAAAAATTGTAAGGGATATAAAATAAATAAATAAAGCATTATTACATGAAAAAATATGAATCAATGAAATCATAATTTCACTCATAAAAAAATGCCTGATAACATACCTCATAAAATCATGATATTTTTTAATAACCCATCAAAATCATAAATCATGAAGGTAACTTGTGGAATCCATAACATACATACATTGTTGATTTCATAGCTACACAACGATTTACCTTTATGGTTACATTTGGAATACCCATCATAATATATTACATAAATCTCTCAAGAAAACCATAACATTTACCTTCAAAATGTAACCCAATGCATCTAAGAGCTGTCATTGTGATCACCCACCCTTGTATATGATTGAACCACTTGTATGCATATGCAATTCCCTAGAACCTTAACAAAATCAAAACATATGAACAAGGATAATGGAAAAATAACATTTTCAAATTGAAATCAAGATATATGTTTTTTAAATCCATTATCAAAACCATTTTTAATATAAAATTACCTACAATGAAATACAGTATTTAATTTTATCTAAAAAAATTATTTATTATAATGTAATTTATATATCAAATAATGATCATGGTGGAGTATATTTCATCGTCACCACGTATGTTAAAAAGAAACATTATTTTTACATTCAGTAAAATACTTCATAAAAAAATATAACCTTATGATTAACATTTAATTAAATTAAAATTCAAATGTGTTGAATATACACCATATAAAAGAGGGTTTTCTATAAACCAATAAATTAGACAATTAAAGGATATTGGGATGAATTCCCATACCTTGAGTCTGGCATGTATTGTTCATTCATTATATTACTGAATTATAAAAATATAGTAATTTATACTTCCTCAGAACCATTTTATGAATTACTATTTCCATTAAATCACTTATGATCATGTTACAATAAAAATTTATTTATTTTAGTTCATTTTTTACATTTTGTCAATAATAAGTTCTTATATTGAATATGAACATTATATGAAGAAACTAGTCCTTCAGGTCATACGACAATCATCTCTAAAATATTATCCTTTAAATATTCCTCAATTTAACACACAACTCAAATTGATAATTTTAAATCATTAAATATAGTTATGAAAATTGAACAACGTTTTAATCATGGAGACTAAAGTTCGTACATACACATGAGTAACATTTCCATTTTTCCTTGATTATTATGGAAATAAAGTAATTATCATTTTATCTTTCTATAGTAATCATTATAATATTAATATCATGTTACAAATTTAAATACACTTATACATATATCATACAAGTGATATAATGAATAAAAATGACTTTCACTTCGTTGTAGAGGTGATAGATAACAAATATTTACGAAGAATTTTATCATTTTTATTCACTTGGTATGGAGATTGTATTTGATATATACTTATATTATAATAATTAATATGTCACAAATATCTCATCTGATGTTTAATTCCATCATTATATCCAATCCTAAATGAAATTAATGTAAAATTAACTAAATTACTCTATGGAGGTGATAATTCACATGTACACCCACCCGATTAATTCATTTCCCATTTGATGGAAGTAGAGATAGATTATAGAGATGAAATTAACATATTAACAACTTCATATATTGAGTATAATATATTTATTTTCTCATCATGGTTGGATTATATTTTTTTATGACTAGGAAAAAATAAATAGATTCATTTAATTAAAATAATACATCTTCTTCATTTGATCGTAGTTGAAGAAGATCTAAACACCCCTATGAATGTGGGTTTTCCAAAACTAAGGATTAAAGAATGTAGGGAGGAACTATAGGAATATTCATAGACTTATCATAAACACTTTAAAAAGATTTCTAAGTGTCATTAATATAGAGGGGTGAGTTCCTTTTTATAAGAGAAGGGAGGGGGACCCTTCGATTGTATTAAAATATTTATGAAATAGAAATTATTTTTTTAATCTAATCCCTCCATAATGAGATAAAGAGAATATAAGATGAGGATAGTTCAAAATAATATAGTCCAGTAGTTTTTTTACATGTATTTTGTATATTTTGAACCTTATCATTTTTTACACTTATTTATTGTCATTTAATTTTATAATTTCTGACAATATTATTTTTTAACGAATCTATTAATTTCACCTATATTGTTTAAATTTAACCTTATTAGATATTTAAGGAAAATATCGACCATATAATGATCAATTTGTGATATTAATATATTTTTAGGATTTATAAATAATTTAAAAAATTATTATTATCATAAAACATTAATTGTGTTAATTTTTACATTATTGACCTTAATGAATTTAAAATAACCCAAACATAGAGAAAACATCAGACCAAACTATTTAATAGTATAATATAATGTCATATATTTTTATAAATTTCATTTATGACATAAATTATGTCATATAATATTTATTTAAATATTTATAATATCATTTATTTTATTCCTTTATTAATGAATAATCACTGCATAAACATTATGTCTTAATAAAATTTATATATTTAATACCCAAAAATTATAAATAAAATTAAATTATATAGGAAGAATTATTTTATTTATAATGACAATTTATAGTCAAATTTATCAATTATAGAAACACCCTAATAATATTTTAAGTAAAAAAATATAATTTTATGTTGTGTTTCCCTTCACAATAAATTAATAACTATAACATGTAATTTTAAAACCCAAGTTGCTCCAAAATTACCAAAGATCGACCTAAATAATTTTAGGGTCTCCCAAGAATCATCCAATAATATTAGGACACATTTAATTGTAGTTTAACATTATTATAATACTATTTTTATCCTTGAATTTCTTAATTTATCCTTTAACCATGTTAAAGAATAATAATTGTTGGAGTTACTAGTCATAATATCAAAAAATAAAAGTTACCTATCTACATAAATTGGACGTTGTGATTCAATATATGGATTCCTTTTTCTTCCATATTCATAACACATGAAGATTCATTAATTAATTTAAAAATAATTCATTTTGTGAAATCTAGAATGTGAGTTTTTATGAAAAACAACAATTCAAATATTTATATGTGTTTTTGTCTAATTTAAATTGAAAATTACATCCATTGATTATCATTGGACTAAATTATTAAATCATAATAAAATTACATTATAAAACAAATAAAGAATATAACCTATATATATTATTAAATTAGATAAAAATGTAGATTTAACATAAAAGGTTGTATTCATTACTATTCGTTCCCAAATGTAATTTACCAGAATATTACAAAAAATAATGTTATGTAAATGTTGATGTGTCGCTTTAAAATAAAAATTTTATTTAAAATATATAACATATAAAATTGAAAAAAAAATTATTTTTAAATGTTTCTCCATTAAAAGGATTTAAAACAACCTTTTAAACAAATTAGAGTATTTATCGATTAAAATTTGAAACATTCACAATTCAATCCTCTAAATATTAATTGGATAAATCTAAAAAACATTTAAAAATATGTAAAATAATTATATAGTTAATTTTGTTCATTCTGTTGAATAAAATGGCTAGGAATTGAATAAAATTTAAAATAATAATGTTACTATTGTATTATTTATATATCTAACTCATTATTGTGTGCAACGCAAGATTTCAGAGAAACCTGTTGTTTTTTGTTGGCTATGCTATAGTAAATAAACTCCCCTTTAATCTAAAATTAATATTATATTTAAATTAATTAATATATATTAAAATGTATTAGTCAATAAATACATGGGATGTTACATCATTCCCCATTTTGGAAAATTTTCCCTCCTAATTTTATTCTCATATAGATTAAGTTGGGGTATTTATCCCTCATTCCATTTTCAAATTCCCATGTTTCCTTTTCAAATATACGATTTCTCTATAAAACTATTACATGTTTAATCACCTTATTTTGCAACCCTTTTCATTTTTGTAATAAATTTGTCTTGGTTATTCCTTATATGAATGATTCTTTTCCAACTGGACTACATCAAGACAGAAAATCGGAGATGGATCTAAAAAATACATTGTCAATAATGAATGATGAAAAACATTGTGTACATGGGATAAACATGATGGAAAATCTAATATATATGAAACTGATCCAAATTTCTCAAATATTACCTATGTTTTAATGCACACTAGACTCATATTTCCCTTACTACCAAAACATGTCACACTTCTCCATGGAGAATCCCTGATAAAGGCATGATCATCTACCTTGTATAAATGATTATTCAACAAGTAATCTTCATAAATTTTATGCTTCCTATGAGCAATCATCACACACTTCTGAATCAACTAAACTATTTCTACCATCTCTTCAACCAACTGTGTTATCATCAACAACCTTTCATGTACATAATTAAAAATCAAGATTTGACACTAGTTTCTATTTAATGCTTTAAATGGTTCTATCTCTATACCAGAATAGAAACTAATATTTTTAGAAAAATAAAAAAACAATAGATTTTGATCCAAAATATTGTATCAATCCATTTAATAGGATTTTAGAATATCCTATATTGTCTGAATTGTTCATTCTCACTAACCATCCAATTGATGATGAAAATCTGTACTGAAATTTAATTCAGTTCCAAATTACATATGATGGAAATTCCAAATAATAGTAGTGTAATTGGTATCACGGTCAAATACAATTGTGAGTGTAACTCTATGTAACCAATTAATCTCATTATTATAAAATCAATAATGTTGATTTAGATAGACTGTATCCCAAATATGAAGAAAAATATAATTTAAAGGGAATCAATCAAAATAACATTTTATGATTTATTACCTTTAGATGTCTTCAGAAATCTCACAACAAAGACCCTGGATGTATTTTCCCATTTCCACATTGGTAATTGAAAATGCTGAAGAGTCCCATTCTACAATTTTAATTTTGAATTAACCTACTAAAATTTCAACCACTTCAAAGTGAATTCAGCGATTTCTATTTTTATGCAATCATAATAGTAACACTCCCAAATATCATTGTTAATCCTAGTACAGGTAGGATGAACTGAAAATGTAGATCTTTGATCATCACAAAACAAATCATTAATTAAATTTGAATTAAAAGGAATAAATATAAAATTTATAAACCACAAAACAAAATATTTTTCATTATTAAATTGTGGTATCATACCCTTATCATTAAAATATACCTTTTCCTACAACTAACTATCTTTTTTGTAAAATTGCATTATACTTTTTTCTAGAGATGATTGCACTAAAACTAGAAACAAAAAATTGAAATTTACTATTTCAAAAACATCCATGATAATGTTCATCAAATCATTAATCAATGTTTCATTTTCCCAGTATAACATGGTTAATGATGAATTATTTTTTCGAATCAAAGCATTATTCACTTTGATTTCTTTTCATGGATGGTATTGAATAACTCAATCCACATCCTTGATAAATTCCATCAATCTTCTTTGTCTCATGTTCTATTATTTCTGAGAAAATATATAATTCAAACATTTATAGTTAGAATAGATTTCAAATTTTACTCCCTATAGATGTTGTCTCCAAATTTTTAAATCAAATACAACAACAGATAATATAGAATCATGTGTATGGTAATTTAAATCATGGTATTTCAACTGATGTGATGCTTATGAAATTACATGATAATTTTGTATTAGGAAACAAACATGTCCTTCGAACAAAGCATCAATGTTGAAAAATTATTCACCATTTATGGATGGTAGTTCCAAATCCATAGAATTCACCAATATTATTTTCAATTCATGAAAACATCAATGACATTATTTTGTCCATATAAAAACAACATTTTTTCGAGTTAACATAGTCAGTGGGATAGAGAACCCTAAAAAAATTTCATTAAACAAATAATAATAACCTAATAAATCATGAAAACTATTATTTTTAGTTATATATGTGGGTATTGGACATTCATTAAAAAAAATTGTAGAATCAACATATATTCCATCATCAGAAGCAATGTGACCATGTAATGAAAATTTTGGTACCAGAAACACACATTTTGTGAATTTACCATATAGTTTATTTTTTATTGATTTCAAGATAAATCTTAATTAACAATAATTATACTATTTACCTTTTAATATACCAAAATATAATCAGTAAAAACAACTAAAAACATATCCATGAAATCATGGAATATTTAATCCATAAGGTCCAGGAATACATGAGGTGAATTGATTATCCCAAAAGGAATAACTAAAACATCATATTGGCCATATCTAGTATGAAACACAGTTTTCAAAAACATATCCAAGAAATCACATAAAATATTATTCATAAGATCCATGAAAACATGGGGTTCATTGGTTATCCTGAAAGAAATAAATAAAAATTCATAATGGCTATATCTAGAATGAAACACAGTCTTCAGAATGTATTCTTTCATTACATTCAATAGATGGTACACCTACCTCATGTTAATCATTGATAAATACTGAGCTCCCTAAAGATGACCAGTAAAATATTAAAATTGATGTAAAGGAGTGGTTTCAATAATAGTGATGTTATTCAAGACACTATATTCAATGAAAGGCCTCACTAATCCATTTATCATTTTAACTAATTAAATAGGACCACCCAACGGTGATATGCTATGTTTAATGAATTATTTATATAAGATATCCTTAAATTCATTCGTTAACTCTAAATGTATAATTCAAGAAAATACATAAGGGGGATTTGAAATTGAATTAGCATTAAGAACTATGTTAACAATAAATTCAACATCCAAAATAGGTATTATATCATGAATATAATAATAAAAAACATCAATATACTCACTTACCACTCACACATCATCAATCCAAACAGTTCCTTTGACTTCAACAATATGACCAAGGTTGCACTCATTTCTATATTTTATTGGGCTCTCAACTTCCTAAAATATTATCAATAGTAAGGTTCATTCTTGTATACAAACTGACATCTTTCTGAAAATAATCCTACTTTTATTTATAGTAAATCCTTTCTTGATAAATTAAAAAACAATTCAATCCCAGAAATAAAATCATACTCTATAAGAAAAAAACATGGCTTTTTGGTAAATTATTTCCAGAGAAAAGGATTGGATGATTTTGATAATTTATTTTGGTATGAATATTTACCCCCAGATATTAATATAACATGATCAAGATTCAAATCTAGATATTGAATTATTAATTTAATATAAAATGAACAAAAATTATGTAATGTGTAGACCAGAAGTAAAACAACACATTGGAAAAAAAATTAATAAATAAACAATGTTTGTGCTACTATATCAATTTATGTCCCAACATCAACTATAGTAGTTTTAGAGGATTTTTCCACCCCTTTCTACTTGTAGTTTTGGAACATTCCATCATTTGATATCTTCTTTTGAAACTCATATTCATAATGACCCAATTCATGGCCCAAAAAATATTTTAATGACTAGCTATAACATTTTTTATTACCAATACCCTGATATCTTAAGATCAATTATGAGCATTATGTCCCATTTTACCACATTAGATGAAAATTATAAAATTCAAAAGGTATTCCCCAATGTGCTTTTTCCACAGTTTTCACCAACATTCAAATTATGATTCTTAACATTAGATTTTATTGATGAGTTATTACCTTTCATCTACCACCTCATCCTTTTTTCCATTCTTTTTCAAGGATCACCTGATCATCAATATGCTATATATCAAACTTATCTTCACATCAGAATTTTATTCCTTAATATTTGAAATCATCGGTATATAATTCCCTTCCATAATTTGTCCTCTATTATAAGTAAAAATTCATCATTTTACAATCATTTTCACATATGAAATTAGTAGAAGAAATTTCTATTCGAGTGGATTTTTCTTCATAATCTTTCATTGAGTCATCCATATTCCTCAATTTGAATAATATAATTTACATTCAATGTCTAACCTCCATAGGAAAATATTTCTCAAGAAACATACCTTTCAATTAATCCCAATCAAGAGAATCAATATCATTACCGTCCTTGCTATTTTTTTAACATCAACCTCTAATGATCGACTACATCATCCAAATGTAAAATATTGAGACTGGATGTTTGGTGTTCAGAACACCCCAGTACATGAAAAATCATTTCATGTCTGTTAATAAACCCTTCCGCTATAATAGGTTTATAAAACCCTCTAAATGATGTGGGATGTTGGATAATGAAATAATCTACTACCGAGATGTTCCTCTATAGTTGGTATGGATGATATCACAAAAAGATACCACATTCATTTATATCCATAGTCAACTATTCAATAATTAAAAAATAGTTTAGTTCAGATTCTGACCATCTGAGGTGGCATATTTGGATGTGTTTTTTCTATGGATATCATCCCAGCATAGATAAGGTGATTCCTATAAAGAAAACATTTCTAAACATACATATCAAAGATGAAGCATCATCGTAATCCTAAAATGGTATATCATTTAAATTTAACCTTAAATAAATAATGTTTATGTATAATATATTAACAATATTCCATCCCTTAAAGTTATTTAAACAAACTGACGATACCAAGTTTAAGGACCCATTCTTAAAAAATTTAGAAATATTGATATATGTCAGTAATTTTATATTAATTCATATTAATTTTCATTTCAGGTTTAGTATTTTAAATAATTAGGCCATTATTAATACATTGTATTTCAAATATTACAATTTATACGTTTTTCTCTATCCAATTTATTCATTGAAATAAAACAAATTAATAAAAAAAGAATTATTTTCTTGATAAAAAACACCCTTAATTTATAATTTCTATTAACCTTCCTTATACCCGATGATAAAAATATCAATAACATGAGATGATAAAAAATGCAAAGTAATTCATATAACATAAGGAATGAATCCCTCAGTCCCTAAATAAATACAAATCATGGAAAACATAATTTCTACTTATAAATCATAATCAATTTAACAAATGTCATAAAATCATAAAATTTATGTGTATCTCATTGAAATAATAAATCAAAAAGTTATTATGTTAATCCATAACATACATATATTTTAGATTTCACAGCTACGTTGGGAGTAACCATCGTGGTTACATTTGGAATACCAATCACAATATATTTCTTAAATATTATAGGATAAAATTTAACATTTACCTCTGTTACAATACCAAATTCATTAGAAAACTATCACAGGCTCACATACACTCAGTTTATCATTAAACCACATGTATAAATAAGAAATTCTTATGAACCATGAAATTATAATAATATATGAATAATTATAATGGAAAATTAAATTTCTACATTAAGAAAACATATTGATATAATCAATCCATTATCAAAACCATTTTCAATAAGAAAATACCAAAAATTGAATATATTATATACTTTTCTTCATAAAAATATTTTGGATTTTAGAAGAATCCAAATATCTACAAATGCTCAATGTGGGTGAAATGTCATTATCACCAAATACATTAAAATAAAACATTTTTTGGTCTTTTAGTAAAATTCTTAGGAAAAATATATTCCATTTTAAAAAATGCTAAATGAAATTAACAGACAATAGGGATTATTGTACAATTTTTAAATGATGTTGATGTATAAACCAAAATATACCTAAATGAAATGATATGGAGACGAATTCCCTTACCTTGTGTTTAACTTTTCTTATTCATCATGTATCCTCATAAATAATAAACATAGGTTAATTTATAATTGATTAATATCCTTTTTCATTTTTATTATTTCCATTAGATTACTTATGATCATGTTGTAATAATTTGTTAATTATTTGAGTTCATGCCTATCATTTATTCAATAATAAATTATTCTGTAAAAAAAACATTGGTGGATGTCAGCAGTCCATGTGGTCATACGTCCATAATCTCCTAAATAATATCCATTGAATATTATTTATTTTAAATCATAATTCATATTTATATTTTAAAACATTTAATATGGTTTTGAAAAAAATTAACAACATTGTAATCGTGGAGATGGTTGGTTGTACGTACACATTAGTTACATTTTCATTATACATTTATCATAACAAAAATTAGGTAATTATATTATTATCATTCAAAAATGATCAGGATATTAGTAAAATCATTATAATAAACAACATAAACTTATATTTATATCATAAAAGTGATATAATTAATAAAAATGAGTCACCTCTATTCATGGTGTGATAGTTCACACGTACACTCGAAAGTCGTTTTAATTTCTATGATCATGGAAGTAAGATTATAATTGATATAATATTATCTTATAATATTAATATTTCATGAATATCACATATTTTGATTAATATAATCCTTATAACTAGTCTTAATTGAAGGTAATGGAATATGAACTAAATCAATTTCTATAGCTGATAATTCACACGAACACAAGAATGAATAATTATGTTCCTAGTTGTTAGAAGTAGATATGGATTTAGGAATTGATATTTACATAATAACAAATAAAAATAATGAGGATATTATTGTCATTATCTCATCATGTATGTATGAAACTTGAGGATGTTGATGAAGAAAATAAATAGAAGCACTTATTGAAAATGATACCTCTTCTTAGGATGATCTCCTTTGAACAACAACTAATCACCTCCAGGAAGGGTGTTATGACGGAACTATGGATTCAATAATGTGGGGAGGGATTCTAGGAAGTGTCCTGGATTGTTCTTGTATGATCTACAAGACATTGTAAATGTGATTAATCGAGAGGGATGATTGCCTTTTTATAGGAATGGGATGGGTACCCTTGGAAATTATTAAAATATTAAATTAATATAAATTATTATTTGAATTCATGCAGATCCAACATCATATGAGAGAATATAAGATGAATATAGATCAAAATCATATCATCCAATAGTTTTAGACATGTATTGAGTATATTTTGAACATTATCTATTTGGGTTTCACTTTTTAATTTTAATTTTATTTTAAAAGTGTTAACAATATTTTAATGGTTAAGATGCTATTAATTTTACTTATATGGTGTAAATTTCACATAATTGGACACATAAAGAAATTTGATACCATATACTAATTACATTGTGACGTTAATATATTTGTATAATTTTTAACCATTTTTATAATTTATTATTTTTTAAAACATCAATTATATCAATTTTTATATATTCACTTTATTGAAAGTAGAAAAAACAATGACAGAGGTAACTTCGAACCAAACAATTAAATAGTATAATACCATGTAATATAAGTATTCAAATTTTTTTATGGCCTAAAATATGTCAAATAAAATTTATTTCAACATTTACAATATCATTAATTTTAATCCTTTATTAATAAAGAAATCAGTTCCTCATAACTATGTCATTATTACATTTACTAATGTAATAAATAAATAAAAAGTAAATAAAATGAAATCATGTATTAAAAAATTTTATATTTATAATAATTATTTATATTCTAATATAACACATATAAAACCTCACACTGAAATTGTTTATGTAAAAAAATAAATTTTTTTGTTATATTACCACTTATTATTAAATATTTATTATAACATGTCATTTTCACACCCATGTGCCACCAAAATGCCAAGATATTTTCCAATTGATTTTTTTGCATATCAATCATGATATTTAATCATGACACTTTTTAGTGTAGTTTTATAAAATAGTAATTTTTTACCCTTACTTTCCAAATTTATTCTTAAATAGTGGTAAATAAAAATAAATACTTAATTTACTATTTATAAAATCCAAAAATAAAAGGAACCATTTAAAAAATATGGATCTTTTTATTCGAAATATGGAATCTTTTTTTCCATATTAAAAACACTAAAGTTGTATTAATTAATATAAAATTAATTCTCACAGACTAAACCAGAAAGATGTTTTTTATGAAATATAAACTATCAAATGATTTACATGTGTTTCTATACAATTTAAATGTGAAATTACTTATAATGATGATAATTTGATTGAATTATAAAAAAGTAATACAATTACACTTTAAAACCAGTCAAAAAATATAATCTAACTCTATAAATAAATTATATGAATACGGTGTATTGACATTAAATGTAGTATTTTTTAAAACTCATAAAAAATTTAACATTATCTAAAAATTAACAGAAATATGTCTTATGTAAATATTTATATCCTAATTATATATAATATGTTCATTTTTCTATAATAAACATATACATGTGAAAAAATATATATATAAAAAGGGATCTCTATCAAATGGTAGTAAAACAACATTTTAATCATATTAGAGTATATTATGCTTAATGTTTGATTCATTCTCATTTTAAGACCTTAAAATTTCTTTCATAATGGAAAATATATTGACAAATATATAAAATCATAATATTGTTAATTATTCTCATCAAATCACATTCAAAGGCTAAGAGAAAATTACAATTTTTAATAATGATATTATTGATCTATTATTTTTTAGTATAACTCGGTGTCGTGTGAACCATTTTATTTTATTGAATCCTATTGTTTCATTTTGGGTACTCTATCATATATAGTGTAACTATAAACTAAAATTAAAATTAAATTCAAAAATATTTATAGATAATAAAATGTATTATTTTCTAAATACTAAGGAAATTAGAAGTTGAATGTTTAACAATAGAATACATATTTGGAAACATAATATTTTATATTATATAAAATTATCTACATAATTATTGACCATAATAGTTATGAAAACATTTCACATTAATTAAAGCTAATAATATAATAATAGGTTTGTATAGGGGTTAATCATTGAATATAATGGCAATAAATGATCCAACACATATCCAAAACAAATTTTATTTCAATATATAGACATTTTAGAAAATATTATCGATAATGTACTATTAATTGGTTATGGTGAAAGGGAAAAGTAATGGTTGGAATTTACCCTTTCAAAAAAATAAGCAGTATACCCCTCACCACCTTAAAAGGACACCCACTCACATACATTATTTTCACTGGAAAACCACTTATGTTTGGAATATACCATGACATGACACTTCCAGAATACACTCACCTCATCTTATAACCATATATTTGACATAAATAAAACCTAATATGTCCTTTTGTGGAAACTTATGAATGATACAATAATAAGAGGTAAAATTCTTTAACGATCAATTTTATATTTTCTTTTCTCTACACCTAATTCTATTATTCATTGCATATTATGATATAATTTCAGGAGTATATAAGATATTATTATTTTTTATTATATCTATGGTATAAAAAATACACTATTTAAATAAATGGGTTATCAAATCATCATTCATGTTTATGGATGACTACAATCTTATGGATCTATGTCATCCGTTTTTTATATTATCACCTCTAAAGGTTGGGTAAAATGATTGGTATATATTATATATATAATACATAAAATGTAATTTTAAATTTCGTGTCATTATATCATATATTTCGTATTATATTCCATTAATAATAAGATATGATAACCCTACTCATGTTTATGAAGGACTGCATACTCCAGAAGAGTTGTGATTTATTTTTCAGTTAACATTTTATTGGATTTTAATAATGGTAATTTAGAAAAATAAATCTTATATAAGGGAATTCATTTTGAAATTAATTATTTTTAAATATAATTCTATAAATATAACATATCATATTATTTTAAGATTTTTATTCACTAAAAAATAATATCAACATTCAGGGATGTGTGAACTATTTTGTCCTTAATGCGATGTGATTTATTTTCATCACAATAAAAAATCATAAGAATGAAATATAAAAGTTTATTTAAAAAACATAATATTTAATTTTTTAAATTATAATAGTTATTTTAAGATAAAATATTTGAAACCTTTATTCTAGTATGACCACTGAAAAATGTGATTTTTAATCATTCATATGTTATACCTACCATATCCATGATTGAATCATTAGTTCATATTTAGTAACAATACATAATAATATATTTTAAAATCATAATTTATTTATAGATATGATAATAATTTTTATATTATTATTGTTTAGATGTCTAAATATTGATATATTTGAGCATTATCAACCCACATATGTTTTTTTGGAACATAAGATGATCATGTTTAAAACATATAACATATTTTTTAGATTATCTCTATCATGTGGTTTATTATTTTAAATGTGACTATTGTAATAAGGGATATATGTATCACATTTCACATCTGTGAGACACAAGCAATATTCATCAAATACTAACATTTTTTTGTGTGAATTATTTATGTGAATGTATATAATGATTCTTATCCTAAAAAATATTTGTTTTTAAATATAAATCTCATGATCTCTCTTTCATGTGGTTTATAATTCAATTTTTTACAAACTGATAAGCAGTTTTTTACTGAATTTTCCCTTTTAGATACATATGGTAACGTTATTCACATTATTTCAATAAAGTGGTAAATATTAGTCCCATTTGAAATTTAATATCATGTATTAATTTATAATAATGTTATTCTAAATAAATTTTAATGATATTCATTCATGGGTGTTATTATATCATGATTTCAATGTGGTAAATATTTTTAACAATATTATTATTATTCAGCATTATCAATGATTAATTTTACGATAAAAAAAATATTAATATCCTTATGTAGAAAAAATAATTAATTTTACTATTCTTTAATTATTCATGATACTTTCATGTAATATTAAAACTTTTCTGATCATTATTATATACAATATATGAGGAAATAATTTTAGAGAAATCATATATCATTTCACTACTAATTTGAAAATACAGTTTTTTTCGTAATAAGGTTTAATTAATATATATTTAATAACTATTTTAATAACTACATATAAAATTATTTAATCCAATTTTTAAATTTTTTAAATTTTTAGAAATTAATTTAAAAAATAATTTTCATGTCTTTTTCCAAACAAATCAATGTTTTCATATTAAAAAAAACTAGATGAATATTACACTTTTTAACATTTATTGAATGAATGGAATTTCCCACTTCCGTGACTATTAAATGATTTAATGATTCATTTATATGATTTTTTGGTTTCATTAATTGAAATTTATAATCAATTTTTATTTATTTTAGAAATAGGGTTTTAATGTGGAAAGAATATCTTCCTCATATAATGTTTGAAAAGATTTATTATGAATACTTTATATGATATCATAGACATTTTTAATGAAAAACCTTTTGGAAATATTTTATTTAAAAAAATATAAATTCAAGGAATGGTTATTTTCATTCTGTTATGTTCCAATTCATTTTTCCAAATCTTCATCCCTATATGTAAATATCATTTAATGTATCATATTGTTTTTTTGGATTCAAACCAATGGTACAACTCATCTATATTATATGGAAAATTTATCATGAAAATAAATTAATGGAAAACATTCAACTTCTATTATATAGTTATATTTAAAATATATTATCATGGGATCCATTTTTTCAATATGTTATTCATGATTCAAAGGGATTGAAATGATACCCAAATTATTTCATGGGTAAATATTTTTATAGTAGTATTACTGATTTTTTATTTTTTCTATAATAATATTAAATATTTGTTTATTTTATTAGGATTGTTTGACATTTTATATGATTTCATGGCCTATATAGTTGCATGTGAGCCTATATCAGCATATATGATTGGGTGAATGAGATATCACTGGGTGAGACTATTAAAAATTATATAATGGGGGTCCCAAATTGTATTGGTTAGTCCCATTATATCTTGTATGATGTGGAGATCAATAATGTATACATTCTCCCAAATAGTTCTGTAGTGCATTGTATAAGGCATTTTGTCGTGAGTGGAAACATAGGGGAATTTAACTGACAGTTTTTCAAATATATATACTTGGGTTCTAGTTATTTATTAGATGGGAATCACGTGATTTCTGAATAAATTATTTCTATGAATCCAATTGTTTTATTATTATTATAAATGGTTTATAATTTTTCTATGGAATGGCAGATAACACATGGCTCATGATTATCTATTATGGTGCATCTTTATTTTTATACATTTTTTTATTTTAAGATCATGGTATTTAATGGTATGATTTCATTTATGATTCTCACTTACTATTCGATTATGTCTTAATTAACTTATATTATTACTAAGATATATTATTATATTCAATTGATAATTCTCATGTTTACCTTACTGAGTATTTGAGTTCACCGTTTTTATTTTATTCTCTCCATGTTATATGGAATGAGGGAGAAAGATTTATGAGTAAAATGTATATCATATTTAATATGGGTTTTCCATAATATTATATAATTAAATCTAGTTTAGGATGAATGAATTATATTTTTTGAAATGGTTATTTTTAATTTATTATTTTTTCCTAATTATTTAAAACTATAAAAAAAATATTTTATTGAGAATGTCTATGATCCAATTGGTTATTTTTATTTTTTATTGTTTTATGGAAATAATGATCATGGTTTATCATAATCGAAGATTGAAAATTAATTTTTATGATTTCATCAACGGATACAAGAGTATGGGTTTTGGTCGATTATAGTTATTATCTAAGAAATTATTTATATTTAATTGGAGTCTATGATGTTTACCAGTGCAGATATCTTAAATATTATAGTGAATATTATATTAACATATGCATAAGGATGATCATATGTTTAATCTATTAGATAGCAGTGTTAGGTTTTATGTAATGAGATGTTAATGTGATTAATGAACTTTTAGGACACTTTCTAATTGTTTGGTGTATTGGGAAAGATATCATTTAAAATTATGTTTGTATTTAAATTTTCATGGAATGTGATTTATTGAATTTTTATAATTTAGGGTTAGTAAGATCTTGTAAATTGAGTAGCAAATAATTTATCATATATATAACCACATTAATGGAAATATATTTGGTGTCTGTGTTATTAATGTTACATCATAATTTAATTACAATTTTTTGTTCATGAAATATAAAATGTATTAGATAACCTTTGAGTATAAAACAATCATTATTATTGAAGTCATTGATTTTATATATGATATTGTCTCGTGAAATTAATATGATTCAACTATGGGTATTACTATTTATTTATTAATACAATTGTATTATATGATGGTTTATTCTCTATATGAATTATATTAAATTTTTATAACAATTTTGGATTTCATAATTTGTAAATATAGGAGGAATATATTATTATGATAATAGGTATTATAGACCCCATTGACAAAACATTATTGCTTGAGTAATTTGATAAATTATTCATCATTATTAATTATTTTTAATAAATATCGAGAATCATTTGAAATTGGATAATGTATGGAATTCCACATGGAAAAAGTATTTTTCACAATGATTTATGTCTATATGGTGAATGAATTCCTCAACAAAACGAAAATTTATTTGGATTCAAATATTATTGTGCTAGTTCCATAAATTCTAATAATCCTATGATATTTAAAATAAATACATGTTTAGGGTTTAGAGACACATAACATTCCATTGATCATTCAATTGCTTGTCATCAATGTCCTCAATCACTCTCTATAATTATTTATTATTTTCCCTTCACACCACTAATGTTCTCTTATTTGGAATCGTAGTTTTACATTATTCAATGTGAAATTTTTACATTCATTTTTATTTTATTAAATGACACATTTATTAAATTTTAGATGGAGTGGGTTTTGAGAAGAATTAATTTCATATGTCGAATGAATGATATCTAGGAAAACACTCATATTGTGAGAACACAATTTTTTATGGCGAGGATGTAACACCCAATGGGATTAAAAGAAAAAAAAATTAAATTTTATAATTTAAAACATTTTTAATATAGTGTCTATATTCTGTTACACATTAATATATGTTCATATAATGTCCTAAAATACACTCAATTTAGCTTTAGTTAGATAAAACTCTACAATATTTTATGTATGATACAACATTTAACATGTGACAATGAACATAAATGAACCATGATATTATTAAAACATATGAAATATTTGATAAATTTGATGGTATTAATTGTATTTCATTCATTCTTTTACATATATATATCTTATACAAAATAAATTAGTGATGCCTAATTAGTAAATAATCAAACAATTTTAGAAAAGTGTTTTTTGTCAAATATATGTTTTCTTAAATATTGATTATTGTTGACCTTCGTGAAAAAATATTAAAAAATTTCATATAATTTTATAAAAAATATAATTACAAAATTTGAACTAATTTTTGAATTAATAATATTCATATTTACATTGTTATTATTTTTGGGACTTTTAAAAAAGTAATTATTTTTTAGCGAGTAGTAAAAATACAAATTTTTTGAAAATATGAATTCATTTTACAAAATTATGTAATATAAAATTCTCAATATCATATTAATATGATTTAATGTAACATGAGAATTATTTTCCTATATATAACTTAATTAATTTATATTTAATAAAATTCATATACAATTTTTCATTAAGATTATTTTTGAGTTAATTTGGGGTTTTCCAAAAATTGATTCAAAATACATAAATATTTTTCTATTTACAATTAAATTAATATATTATTATGATATATTTAATTGAAATATATATATATATATATAATTTTATTAAATGTAATTTTAGTATAATAAAATGATTTTTATTAGTTATAGTGATATTATAGTATTAAAATTAACTTAAAAAAATACACCTTATAAAAACTTTTTTTATCAAAAATACTGATGGATAAATATTAAATTAGATTATCCCACTTATTGATTTTAATTAGGAAAAATTGAATAGATATTTAGAAATATAATATATTTTATTACATGATACGTTAAACAAAATTTGTTAACAAAAATATTAGGGAAAGTAATAAAATATATTTACAACGATAAAGATAAACAAAAAATAATTGTTGTTAGAAATAGATTAAAAGTTTTAAAAATGACTGAAAACATGTAAATAAATCCATTTTATGGAGTTATTTAAATATTATATCTTATAATATAGAAAATTGATTAATATTGGTGCCTTGTGACATGAAAACAACATTGGTTTAATTCACTATATCAACAAAATTATAAGATTTCCATTCACTCAACATAAAAATGGTCTCCCACTCTCTTCCATACTTCAAAATAAAATATATCTTGGGGTAGGGAAAAGATAGTCAAATAATTTCTATAATTACCTCCTCACGTCCAATATGACTTATATATGGATTAATTATTCATTATATTGCCTTTGGTGGAATACTTTGGGAGATTCTTGAAGAACATGTGATTTTCTACAAAGAGAATTTTAATTTTATTTATTTCCCCACCTCCATAATTTATTATTATAAAAATTTTATTTTACTATAATATGATTTTTATATTAATTTTTTTTTCATTCAATAACACATAGATAAATCAAATAATATACAAAATGATTATTTGTTGGATTGCTTCACTACTTCCTCGTGAAACTATGTCATTCATTTTTTCAATACTGCCCCTCACAATTGGTCATCATGATTTATATAAATATAATTTATTATATTTATAATATATTTATAACTATTGAGACCTTGTATAGTATATTATCTTTTTTCGTTTCTTCCATAAGGGATACAATAACATTTCTCATGTGCACAATAGACTACTACCTCACATATCGAGGTGATTCATTTTTCCTTAATGTGTTACATGCAATATAAAAATGTTGAATGTTATTAATATAAATGAAATAAATGATTTTTTCATTATAATATTGAATTATTAATCAGAAATATGAATATAGTAGATTTATTTTATAATACCTAATCATGCACTCAAAAAAATTATGATATCATTTGTGAACTTGTAAATTACCACATCTTCAACACGATATGGTTAATTTTTTTTCCAAAACATCATAGTAATGTTATATATAACTACAAATAAAATAATAATATTGTAATTATTCCTTTATAATAATTATAGGTATATAGAATATTACTTAACATCACTCCACAACTATCAAAGAATAATGGAAATGTCACTCATGAAATCATATGATATATTGTCTCGATGATAGTAATATTATTTCGTTATTCAGAACTATGATTATTGTTGGGTATAAAATTTTTAATTTATGTATATTGGTTATAATTATGCAATAAATTAAGTTCTTCTAATATTTAAATAATTACCTCTTGGACCACATCCAATCCCCCAATGTTGTTTTAGACACAAAATCTGAATACAGTCAAAACATCCGAAATAAACTGAATCAACTAAGTGGTTTTATATAACATGTGAATAAGTGAAATTAATGGTAAAATATAGTTGAAATAAATTATAAATAATAAAAATAAAACAAAAATTATTATTATTCCATAAAATTAATACACTCATGACATGTGGAACAAACGATAAGGTCGTTTTTTTTCCCAATTTTATTTCTATATAATATTTACATTAATATTTTTATGTTTATATTAATCCCTTAATATTATTTCAATATTATTATAAATTAATAAAAGTGTATTTACATATTCATTCTAGGTTATTTAATTCATGGGAATTTTATTTTTAATGTTACCCAATAAGCAAGTGATTTACGTTTCATTTTTTTAACTTCTATGCAAAAACATGTAATATACAATAGATATTTCATATATATTGGGTGTATAATTCCTATGAATGTAAATTATAAAGATTATAATGAATATTAATTTTTTAATTTTTTTATATCCATTTCATGAGAAATAATATAAAATGGTTAATTATTTGGTACGATATTTTTGTCTCATTTAACCTTCATTAACACATTATGTTATGATATGGACCTATCTACTTTTATATAATTTATATAAATCTCCTTTAACATGTAAAAACTTATCATTATTTTTCCACATTATATTTAATTTTTATCATAATTATATTCATGCTTGGGGTTTCTCCTATAATGTTTCAAATTTGAAATTATTAATATGTTATAATATCTTAATTTATCAGTATAGTCTAGGATGATTAAATATTCTGATCCATATATCAATAAACACATGAATTTAATTTTACTCTATTTATAAATGATAGTTTAATGTAATAATAAAATTTTTCAACAATTTTTTTCATAAAATTATTTATAATAGTTTTTATGAAAATCATTCATAATTTTAATATTTTTTCAGAATAATGATTTCTTAAATACCAGTGTTTTCATAAAATATTTGTATAAATGATTATAATTCTATGAAAATGATAAATAAATAAAATTTTTTCTCATTATATAATTCATTTTATTAAATTAAAAAAAAATTATTTGTCTTGTTTGTATTTTCCCATAAATTTGATGGGAATTTGTATTTTAACATATAACGCATCAAAAAAATTTCCCTCTAGCATGAATATTATTTTCTTCATGATTAAATTATAATAATTTATTTATATTTTCAATGAAATTTATCTTCCAAATTTATTATTATTTTTAATTATTTTCTCAAATTAGAAAATATTTATTCCTCTATAAAATTGATTAATTATTTTTAATCTTCCCTATATTCTTGACAATGTTATTTTCAAATAAAAATACTCGAAAATTATTTTATGTTTTAAAATGATAATTTTAAATAATTTTTATTCCCTAGATGGTATATTCTATGTGATTGTCAATAATCCATTACAATATAAGATTATATCCTTTGATGTGACATATGCTTTGTTAGTGTTATGATCCATGAAAACATTCTTATCTTGTCTCAATATGTTTTATAATGTCAATTTATTCATGAAAAACATTTTTTAAATGGGTTTATAATTTTTAAAAGATAATTTCATGAATCCCAATTAATTTCCATATGATTATCCTATTTAAAAAATAATTTAAATGGATTCTATTTAAATTAATGAGTTAATAATGTTATAAAATTATTAATAATTATTTATTTGTATTTCATGATGAAATGAATTATCTATTAACATTATTAGTATTCATGAATATGATATATTATGGTGTGTAAATGATATTAATTTTTGATACCATTATATATTATATGATGGGGAATCAAATATATCTATAGGTGATCCTCTTGAAGTATATATGATAGGGCATCCTGGATTGAACTACGTGATCCCATTATAGTTTAACTTGTGACACTCTATGCTTTTATGAATTCATAATTTTAAATAAATTAAATTTATTAAATTTAATTAATTTAATGACACAAATATTAAATCCTACCTTATATTCTATATCATGTCGATCATTCTCTATACAGAAAAATTTCTTTTATTACATTACATGTAACAATGGGTTTCATCAAAAAAAAATTCTATTTTAATGATAAATTAAACAAGATATTGATAACATGATCATTGAACATAGTGATTTATATAGTGATAAATCATTTATAAATTTAATTCATAATTTCATTATATAAATAAAAAATCTTGATAATAAAATTCATAATTTCAGGTAAATTCATATTATGTTTATAAAATTATATTCTCTGAAAAAAATTTATTTGTATGTCCTAATTTGAACAAAATAAAAATAGAACATGGTATTTTAAATTAATAAAATAAATTATTTTTTTATTAATAATTTCTAAATTTGATGATGTTGATATGTTGATACTTTTATAAAATATATCATTCTAGGATTAATATTGAAAAATAGTTATTTTTTATTTAAAGATATTTTTTCATCACAATTTAGATTATAGATAATATATATTTAATTTTAATTTTAATGAAAAATCAGTAAATTTAGGTATCTATTAATCCATTTTAGTTAATTATAATCAATTTACCATTGAAATTTGATTTAAAAAAAGGCCATAATATTGAACATTTTCAAATTTAAAATAAGTCATCTCATTATTTCATTGGGATTAATTTGAAATTTATTTTTAATTGTTATATTATTGGAATTAATAACAATTTATTCAATATTTGGAATTATAATAATTTATAATCATTATTATGTATATATTTAATTATGACATTAATTAATACTGAAAATCCATAATATTAATAAAATCAATAAAGAAAAAAATGAGTTTACTAGGGTACTAAAAATTAATAATAACTGTATAATGACCAAGAAATTCATCCAAGACCCCATTTTCCGAACATATACCAACCATATCACTTCATTTATAAAAAAATTCATTATTAGTTGGATATTTTGTATCTGAGTCATCCCAATAGTGTCAAACTTTATTGTATTTACATGTCTTCCAGTCTCTACACTTATAAAAGGTTACCAGAAATCCCCATATATTCACAAAAATAAATCAAAGTATATCATCCAAATACATAAAAAATTTAATGCACAAATTTTCTCCATTATTTTATAAATATTTACATTGTACTTAAATCCATCACATGAAGTCCTTTACTAAAATAAAAAATGTTATTCCAGAGGAAATGGAATAATTCAAAAATGGTTATTTGTTATATATTTATTCCTAAACAAAGTAAAAATAGTTTTATATCATTTTTATTGTAGAATAGAAATATCGTAAATATAAATATATTTTTTTATGTCTGTATTTTTTCCTAAAACATCAAAACCTCAATCAATTAGGATATAAAATAATCGTTTGTGTGATTGTAAAACTATCACCTAATGAACTAATGTCATTCTTTATTCCATTACCACCATTATGGTTTTAGAATGTTGGTGGATTTAAGTTTTATAAATTATATATATGATATTTGTGACAATATAATGATCCTATATATTTTGAATGACATACACCTTAATGATTTTCTTTTTGTGGGAATACAACAGTGTTGTTCAAGTGTACAGAATACAAACAACTCACTAAAAGATGTCATTCATTAATTAATTATATTTAATGTTTTAAGGATTTTTTAATTAAAAATATGTTATATATATAACACAAAAATAAATTATCAATGATATTATATCATATAAATTTATTTTATTTAATATGAAGAAGAAATTGACACAACATTCCTGCATATATACTGACAATCAAATCCATGAACAATATTTTTCATTTAAAATATCTATATTTTATAGATTATTTAAAATTCATATATGAACAATATGTATATAATATTTAAATCGTTGTTATAATTATGTATACTATTAAATTATGACTATTTTATGAGGACAAAAAATATATTAAAATGAAAAATTATTCGAAATAGAAAGCAGTTATTACATGATTCTCAACTTAAACATGTCATAGTTAATCCAAGTGTAATAAAATATCATAATAAGATTATATTTTAATATATATATATATATATATATATTTGTATGAATTGTGTTCTATTATAAAAGTATAATAAATTTATCTTTATCGTATATGATGATTTTATGAATATGATGAGATTCATGGTTGAAGGGAAGGCATTTTTATATTTCTTTTTTCTTTTGTGAAATAATTCTATATACACCACCTCTTTCAACTATGTGGTGTATGTATATCCCCTGAACTCATTTTTTGATAATTAAAATCAGTTTTTCCTGTATATAAATATCAATTATAAGAATTTTATTCTTAGAGTTTACTATAAAAGTAATAAAATCTGTAAAGAGAATTTTGTCTCATTTTTCCTTCGTTGATACTCATGTTATGTTATTCACCTATATTATTTTACAATTTGTATATACTTCCATTTGACATGTTCTTTCATGAATATAATTTTATACATGATATTTTATGATTATTTTAATTTTATTCTATCATGGGTATTATGATTCAAAGTTACAAATTTGTTAAGAGTTTAATTAGATAATCTCATTATTTATCATGATTGTTAATTATTTTATATGAACTGATAAAATGTTTTTATCCATATCTCATGACCATTGAATAAATATCTTATACAATGTCTATTCATGATATATTCATGTAATGGTATAATTTTAACACTATTTTCTAATTAATTACATTATATAATTATTTCTATGAACATTTCATTTCATTTCACTACTCAGTCATAAATAAAATTTTTCTAGAATCCTTATATAAAAAAATATATTTATAAATTTCTACCATGATTCAAAAAATAAATGATTAACCATATATTACATTTTTTAAAAAACTTTTAAAAAAATTTCATATTATTGTCAATGGTATTTTTATAAATAATGAAAATATTGATTGATTCATTGTTTTCATGAGTACGCTATAGACATAATTATCCACTCCTATGAAAGATCACTACATCAATGTTTCTTTTAATTGTTTTCAAAGATATATTCAATGAAAATTATTAAAAAAATATGTTTTTAAAATTACTTTTCTATGTAGAAATTTTGTTTTCTTGATGAAATATTTCAAAATGATCCTGAAAAATTATTTTCCATCTAATAGAAAATCTATTGTAGTTGACTATTCCTTACGAATGATATGATCAAGAATAATATTCATATTCATTCATTAATGGATGATATTTTTATGTAATGATGTTTGTGTATCCCATTTCTATTCCACTTGTTAAACCATGATGAAACTATTATAAAATCCAATTCACTCCATGTGTTATGACTTGATGAAACAATTAAAAACATATCTATTATCTATAGGTGTTGATATGATGATATGTTTATGATGATAATTTTATTTAATGGGATGTGACATGCTTATTGAATATTATTTTGTGTCACACATATGAATGAGTTGATTATTTTAAGGGTGTGACCTATATATCACATGAATGAATAGGGTAAATATTTATACATCATGATATTTACATTGATAGAATAGTGGTTAAACATGTTACGTATAAGACATTTTCTAGTAAGATTGTATTGGTATTAAAATATGAATTCTAAGATGGAATTAGGATTAAACCAATTCTAATAATATATTTTTGGTAGAGATCCTTAATAACTGTAGTAATTATTTCATATATTAGTGCATCTTACACAATTCCATCTATTATTATCATGTTATACGTTCATAGATCATCCTATTTATTTCATTATTATTCATGTATTATGGAATGAAAATTATTAACAAAAGACTCTTTATTGTGATATTTTATATGAATGGTATGCTAAAAAAATGTTGTTATCATGTTATCATACCCTTATTCCCAAGATTATACTTTCATATCTCCCTTGTTTTGTCATTCTGAGAATCAGTGCTATACCCCTATTTTAATTACTTTCCCATAGTTATATATATATATATCACGTTGCATGTCTATAAGAAGGGTTTTAGTAGTGAATAACGTAGTGTTATATGATTTATCTCACATAAGTATTATTTTTTATGTTTCCATGTTTCCAATGGCACTAAATTAATATGGTATTCAGGTGTGTGTTTGTGAAATGTATTAAATATTCGACAAAAATTATGTAATTTCAATGTACAAGGAGTGATGAATGAAGAATTTTCATCAAAGAATAACATTAGGTATCCATTTAAATGAAGGATGATAAAATATTACTATGATCCCTACAAATAGGCCTCTAAGGAAAAAATTATGGATGAAGAAAATTATCGGAAAATGACCTTGAATTTTTTTAAAAGGATAACGATAATATCTACCTTAGAATACATCCTGATCTTGATATGTTAGAGAACTACCTTATTAAGAAATATAAAGGGCGCTTTTATAACTACCCTTTTTCATTTATTTGAATTAATTATTCATGAGTTTTAACATGTGTAGTTTTTTCATGAAAATTAGTAGATTTAGGAATGGTGTGGGGTACTACACAGTTGGAGCATGGTATTCCCAAACCATAAACGTCACCCATGAAAATAAGTAAAACCTGGAAGGGGAGACTCAAATGGAATCTACACATTTTTTCAAACTATGGTCCATATAATTATAAATTCTGCAACCACCCTTGTTAATGTGCATAGTTAGGGAATGCAGTTACAGAATATTTTGTTACCTATATAAGAAACAGTGTTCAATGAAATCTAGTTCCCAGAAAATTATATTAAAATACATGATCCAATAAATATAAAATTCAAATCGAACACCAATATGAACAATTAATATTTTATAATTATTGGAGGCACCTGGATTGGGCTTGTAGAATATTGTCCTCCAGTTTCGTACGATTGATGCCTAGATTGAATATTTATACCTATCTCGGTTATATATTATTATAATGTATGATTTCTTATAAATATTTAATCCTCTTATCATCCAAATAATGGATGTTTCTCTCTTTATGTGATGGATTTATATCTAGGATTATCCGAAAATGATGCATTAGATTTCTAATCTTGTTTTGGATTCAGTTTTTTCATCATTGTCTTATTAATCCTTCCACGTCAAATGGGTGTTTTAATTTGTAATAGTTTATGAAAAATCATGTGGTTTGTGTTATAAATTAAATTTCCATATTATTGAATTATATCTATGTTTTGGATTTTTATAATTTAAATTTGAATGTTTTAAAATTGAAAAATATCTCGAATAAATACATTGACGAAGAAATTTATCAAATCATCTGATCGATTTGATTTAATTTCCATTGAAAATTATTTTATCTGTATTTTGGGAAATTGTATATAGGTTGAATTACATTAATTAATTTGTAATTTAATTAATGGTATATGGGTACTCTTGAATTTGATTAATTTGTTTGGGAATTAATTAATGGTCTATTTTTACATTTTGATATATAGATTCGTGGTGATATGCTATTAATTTTAATTTGATGTGTTAGTAAAACTATTATTATATATTAATAATAATTAGTGGCATATTTTTATTTATTGTGATAAATGGGTTAATTTTTTTTGGACTTGTATAACATATTGAAATGTCCACTTTGATAAAATGTTAAAGTTGATTGGGACATGGATTAATGCTTAAAAATTCTATAATGATAATTGATTGTCACACACATACTCCTTCAAAATCCAACATTTTTTTTGGATAATTTAGTAAGGAACACATACTTGTAAATAAAAATCCCAAAAATCTGATTACTTTGTAAATTAGTTGTGGGACATGGAATAGAAATTCAAATTCCCACAGGGTTCTTGAAAGGTATTTATAATCCCTAAATGATGGAATTTGGATTTGATTTTTATTTAATTTAATATGAATTGAAATGAATTTATAATTGATAACCATTGTATTGTGACATGTTTAAAACATAGGAATAGTCTAAAACCAGTATTTTGGATTTAGTGTACTCATAAACCTAGGGGTTTAGGTGGTTTGATAAAAAAATTAATTAAAAAACATTTATGTTTTTTTATTTATTTTATTCTTTATTAAGCTTCGAACACTTCTAATTAACATATAACATTTTGGAAAAAATTGTTGGTTTCCTGGTGAGTTGTTTTCCCATCCCAGACGATCTACAGGATCTGTGCCTGAATATACTTGATATTTGTAAGACATGATATTTTAAATAGTCCTATGTTTGGTGGATGAGTTGGGATAGAGGATGTATGAAAGAACTAAAAAATATTTGGGACATTCATGGGAGTTATCAATTCAATTTTTTGGGTTTTTATATAGAAACTTGGGAATTATTTTTCATGAAATATCAATTTTGTTATCATTGTTTATTGTATTCTTGTTTTGGTCATTTTGTGAAACTCATTTTGAATTTTTATAGGATATATCATTTTGTTATTCATGTTTATTTCCAATGTTTTCATATATTGACTAATATATTATTGTCTCCACATTATATATATTTGACCATCAATGATAGATAGAAACAACTAGCATACACAGAGGCATGCCAGAGTTTAGGTGAAAGACCAGCTTAGGACATAAGTTAGTGGCACCAGAGATGGGATGTTACAATGTGGTATAATAGCATTTTTATTTTATTTTATTTTTACATACTACATGGGAATATTTTTATAGATAATATGATGATTTGATCCTTGTAGATGATACTTTTCATGGTATTATATAACCCATATGATTGAGAAAAAGTAATCTGGGTAGGATTATTAATATTGATGTCTTATTTTACAATTCCATAATATTTGACCATGAGTGATGCAGTTGTTGTGTAATGTTATTTTTTAAAAATATTTTTGATATTTGACAAATTTTATTGTATGTCATTACATTTGATTGTACTTGCATCATTATAGGATCTTTGGATTTTTTTACTTGTATGTATTTAGGTATGCATGGGAAATTGAGTTGTTGTTAAGCAATTGAAATTGGAATAAGATTCCACGGAATATTATTTTAATAACAATTGGTCATAATGTGAAATAAAAATGTGTTAAATACTGTAAAAATTGATATAGCAGTGTCTAGTCATAATCTTGAATTTTGAGTGTGAGTTTCCCATTTGATAACCATGACTGAGATGTTTGATGGTTTAGGGTAGTGATGGAACAATGTTTTGGAATGTGTGGAATTGTTAGTGGAGATGTATTTTTATAGATTTAGTGAATAAACATATTTGTTATGAAATTTTACAATTCGTAACAATATTATTATTTTAATTTTAGATATATACCCCCAAAATGTTTTTTATTGATGGGATAAAATGTGTTTGTGGATGTAAATGCTCATCAAATAGTGGAACATTATTCATCGATATATCCATATGAAGAATTTAGAGATATATTCTAAGAGAACATTACTCAATTTATATAGTGTATGTTAATATACCATGTGTGGGTTTTTAAATGAATTCCTTATCATAGATAGGATTTTTAGATGCATCATCCTCTGAAATTTAACTAGACAGTATGATTTTTTATTTTAGGTTATTTTTTGGAATCTAATGGAACCACTTCAATGATAAGTGTGATGGGAAATGGAATTATTATCCTCATTATCAGCCATATATTTGTTATATTTAATGATAAAACTTTTTTTCATTCACCTGAAACATTATCAATTGATTAATCATAATGAAATTAAGATAGGGAAATTGAGGAACAATATTATAATTAGTCTTTCATGAGGCACCATCCACCATATTTTATTGGATATTATGATCCACTAGTTTCTGAATAATGAATTAGTTCTACTAAACACGTGTACTCAATTATCTATTATTCATAACATATAAATGTAATGTTGTTTTATTATCATTTAATAGTAGATGTAGTTCTTTGGTGAACTTTAATAAATAATAACAATCATAATGTTGAAATTGAATCAATGGTTTTGAAAAAAATTAATATCTTATAATTCAATAAGTCCACTTCCAATGTTCACACTACAAATATAGAGAGTGACTTACCATAGTTAAAAATAAGGGATAAGGAATCAATTAATTCTTATGAGTATAAATTTTCAATAGATATATGATATTTTTAGGTAATTATCATCCAACAAATATTTAATGCTACCTATTCTTAGGTGGCTTAAAACCATGTCCTTGATCATTATTATCCATAAGAGACATTAATATGTCTATGTTTATTTTCCATAGCTCTATAGAAGTCCAAATAGAGGTGGGTTTTATGTGTCAATATTGGGGTTATGATAAAAAATATGAAAAGTATTTGAATGGGAAATATAAATACCAAGGATAGAAGAAGAATAGATTTCTTTATTTCCTTATGTGTAGGAAGAATAATGAATGAAATTTTATTATGGGGTTTAAGAGATGCATTCATATTGGATGGGATGGGCATTGAGCTAATGATTTCTGATGTGAAGGGTAGTATTTCGATTGAAATATGAATATATAAACATACTTTTAGAATGAAAATCCACAACATGAGTGATTCTTGTGTAAGGATAATGGAAATAATCCTAATAAATTCCCAAAATGTAGGGTTAATGATGATGATCATCAGTATAAATAGATTAAGCTCTTGAATACGAATCAATATCATTTGATCAAAGTTTTTGATGAGTTGTGAGGTAGATATGTGGTAAAAGGAACATCAAAATTCACCTCAAGAACACATAATGTCTTTTTTTCCTCAATATCTAAGGACTCATTAATTTATAAAAAAAGTAAATGTTTAATAATATTTTTATGAAGTTATTATATGATATATTTGTAGTGAATCCTCTTATTGGTATGATGATTTTATCTATGGTGTATTGTTAATCTCTAATTGTTTTTTGTGGGAATATTATTCTGTTATTTTTTAAAATTATAATATGTTTGAATTTATGTCATCTTATGAAGGGATTTTCTTTCTCCACATAAATTAAATATCAATTGTTGATGAATGGAAGTTACATTTTATTTTTATGAAATATTTATGAGCATCTACCAATGTGTTGATATTTACACAGCGCAATTATGACCACATTTATTGTATGGGTCATAATTCTTATAACTAATGTTTTATATATACAATGGTTTTAGAGAAACATAAACATGAAGATATTCTAATTTTATTAGAATTTATTTTATTTTTATGGATTTTTCCACATTTTTCAACAAAATTGTGTTGCTTATATTTCAATAGAAATTATAAATAATTTCACACCAATTAAAAAGGATCCATATAAAATGGACCGATTTGATTTTCAATAAATTATGGAAAATCATTAATTAAACTATGTGAAGGGATATTTGTTTCCAAGTGTGTTACCATAAGGTGTACCTAATATTTTTATGAAGAATAAATATGGATTAATATAACCCTTCTGTGATAATAAAGAGTTGTATGATATCAAAATCATGAACAATTATCCTTTTCCTCATTGTTATGAATTCATTAATAAAATTCATAGCGTTCATTAATTTTCCTAGATTGACCTTAACTCTAGATGTCGTCAACTAATGGTAATGATTGAATTTATAAATAAGTGACATTTGGAAAAAGGTTTTATGACAATTAATATATATTTATGAAATTATATATTACTAATTAATCTATTACCTTCATGAATTTTATTAATAAATTTTTTTGAGATAATGTTGTCTAGTTTTTCGTAGGCTTAACAGAGGAAATAGTTTTTCATTCAATGATCATGGAAGATCTTTAGGATAACTTGTGAATTTTATTAAAGATCCTATAGATTTTGATAAATTATAAAAATCTAAAACGTTTTATTTTTAAATATAATGGAAATCATATTTACATCAGATTATCTAAGGAGATGATATATCAGTAGATCCATCAATGATAATGTATATTTAATGATGTCATAGAACTTACACTGTGACTGATATCCACAGTTTTAATGGTATAACTATATAATATTTAACATTTCTAGAGAATTTACCACTTATATCCAATCATCTAAACATGTTAACTTGGTATAGATCCAAGTCCCCATAATAATGTGAATGATTGGAAAATTTCAACAGTCTAAAAAGAATGTTATTTGGTTTCACTATGCATAAAATGCTGATTACAAGAAGTGGTATTGTTATCTATTGCAAGTACATCCACGAGAGGACTAATATTTTTCAAAATGTAGAATAACATTGTCACTGATTATTCCATGGAACAGTTGATGATTCATGATCAAAATCACCCAATTCAATATTTGGAGTTTTCTGTTGTAAATTTTTCATTAATGATATCTATGAATTATCTTTCGGGAGAAATATGTGATATACATAACGATCATGTGTTTTTTATGTATATAATCACCTAGAATGTGATGAAAACGTACCATTAATGTTGGTCAGATATGATAAAGGACCATGATTTCTCAATGAATTACCTACCTAGGGATGAATAAATGGTAGCTAATTAATTGATCCATAATAATCATGATATATTTTCCATGACGATGATCGCAAAATATCCAATATATATGAAATATCAATGGAGGGATTGAGATATATGGATTAAAGGGGAACAATATAACCATTCTTAATTGAATGGTCAACAATCTATCCTAGAAAATATTAAACAGTTGTTTAAATAAGATGTATAAATGTAAAATAATGTTTTAAATGTTCATGTATTTTACCATGATCATGGTTGAATGATAAATTTTAGGAACCATTTTTTCAATCCTTACATAACATATTTTATGAATAACTAGTTAGAGGAATCTTATAATTCATCATTCTAAATTCAACTATGATATAAAAATATGTATAGGTATTTTATGTATATTTTTTGGTGGGATTTCATAATGAGATATTTAGTACTGATTTTATCTCAATGCATGGTATTCCAACAATTTAAGGATTAAATAAAAACATATAAGGGGATTTTACAACCATTAATTGTAACTTAAAGGGAATTGCAGGAACATCACTATGGATTTTGTCATTGGACACCAAAAAACAAAAAAAATTAATAATTTTATATGGTTGTTAGTCGATCACCATATAATGTAATCAAAACTCATCACTTTCAGATATTACATATATCTTGATCGGCCTTTTTGGAAATAACAAAAAAAAGTAGTAAGGCTACATTGAGTATAACATTTTCATTATATCTGATTCAGATCCAATTCGTTGGAAATATTCTGGTGAAGTATTTAGAAAGCTCAAGATATATAATTGCATTTTATAATTTCTTATCATCCTTATAAATATGGTCATTTTAAAATAAATATTCCAACCATAATGGTTATGCTAAGGTAATGTTCGTTGGATTCAAATGGTGGTGTGCATCAACACTATCATATACATATATTTTCATATAAAATTATCTTTCACTCATGAAATTAGATGGATCCTAATGAAGACATATATTTAAGGAAATATAGAGCCCCACATTTTTGGAATTATCTTTTAGAAATAAATCTATTTGGAAAAATGATATTTGAAGAAATTGATGAGAGAGTTAGAAAAACTCATTAAACTATCATAAAAGCTCATATTTAGAAGAATGGTTATGATGATAATGATCAACCGGATTGAAAATATATGTTATAGACATGATGTTTTTACAAATAAATAATGGAATAATGATATGATATTTTGGAAGATATTGAAACTAATACATTGATATTCTTGTAAATTGTATATTATTTGTCATATAATGATGTTTTCCTATAGATAAGATTTTCCACATAAACATTATCAAATCCATGATTGGTTCAATGCATCTTTACAAAGGGTGTATATAACTAACTCTTCACATGTATTAAACTCAGTGGTCACACTACTATAGGAGTATAATTGTTATGAGTAGAATACAATTAAAATTATAGATATTTCAAAGAAATATAAATGGAATAATACCACTATAAAATCACATGATTTTATGATATGTATCTTCGTAAATGAAATAAATTTATTTGATAGCTTTTTTTACACCACACTATGCATTAATGAATTATAATATTATATAAAACATAAACACTACCATTTGAATAGTAATATCAGCATTAGTAAAAGTAATGTGGTCATTTGATAAATAAAATCATATATTATATTATAAATAAAATTTTGGTATCTCATATATGAAAAAACGGTGAAATTTACATCACTGAATACATAATCAAATGTATTAGAAATGAAATATAATGTTTGGGTAATGATTTGAAATGTAAAAGTTTATATACAATTTTTTAATTTATATAATGAATTATGAAAATATTATTTTTCCTAACATATATCCAGAAATTTTTAATTTCATTTTTATAATAATTAGATTATTTTTTGTTACCATATTTAATTTTTCATGGTGTTATAAATTCAGTTATAATATTATAATCAGTAATTATCAAAAAAATTATTATTGTAATTAGAAATTACTATTCACAAATTTTTAAAATTATTTCCACCAAATGGAATCCATTTTTTTAAATCTACCATATAAAACGTGTTTAGGGTTGTTTTTTGGAATATTTTAAAAATTGTGGAATTTTTGTTGAATTTTGAAATACCATAATTTTAGGTATTTATCATAATATATTAAATAAATAAATTTTATTGTTATTTCTATTATAATAAAAAAATTCCTAATAATTTATTTAATTTAATTAGTCATTATAATAGAAATTATTTACTATATTGAGTTAATATAATAATCTAATAAATTAAATAATAAAAATTCACACCCTCATGCCATATATATACCACCCCATATCTATAGACATTATAAGCCTTGATGCATATCTAAATTCAGACCAATTACATTCCAAAGACTCATCCACATGTACATTACCTAATGTTCTTACAAGGACTTAAAATAAATTAATGTTAAGGGGGATCCCACAGAGATGATATTCAAGTGGTAAAAACCTCTTTCATTCTATTTTAATTTCTTTTCATTTATTTTCACTTCCCCACCTCCATTATAAGAATATGTATGGTAACTAATATATATATATATATATATATATATTTCATTTCATTTCCCAAATTTAATATCCATCATCAAATTTCATTAGTTTAAATTTTTCTAAAATCTATTAACATCATCCTTGATGTGATGATTCACCCCCTTCACATATGATGATTTTTTAATTTTTGTTTATCACCAGAAAGGAATTACATAAAATTATTATCATGTAAAAATAGGAATAAAATATTTAATTTATAACTTTTTATATTTTATACACCAAATATATAAACATAATATGGAATAAAAAGATAAAAGATGGCGACGGACAAAAAATAATCATATATAAATTATATTATTGTCATTAACATTAATATAATTAATCATCAACATAACATATAAAAACTATATATGGTATTTTATATAATATTTTATGTATATCAATATCATTTTATTCCAATTATGGTGTTTTTAACTATATTTACTAGAACACCAAAAATTATAATAATGGGAACTTACCATAAAACCATGAAATGAATTCTTTTAGAATAATGGAATTAAATATTATAACTCATAAGAATGGACATGAATAAATAAAAATATAATATAATAAATAAAATAATATTTAAAATTTTTGTTTATTTTGTAATTATTTAATTGAAATTTAATCTATATGACATTATTTACATATACATTACACTTTAAGACATATGTTACATGGTTTTCTTGCCTCAATATTACTTTAGTGAGATATATTCCTTATTCAATCCTTATTGCTTGTATGTGGTTTAAATATACACAATTGAAATTTAATATCATGAAACTCTCTATATTTAGGGTATTCTATGTTTCATTTTATGATTAATATTTTTTTGGGCATATTATTCAAGAAATTACAATGTTGTAATAGACTTCTTAATAAACTTTAATTCATTGTGTTAAACATCTATTTAATATATTTTGTCTTACTAAGGTTAAGTGTAAAATTTATTTTTATTATATTATAATTCATTCATAGTTTATTGTAAATAAATATGATCTATTAATTTTATTAATTATATGATCATTGTAAGGGTATACAACAATATTTAAATTTCATTGAAACTTACTTGGTATTATGAACCTAATCATTTTATGTGGTGTATATATGTTTGATTTTGTATTATTTTTCATTTAACATTATGATTATATTAAATAAATATGTTATATATAAAATTTGTATGTTTATATTCATTCCATATACAATTTTTACATTATAATTTTACATCAAATATTAGTAGATTATCGAAATGAATATTAATTTATTAGCAAACCTCATATGACCAAAATTTTCCAAAATATCCATCATGCATTTTTTTAGGTAGAATCTGATAGAATTCAAGCCATAGTCATAAACCATTTAGTGAAAGGACATGAAAATAGTGTTTCATTTTCCAGATAAATGATATATAATAATTAATAATTCCCATGAATAACCAGGATATTTTTACTATGAAAATATCTATGGAATAATTTTGATTCTCAATTTATTGGATAATGGATTTTAATATTTTTTACATTTACATATTATTTTTCTATTGTTAATTAATCATTATTTATTACTTATTAATGTTTCTACTAGATTTAAACCTTACTGATCATTTTAGGAACCAGTATAAACGTTTTCCTTCCCCAGGTTATGATGATGAGATCTTTGAAAAAGTGAAAAGGAAACATCTTTTTTCTACGGATCCATTATTAATTATAACTGTATTATTGAAACAGTCTTTGTATATATTTTATAAAGACATATAAAAATATCAATCCATGGTTATCTGATCTATTATATCCATTCTATATTAATAATATGACAATCAAATATTGACTACGGGGGTACAATTCACTACCATTGTTATTAGATAATGTTTAGTATAAACCATTGGAACATGATGTTAGTTAGAAATGAATATTATAATAATTCATTATACTATATTTATGGCTCATTATACATAATAATTATTAACTTTATTTTTCAGTTACAATATATGTTTATTGATCGTAATGTATTAAAGGGATTCAATAAACATTTACAATGTAGTTATTTCTCTATAGGGAAATTCAACCTAGATGGTGTTGGAGAATAGAATATTGTCAACATATTTAGACAATAAAAATTGGTTATGACTAATAACAAGACTACACAAATTTTGGATCATTTCATTTGGACGAAACTACATCATTTCAATTGTACTAATATTCAAGTTGTAAAATACAAATGGATTATGTTGATATAGAATATATTATTGGAATCATGATTCAATGAAATTTTAGAGGAAGTACTATAAATATATATTTCATAGGATAGGTTGATCAAAGGTTGTCATTGATCTATATTATTAAGGAGGATGATGAAATAAAAACAAGAAATGGAGAACCATTAATGGAACATGGTTAAAAAAATGTTTCCCTCATGAGAAATGAGTTGAAATGATGAAAAAACTAGTCAGTTTGATGATAAATAAAGAATATATTTTTTCAGCGTATGAGGCTACCATAACAAGACCATCCTTATAATCTATAGACAACATGAATAAAATATAAAATATATCTAATAATTTAATTGAAAAACATAATCCAAATGTCTGAATAGAACTGGATTTAAAAAATTTTATAACCATATGATGAATTTTTATTAATTATAATAAAAAAGAAGAATAAAATTCATATATCAAATATGTTTATGGGAATGGAGTATATGAATAATACTTCTTCTAACCACGATAAAGTTTAATCATCAAAGATGAAGAGGGGAGTAATGAATTTCTGATTATGTAAAAATTATAGAGATAATAATCATATGAAATGCTTGAAATAATGTAGATTGTTATATGTTGTGGTAAATGGGTCATTCTGAAAATAAATTAATTAGGAAGAAACCAACCAATGATTTTCATTTTGTAACACTATAAATGAGATGAGAATTATTCAAATCTATTTCCATAATCTTAATGGAATATTCCATATAAGAGGACACATCAGGATGTAAAATATTTTTTGTTCACCACGTATGATGTTGAAGTACCCAATGATGTGGTGTAAGTTTCGTAAATCCAATCTTTAAATATTTCCAAATATTTATTTTTTATGGACCATAAAAAACAATTATATCTACCAAGATTACTATGAAAAAACACATTTCTAATTTCATTAAATAATGTAGTTATGAGTCAAATATCGTAAATGAAGACTCCATGTAAAAAATGTGTCCAAAAGTACCTAATATTACTCATACACATTCATTATTTGATTCTATTATCATCATAATTTTGGATTAAAATTATATAATACACAGTAAATAGTAGATTTCAAAATATGATGTAAAAATATATTACAATAAGATATAAAGTAGATTTTTTGTGTAAGATGTATAATACATTCTCTTTTTTGTATAATGATATTCATATTATTCTTATATATATACGACATTGGTATTATAATTAATTAAATTCTTAGGGAGGAAGAAAAAAATATTGTGATGAGAAATTAATATTCAAAATGAGGATGTAACAATTGTACATGAATAAATTGATGTATTTATAGAGGAATTACGTAGACACCCCCCAATGCATGAATTTTTTATTACCATTAGCCTAAAAATTGATGCAAGAGAAATATCAAAGGCTCATAGTAGGATTTCCATTATGGAATTAGTGGATATGTAGAAGCAACTAGATAATTTTAGAAACATTGGATTTATTCTTGATGTTGTTTCTATATGGGGAACCAATGGTCACTTTTTAATAATAAATAGGGACCAACATGGCAATGTGTTGAGTGTAGATAAGTCATGTTATTAAAATATAGAAGAAATATCATATGCCACACATTGATGATTTATTGGATCAACATCACCAAGATCAATATTAATAAAACATTAACCATCATTTTGGATATCATTAATTAATATTAAAGAATGATGATATAACAATGATATATTGAAATATGGGGTATTGAAATTTAGTGTTTATTTGAATTCATTTCTAATTTTCTAATGCACCATTGGTATTCAATGATCTAATTAATAAGGTATTCAGTAAATATAATGAATTTTCTTCTTCAACAGTATTATTTTATATTATAAAACATATGATTACCATGAGATTCACATGCATATCATTCATCAGACTATCTTAAGGAAATTCTTATACGATAAATTTTTAATGTGTGAAATATGGATTCAGTAGATAAATTTTCATGGCCATGTTGTCTTTATATATTGAATAACATTATATAAAGTAATGTTAATATATGTACAATGATTTTCATTGTCGATGTATATGTTTCAACCATTATAATGGTTTTATTAACATTCATGAAGGTGTTTATAGAAAATAAATGTGCATCTTCCATTATGATGGTAAATAGAAACATCATAGGAGATCATTTCATCATCAGAACAAAAGATGGGAGGGAGGATTTTAATAATGTATCTACCATTAACATGTAAATATATAAGTGTATCAAACATAATAAGTTCATTCATTATATTTGGATAAAATAAGTGGAGTATATTATTATAAAAATAATATTTAAAGGAAACTAATTCGATGAGAGAGATGATTTACCTCTTGAATTTATCCTCCTTGAGAACAATATTAAGTATAGAATTTGGTCTTCTGATGAGACCAATATCTCTGGGAATTTGTGGATGAATAAGGTATGTGTATTGGGTATAATTTAGGAATGGTTCAATGCTTAAAAAACGTGAGGATAAGAGGGTGTGAGAGGTGGTATAAATAGTGGAGGAGGGGGTTGATTTCTTAATATTGTATTAAGTAATTTATTATTTTTTCACAAGACTGTGAAATTTTATAGAAATATCTCTTAAATTATTAAAATAATAATTGTTAGTTTATGAATTTGGGTATTTAACAGTCTTACATCATCTATGAGTCCACAATTCATGCATTTAGCTATTATTTTATGTTATAATATTTTACTACTAATTAACAAACCAATTATTTTTAAAAATTTCCAAAAATTCTCTCGAACAATTTCATAATGTGTATAATTAAAATATATACACCATATTATTAAATAATTTTCTAAATAACGATAATTTTATTTTTAGTCAGAATGAACTTTACATGGAAAAAACATATTTAAAAATCTAACTAATTTTATAACACATTGAAAAATTACAAAAGGTCTCATAAAATAATATCAAAATAATAATACAACAAAAAACTAATTTTTCAACATATTTTACTAAAAAACTTATTATTATTATTATTATATAATTAAAAAAATCAAAAAACTATAATTAAATACTTCTAAATTATAAAAACACCAACACATAATAAATAATTTGTATACTATTTACTTACATAGACTATGATAGAATTATATAATATTTTCACTTTTAAGATGACAAAACATTAATTATACTTTAATGGGTGATTCGACTATTCATTGGGATCATTTATTATTCATAAGGGTCATGTTACTATTTATAATGCCACATTTCTATTTCATCAGTATTTATTTCTTAATTTATAGAAGTATATATCATTTCATGAATTGCTCATTAATAATGTCATTATTATGGTTTAAGTGATTATATGTGATTTAAATAAATAAAATGACCATAATAAGGGATAAATTCCATTAATAATTTTTTGGGATGTAACATTCTTCCCCCCTGAAAATTTTACCCCATTATTTTTTTTACAAAAACAAGTGAAGGTACATCTCCTTCATCGCCTCCTCTAGTTCCCATGTTTCTTATTCATTATTTTGGTACATCCATAACACATTATCAAGGTGGGGTATCTTGTTGTGTAGAATCATATAGATCGGTTCCATAATCATTATTAGATTCCCGTAATAATAGGGATCATCTTCCAAATATATCACCTCTAATTTTAATACATGTATGGGATCTGGTATGTAAGTTTTAAAATGTGATATGTGGATCACATCATGAACATGGTCCATATTCATTTGATGTTCCAACGAGAAGGCCATCAATGTTATCTGATCAAGGATATCAAAGGGTCAACGTACCTTGGGATTAATATCACTTTTATTTAAAACTGCACGACTCCCATCCATTGTGATATTTGAAGAAATACATTATCCCCAATGCCAATATCCAATATCATTTGACGATTGTCACCATAGCTATCTTTTTGACTCTGAGGAGCTTTGAAATGTTTCAGTATGAATTTAACCTTCGTGGTAATCTATTTTTGTTGATGTGGTCCGTGTATCATTATTTAAGAAGCATCATCCAAACTAGTTGGAATTCTACATCGCTTTCCCTACAGAGCCTCATATCGATTCATATGAATACATGATTGGAATCTATTGTTTTATATGAAACGAATCAATATGAGATGTTGATACCATTAACCTTTTAATTATAAATAGTTGTATCATAGAATATCATCAAATTGATAAATATTATCTCCAGATTGTCCATCATTTTGATGGTTATTGGCCATGCTAAAATTTAATTCGGTACTCAATGAATTTTGAAGACTCATTTAAAATATTGATGTAAATATGAGATGTAGATAATAGATAATAGAGTTTGGAACCCCATGAAGACTCCCCACTTCCATCAAAAATATTATTTCATGTTATTCAACAGAGATAACTTCTCGAATAGAGATATAGTGACCTGTATAGGTTAGTCTATCCGCCGCCAACCAATTCACATTATTTATTTTGGATGTCTTTATGGGACCTATTATATATTCCTTAGTGAGATTCCCCCATTCCTATATGGATATAGATAATGGTTTCATCCTCCATTTGGACTTAATTTTTTATGCTTTATCTTGAATAAGTATCACGTACCTTGTGATATACTCAACAATCATGATCACCATATTGTCCCACTAGAAGTGTTCTCTAAGGTCACGGTACATCATGGTACTTCTGGTATGGATATTGAATGATGAGATATGTGAATTATCAAATATACCCTCTTTATCCCATGTTATGAAGGAACACAAATCACCATTCCAAACAAAATCACACCATCACCATCGGTATGAATCTAGTTAAGCTTCTATTCTATTACTGCATTGACCTACTCTTTTAAATCTAGATCATTAAATTCATACTCCAGATTATTTTTTTTCGACAAATGGAAGGAAGTCATTTTGGTAGGGTAGGATGTGTTCACGTATATAATGATTTCAAAATCCATCATTTTCATATACATGTTAATGAGGTATTTCACAATCCACAACATTTGTATAGTAGAATGTTCAATCATTCGTAGTGCATCAACTACCTTGTTTTCCATTCTAGGATTATTGTGAATAGGGGAATAATATTCATTGATTATATCTAACAAAGTATTTTGATTCATGTTGATCATTTGTTTTGTGAATATATACTTCAGACACTTGTTATTGGTATATATGTCACACCTCTCAACATATTGGTAGTTACTCATGATTTTCATTTAAATGATGTTAACTGATATCTCTAAATAATTTGTCGGGGATTTCATCTAATGTATCATCAACATCATTTAGGTGTAGGATATCTGATTGTCACATCCCATGTGTAAAAAACCAAAACCATTCATTCTATCATCACTATATATCACTATACATTATCCAATTTCCGGTAATGTGTGTACAAGTTTAGTGATAATGCTTCTCTTTATTTCTATGAATCATTCCTAAAATAATTATTTCGATACATACATTACACCATTCTTTGTTAACATTGTTGTCACGATTAAAAATCATGATAAATTTTATAGAAAACATTTTTAATACCTAGAAAATCCATGAAAATTATGGATTTTAATGACACAGCAGGATCTGAGCCAATACTTGATTCCCTTTTCTGAATGGCCCCACTTGTGATCACATGTCCAAGAAATGTGACTTGTTGATTCCAAATGTCACAGTTTTTGAAAATGAAATTCATATTTTCCATCCTTAAAGACGCCATCACAAGCCATAGATGTTCTTATTATTCCTCTCTCTCTTTGAGTGGATTATAATATCATCGATAATAACTACCCATATATTTTGGAGGTAATGTATAAAGATTATATTCACAAAATCCAAGATTATTTTATTGGAATTTTTATGTCCAAATAGAATCACTATGAACTCATTGTTCCCATTATTTGTACGGAAGATGTATTCTGAATATATTCAATCTTTACCTCTAGTTGATGATATCTAGAATGAAGATCCACTATTGAGAACCACTGAGTAGCTAACAACATATAGGTCATGTAATTAATCTATTGAAGAGGATACTTGTTCTTTATAGTGATCTTGTTCACATAACGATATTCGATACATAACTACATTGATACATCCTTCTTCTTGACAATGATAATTGAGGCACCTCAGGGTGATGCAATATGAAATATAAATAGTTTTTTCCAAATTCTCTTGAAGGTACATATTTATCAACTTCGGTTCAATAAGGGCCATCCTATATGGACATTTTGAGATAGTAGTACCTCTAATTTAGAGTTCTATAGATTGTTCTTCACCACAATACAGTGGAATTTTTCTAACTCTTCTGTAATTACACTATTTTATTCCTTCACAATTTTAATTTCCCCTAGGTTTATAACATTATTTCACTCACGATTTGAGAGTGGTATGATTATTCACATTAAATCAAAACCCTCACCATTGATGGATAATAAAAAAGAGATTCAAAATCATCCATGAATTTTAGAGGAACATGGGATGTTTCGGAATATGAAATGATATTTCCTATTCCCTATTGTTTATATGTACTATATATATCAATAAGAACAGATATCTTAATTTCAGGTATGAATGTAATTTCTGGTTTGTTTTCTAAAGAAAATTATGGATTTTTCAATTTTTATTGGAAACCGTTGTTTACTTTTGAGTAAATTCCATGTAACTGGTTACCATGCATAAATGTGTACTGTCTGTATAACAACTGAGTACATCGTCATATAGGTGACCTGGAAGACTGCCTGAAGCAGGATCCAGTTGAAGCAAGTGCACGATGTGTACATTAAATTGATACAACATTTACATTTCATTTTATTTGATATATCAGAATAGGGTTGCGTCTAATATCCATAAACCTTTTCTTCTTCCCATGATTCATACAAGAGAGTGTAGGAAAACCTAGAATCTTTGAGCTCCTCCTATTTCTCCATCCGAGCTCCTATTGAGATGTCGTTGGGAATAGTGATTTCCCACCAGTGAGTTAACTCTTTCCCTAGATCCTCACTTCCAGATTTCTCCTCTCTCTTGAGTTATTAATGGTTGACCTATTTTTTCTTATTTTAAATCTATGATGTTTGAGGCCGATTCAATGATCAATTTATAGGATTTTTCATCATATAACATCGAGGTAGGTGGTTTGTTCCTTTTATTGGTTTTTTTTATTATATATGCTAAAACCACTGAATACCAATGTTTACAATGTTGCATGATATACATTGTTAACCCTATTTTGTACGTAATGTGGTTAGTTTTATTAAGAAAGTGTTATTTCATAGGAGTATGTTTTAATTAATTGATTATGGATGTGTTTCTCATGTTTAATTGATTATGGTTTTTTGTTATACATTTTGTTGTTTGATATGATGGTTTTCCATGCCATGTGTTGATAAAATGGAGTTTCACATTAAAGGAGATGCATTTGTTTCACATTGTGAATGTAAGACCATGATTAAATTAATGTGAGAGAATCGCGTGGTAGGGTTATTTATGTATAATTTCTATTTTGATTGACCCAACGTATTGATTGTTATTGTTTTCATGGGGTCATTGACCAGAGGTGTTAGACCTGGTTAGCTTCCCAGAGGGTCATTGTGAAATAAATATTTGGCTATAGATAATTGACTTAGCGTGCTACCATGGGGTCATAATACATTATTTTTTTATGTAGAACAATAGGGTGTTGACTGTGAGAGCTAGCCAGGATGTGAGTTTTAAATGTTTAGTGCCATGTGGGACCAAAGGGGATATAGTAAGTGAGCTTCTTGGAGGGTCTTCATTTATTAAGGTGATGATACATTGAACCATAAATGTTATATGTGAGAATATTCCAAGAGGAGTTATTCATGAATGATTTAATTATTGATTGATTGTTACGATTCTATCTATCACGACCCATCCCACCAAAGATACCCTCCTGGGATGGAAATGGAGAAATGGAGATAATGACCCCTGAGTCCTACCTCCAGTAGGACCTGGGGTGGCGAATAGAACCAAGGGTACGAGTTTTCACAAATATGGGAGGCATTACCCTTTTTATTATTTAAGATCGGGAAATAGGACAAGTCAACCATCAAAAAGGCAAATAACAAGTGTATTGAAATAAAACCAAACAAATCCCACATGAATGTTTTAAATATTTCTGAAACAAGGTACAAGTACAAGAAAGCTCAAAAGTACAATACCAAAAGAAACAAGAGTACAACAACTGTAACAACTCCAACTGTCCCGATTATTACGGACCCACATGACACTGGTTGTCCTCATAGAAAACTGAAAGTAAACATAGTGTGAGCATTATAGTATACTCAGTACAGAAACCACAAGCTCTTGTGCACATGTTGGGAGACATCCTAATGTCCCATAAGAACAACAGAAGAAACCTAGCAAGGAATTCTATCCACCAAACCTCACCACTCACACTCACTAAAACACAATCACAACAGGTAGTTGTATATAAGAACAAGAGTATTGGGTACCCCGAACCATTTTCCCCCACTAGTTAGCTGCTCTTCCTAACGGAAAACGTCCTAACGCTACAACACTCTTCCTGCCCGCACACACCAGGGCCTCACAACCACGTATCCGGCCAACACACACCTAGGCCACACAACCACATATCCTGCCAGCACACACCTGGGCCTTAGGATGACATATCCAACCCACACACACCTAGGCCTCATCCCGAATGTTCTTGGGAAAAAATATTAAAACATGCTCAAATAGTCTTGGGCTAAAACTACCCCAATCAAAACCTACTCGAAGATTGTTGGGTGTAAGATTGCCTCAAGCCATCACAGCCTAGGGAAGAAGGAGCAGGAAGGAGCTAGTAACTATGGGGAAAACACTGTCTCCCATGAAATGGGAGTGTTCGGCATGTAGTTCTCAACATGGGTGGGGTGCCATAAAAACACAAAAACACACACACACACACACATATATATATATATACCAAACACTCCTCCCAACATATGGCTTCTAAACAAAGAGATGGAGCACGTTCCTCGACACTGCTATCATGAAGCATGCATACAACGATCAATCTCGAAACCCCATTTAAGTTTTCATGTTTCAATAGAACTAGTTTATTAGTTCCTTAACTACTGGGAAACTATCCACAACCAACCACACCAATATTATGTAATGAATATACTTTCCATCCACAAATCAAGTTAAGAAAACAAAAGTAACAAAACCATGTCTCTTCTTATTAACCAACCAACCCATTGATTATTATTCCTTTTCCATTACCATTCATAACCATTTATTAAATATTCCACTTTTAATTTATTATTCAAAACCCAAAGTTTGTTCACATTCAATTCCATCCTACAACCTTGCTTCCAACCACCATAACAACAATCAAGCCAATTGCACCCCTGCTGCTCACCCGATCCACAATAACCCACAAAACACCCTCCTAACATGCCACGTATCCATGCCAACACCCACATGTTCATTATTCCATTTTTTTCAAATGGTGTGATCACACAAGGGTTCTAGATTTTAAATCAGCAGACATTACGTGATTAACCAAATTCCACATTCATCAAAGTTCTATTCACAAAAACGATCTAGAATGACAGGGCAACATTTAATTGCACAAGAAAAGACCCCCAATGACCATGATTATTAGTAGAAATAAGCCTATTGAATTCACAACATAAAAATAGGATAAACAAAGATATACATATCAACTTCACCATCCCCATTCTTTAACCAGTTATTATCTTCATTTCATGGTTCAACCATCTCTCATGAAAACAAGAGGATACCAAACCCGCATGATGCACAATTTAGAGAGATGAAGGTAAGATCCATAATTCAATAGGCTCTGATCACAACGCTCCCCCGGATCATCGTTAGAAGACATTATTTGGCGTCCGTCACTTCTGTCAAATCCCAAAAAAACCTTCACAGGTGGATGATGTGAAGTAAAGGCTGAAGGAAAGACAACGGATCCAAACTCAGAAGTTGTGGCTCGTCATTACGATCCAGTGGCTGCTAATGGATCATAAATCGGACCTCAGACAAAGAAGATATGAAGAAAAAGGATCCTTTGAGTCTCTTGGGAGTGCTCTTCTTAGAGGAAAGGGGAGGAGAGGAGTGATTTCAAAATGAGGATGGGACCCCTCCTTTTATAGGCATGAAAAACATAAGTACATGACTTGGAATCATTTATTTCACAGGGCAAATACATGGCTCCAACATGGAACACGACCGTTGACTAGTCAACACACGTTTTCAGGGTAACGCGTACGTGGGGAGGGACTACACGGCGTGTAGTATTGGGGTACATGGCGTGTACTCATTTATTTCACAATTCAAGGACACGACCTTTAACACGGGGTATACCCAGCGAGGGGGCACACAGCGTGTACTCACACTACACGGTGTGTAGTTTCAAAATTATGAAAAGTGTGGGAAAAGTCCATTTTACCCTCCAAAACACTTCGAGACACTCTTTTGACAATGGAATGGGCTGGAGAGGTGCAGTCCATTACATCAGATACCTCCTAAAACATTCTCATCCCCGAGAATTCAAAACCAACCCAGAGGAACCCAACAAGATACCTCTTAGGGCTCTCATTATAACTAGAACCCAACCATCATCCCTAATTATAAGAGTTAGGAATTCCTTCTCCTATGTCAAGATATTATCAACTTTAGGCAGCACTGACTTGCCTGCACGGGTTCAATAAAATCCTAATTAATGCGTCTCGAAGAAGAATCGGGTCTTCCCACTTCTATACATTAGGATTTTTTAACTCACACTTCCCCCAACACCAGACAACCCACACACTACCCAAACATATGGGTTGGAGAAAATTCCTTTTCCTATGTCGAGATATTATCCACTTTAGGCGGCACTGAATCAACTTCAATGGTTCAATCGCATCCGCATTAATGCCTCTCAATTAAGGATCAGGTTTTTCACTTCCCCACATGCCCGAACATGTTACACAATTCCATAGAACAAGGAATCAAATGGTCTCATAACTGACAATCCAAAAATTCCATATATCAAAGGTACACAGTATAACATCAAAACAATTCTTAGAAGAAAAAAGTATAGACGATTCAAAACAACTTTGGGTACTGAGCGCACATCTGAGCATCCCACTCCCAAGTGCTCTTGTCGAGGCCTCCATGCCTCCACAACACACAAACCAAGGGATTGGATTGTCCACAGAGCACATTCTCTTTACGATCCTTGATTCTGACTGGTTGTTCCTTGAAGGTCCTATCATATCCCATATCTAACTCTCCCCAGTTGACAAATTTAAATTCGTCGTGTAAGTACCAACGAAGCTGGGAGACATGGATGACGCCATGAACCATCTCTAACTGAGGTGGTCGGGCTAGCTGATATGCCACCTTGCTAACTCGCCTCAGCACCTCAAAATGTTTGATGAACATAGGGGAGAGCTTACTCTCCTTCCCTAACCTTCACTGGCCCTGTCGCGGTGAAAACATCAAAAACACATGATCTCCCACCTCGAACTATCAAGGATTCCTCCGACGATCATCATAAGACTTCTGTCGGTCTTGAGCTGCCTTCATCCTCTCATGAAGAAGCTGAAATTTCTCGGTGGTGCTCTGTACTACCTCTATCCCAAAAGCACCTATCACACAAACCTATTCCCATAAAATGGTTGAACAACAAGGTCTTCCATTCAAATTATCAAACGGTTCCATGACAATAGTAGAGTGGAAGCTGTTGTTGTAGGCAAAATATAATAAAGGAAAGTGTCATACCCATGACCCTCTGAAATCCAGAATGCATGATCGCAGCATGTTCTCCAACGTTCGGATATTCATCTCCGTCTGCCCATCGGCTTGGGGGTGGAAAGCCATGCTATGGCGTAGCTGGGTTCCAAAAGAATGATGTAACCCCATCCAGACTCGTGAGGTAAACCGAGTATCCCGGTCTGAGACGATATTCTTCTGAACTCCATGTAAACGCACCACCTCATTTATGTACCTCTGTGCTAAGGTACTCAACGGGCCTGACTCCTTAATTGCTAAGAAGTGAGCTGATTTCTTCAGTCGATCCACCACTACCCAGATAACATCATAACCACCATGAGCTCTGGGTAGTCCTGTGGCAAAGTCCATTGAGATGCCATCCCACTTCCACTCGGGGACATCTAGAGGATGCAAAAAACCACTGGGAACATGGTGATCAGCCTTCACTTGCTGACACAATAGGCATTTACCCACAAACTATGCCACTTACCATTTCACCCAGGGCCACCAAAACTGTTCCCTCAGGCCTCGATACATTTTTGAAACTCCCGGATGTACCGCCAAGACTGATCTATAGAACTCACGAAGAACTCCCTAACACATCATCTCCAGAACAAACTACCTTCCATATAAAAACATATTATGTCAGTTGTCCTCTGACCATCCTTCGGGAGTGTTTCCCTGATCCACACGATCCTGCATCACTTCCGCCTCAGAGTCCACCCACTGAGACTCTTCCACCTGCTGCGACAAGGAGGACTGTACCGTCATCTAAAATAAACAACCTATAACACCCTCTACTCTTGCATCCAATTGAAAGGAAGCCAACTCTTACATCTCTTTCCAAGAATAAGTGGATTCCCAAACCACTTCCTTATGCGACTTCCTGCTCAGGGCATTAGCCACAATGTTTCCCTTCCGTCAGTGTAAGAGATCTTGAGTCATAGTCTTGGAGGAACTTGACCCATCTACTCTTCCCTATGTTCAGGTCACGGTGAGAGAAGATATAACAACAGATCATGTTATCTGAGAAGATCACAAAGCACTCCCCAACGAGGTAATGTCACCACAACCTCAGTACAAACACTACATATGCAAGCATCAGGTCATGGGTGGCATAGTTACGCTTGTGAGGGCGCAACTGCGTAGACCCATAACAGACCAATACCTTCTTCTACATCATTATACACCCTAAACCAAGGCATGAAGCATCAAAAAACACGTCATACAAAAACCCTTCCACTGTAAACCTATGTAAGGGAGCACTGACCAACTTATCTTTCAGGTAGTCAAAATCTTTTTGGCACTTCTCGCTCCATAGGAAGACATGGTGTTTCCTATTCAAAGCTATCAATGGAGAAGAAACTCAAGAGAAGTCTGAAATGAACCTCCGACAGTAACCTGCTAACCCCAAGAAACTAAAAACGTCCACCACGCTCTTGGGTGCCGCCCATGAAACAACTGCCTCCACCATTCTCAGGTCCACTGACACTCCATGCTTAGACAGTACGTGCCCAAGGAAGTGTGCTTATTGTTTCATGAACATACACTTTGAAAATTACCTGTAGATCTGGTGGTATAGAAGGACTTCCAAGACCACCTTGAGATGCTCAATGTGCTCGTCCTATGATCTTGAGTAGATCAAGATGTCATCGATAAACACAATGACGAATCAGTCCAGAAACTCTCAGAAGACATGGTTCATAAGTCCCATGAACTCAGCCGGTGCATTCGTAAATCCAAAAGGCATCAATACAAACTCAAAGTCCCCACACTTGCACCTGAATGTTGTCTTCGAGATGTCATTGTTCTTTACCCTCAGCTGATGATATCCAGATCATAGATCAATCTTATAAAACCAACATGACCCCCTCAGTTGGTCGAAGAGATCATCTATCCTTGTAAGGGGGTAATAGTTATTGATTTTTACCTGATTCAACCTTCGGTATTCTATATATAACCATAGACCACCATCTTCCTTCATTAGGAACAAAACCAGAGCACCCCATGGAGACACGCTGGGTCGAACAAACCCCTTCTCTATCAGATCATCAATCTGAATCCGCAACTCCTACAACTCTGAAGGTGCCATCCGATAAGGGGCCATCGAAATTGGATGGGCACACAGCTGTATGTCTATCCTAATCACAACCTCACGTAGGGGGGTAGAGTCACAATATCGTTGGGAAAAACATCGAGGAACTCTTCAACAACCTATGGGACATCCATCATTTTCGTATCAACTGGAATCACTGATAACCCACCTGACAAGGAATGTAGAGGCTCCACACACCGGCTTCCCACCTGATAGCTCCTCTCACCAAAACAATATACAAGCTTCCCATCCACGTCGGAGAACACGACCATTCTTCCGAAGTAGTCGATAACGAAACTAACAGAAAACAACCAGTCGATGCCTATGATGACATTGTATGGATGCATCTATAATAGATGAAGGTCCCCACTAGATCTATGTGGTCCCAACGTCAGCCCACATCCCTGGAAAACACAAGATTCATTGGTTTGGCCTCCAACTGGTGTACTCAGCACCAGTGGTATGGAAATTCTCTCTACATCTAGTCCCAAAGCATGGGATAGACAAGGTGCAACAAAAGAGTGTGAAGCTCCTGAATCGAACAAAGAAAAAAAGAGAGTGTTGAGCAAACAAATCGTACCTCACATGACCTCTGGTCCCGCTGGAGCTACCAACACTGCTACGTGCAACTATCCATACCCAGCTACTCTACCTCTCTGTTGTCGTCCACCTCCCCGACCACGCACTGGTCGAGGTCCCTGAGTAGAACCCTGAGGTCGGCCTCCTCCCGAAAAGTCTTCCCTCAGAGGTGCATGGTCTTGCTGCTACTGAAAGGGACACTTCGGAAACAGGTGCTACTGAGGTGGGCGCTGAACCTACCCACCTCCACCATACTGAGTACAGGACGAGCACCAACTCTGAATGTGCCCGAAACTTCCACAAGAGAAACACTTCGGTCCTGGGCTCATAGAAAAGGGTCGAGGACCTGCAGATCTGAACTGGAACTACTGGGGCCTACTCCCCACTGGCCTGAACTTAGAAGGTCCCATCACAGGAGACCTCCTGCTGAATACCTTCCCCTTTGATGAACCTAGCTGGATCCCCTCTCGTGGTGTACCTCTCAGCTAGTGCATCCTCTCTACAACCTCTTCCTTCTTATTTTCTACCAAGTACGTTGGAAGGGTAAAGGGGGTGACAGAATACTAGAGCAAAGGACAAATCACCTCCTGCAAACCTCTCACCTAAGACTCCTCATCCAGAAATTGATCTGGAGCATAGTGAAGAAGATCCTTGAACTTGGTTCCCAACTCTCGTACTTACATACTCCCCTGATAAAGGGAGAGTAACTCCTGCCACTTCACCTCATTGATCACGGATGAAAGGAATTCCTCTCATAATTCCTTCTCAATGTCATCCCAAGGAACCTCTACCTCTATCATCTATCCGAGGTAGAGCATCCACCACTGTCATGCCGCACCTCTTAGTTGACTAACTCTTAGAGGAACCCAGTACTCCGTTGGATCACAGATCAAGGTAAAAGAAATCCCTATCTCTTTAAGCCACCCCTCCGTCTCCTTATCTGAAGTACTACCCTCGTACTTCTTGGGGGTTTGCTGCTGGAAAGAACATAGAGTCTTCTTCCACTGGCTATCTTCCTCTTCTCGGTCTATCCCTAACTGATCGACCACCTGAATCTGTTGGGCCTTGACCGTCTGTGTCACCCGAGGATGATGTACAGGTTCCATAGCTGTACGGTAAACAAGTATTTCATAAACCCAAGTATTAAGGAAATTATCAAGGTTTTAATTTATCACATTATTTCAATTTCTTTCCCATATTTCCCAAATCAAGTAAAACACAATCATGATGATTCATGTACCTTCCCTAGGGTCTCTATCCTACAAACAATGGGGTCCAACATGGTCATTTGGAAGGCATAGAGTCCTTGCATCGGATCACTGGGGGCCCTAAAATCTAGTGTCCTAGTCGGAATTCCCTGGCCTATGCCATGCACCATGATTAACCAACATCGTTTCCCTAACATCCCATGCAATCCTCACTATGCCTAATCACCAAACTCCATCCTATCTCTCAAAAAACACCTCTGATACCATTCTGTCATGACCCCCTCCAAATGAAGATGCCCCTCCTGAGCTGAAAATGGTGAAAGGGAGATAATGACCCCCGAGTCCCGCCTTTAGTAGGCACCGAGGTGTTGACTAGCACCAAGGGTATGAGTTTCCAAAAATATGTGAGGCATTACCCTTTTTATTATTAAGATCGGGAAATAAGACAAGTCATCCACCAAAAAGGAAAAGAACAAGTGTATAGAAATAAACCCAACCCAATCCCAGAAGCATGATTAAATAGTTTTGAAACAAGGTACAAGTAAAAGAAAGCTCAAAAGTACAATACCAAAAGAAACAAGAGTACAAAAACTGCATAAAATCCAACTGTCCTAACAAGTAGGTCCCGCACGGCCCTGGTAGTCCTCCTGGAATCCTAAAAGTAAACGTAGGGTGAGCATACAAGAATACTCAGTAGGTAAAACTAATGCTCTCGTGCACAATTGGGGAGACATCTTAATGTCCCGTGAGAATAAGAGAAGAAACCTAGCAAGGAATTCTATCCAACCAACCTCACCAGCCACACTCCCCAAAACAAAATCACAACAGGTATTATTACATAAGAACAAGAGTATTTGGTACCCCGCACAAATTTCCCCCACTAGTTAGCTTTTATTCCTTACGACGAACATCCCGACGCTACCACACTCTTCCCATCCGCACACACCTGGGCTTCACAACCACGTATCCTTCCTGCACTCACCTTGGCCTCACAACCACGTATCCCGACTGCACACAGCTGGGCCTCACAACCACGTATCCCGTCCTCACACACCTGGGCCTCATCCCGAAGGTTCTTTGGAAAAAATAGTAAAACCTTCCCGAAGAGTCTTGGGCTAAAACCACCCAAATCAAAACCTACCTAGAGAGTCTTGGGTGTAAGGCCGCCTCAAGCCATCACAGCCTATGGATGAAGGAGTAGGAAGGGGCTAGTATGTAAGGGGAAAACACCCCCTCCCCTGAAATGGGAGTGTTCAACACTATGTGCTCAACATGGGTGGGGGGCGATAAAAACACAAAGATACAGATATATATATATATATACCAAACACTCAGCCCAACCTATGGATTCTAAACTATGAGACGTAGCACGTGCCTCCAAACATCTATCAAGAAGCATGAATACAATGAAAAATCTTGAAACCCTATTTATTTTTTCATGTCACAAAAGATTCATATTATTAGTTCCTTAACTACTGGGAAACAATCCACAACCAACCACAACAATAGTTCATAAAGCATATCACTGCCATCCACAAATCAAGTTAGGAAAACACAAGAAACACAACCAAGTACCTTCTTATTAACCAACCAACCCATTGATTATTATTCCTGTTCAATTACCATGCCCCACCATATATTAACTCTTCCACTTTTCATTTATTATTCACAACCCAATGTTTGTTCACATTCAAGCTCATCCCTGCAGCCCTTCTACCAACCACCATAACCACAACCATGCCAACTGTAGCCCCGCATCTCACCCGATCCACAACAACCCACAAAACACCCTCCCCACATGCCACGTATCCAAGCCACCACCCACATGTTCATTATTCAATTTTTATCAACCGGGGTGATCACACAAGGGTTTCGGATTTTAAACCAGCCAACATTACGTGATTAACTAAATTCCACATTCAACAAAGTTCCATTCACAAAAATGGTCTAGAATGATATGGAAATATTTAATTGTGCTTGAAAAGGCCCCCAAAGACCGTGATTTTCAGTAGTCATAATCCTATTCAATTCACAACATAACAATAGTATAAACAAAGATATAAATAACAACTTCACCATCCCCATTCATTAACCAGTTATTATCTTTTTTTAATGGTTCAACCGTTACTCATTAAAACAAGAGGATACCCACCCCGCATGATGCACAATTTAGAGAGACGAATGTAAGATCCCAACTACAATAGGATATGATCAAGATTTTCCCCCGGATCAACATTAGAAGACGTTCTTCAGCGTCCGTCACTTCTATCAAATCCTAGAAAGATATCCTCAGGTGGAAGCAAGGAAGGAATGTCTAAAGGAAAACAACAGATCCAAGCTCAGAAGTTCCTCCTCGTGGTTATGATCTTGTGGCCGCTAACTGATTGTAAATCAGAGCTCGGACGAAGAAGTTATAGAGAAAAAGGAGCCTTCGAGTCTCTTGGGAGAGCATTGCTCAGAGGAAAGGGGAGGAGTGGACTGATTTGAAAAGGAGGAGGGGATCCCTCCTTTTATAGGCATGAAAAAAAAACACGGTGTGTACTCATTTATTTCACATGCCAAGGACACAACTCCAACACGGGACACAGCCGTTGACTGGTCAACACACAGTTTGAGGGTAATGCGTACGTGGGGTGGGACTACACAACATATTTAATTGGGGTACATGGCGTGTACTCATTTATTTCCCATGGAACGGAAACAACCTTTATCACGGGGTATACTCAGCGAGGGGGTACACGGCGTGTACTCACACTACATGGCGTGTAGTTTCAAAATTCTGAATAGTGTGGGAAAAGTCCATTTTACCCTCCAGAACACTTTAAGACCCTCATTTGACAATGGAATGGGCTGGAGAGGTCCGGGCCATTACACCATCCTACCAATGCTCAGGCTTGGACTCGGTCTTAATTTTTTTATATAGAATTTTGAGATGTTTGATTGTTATATAATACAAGGGCACACAGATATTAGGCTAGATCATATGTATATATTATTAAATGTTTTGAGTAATTATTAAATGTAAAAGAATGTAATTGTAAAATAATGGATTGTTTACAATTGAATACATCATTGTTTATTGCTTCATTTTATATATTAACTATTGTATATATATATATTCAATGATTGGTAGGAACATATCATTTGGTGGATGCCTAGTGGGATTCATTTCACACCATTTTAGGTCATGACATTGTACCTAAAAATATTACATGGTTGTAGGTATAAATAATGAAAATAACACTTCTTCATCACACAGATGATTGCTGATGGATCTTGCAACCGTGAGACCATGCTGAGGCATGAGATTCTATTGGAGTTTATTTTTTTCTATACATTTGTTAGAGTATTGTATTTTAAGAATTGGAACTTTTTTGGATGTTTTCCTAGATACATGTTACATGATTAATCTATTTATAAATGATGTAGTTCTTTATACTATAAGTATTATTTGGTTTAGATTTTTTGTATTGTATTGCTGCTTCTGACACTATTTACAATTTTTTTCCACTCTATTACTCTACCAGTGAAGGAATAGTTTCCCCACGATCACACCCAAGGCCCTTGATACTAGTCAACTGCCTTTGTCATCTAGTGAAATGTGTTTGAGTCCATGTGACAGACCAAGTATGGGGAACCTTTGGGTAGCACCCGGATCTAGGACATTACAATAATGACATCCAATCCATTGAAATTATAGCATCATATTCCATTTTAAAATGTATCACTTGATTATATGTATGATTTATTCCACATACCCTAATAGGATAAGTTTCCAATACATGGGGTTTAATGACATCACCCATTTGGGGTTTTACAAATATACCTACTTTAAGGATTAGATTATTCGATTCAATATTTATAGAAAACATGAAGGTGATAAATCAATGTGTATTACGAGAATCAAATAATACATTATCTAATCAATAGTGATTATGATATTTACCTTGTATGAATTCATGTTATTTTTCAAATTAAGCTGCATGGATTTCATAAGTCATTCATTTATATATTGTCTTTGGAGGATATTGATTGTGATTACCTTCGAGGGCTCATGGTTTAGTTCAAATGATAGCATAGTTCTTTTTCTCCCTAATGTTTTATCATTGTACCAATGGTGGTGCTCTATGTTCCCTCACCACATTTTACTACTTACTCATATATTTTTGACATTCATGAGCTTTGTCTCCTTCTATCCCACACCTTAATCATTTCCCCTCAATTTTTATGGAGTTCCCATTATGCTTATCCCATAATTTTTTTTCATGTCGTTGGTTGAATATTAATTCCACCATTCCCATTATATTCTATTTATTGAAACTCTTTATTTTGATTCATATCTCTATTGAAATGTAACAATTCTTTAAACTCCATCTACACTATGGGAGAAAATTGAAAAACCACTTTAAACCTTGCAATGTCTTGAACCGTAAGGCCTTTCTAATTTGTGGTTTTAATATATTAAATAATCAATAATTTTTGAAATCATTTTTAATTACAAAGCACGAATCATACCTTTCATGAATTGTGATATTTTTTTATTAGGAAATGATATTTTATCCTCATTTTTTAATAATCTCAATGAATTCTATATCTATCATTGATTGATGTTTTTTAGGGATATAATTGTTAAGAAATATTATCTAAGAGTATGTTGACTCAATATCATTTTTTCCATCCTTTGGATTGGTTTCATTAATCAAATCCAATAAATGATTTCCATCTACATAGAGATGATAATTATCATGTTTCACCTTCTCCATCTCATAACTGTGATGAAATGAATAGATCTCCACCATCGAGTTTACTCACTATTCAGAATCTAGTGTATCATAAAATCCACTAATTTTCTGTGGACATTCATTCATAAAACAATCGAAATCCAGTTTTTATTATATTGGTTATGTGAGAAAATACACATTATTCAAGATATTGTTCATAACCTTTGACATATGGGTAAGCCTCATAACGAAATTTTGAACTCCACCTCCCAATGCATTAGGGTATTCATTTAGTAAATCAATTCATCTTTTCTTTTATTGTATGATTTCTTAATTTATCTATGTTCCAAACATATAATAAAGTATTAAATGAAAAATATAGGACAATATTTCATGAATAAATTATTTATTCCTTTCTGAAAATATGTATAAATTAATATATTATGTTATACCAATGTTTAGAATTTTCTTAAAATAACTATTCTTAGGTGATTACTAGTACATATACTTAAAAAATGGTTTTTACTAATTTTCACTAATCCTAATTCAAATTTTAACTAATCCTTCCTATGATACCCACTATAATGCCATAAATTAATCATATATAGCATGTTACATCATTAAAATAAATAAAATTAATTAAACAATTTGGATCCAAATGGTTTAGTTTAATTGTTAAATTAGAACCATAAATTAAATTTACAAAATTTGAAATAAAAATTTATATAGTTTTTTTATATAACTTCTTATTTTTCCCTTGAATTATCCATAGGTCAAGTAATATCCCTAGGATATAAAACAACACAAGAGGACCACAAATCCTGATAATAAGATAAATAAGAACATGAAACAATATAAATTGGTGTGATCATGATAATTATCATCAATATAGGGGCATAAGATAAAAAACCATAGAGTAATCACTAAAAAACACTTCAAATGTGGCAATTCATAAAAATTAAACATTATGACTTTCCAATCAACTACCACACAATGTTATGATGATATCTAGAATAATTGTCATGCATATTTCACTTTATATCATGATTTGATTAACATTAAAAAATTCATTATCTCATTTTATAAAAATGTGTGTACCCATCACATCATTGCACTTAAATTTCCCTATATAACATCCATCGAACATGTCATGTCATAACATTCGCATGGTCATGTCAGACCCATATATCAATATTTATCATATAATAACCCATGGAAATGTATTGGCCCAGTAATTTATATCATCATTTCATATTCATTGGGTTCCCAAATCAATGGTGGAATAATATACATGACATATTCTACCTTGAGTGATGTAGAAACAATCTCTAGAATTAAATTGCGGGTTTTTTGAAAGCCTATTTATTTGGGAAAAAATTGTGTCTTTCATAACCTCAATTTGAAAAATTTATATCCTAGAAAATCATGATAATGATGATTAAATTATTTTTAACTCATATTAATACTAAAAATTTAGTGGAAGAGGTAAAACCCAACAATTAGAGTTGGGTTAAAGAAATCCCCATACATTTACTCTGAAATCTTCTGTCATGCCTATTTCCAATAATGTCACATTAGATTCATGATCTAAAAATATAGAAAACTTTATAAATGATTGTTATTAATTATTATTTTATAATGAAATTTTTTTGGACTTTTTAGGTTTATATTGTTTGATTTCAACGTTTTGGAGAATTTATTTTTTTGGTTATCACAATTATTTCACTTGAATATATGACTGGATTATCATGTAAAATATTGATAATTAATGAGAATTGTTATAATATGTTATTAATAATGTTGAGTGAACATAAATGAAATTTAAATGAACTTTAATATACTATATTATAATTAATCAACACAATATTTTTATCATGATCAATCTATGTTAGTTTTGGCTATTTTACGATCACAATAGACTCATTTTGTTTTATTATTGGTTATTATGTTTATTTGTTATTTCCCAAACATTAATAAGTGTTTACAAAAAATATATAATAGTTTTCTACCATTATTATTGTTTTATTATCATCCTTGAAGGAATTTATGGATAATGATTGTACATCACCTACGATTTCAGTAAATTGACATATCACGGGTGACAATTTCATTTTCTCAAATAAAATTGAGTGATCGTGGATTTTAAAAATTATATTCCATTAAAATGATATAATAAAATTATATCAATCTTATTGAATTTATCATTCCACATTCATATGTGGAGTTGAGTATAAGAGAAAAAAATAGAAGAAATTCAATGGGAATTATAAGAAAAATAGATATGATTTACCTCATGAATCTATCCTCCATGAGAACCTCTTTATGGGATTCTTTTAGTCTTTTGATGACACCAAGAGATATTGTACATGGAAGAGGGATTAGGTAATGGTATTGGGTAGAATATATATAATACTAAAATCATGATAAGTTTCAGGAGAAGTGGTGTTAACAGGTGGCATTTATTGTTGAGGAGATGGTTCTCTTCCCAATATTATATTAATTAATTTATTGTTTTGGATCATGACTTTGAATTGATTGATAATTATTTATATAAATATGAAAATAATGAAAAATCGTTATGTATTTTTGTCTTATATATTTAATAAATCATTTATGACTCCATAAATTATTTTTTTTCTTTTGTTGTAATTTTTCGAATTTTATTATTCATAAATAATTCATGTATATTTCAAAAATTACAAAAAATTTCCATACAAATTTTTAAATGTTTTATAATTAAAAAATGTAGCCCATTTTTTAATATAATTTTTCTTATACAGGTAATTTAATTATTAATCCAAATCATCATTTACATGGACAATATAAATTTGTAAATTATAACGTATTTTATAACACAATGAATAATTATTTAAGGTCTCATAGAATTATTAATAAATCATAATAAAAAAATATTAATATATGTATACATTTTAAGAAAATAATATTTTTTTAGATTATTAAGTTAAATAATAAATTGTTTAAAAAATCAATTTTTAAAAAATACAAACACTTAAATAATAATTTTTAATATATTTACATACATACACTATGATATTTTTTTCAAATATTTTAATTTATTGTTGTCTAAAATTTTATTTATATATTAATGGTTTATGATAATATTGATTTTTCAATTTTACTAATAATATGGGTCATATTTGTATCCTTATGGTAATGTTACTATTTACTTAGTATTCTTTTTTTATCATAAAAAATACATCACATTTCATTAATTACTCATTTAAAATGTTATTATTATGGCCCATAAATGAATATATTTGATTTATATAATAAGAAATTTCTATATTAGGGGATAAATTCCATTGATAGATTTTTGGGTTGTTACCTATAGATTGTATCAATCTTTGATTTCATAACTTTTTGTCAAATGATATAAATTTATTCTATATCTTATGTACCTCACAATAATGAGTTTTATAATACGACAACACATCATCAATATTTTTATTATTCAGGACCAATAAAACTATTTCATTTTACATGTGTGACTAAAAATTTATCTCCATATTTTTAAAATAATTTGAACTTATATTATATAAATAAATCATTTTGATAAAAAGGACATAATTTTTATTACTATCATTATATAAATTAATAATTCATATATTCATAAAAAAATTGTGTATGCTCATTATGTGAAAATGATAATTGTTTTTTTTAAATTTAGAAAACATATTTAAAAAATTATTTTAAATTTTTAAAATGACATATCAATTTTATCTTAATGATAATTTTTCTATAATTTATGAGAAGATTAATTTTTTGATTAATAGTTCGAAAATAATATTTTGAATTTAATATTTTTTTTGTTAAAGAATAGACTATATTTAATTCCTTATAATTTTTAAAAAGTAAATTTAGTTTAAATATATTATTATTATTTCAATTAATTTACTCGGATTCCTATTTATGTAGAGTTTTCTTATAAATACTTATCAAACATATACAAACATTTTCTTTTGAAAATGATTATTTCATCATGTCTGAGAGAATTATTTTAAACTGAATAATGATTCTTCCAAAAATTAGAATTTGAAAAATGGTTTCCTTATTTGGGATTATAATATATAATATTATGTTATATTATCATCCTAATTATTATCGTAATTAATATTATGAATAGATAAAATTTAATTTCCACAATTATGGATAAAACAGGTTTAGATGGGGTTAAACTAAAATGATAAAAGTTGAAATGACCTATTAAAAAAATTAATTACAATTGAATGGTCGTATTTCAAAATTACATCATATAATGATCTATAATAAATATTTTTTATCCTTTTCCAATGGGTTAAATCTTTTTGTATCTTTTTAATTTAAAAAATTCAATTTGATTCTTCTCACCCACATATAAAAACAACATCGACTATTAATATTCATTAAATGTAAAAATCATTTTTATGGCCAAAAACTACATAACTAAATTCATGGAATATATAAAAACAAGATTATAGAAAAGTTTTTATTTTTAATAACTAATTTTATGTATTTCGGGAAAATGTAAAAATGTTCATCGAAGAAGAGTTGTCCTTCTTAGTTGAGCATTTATGAATAGTGTGTTATTCAAACACAATAAAATATTTTTATATTATAACAATATAATTACACTTATGTAATACATATAATAACAGTTTGGAATACTAACATTATAAAATATATCCTTTTCATCATCCATCAATTTGAAATATGAAACATTGATTTCGTGTCCGGTGGACTACCACCTTACAGACCAATATTGTAAGTTTCCAAACACTTCCTCTCAGAGATGGATAAAATAATGTATTTAAAAAATTATATTATATTATTAAATTTTTATATGTATATAATTATAATATATCATATAAATTCTTATAATATAATCTATCTAAATGTTATATCTTCATTTCTGTGTATATGTGTACTAAAACCTTGATGTAGTAATGTTGTGACTTTTCTATTCTAAATGGACGTGGGTGGTAAAATAAATATATTTAATAAATACATATTATATATTTTATATAATAATTATTTTTTAATGGTTTACAAAAAATTAAATTTATTCAATTACATATATCAAATAATTGATATAATAGTTATTGTGTTTGTAAGACGTACAAGATATAATTACTAGGCACCTCATGTTTTCAATATATATATATATTTTAAGTATGTAAATTTATATATAAAAATATAAGTGTTATTTAAATAATTATTAACATTATTTAGTTGGTGGAATAATAATAATCATAAAAGGACCAAAACTAAAAGTCCATGAGTTACAAGGGAAATGAAGAAGTAGTAAAAACGAAGAATGATTTTAAAATAGAATTTTCAAAAAATTGGTGATAATATTATATAAGTAAATAATATAATATAGTATATTAATATTTAAATATTATTTTTGAATATATTTATATTATATATATATTATTTATATTTGAGTTTTGAACATGTAAAATTGTTTTCATTCATGTGTAATGGGGTTTTCACCCTAGTTTTATTCTCATCAGACACATGCAATATTCAAAACCTATTTCTATTATGTGGTTTATATAATACTAATTTATTCAATTTATTATTATAATAATGATATATATGGGAAACTAAATTTTCTAATTTTTTTTTCATTGTTTGATGATTCACAAGTAATAAATATTATAATTTTTTTTTGTTCCAATCTCAATATTTTTCGGTATTATTATGATTACGATTTGGTTGATGAAATATTATAATATTTCCATAAATAAATTCATGAATTGTAATTTTAAATTACATATTTTTTTATGTTGTATTTTTTATATCATTTTCATCTCTATATGTACTAAATATACAAAAATAATTCTTTTAATGAATATATACTATATGTACATCAATAGATGAATCCTTTCCCTTGCATATCAATGACCATTTTAAAAAAATAATTCTATAATCTATTTACTATATTAAAATTATTTTCAAAATTATTTTTAATATTTTCTTTTATTTTTATATTAATTAAAATGGTTATTCTTATTTTTTTCATAATTGTGGTTCTTTTGAAATTTTATAGAAAATGTGAAAAGTATCATATTTTAACTATAAATACAAGGAAATAAATAACCCTCCTAGGTAACCACTCAATAATTTAAATCAACCATTTCAATGTTAATAAGTTATTTTTAATGAATAATTTTTCTTAATATTTCATTTATTTTAGATATTAACTAAATTATTTGAATGTAAAAAATAGTATTTTCAAAAATAATTGCTATATGTTGTCTCTCAAAAATAATATTCCATCTAGAATCTCAATTTATAAGTGTGACTGGAGATCCACCAATATAGTTCCCTAATATGGTTCGATTGTTGGATACAATCATTCCTCGTTTAAGGAATAAAATACCACCTTGGAATTTTTTGAATATGTAATAAATATATACCAATTACATATTATATTATGAGACACGTGTAAAATTATGTTTATCTTTCATTATGCAGAAACCTTTTTTTAATGAAAACATTACATACAGTTAATATATTATTATTATTAATGAAATTTATATCATAGATAGTGGAAGTAAGATTTTGACCATTATTAAGTAAATTTTTTAAATATATGTTTATCACAATTGTTTCGGTGTGGATGTGCGTCGGGTTTCTATTCCGAAGTTGTTCCGCCAGGACGCGTTCACGCGTGCGCCCGTCGACCCGAGGGGATGGACGCGTGGCTTGTGGCCCCGCAGTCCCGCTTTCCAAAGGCGGGCGGCATCCGTCCCTTATTCAGGGACGTCTGCTCCTTGATCGAAACCGGGATGATGGGATGTCGGCTCCTCCTTCCGTGGACGTCTCCCCAGAACTCGTCGCCTAATCCGGGTCTCCCTCATAGATTTAAGACGTGCTCGTGAATCTCGTTCCCGGCACCATATCTTCATGGACACCGGTTAATTACGCTGCTTCCGCCCGGACGCTCCAAGGAGTCTGGTCAGGGCAGCAACCTGCGGTGAGAAGACCGGGTAGCTCCGGGTGTTGGGGGCATGTCTTAACACTGCAGCTCTGCATGTCTGCCTTCCGTCCCTAATAGGGATTCTCGATGGCGTGATGGCCTGAGGCATCCCACGCTGGGTGCGGGGAACTACGTTACCTGAGGTTTTCCTCAGGTTCCCATGTTTAACACAGGGTATGCCGCGAGTTTAACGTCCAGCGGGGATGGCATCAGACTGATCAACACGAGGAGTGGATCAGATGACAGAACCCCTTGCGGGGAACCTTCGACGCTGGGGCCAGCACATGGGCGGCTTCTCGAGTGAAGTAGAGTGGAATCAAATGGCATGACCCCACCGGGATGTGGCGGCCCGGGTAAGGATAAGGATGGGTGATGGAGAGAAGAGCTTGGACCTCGTAGAGGCTTCCTACGTACTGCGCGTTAGCACAGATCAAAGTCAGCGTAGTTCGGATATACAGTTTAACGTCATGTTGGACGATGGCAAGCCGACTCACAAGGAGGTCGAGGCTGCCGGGCGGAGGATTGAAACGAACCAACTTGCACAGAGGGGGATGGAACGGCCGGGTGGATCAAAGTTTCACGTCATGTTGGACGTTGGCAAGACGACTCACGAGGAGGTCCCGGATGCCGGCACGCACGAAGTGGGTGGATCACAGTTTAACGTCTTGCTGGACGATGGTGTTTGGGGCTTACACTCTAAGGAGGCCCATATGTGGCAAAGCTCAGTTAGAGAGGGACTTGGGATGAGGATGATGGACACCTCGATCCCTGTCACGCCCTATACTGGTTTCGGCTGTGGGGAAGCACAATGGAGATACACATGTGCAGTCCCCCACAAGAGCAGATTCATAGGTGAATCGACGTGAATGTGAACCCGGGAGGGGTCCACTGATGGACGAACCGACGTGAATACGACCGGGATGACCGGGTGGTGGTCTTGAACCCCAGGGAGGCTTCCTACGTACCCTGTTTAGGAGACAGGGATCAAATTCCATGTAGTTCATTCTGTCAGGACTTACGCACTGAGGCAACCTGAGTGCGGCAAAGCTCAGTTGAAGAGGGACTTGGGCCGAAGGTGAGAGACACCCCGATCCCTGTCACGCCCCCCACTAGCTTCGGCATTGGGGAAGCACAATGGAGATACACATGTGCAGTCCCCCACAAGAAACTAGGTGTGTGTAATACCCTACCCCCGTGGGAGAAGGCCACTCCAATAAATTGTCCCTAAAGAGGGGAAATCCCGACATCCCTGCAGAGACGAGCGGGTGGGGGCCACATCCAAACCGGGGGGGACCCTGCGTGCGAGGCACGAGATCGGACGAAGCGGATGGTTTAACGTCTTGCCGGACGAAGTACAGTTTAACGTCGTGTTGGACGATGGAGTTTGGGGCTTACACCTTGAGGAGGACCATATGCTAGGCAGTTTAACGTCGTACAACTTGGACGAGGTGGTGCCGCCAATGGGTCCGTGTCACTTCGCGCGAGCCTGGAGGGCCGCACGGGAAGACAATGCACGGTGCGGGCACCAGGGATGAAGATCATCGGGCGCCACGCAGGCGGATACCCTCAGGGGGTCAAAGGGGGCGACCCTGGCAGTTTGCGCACAAAACAAGAGCTTGGCGCGCAATACCGCGGGTCGGCGCGCAATTGGGCGGGCTTGCGCGCAATTGGGCCAGCGCTTTGCGCGCGGAGGATACGGATTGCACGCACCGGGCCTCTGATAGCGCGCGGGGTCAACAGCCCATTCTTTAACGAATGGCCACTTAGAAGGGGGTTGTGCGCAATCGGGCTGGATTGCGCGCACCCGGGGGTAATTGCGCCAAGAGACTTCTTTTGCGCGCGAAGGCCTTCGGGTGAGGAATTGGTCAAAGGAAAGAAGCCAAAGGGGTTGCGCACGAAGGTGAACCCTGAGGCTTGCTTGCGCGAAATAAAGGAGGTTACCTGAAGATCGGCATTGCGTGCGGAGGGGGCGGAATTGCGCGCACGAGTGACCCTTCGAATTCCGGCAACCCCCAAAACGTCGGGGGTCGCCTTGTATTTATAGGCAACCCCGGGCGCAGAATCCGGCTCGCGGGAGCGGAATTTCCTTCGCGGGCGTGGAATCGGGGCCCTGGTGCGTTAGGGAGTGGTGCGGGCCACAAGCGCGCAAATTTGCGCACCGGCCCAGCGCATTGCGCGCATCCTGGGGGGATTGCGCGCTGCACTTCAACTTTGCGCGCGGGCCTCCAAAATTCCGCGCAAGGCTTCCACTCCCTCTGAAACGTGCTTCTGACCCCAAATATGACCTCGCTTTCCTCATCCAGAAATTCGTTTGAGGAGCAATGGACGTTTCCCGCATCTACAAAAGCCCCCCCTCGGAATCTGATCGGCGAGAAGTCGCAACGATCGGGTTCCGAGGGAGACGCCGGAATTACGAAGTCCTGGGTGGCGCGGGACTTTGGCGCGCCAATAGGGCGTCGGGCGCGAAATTCGCTTCCTGGGTCGCGCAAAGCACTTTCTGCGCAACGCGGAATCCCAACCCCGCCTATAAATAGGGGCCCGGGGTCTCGCGTGCCGTAAAGAGGCTTTCCGCGCGATAGGCTTCCAAGCTCTCTTGCGCGAAATTGCCATTGCCGGTGCGAAATTCGCCCGTTCGGCGCGCAAAACCCCTCGGATTTCGGCTTGTTTTGGGCGAACACCTGGGGTTTTACGTGACAGACTTCCCAATTGTGCGCCATCCACTAGGATTGCGTGCCAACTCCCAAATTTCTCTACCAGCCTCCTCCGATTCCGCACGCCTCATCCCTTAACCCACACGACTCCCGGAGCTTCTGAGATAGCCGTGAATCAAGTGAATGTGGGGGATGCCGCCATTCGCAGAGCTGAGATGGCGGCGAACGAGGAGGTTTACGGATCCAAGGAGATTGTTTCCAACAATCAATCCTTGTTCGATCTGCTGACGCCGGCCCAGAAGACGTATCCACTGTCGGACAACCTGCCACTCTGGAACTACGGCATCCTGGATGAGGTTCCGGTGCCAGGGTTTGAGGTTGATGCGCCACGGACCTGGGTGACTCGAGAGGACGAGCTTCCCTGCTATAACATCACCAACAACGGGCATCCTGCCAGGGATACAAGGCACTTAGATGTCTATGTCTTGAACCCGAGGACGCGAACCATTACCGGGAGTGAGCCTAATGTGGAGAACTCTCCAGCCCTCTACTCGAGCACGTATCGCCAGAGTGTCACCGAAGATACCAGGGGCTGGCTGAAGGACTAGGACTTGCGGTCTGTGAGCAATTCCACCAGTGAGTGGGCCTGGGCGTTCTTGGTACGCCACACCTGCGATCACTTCGCGGAGGAACTGCGGTACATCGGCCTGTTTGAGGCGGTGTGGACGTCGCAGTTCCACTTCTACCAGCAGCCTGAGCTCGGGCCGGAGCTATTCACCAGCTGGTCCCTGGATACCAACACCTTCCACCTTCACCATGGGGAGGTCAGCATCGGTCTCTGGGACATCCACTGCATCGGAGGTATCCCGCTGGAGGGTTACCAATACGATGAGTTCTTGCCTCCGAGGAACACCTGGGGCGACAGGTCACAGACTCCCATCCTGACATGGCATCTACTGGACCTGGCTACGGAGCGGCTCGGGTTCAAGGACTTCCGCAAGGACATAGCCTACAAGGAGTGGTTTGGCCAGTTCTTGGAGCATGACCCAGTGGTCAAGATGTCAGGCAGGGGGAAGCGGTGCCCGACCGCGGCTCTGAGGAGCCAGAACGGGTCGTACTGGCGGGTTCTGGAGACGGGAGACTATCGCTCATGGGGGTACTGCGCCATCGAGGCCCGGGACCCAAATGTCCGGTACGCGGCGTTCTTGGCCACCTTTCTGAGTGGGTGGCTCCTGTTAGTGCGGGACGCGAGGATGGGCATCCGCCCAGCGACACTGGTGATGGCGGGTGCCATGGCCGCCAACAAAAGATTCAACCTCGGAGTCCCAGTGCTGGCTAAGCTGTACGCCATCCTGGGACGCATCTCACGAGGGGGGTCGCCACGAAGGATCTGTGGGCCCTTTCAATTCTTCCACGGCTGGGTGGCTGCTCACCTCGGTGGGTACACGTTTCCAAACGCTGTCATTCCTCCGGGCAACGTCCTGCGACCCTCCCTGCTGAACATCCTGGGGGGTCGCTCCGATGACCCTAAATGAGGAGGGTGTGAGGATTCGGATTGGCAGTCACGCCAATTTCAACTTCAGCCCGTTCCCCACTCCTGTTGGCCAGATGATCTACAATGGGCAGGGTCTGCTGGAGCAGCACGAATACTTCCTGAGCATGCGGGGAGGGGTGCTCGTGGCTCGGATCGACGGGAAGGTGATCTGCGAGCCCTACATGCCAACCCGGTTCGCTAGGCAGTTCGGGTGCCTTCAACGGATGCCGAAGAGGGTATTTGCTGCTGTCTGGGAGGAGACGAACCCTTGCATCCTTCACCAGATGTGGTTAATGTTCGCCGCTTTCGGCTCTGGCGATGTCATCACTCTCCCTCCTACCGGGGTCGACGCAGGCTTAGCAACCGAGTACGCCGAACACTGGGCCATCACGTACCCCGAGGGGCTTTTACGGAAGCCAGTTCGGCGGCTCGAGGTCACCCATGCGGAGGCCGGGTGTCAAGGAAGGAGGCGAGGCGCCGTTACGCGGGGGAGAATGGAGGCGCGCCAAGCAGCGGAGCCGGCGCGGGCAGGGACTTCGGTGGCGGGCACATCGCAGACTGCCGCCACGGCCTCAGCGTACAGAGAGGGGGCAGATGTGGTGGTCGGGGAGCGGCCTGGGAAGCAGATAAGGCGTCTGCTCGAACCCACCCACGATGCAGTCTTCCCAGCGTTGTGGTTGGCCTGGATGACCATGCGGCAGTCGCTGGGGACCGAAACCATCTGGCAGAAGGTAATCAGAGAAGGAATCCATCTGCCAAAGTTCGGGCGCCTTCAGGTTGCCGATAGGGTGAACTTTCACCGGCAGTATGCGTATCTGACGACCATGGACGAGTACGCGCGCCAACGTGGTCAGCGTGCGGAGCCGTCCCTTCTGGTGAAGGTGATTCTCGGTCTAGATCCCGCTCCAGAACAGATGCCGCCGGAGGAAGATGATAGTAACGATGACTCCAAGGAAGAGGAGGAGACGGGGGAGGATGAGGGCTCTGAGGGAGGGTCCCATCCGGGGAGCCCGCGGGAGAGCGGTGAGGTGGCCGGCTCTGACAATATCGATATCACTGAGCTCCTCGAGGTCCGCTTCTATCCCTACTCAACCTGCTTCATCCATTCTCTTATGCAGCTTCTAACCCATTTCTTCATCTTCCTCAGGAGTGCATGGATGCTGGTCAGGCATCCTCAGTAGGAGTAGGAGAGGCGCCAGCAGGACAGGGCGGGGGCCAGACACCCATCATTGAATTGACAAGCACTGAGGGGTCCCCTACTGAAATTGCTCCTGCGGCGGCCGGGACAGCAGAAGATGATGCTCTGGACTCCCGTATGTCTTCTTACTATACTGCTGGTGCTTTCCGTTGACGATCCGTGACTAACCGCGGCATGCGTTGCGCAGTGATCTCAATACTGGTGGCTCGTCGGGCTGTCGAACCCTGGCCATCCACGAGTGGACGAGTGGTAGACATACCGCCTCCTCCGGAACAGACTTCTCACACCGAGCCGGCCCCACCAACTGCTGATCAGGGGGCAACAGACGCCGGTGGTGCTGCCATCAGAGAGAGGTCGGGGGCTGACGAGGGTGTCAACGCTGCTGGGGCGAGAGAAGAAGGTCGCCCAGATGTTGGGGAACTTATCCCCTGTGAGGACATCCTAGGGGCGGACGCTGCAGCAGACCTGCTGGCTGCCTTCCCTGCCTACCAGCCTGCCGACCGGGAGGAGATGGACGACTCGGACTCGGAGGCGGTCGAGGAGAGCCGAATAACGCGCCGTAGGGGGTGGAAGTGCATCCAGTGCTTCCTCAAGCGACCCCCGTCGGAGTGGCTGGGGCGCATGGGATCGCTTCAAACCTGGTTGTGCTTCCTGTGTGCCGGGGGAGCTGATGCTCGACGCCTCCATCTGACGGTCCGTGACCTCATGGCCGAAAAGATGTGCGAGAGCCGCTAGCGTGCCGACGTTGCACAATGTCGAGACATGTCGGAGAACACGCGGGTGCTCCTCATGGCGGAGCAGGAAGTCCGGCGCCTCGAAGGGCAGGCGGCAGAGAAGGAGGCCTTCGTCGCAGTGCGCACTGAGCGTGTGGAGCAATTAACGGCCCAGCTGGATGACGCCCAGGCACAGCTGACGGAGGCGGGCCACCAGATGGTCACACTTCAAGTCGAGCGGGAGCGTGCACAGGCCAGGATCGGCAAGCTGCGCGCTGCGACCGCCGAAGAGGAGAGGGCATGCAGAGAGCGAGAAGCAGCTCTGGAGGCCGCCAGCCAAAGGGTAGCGGCGTTGGAATGATCCATTCAGCACACTAATCCCTAGGGGCTTTGTTTTTGCCATTAGCAGAACATTTTGCTTCCGCTACTCAATACTTCAATCCATTTGTATGATTGTATGAATAAACATATTTATCTGCATCTTTTGGCGTAGCGTGCCCAACCACAATTTATCGTCTTGTGGTAGCGATAACCAAGCTTCAGGCTTCCATAATTGGGCCTGGATTTCTAAGGAAAATAGGGAGGTAATTCCTAGGAAAGGAGACCTAAGACCTAATCAATGTACCATCCCCCCGACTTGTTCCAACACACGAGCGGGACAACGCTAAGGGCGTTGAGATTTTATCCGAACATAGGGAGATGAAAAAGGGTGAATCGCATGTCCCGAATTCAGAAATCCACGACGGTCAGTCTTCCAGGAAATGCCCAAGACGGCAAGCGGGCAATGGATCAATCGACCATACTACTGCAATAGACGGACCGAGGGTCATCATTCATATTGCAGGAGGCGGATCACATGTCAACATCAATACCGCTTTGGGGGTTCCTTCAGACACAAGGGTGGAAATACGGATCAAAAGAGCATGCGAAGTGTGGGGCGGAGTGATGATTGGTTCAGACAGAATCTAACACTCCCAAAATTGCGCAACCATGGGGAAACCAGATTAGGCGGATGCACCATTATGGCCGTGAATCACCCCAATTCTCAGAAAGAACCTTTTTGACGAGGAAACTGTCGCTTCCCATCATCGCAATGGGGCATCCCGAGTTGAACGAGGGAGAATATCACAACCGCACCACTCTACCAGAAGCCAGGCCAAACGGCCGGTGACGAGGAGGGGCAGGACTTAGCGATCCCTGAGGCTGGACCCGAGTTGAGATGCCCAGGTGTTCCTACGTACTCCATCAGGCTGGAGATCAAGCCACACGTAGTTCTGGAAGTGCTGTTTTAACGTCATGCAGGACGTAGAACCCCGATTAGGGAGTTCTTAGTTTAAGGTCGTAGAGCTCGGACCATAGGGGCAGATCTTAGTTTAAGGTCTTAGAGCTCGGACCATAAGAACCTCAAAGTACGCCACATCGTGGTCCTACCCCCTGGATATGCGATGATGCACTGAGGTATAGTGTCAAGAGTGCCGAGATTTTTCCTGGTCAGAATGGGAGGTGGAAAACATAATGTGAATCATGCAGCCATTCACTCAAGGACTGGGGGCACCGGCGTAACGATATGGGAGTACTGCCGACTGTGGCGGAAAAGCAGCATCAATATCGCACTGACCATCGATGGAATGAGGTAGAAAATGAGCATCAACTGCTCAAGCGCGGGATTCATATCGACTTGCTTCCCAAGGCCCTTGGGGGCACCAGCCCGGGTCGGTGGGAGAGCACTGAGGCATTGTATCCAGACCGCTCATGAGGGTTTCACCCAGGGCGTAGGTGATGGGTCCAAATGAAGGGGAGCATGAAGCCTGAAAAGTGGAAGGAACCTGACCAAGCTGAACCTGACCCTCCTGGCAATAGGCCAGATTACTCTTGACACCAGTGGACCAATGCAAGGGGTCGAGGGACACGCCTTGAGGGTGACCCGAAGGCAGCAGATTCCCAAGAGAAGGGGGAATCTTTCAGGAGGTGGGGGGCTGGACCCGACGTTTCAAACATCTGGGCGTTCCAACGTATCTCATAGGGATGGGAATCAAGCCACACGTAGTTCTTGAAGTGCGGCGCAACACAATCGAGCACCAGCGTGGAGAGGGGTGCGGGTCTGGCCCTCACACCCAAAAGAAGTGGTATTTGTTATTTCTTGATTGTCCTTAAAGGTGGATGGTTTTTCTTTGTGCAGCGACATGCCTGTGATTAAGAAATCCCTGGAGTCACCACAATAATGAAGCCATGAAAGGCATCGATAAATGGCGTGGTTATTAACCAGCTCCCAACGTGAGTGTGCCCTGAGGAGAACATCACAATGCAGTTCCGTTTCTCGTCGGGCGGCCAAGACGATCACAGTTTACGGTCGTGTGGGAAGACCAAGCAACACAGTTTAAGGTCGTGTGGTTCGGACCATGGAGGAATCTGCTTATTGTGATACGGCGGACCCAGCGGAGGTGGGGACACAACCCAGCACTGTGGTCACGCACAATTCCAGGAGAAGGATCCTGGGATAGGGGCCTGCATATGTCAATCAACCGAGGGTCAGAGATGCTAGCCTCCAGCTATGCTGGGCCCAGAACGTGATTGTTCGGGCGACTCCTTCATCCTCATGGGGACGAGGGTCTAGATACACATGGGCCTTAGGGAGGACATTAGCATATCATTGGTGCTCATATCGTGGGAGCCTCGAATGGCGCCATTACCCTGGTTGGCCTGCATAACGTGTTGGGGTGTACTGAGGGTCAGTATGAAGAGAGAGTGTCAAGTTTCCACTACAACGCACTGAGGTGGAGTGTGACAAGGACTGCACAACCAATTTTCAGAGCCTGAAAGAGTTGACATGGCGATCAAGGATGTCGCTGACCATATTCGCAACACAACATCTGATCGCATCAGCCTAGGATGAGGCAAACAAACGATCATCAACCGCTCAAGCGCAGGATCCATATCGATTTGCTGCCCAGGAAGGCCCAAACAAGAGGAAGTGCGAGGCCCGACAAGTAACACAGGACTTGTTGGGATTGAATCCGACACTACAGGTCATAGACTGGAGTACCCCAAAACATGCTAATAGATCACCGGAAAGGGTAGGAGGACTCACCTTGAGAGAAACTAAAGGACGGCAGATCCCCGTGATCAACCAAGAGACGGGGCTGGACCTGGAACACAAGCATCCAGGCGGTCCTACGTATCCCTTAAGGATGGGAATCAAGTCGTACGTAGTTCTTGAGAGGCATTTTAACGTCATGCGGGATGAAGTGCGGTTTAGCGTCATGCAGGACGAAGTGCAGTTTAACGTCGTGCGGGACGAAGTGCAGTTTAACGTCATGCGGGATGATGGGGCATGAAATTTAACGTCCTACAGCGTGGACGAATGCAGTTTAACGTCGTGCGGGACGAAGTGAAGTTTAACATCGTGCGGGATGAAGTGCAGTTTAACGTCATGCGAGATGATGGGGCATGCAATTTAACGTCCTAAAACGTGGACGAATGCAGTTTAATGTCGTGCGGGACGAAGTGTAGTTTCACGTCGTGCGGGACGAATGCTGAACAGTTTAACGTCTTGTAGCTCGAACGTGGTGTAGTTTACCGTCATGCAGGACGGAGTACACTCAGGAAAAGTACTGCTTCAGGAACCTAGCGTTGGTGGGAGGAGTGACACGCTCAACATCCATAGTCGCTAGGGAGTACGCGCCATTGGGATAGACCTTGTGGACGACAAAAGGTCCCTCCCACATGGGCTCCAAATTGGGCGGCTTCCTGCCGGGGATCATTGGTGCTCTTAGGGCCAGTACTAGGTCACCCTGTAGGAAGGAGCGGAGGCGAACCTTCTTATTGAAAGCTCGAGCCATTCTGCTTTGATGCCTCTCCAAGATGTGCAAAGCGCGAAGCCTATTCTCATCCAGTGCTTCCAACTCGACTAGACGAGTTTCACCAGCTCTGTCCGGCGCTTGCTGGTCGTAGACCACAGTGCGCAAGGATGGTAACTGGATCTCGATGGGCAGGACGGCCTCTGCTCCATACACCATGGAATAAGGGGTCATCTGGGTGGAATTGCAAGTCGTCGTCCAATAAGCCCAGAGGGCATTGGGGAGCTTGTCCGGCCAACTCTTCTTGTTATGACCAACCATCTTTTGCAGAATATTAGAGAGGGTATTGTTAAACGCCTCAATCTGTCCATTCCCATGCGCATGATAGCGAGATGTATGGTTTGAGCGAATGTTGTACTTGGCGTACAACTTCTTCAACTCGGCTGCTCGGAAATTGGCTCCGTTATCCGTGAGGATAGCGTGAGGCACTCCAAATCGATAAATGATGTTGGAGGACACGATGTCAGCGATAGAATAGGACTTGATCTCCCTGAGCGGAATCGCCTCTGCCCATTTGGAGAAGAAGTCCGTGGCAGTCAGAATGAACCGGCACTGGCGAGCCGTCGCCGGCAGGTATGGTCCCACAACGTCCAGCCCCCAGACTGCAAAGGGCCAAGAATACCTGGTGGTATGGAGAGGCTCCGGCGGCCGATTCACAAAGTTCGCATGAACCTGGCATGCATGGCACTTCCTGGCATACTCGATGCAGTCATGGATCATGGAGGGCCAGAAGTATCCCAACCTCCGAATCTGGTGGGACAACATCGGCCCAGTCTGGTGGGCACCACATGAACCAGCATGAAACTCTTGCATGACTCGTGGGATCTAAACTCCTTGAAGGCAACAGAGGAGAACACCATCAAATCCGCATCTATAGAGGATCTGCTCTAGGCCGGGACTGCTATGGAGGACAAACTTCGATGCGCGGCGTCGAACTCGCTCGCGCTCGGCCCGATCCGACGGGAGAGTGCCATGTTGGAGGTACTCAACCAAAGGCGTCCTCCAATCAGGGGCTGGTTCCACTGCCATATCTGTGGTACTCGGGGCTCCAGGCATAGGGGAAACCGTGGTGAGATTACTTACCGACGGGCCGCGATCTCCCTCCGGGATAACGGGAGTGATGTGCCTGTGGTGCGTCACGCGGACGATCAGGTTGTCCTGTTCAGGCTCCGTAAGTGACGCAACAAGGCTGGCCAAAGCATCTGCTCGACCGTTCGGCGACCGGGGAATATGGACAACTTCTGGCCGAGAAGGGAACTGGGCCATCAGGAGGAGGGTGTACTCCAGCAATGGCACAAGCTCCGGCTTCCTGAAAACATAGTCGCAATTGATCTGCTTAACAACCAGCTCAGAGTCCCCTTTCACACACAGATGGGGAACGTCGATCTCGAGAGCTAACTCGAGGCCAGGGATGAGGGCATGGTATTCTGCCTCATTGTTGGTACAGCCCTCGGAAAACAGGAAAGAGTATGGCAGCCCGGCCTGCTACGGGGTAATGAAGACGATAACCAAGCCCACTCTGTTGAGCTTAGGACTATCGAGTCGTCTACCGGTGGGGCTCCGGGAGGCACCGTCAAAGTGCATCTGCCAGCATGGATCGACACGGTCGACCGAGAGAACGGCCTCATCAGGAAAGCCTAGATCCAGCGGCTGATCCGCGGAGGTTGGGTGAGCAGCCAGAAAGTCCGCCAATGCCTGCCCTTTGATGGCCTTCTGAGACACATACCTAATGTCGAACTGCTGCAGAATCACAGCCCACCGCGCTAGACGGCCAGTCAACATAGGCCGGCTCAGGATATATTTCAACGGGTCTACCCGAGAAACCAACTGTACCTCGTGGTGCTGCAAGTAGTGCCGTAATTTCTGTACGGCAAATACGAGTGCTAGGAAGCTCTTGTCGATGGGGGAATACCTAACTTCCGCATCAAGGAGAATTCGACTGAGGTAATAGAGGTTATTCTCTGATCCCTCGTTGTTCTTCTGGGCGAGAAGGGCACTAAGGGACCGTTTCAGGGCATTCACATAAAAGACCAGCGGCTTCCCGGATACAGGCGGCATCAGAACCTGAGGTTGAAGCAAGTACTGTTTGATTTCCTCGAAAGCGGTCTGACACTCCTTATCCCATACATAGGTGGCCCCTTTCTTCATGAGCTGAGAAAAGGGCTTATACTTGCCGGCCAGATTCGCAATGAATCGGCGTATATAGGCTAAGTGGCCTTGGAGCCCTTACAGTTCCCGAATGTTACCTGGGGAAGGCATGGGCTAATCGCCCTGATCTTCTCTGGGTCGATATAAATACCCCGGTATCTTACCACAAAGCCAAGAAACTTCCCGGAGGTGACCTCGAAGGCACACTTCAACGGGTTCATCTTCAGGCGGCGAGACAGGAGGAAGCCGAACACTTTCTCAAGATCTTTGAGATGGTCCTGATGCTGGCGCGATTTGATCACCAAGTAGTCGACGTAGCATTCCACCAGTGTGTCGTGGATTGGCTTGAATATACGGTGCATCGCCCGTTGATAGGTGGATCCTGCATTCTTCAGGCCGAAGGGCATGACCTGGTAACAAAAGATACCTTGGGGGCCCTGAAGGCAGTGAACTCCTCATCCTCAGGGGCCTTCCAGATTTGGTTGTATCCGGAGTATCCATCCATGAAGGAGAGGGCTTGGAACCCTGCCGTGGTGTCAATCAATAGCTCTGTCACCGGAAGGGGAAAATCATCCTTCGGACAGTGGTGGTTGAGATCGCGGAAGTCGATACAGACTCTGATCTGCCCGTTCTTCTTCCGGACCGGCACAATGTTGGCCATCCATCTGGGGTACTGAACTTCCCTCACGAAGATGGATTTGATAATCTTTTCAACTTCGGCCTCAACCATGGCACCGTGGAATGGGTTCATCTTCCTGGGAGGCTGGTTGAACTCGCGATGGTTTTCCGGGACACCAAGGCGGTGGACGGCTACCTGAGGATCTAGCCCCGGCATCTCGTCATAGCCCCAAGCGAACACATCACGGTGCTGTTTGAGGAAGTCCACGTAGTGCTGCCCCTCCTCAGAGGGCATGGAGGCACTGACCAATGTGGGTCGTGGATCTGCCTCAGTTCCAAGGTTCACAAGTACTAACTCATCGACCGTGGCGGAGACACCCTCCTTAAAGGCTGGGGGTGCATCTTCCACGTCCTCTCCACTCGGGGAGGGATCATCCACGGGAGAGACTGCGTTGGAAACTGCATTGGGGCTACCAGATCCTGCTGGGCCGCTGGTGCTGGCATGGGCGGTCGCGGTCATCTCATCACAAGACTCACAGGCCGTCGAGACCATGGCTACGTCCAACTGATGGATCAGGAGGACGTAAGCGTCATCCAAACTTGCCCAGGGATCACTTGCAACAACGACAGGCTCAACCTCACCTGCCAGGATCTGCTTATCCTTGCTCTTGTAATAGTCTGTGTCCAGATAGCGGGCTTCACATGAGGCAAAAGGAGAGGCGTCTCCCTGAAGCACGCCCACTCGACCATTAAGGGAGTATTTAAGGCATTGGTGGTATGACGAGGGAACCGCCGCATGAAGGTGGAGCCATGGCCTTCCCATCAATGCGTTATATGCAGTGTCCTGAGAGACTACCATGAATTCGGTGTTGGCAACCAATTCACCGAACAGTGTCTTCAAACGTATCTTGCCGACCAGAGTTTGCTCGGTGTGGTCATACCCCTGGATCCTGAGGTCGGAGGGAATCAAGTCATCCTCAGACAACCCCAATCTCTGGAGCATCCGAGTTGGAATCAGGTTAATCCCGGACCCCGTGTCAACAAGACAACGCCGGATTTCAAGGCCATTGAACTGGCCAGTAACATACAGCAGACGAATGTGCCCCTGTATAGGAGGGTCTACATCCTTACCATAGAATGAGATAACTGCCTGACATTCGGCGTTCTCGATCGCTTCGGCGTGAAAGGCCTCTGCAGCCGCGACCTCCGTCTCAAAATGGAGGGGGCTCTTCAGGGCTTCAGCGAGCGCCTCGCGCATCTCAGGTGATAGGAGCAGAGCCTCAAGGATGGAGATTCTTGCTGGGATGTCAGCCAAGTGCTTCAGGACATCATACTTTCTGGCCAAGCGTGAGCCCCTGGTTGCATGAGGTTGCTCTGCGGTTGGAGGCATGACGGGCCTTGCCGATTGGACCGGCGGCCGACTGGTGCTTGCTGCATCTCGATGTTCACTGTTTGAAGCTCGGGAAGTGGTCACCGTACTGGGGCCAGGAGGCCGGGATGTACTCGTGGCAGGACGAAGCTGGTCGCGGCGCGGATGAGGCGGTTCTGCCTGGTCCCATACCACAAACGGTGGCGGAGGCGAATTCGTCATCCCCGGATGGGGGGGATGCACGCGCTGAGCTCGGTTTTGAGCCTGCTGCCTAGTCTCAGTGGCGTGCATGGCCTGGCTGGAGGTACCAGCTGCCGTGCCCCAGCGACTCCTGTTTTTGCGGTTCCTCCGACGGTGGCGACGACCGGGGACACTAGGGAGATCCACCTGGTGTTCTTCAACGTGGGGAACCGAAAAGGGATTTACCAGCTCGACGGTATTAACCGAAGCGTACCCAACACTGCCACCAGATGAATCATTCAACCCCAGGCTGATCCGGGGAGGGACCCCCATCTCCGGGGGCATGAAATCGCCGAGAGTGCGGGATAGCGGCGGAACTGGCGGGGCGCGCTCTTCTTTCTTGCGCCGCCGCCGTTTGCTCTTCTCAGAAGAGGCAGGCTGGGACGACGATGCCGAAGTAGCACCCGCATATTCTGGGGGCTCAGGCTTATTCGAGGGCGCACAGATGATTCCATGGGCGCGAATGATCTCCTTGCGGGCCATCCAGTCATAATACTTCTGGGATCCGCGGTCGGAGACCAGCTGCCATTCGTCCTTGTCGCCACTACCGTCATCTGATCTCACGAACACACCCGCCACTTGTGCTGGAGCTGGGCCCAACCTGATTACATTGTTGTTAATCTAGTCTTGGAGCCAGTCCTTGAACACCTATCACCGCCAGATAGTGTGCCCCAGGGCCCGATGGTAAGGGCAGTAGCGGGGGTGATCCGTGAGATGTGCCTCCTCTGGCCTCCAACACTCAGGCAGTCGCACGATCCACTGCTCCAGGGTTCTCCAGAAATACCCAGGGACCTGATCTTCATGAAATTAGTAAGTCAGGTATCGCGGGGCCCTGGGAGCGCGGTCTTGACGAGGGGCTGGAGGGGCCTGCGAGGAGGTGGACCCTGCTTATCTCGCCTGGGTTGTGGCGGTTCATTACGCGGAGGGGCCGGCCGGTTCTGGGGCTGCCGCTGCTGGGCCGGGAACTGAGCCCGTGGAGGCGGATTCCTGTGAGGCTGTGGAGCTGGCCTCACCGGCAGCAGTTCCAACTGCCTAGGGCCCTCTATCTAGGCAACAGCAGCGGGCTCAGCCCTGCTGACTCTCCTAGCAGGGATCATAGGAGGCAGCGGGCGTGCCTGACTGGCCTGTTGCAGGGCTTCCTCAAGACGTTGAGATTTGTCTGAGAAGTCCCTGAACCCTCCGGGGTAATTCTGAGTGATCAGGGAAGGGACCAACTCGGTCTTGACGTTCCCGACGCACATTGTCAGCAACTGCTCCTGAGCCAGTGGCATGTCAAGGGAATACGTGAGACCCTTCAATCGGGCGACGAAATCCGCGACTCGCTCATCAGGCCTTTTCTTGCACTTGAAGAGGTCTGCAAAACTCGTCTTCCGGGTCGTGGAACTGAACTGGTAGAGGAACTGTCTATGAAGGTCCTCCCACCTAGTTATCGACCCGACGGGGAGCTGGCTGTACCAGACAAATGCTGGCCCTTCCAGTGACTTGACAAAGCAGCGAAGCTTAGCGGCCTCCTGCTGCGCCGGAGTTCCCAACATAGGCCCGCAACTCGAGTTGAAATGGGCCAAATGCTGTGGCGGATATCCAGCCCCGTTGAAGGGGGCGAAAGTGGGGTTACCGAATCCCGGAGGTGCCGGCATGTCATCCACCCATGCTGGGTATGGCTTGCTGTCCGGTGGGATTGCCACTTGCCGAGTTTCCAAGGCTTCCAAGCGGGCGATGAGTGCCGCCATTGGATTGTCCGGACATGGGTTCCATTCCTGGAGACGATCTCTAACCACGAGTGCATTGCATGGCTCTTCAATCGGGTTGTCGAACTCGGCAGCTCGTGGGATGGCGGGCGAAGCGGCCCTTGGGGCAGCGGGAGGAATCCGAGCGGGGTCTCTCAGGTAGTCGCGCCGCTCGGGAGGGTGTGGTGAAACATACCACGCCCTCTTGCCATAGGCAACGGCCTCTCCCATGTCGGCAAACATGGCATAATCACGGTTACCCGGGGGAGCCTCGTCGAGGAGTGGTTATTCCTGTCCCTGTTTTCCTGGCCTAGGATCACCGTAGTCAGGCTGCCGCTCTGCAGCGCGCTCGGCGAGGAGCTGGTCAACTAGCTTTTTCGGCTCGGCGAGCTGTTGACGTAGCGTGGCCTTCTCAGGATCCTCATCCGCCCTCTGTATGGAGGCAGATGGGTCGGCGGGCTTTATAGCCCCGTCGTGCTCTTTACCTTTGCTGACGTTTTGGCTCAACGTCAGTACTTCAGTGGGTGTGGGGAGACCCAGGAGGTTCCTCTGGTGATGAGTAACTCTCACCGACGGATCCAACGATGGCTTGTCTAAGGGGGGAGGGCCCTCGTCGAGAAGTTCCAAGCCGTTCCCCTCTCCTGATAGGTCAGCCATATTGACCGTTTCCGTCCCTGGGGATGTACCCTCAGGGCCGCCCAGCAAGTCGGGCTGTCGGCGAATCACACTAAAGAGTAGGGCAGCGTATTGCCCCCATCCACGGATGTACACGTGGGGGGTGGCTTCCTCGATAACCTTGCGGAGTACTTGAAAACACTCAACGCATCGTTGTTGGAGGGCCTTGTGGTGCACAAATGACCCGGGGTGCCGAACCGCGGGGAGCGTGGCCAGGTCAATCTGACGGCACTGCTCAACAATATCCTCCAGGTGTGCTTGACTCCCAGGATACGGCATTTGTAGGTGGTAAAGACGGGAGTGAGTCTCCCGGAGAGTTCGGCGGAAGCATTCGAACTCATCCGGGGTGAGCGATTCTGGTGCATCAAAGTCCGGTCCTGCGACTGGCCAAAACTTCTCAGGGAAGTGGCCCTCTGCAAGGACGGTCCAGAAGCTCCATGACTCAAACTCGGGACCCAGGTCTTCTTGGTCCACTTCAGCGACTGGGAATGGACGGGGAACCTACAGTGGTGCCGAGGCAGCCCGCTGGGCCGGCGGGCTGGCCGGCGGTGAATACAGTGAGCAGGCCGATTGGCCTCCATATCCCGGGCCGCCCTCTGAGGGTTGCGGTGCCCCAGCTACCACATCACGATAGGACAGGCCGGCGAGGGAACATCCTACCATAGCGTCGGTGCTCGCCGAAGGTGCACTAGATCGTGGCTTGACCGTCGGTCCCCAGAAAAGGTCTCCGGCTTCTCTGATCGAGGCAGAAGGCTCTTCCGGAGGGGCCGGTACCAACCGCAAGCTTGATCCATGGGGGTCTACCAGGCCCTCGCTACTCCGAATATACCTTTGCAGAGAAGCGGGGATCATATCGATCTCGCTCTCGGGGAGTAAGAGGATGACGTGCCACATTCCTACCCCTACCCCTGACTGGCGGGATCGGGGGGAGGGCTCCGTCGCTGAATCATACTCCACCTCTGTATCAGATAAACGAACCGGTCGGATCTCTGTCCGGAATTACCTAACATTCCTCCCTCGAAGTCGACGCCTCGCCTTCCTGCCCCTAGGTGGTTCTTCGGGGCATGGCTGATCTCTGTCCTGGCATCCTCTGGCTGCACCGGTGCTGGGGCCAAGAGAGCTGGAAACCAAGGTGCGAGGAGCACCGGGAGAGATATCAAAGGGGACGCGGGGAGACATGACTCTGGGCCGGGATCGGAAGGTGGGATAACCCATGCGTCTTGGATCGGCCACACGGAGTAGACCCTGCTGGTGAATAGTGCTAGCGCGAGGTGGTCCGCGGTGGATATTGCATGTACCAGCAATCGGGAGAGTCAACCCAACCTTCCTTTGGGGCGGTCGGGGCCTCAATCCAGGTCGGGCACAGAAGTGCCCCTGCTCAGCATGCGCAGGGGCCTGGTGACTGGAGCCAGCAGTGGCTTGGGCCAACGCGGCCGCTGTTGCTAGGGCCCCAAGGTGGGCATCCTCTTCCGCTCGTGCCCGACGTTGGCGCCGAGACAGACGAGTCGGGATCAGCGGTGCGGGCATGTGGGGAGCCCGCTCTTCGACTTGAGAAGCCTGGCGGCGATGTCGATGTGGCCCGGCGGAGCCCTTATCGTGGATCCCTGGAGTGGATTTTGGACAGGGTGGTCCCAGACATCCTCCACCTCATCCACATAGGGGAGGGAGTTGTCGGAGCACTCTGGGGATAAACTCCCGAAGCGGTTGGACATCGAGGTAGGCAGCGGTGCCTCCCTGCGCGGCCTTCAGGGGCGGCGTTGGTGGTGAGGTGCAGCTTCCTCGAGGTCTAGGTGAGCCGTGTCTCTGGTGGGGATGACTCCCTCTTCCTCATACCTCCGCACGAAGTTGTTGATCACCCTTCTCTGGATGACCTCCGAGGGGGAGAGATGGCGTGGTTGTCCCGCAGTTGCGGCTACTGGGACGGCTGTGGAACGGGCGGGACCGAACGGGGTAGCCGCGTCGGTGTTTCCCCTACCCCTGTGCCAGTGGGCGGGCGGCGATCGTGCACTGGACTGGGCGACCTGATTCCTTAAAGCAGGGAGAAGAACCCATTAATACTAACAGGAGAAGGAATCGGCCACCAATCATCCAGTGCCACGACGCCTTCCGTGGGGGGAACCCATGCCATCGACGTCGTGAGACGGAGTGCCCGATTTTCCTTCCCCAGCCCCTGGCGGGTCCTGTGCCCCAGTGCTGAATGCTCGGCCCGGCAACATGCTAGCCTTCCAAGACCTCTAAAAGTTATCGGTCTTCGTATTGAGGAGAAGTGATTCACTTCGGGTTCACCATTTTCTGTTTCGGTGCGGATGTGCGTCGGGTTTCTGTTCCGACGCTGTTCCGCCAGGACGCGTTCGCGCGTGCGCCCGTCGACCCGAGGGGATGGACGCGCGGCTTGTGGCCCCGCAGTCCTGCTTTCCAAAGGCGGGCAACATCCGTCCCTTATTCAGGGACGTCTGCTGCTTGATCGAAACCGGGATGATGGGATGTCGGCTCCTCCTTCCGTGGACGTCTCCCCGGAACTCGTCGCCTAATCCGGGTCTCCCTCATAGATTTAAGACGTGCTCGTGAATCTCGTTCCTGGCGCCATATCTTCATGGACACCGGTTAATTATGTTGCTTCCGCCCGGACGCTCCAAGGAGTCTGGTCGGGGAAGAAACCTGCGGTGAGGAGACCGGGTAGCTCCGGTTGTTGGGGGCGTGTCTTAACACTGCGGCTCTACATGTCTGCCTTCCGTCCCTAATAGGGCTTCTCGAAGGCGTGATGGCCAGAGGCATCCCGAGCTGGGTGCGGGGAACTGCATTACCTGGGTTTTCCTCAGCTTCCCATGTTTAACACGGGGTATGCTGCGAGTTTAACGTCCAGCAGGGACGGCATCGGACTGATCAACACGAGGAGTGGATCAGATGAGAGAACCCCTTGAGGGGAACCTCCGACGCTGGGGCTAGCACATGGGTGGCTTCTCGAGTGAAGTGTAGTGGGATGAAATGGCATGACCCCACCGGGATGTGGCGGACCGGGTAAGGATCAGGATGGATGATGGAGTGAAGAGCTTGGACCTCGTAGAGGCTTCCTACGTACCATGTGTTTGCGCGGATCAAAGTCAGCGTAGTTCGGATATACAGTTTAACGTCATGTTGGACGATTGAATGCCGACTCACAAGGAGGTCGAGGCTGCCGGGCGGAGGATTGAACCGAACCAACTCGCACAGAGGGGGATGGAACGGCCGGGTGGATCACAGTTTCACATCTTCCTGGACGTTGGCAAGCCGACTCACGTGGTGGTCCAGGCTACCGGCATGCACGAAGTGGGTGGATCACAGTTTAACGTCTTGCTGGACGATGGTGTTTGGGGCTTACACTCGAAGGAGGCCCATATGCGGCAAAGCTCAGTTGGAGAGGGACTTGGGCCGAGGATGATGGACACCTCGATCCCTGTCACTCCCTCTACTGGCTTCGGCAGTGGGGAAGCACAATGGAGATACACATGTGAAGTCCCCCACAAGAGTGGATTCATAGGTGAATCGACGCGAATGTGAACCCGAGAGGGGTCCACTGATGGACGAACCGACGTGAATACGACCGGGACGACCGGGTGGTGGGCTTGAACCCCAGGGAGGCTTCCTACGTACCCTGTTTAGGACACAGGGATCAAATTCCACGTAGTTCGTTCTGTCAGGACTTACGAACTGAGGCAACCTGAGTGTGGCAAAGCTCAGTTGAAGAGGGACTTGTGCCGAAGGTGAGAGACACCCCGATCCCTGTCATGCCCCCCACTGGCTTCGGCAGTGGGGAAGCACAATGGAGATACACATGTGCAGTCCCCCACAAGAAACTAGGGGTTTGTAATACCCTACCCCCGTGGGCGAAGGCCACTCCAATAAACCGTCCCTAAAGAGGGGCAATCCCAACATCCCTGCAGAGACGAGCGGGTGGGGGCCACATCCAAACCGGGGGGGACCCTGCGTGCGAGGCACAGGATCGGATGAAGCGGACGGTTTAACGTCTTGCCGGACGAAGTACAGTTTAACGTCGTGTGTTGAGAACGAAGCGGACGGTTTAACGTCTTGCCGGACGAAGTACAGTTTAACGTCGTGTTGGACGATGGAGTTTGGGGCTTACACCTTGAGGAGGCCCATATGCTAGGCAGTTTAACGTCGTACAACTTGGACGAGGTTGTGCCGCCAATGGGTCCGTGTCACTTCGCGCGAGCCGGGAGGGCCGCACGGGAAGACAACGCACGGTGCGGGCACCCGGGATGAAGATCATCGGGCTCCACGCAGGCGAATACCCTCAGGGGGTCAAAGGGGGCAACCCTGGCGGTTTGTGTGCAAAAGAGGAGCTTGGCGCGCAATACTGCGGGTCGGCGCGCAATTCGGCGGGCTTGCTCGCAATTGGGCCAGCGCTTTGCGCGCGGAGGATATGGATTGCGCGCACCGGGCCTCTGATAGCGCGCGGGGGCAACGGCCCATTCTTTAACCAATGGCCACTTAGAAGGGGGGTGCGTGCAATCGGGCTGGATTGCGCGCACCCGGGGGGCAATTGCGCGCAAGAGACTTCTTTTGCGCGCGAAGGCCTTCGGGTGAGGAATTGGTCAAAGGAAAGAAGCCAAAGGGGTTGCGCGCGAAGGCGAACCCCGAGCCTTGCTTGCGCGAAATAAAGGAGGTTACCTGAAGATCGGCATTGTGTGTGGAGGGGGCGGAATTGCGCGCACGAGCGACCCTTCAAATTCCGGCAACCCCCAAAACGTCGGGGGTCGCCCTGTATTTATAGGCAACCCCGGGCGCGGAATCTGGCTCGCGGGCGTGGAATTTCCTTCGCGGGCGCGGAATCGGGGCCCTGGCGCGCTAGGGAGTGGCGCGGGCCACAGGCGCGCAAATTTGCGCGCCGGCCCGGCGCATTGCTCGCATCCCGGGGGGATTGCGTGCTGCACTTCAACTTTGCACGCGGGCCTCCAAAATTCCGCGCAAGGCTTCCGCTCCCTCCGAAACATGCTTCTGACCCCAAATATGACCTCGCTTTCCTCATTCAGAACTTCGTTTGAGGAGCAACGGACTTTTCCGGCATCTACAACAATTACATAAAATAAATTCTATGTTGACCAATTAAATAATATTCGATATTAATACTATTGTATTGTAATGGTAAGCTATTAGAATATTATTATTAGCAAACCAAATTCATTCAAAGTCAATAAATTAAACAAGATAATGTTTTCGAATTAAATTAAAGAAATTTATAATTTATATATTAAAAAAATTCAAATATTCATCCTTTATCTTTTTTATTCAACAGATAAGAATAATACCTTTTTTATGTTTTTTTTAAATAGAATTTTTTTTATTTTACAAAATTAAAATAATGATAATAATTTAAACAGAAATAAAATGCATTTGAAAGAATATATTTTATTTTTTTACTAATAATTTTAAAATGTTATTATTGTTAATTTTTTATTATTTTATAAAAAATTTAACTTGTTCATGAACAGTGAAAATAGTGAATTATAATAGAAAATTTCTAAATCATTTAAATTATATTTAAATATAAATTATCTATTAAAATTATATTTGTCTATACTAGATAAATCATATATCTATTTAAACGATCTATGTCATTATAATCAATTTCTTGTTCAATGTTTATATGAACAATTATTTATCCATCGAAAATGTGTCCTCTAAAAACACGCTTTCACGCCCTGTCTACAAGGAAAAGTTCATTTCCAACGTCTAAATTAAAATAATTCCTTTTTGTTGATTAGTAAGTTGCGTTATAGAAAGAAATTACATTTGAATTACATTGAATTAAATTAATAATAAATTTTGTTTTTTATACACCAATAAATTAAAGGTATTTTATATTTTCAAAATATTCCTCAATGAAAATAGATTTTGATGAAGTCCATTTCCTTGATTCTGACTCAATAGATATAGTTGTTATATTCTGGAAAAACAAACCTAGGATAATTTATACATTATTGATAACATTTTGGAATATTATTATTCATTTTATATATATTATTTCCATGATAAAAAAATTACATAATTATTTTATTAAACATCAGACATTTTGTCGACATTCGATTCAAGAGTTGAATAAGTACATTCATTGATGAATATTATCCATGTGGTCATAATGATATTATAATAATAATGATATTATTGATTTTAATATCATATATATAAAATATATGTATTTATATGAATCAATAACAATTGGAGATAAAAAATAAAATGCAACTTTCATATAAATGGTAGGTCGTACATATGTTTGAATGCTACATTCATTTCCATGTCATATTAAAGGATTGAAAAATAAACATACGTTGGTATTATATAATTCCATTATGATATCTATGTTATATATGTTGCATGAGTTAATTAACATTATCTTTTATATGTTCCATGTATGTCATGACCGAGTCAATATCACATTGAGGGGGACGTAGTGAACATTTCGTAGAATGAAATTATCGTATTTAACTTTTATGGAATGAATAAAGGGATGTTGTAAAAAATATTTATACAATAATTTAGAATATAGAAAAATATATATATTACAAAAATATAGTTTCATCACAATGAAAAAAATGAGAGTTGGTATGTGAAAATTGATCAATCAATGTTTCGTGAATCATTAGTTTTCTATACACAGAAATAGTATGTTTTATACCCATTATATGGAGGTGTGTGTAATTGTAGTTATAAACCATATAATAAAATTATTCTAGTATATTAAGGATAATTTTTTTAAAAAAATTATAGAGAAAATGATATTATAGATGGTTGGATGAGGAAAATAAATGAATGGAACTTGAGAGAAGACATTATGTCTAAATCGATTAACTCATTTTGATTTGAACAAAATGCATCCTTGATTTTCCTTCTCACAAAGAATGTCATATTAGAGGAAGGGAGGGATATTGGGAGATTATTTTTGTATAATTGGGTAGTCCAACGGGCTTTTTAGTTGATAGCAAGTGGGTAGAGGTGGTCATATTTTATTTTTTGGAGGAGAGTCACTTTAAGAATATCTTTAAATATTATTTTATTATAATTTTCATTATAATTATAATAGTTATTATGTGATATATTTATAGGATAATATGAGTAGGAGTCTAAATCCTCTCAACCCTTACATTTTAGAAATGTTATTTTCAAAAATATAACCATTTCATTTGTCTTTAATCATTATATAAATAAACTATTTCATACCATGTCTTCTTCTATTTTTAAACTATATTGTTAATATGGTGACTATAAATTCAAAATAGAACCTCGTGTGGATAATTAATGAATCTTTTAACATTTTAAATATTATATGTCATTATATATGATTTTCATTCCTATTATATAATTTAATAAAAACATAATTTGTTATTAAAACCCATTTATATTAATTTTTACAATATTTAATAATTGATATTTGTTAATGTTGTAAAAACATGACTTATTCATAAAAAATATATTAAAAAATATAAAAATTCATAATCATTCCAAATTTTATTTGATGGAATCAACATGTTCAAACTAAAGTAAATTTAATATTTATTATATCATTTATTTGAATATTTCATTAATAAGGCAGTCATTTCATCATCATTGTATTATAAATATTTTTTTATTTAATTTTTAAATATTATAATTGACATAACATGATGTGGAAGATATTTTTAGCTTCCTAATTACTATTAATAGTTGAACAAATTAGTTATATATACATAAATTTAATCTTTTTTAGTCAAATGATTCATGTATCTGTCATATTTCTCTTTGAATTAAATTAATTATTATAACATGTCCTTATCATAAAAAAGTGGATACATGGCGTCCTAAAATCAAAATAACTATGAACATGTTCAGAAATATCTAATCTATTAGATTTATAACACGTGTTAAGGGAGTGTTTTATTATTATAATATTATTTTTTTCCATTATTCAAATGATTTACCCTTTATAAATAGTAAAAAAAACTTATGTTAATACCTATAATGTCCACAATCATATGTAAGTATTTATATAATTTGGACCTTATGATTTCAAATGTTAAATTAAATTTTAAAAATTAAAATCAAATAATTTGTTGTAATTAGTTTAAAATTAATTTATCTTGTCAAAACCAGAATGTTGGTATTTAACAAATAAAAACTATCAAAACATTGACATGTGTTTATGTCTAGATTAAATTTGAAAAAACATAGAATGAAAAAAATTTGATTTAATGGTAAAAAATATCCCAATTAAACTTTAAAACCAATTCCTTGGATAGTCTATCTATATAAATAAACTATTTGAAAATGAATTTTGAATGAAAATGCAGTATTTTTATGTAGTCATTAAACTATGGAGTTTATCAGAAAAATGACAACATTTTGATGAAGGTATATTTTCATATTCCAATTATATAAAAGAAGTTTTGTTTTTAATATATAACATTTAAAATTGACAAAAATATGAATTAAAAAGGGATTTCTATCAAATAGTATTAAATCAAAATTTTAAAAATACTAGAGATTTGTTTTCTTAACAAATGATTCATACTCATTTTAAGTCTTTATAATTTATTGGATAATTGTAAAAAGCATTTCACAGCCATGATTAACAATAATGTAGTTAGTTATATTGAATTCATTCAATACAACGTTTAGGAATTAACTACTATTAAAAATAATAATAATATTATTGTATTATTATTGGGTTTAACTCTATATTGTTTGCAATGAATGATTTTGGACTAACTCGTTGTAGTGCTTCAGGAACACTATCAGAAAGAGAGTCCTCCTTTACGTAAAATTAATATATTATTCAAAAAATTTAATAGATATGAAAATTTATTATTCAACAAATTCATGTGATGTAACAATAATAACGAATATTTTAAATTTATGGAATGACATAACCATGGCTCCACCATTTTAATGTGATTTCTTTATAACTATTCCACTAACCTCACTTATAAATTGCCACCCTATATAAACTATCATACACAAATTTTTAGAATATTTTTTCATCCAATCCCACACAAATACATTAATAATTTTCATTCCCTACTCATAGATTCTTTACTTTGTGATGGAATCCATCCAAGGATGAATTTTGTAGCTAATATATGGAGGCTCCTAGAATAAGAGGTACATCCCTTAAAAAATAATATTTTAATTAGTTTTCCTGCTACCTATTTCAATTATTATTAAGACATAATGATATAATAACATCTATATACTAAAAATCACATATTTTAGTATGTTATGTTAATGAAATAGAAACATTTCCACTTTCATCTAATGGGTTATGAAATCATATTTCTATTATACTGTAGAATACATCATCACAAAATGAGGTAATTTTTTTTTGAATTACAACAACTCACGGTTCAATTTTATGAATTAAATAAATATATTTTTATTTATATTATATTTATAATATTTTTAACAATATATATACATTAAATCTTGAATGACTTTTATTTTATTTAAATTTGATTTTCCATATGAGAACATCTATATTTTATACGAATGAGTATAGCCTCATGATACAATGTCAATAATTTTCACTAATGATTTAAATTTAGTATAATAATGCTAATGATAATAAATATATATCAAATTAATGGAATAGTTATGCAATTAATGATATATTTATCATTTTTAAAACATAATTTATCATTTTTAATATAACCTTTTCAGACACTAAAACATGATACAGTCTTTCTTGTACATGTGGAATTTCACCAACTTGAAGAAACATGAATCCTTATTTTCATCACCATGCGACATGTATGATAGGTATTTGTATATTTTTAAAATAATAAATAATTTTTTTACATTATAATTTGGTAAATATAAAATCAAACATAACACTTTTCTATAATTATTGTTTAAAAATGGAGATGTTAATCATGAATACGTAAAACATACCATCTCTATGATCGTTGTGTAATTACTTTCTCATAATAGTTATTTAGTATTTGTATTAATTGTAATATTTATTATTAAAAATAAAATTATTTCATTATAGGAATTATTTATATGATAAAACCATTATCTTACTAATAGGACCAAAAATCAATAAATATATGAAAAAATGAAATTATGAAAATGATTTTAACAAAAAAAAATTAATAAATGTATATTATGTTTGTATCAGTAATTTATATATTTAATGATATATAAATATATATATCTGTGTGTATAAATCTATATTCAATGTTTATCAATATTATATTTATTATACTTTTTATGATGGAGGCTGATCTGGATGGTGAGAGATTTCTAGTTCCTCTATTATTTTGGGCATAAAATTCTAAATTAACCATTTCTTCTATATGGATGGTATATAAAGATCTGCATTACGAATCTATATAATTATTTTTATAATTTTAATGATATTTATCATTTTATACATTATTTATAATGTAAAGACCTCAAAATTTAAAGGGATTTTTTTTGTTAATTTCATTGGAATTTTATGAGTCTATGGCTCCTGAAGACACTTGATTCTGAGGTCCAGTGTGCCTAGAATCAATTTCTGAAGTTAAGCACATATTCTTTCAATGAACGAACATATGGGTTTTTCTATTTTTTGAACCGGTGCTCAGAATTGAAATCTGAGGGCACAGTTGTACTCGCAGCGCGGGTTTTCGCCGAAGAAGACTTTCACCTCGACGACAGATGATCAGGTATGAATGTTATTTTATGGGGTTTTAAGTGGGATAGTAAAATAAAATAAGTGATCAATTTAATTTATTTTGTTAAAAACTTTCCGCGTGGATGAAGTGGTGAGAAGATCCACATTAGTGTTTGTGGTGGGGCCCACTGAGATCCGACCTCCCATTTGAGGTTAATTATGGTGGAAACCATATGAGGCCTCTCATTAATGGGATGGGAATCATAACACCTTGACTCCCTATCATTTATGAGGGAGAGCCTCTAGGATTAAATCCCCTTCTTAATTGATGTGGATGGAACATCCCCTTTTTAATGACGGGGCCACCCAATCTTTAACCACCCCATTCCTTTTTGTGTTTAGTTAATGGTGGGTCTCGTGATGAAATATCATACATTTGGGGGATATTATTCTGTGGGGCCCACCTAGGCCAATAACCCATTTCACATCCTCCCCATTTTAATACACCACCGAAGCGGATTAATTGATTGGTTCCCTCTTCCATAAATCCTCCATTAATGACTCGCGTACCAATGATGAACCATCAAACACCTATATAAAGGAGGCTAGGGTAAGGAGTTCTGGATGGATTCTTCAAGTTGTGGGACACTAACAGCGAAGCACGGTGCCCAGCATTTGGAGAGTTTTCCTCCTCCTCCAACGAAGAACGAAGAACAAAAAACGCCAATGCCACCCTCATCTCCTTCCTTACCGAAGTTGATTGAACAATGTTTTCTTCCACGACTCACAATCGTTTAACACTTTTTTATGATGTAGGGTTGTTATATTCATGTCTAATGTCATTCATCATCGTTCTTCAAATTCTTGTTCTTTTGGAAGAACATCAGACTCCGACGAAGAACATCGGTTCCTCGAAGAACAACGATGCACCACTAATCCTCTTCTCCGTGACAGGTGAGGAGATTACACATAATCCTCGGCGCACTCCTACATCACCTACAAAACCTTTCTCTGTGACACCATCTACCACGATGCTGTCTACCTTGATGCCGACGTTCATCTACGATTGTTGAGGTAGTGGAAATATTTTTATATTCTTATATTATGAGAATTATACCCTCAGTATGGAATGTATTTATTTGGTGATGCATTGAACCACTAACACTATTGGTGTGGACTAACAAACAAGTCTAAACCCATCACTTCTTTGTTCTTGATGTGCAGAATAATTGGTGATGACGAAGAAGGAAGGGAAGGGTAATTGGAAGCCTTCACAGTAATGTAAGAGTCCCGAGACGACCGCTAGCTTAGACGAGAGCGAAATAGGTCCACCAGAATGAATCCAGTGGCCCGCAGAAGTCACCGGCGGCACTGGCGGCCAGAGGCGGCGGCATTCTGGTGCACCGCCGGAAGGATCCCGCCGTGGCTGAAACCACAGTGGTGAGGCATTATATTCCATAGCCGCGCGAGATCTAGGGGAGACGAGGTGTCGGTCGCCGCGCCCGCGGAATACAATGTGGGGGACCGTGTCCCCACTGCTCGGCCCGCTGGCCGAGCCAGCACACCCCGCGGTCGTGCCGGGGCAGGTTGCATGGACCGGGCCTGACCCGGATTCGGGTCGGGTCAAACCAGTTCGGGCCGATCCAAGGGGGGTTGGGCTGGGTAGGGTCGGGCCCAGACCCCCAACTTCAGACCGTTTTTTGTAATTTTCTCATAACATGAGCTATAGTCCTCTGATCTATGCACCTTATGTTTAGTAGGAATCCTTAGACCGATCTGGTCGTTTCAGTATTTTACACTCGAGATTTCGACAAAGATTCGGTATGGATGGGTTGCTTCGCTCCCAAAACCAATCGGGCCCTTAGAGCTGAAACCCTTATTACTTAAGGACTGGACGTCCGATTGATGTTCCGTCAATTGTGTTGGGATCCTTTTGTTGATATGGTCCATTTGTCTTACTCCGCTTGAGGTTTGGACGCAGCCAGAGTACAGTCGGGTTGGTTTTTTCTTAAAAACTAACCGGGTCCCTGGAACGAAATAGCCAATAACTCTCAGACCAGGCATCCGATTGATACACCGTCTGTCGCATTGGGTTTCTATAGACAAGACTGAAGATTGGGATACACCATCTCTGGACATCGTGATAGTTGAGGTATCGAATCTTTTTATCAAGGAGCGGACCCACCTAGAATCAAGAGTGTTGTGTCTGGGAAACCGAGAGTTGGATGCGACTACGATGATAACGACTGTACTTGGATCCTCCGTGGGTTCGGAAGCGAGAATGACTGTATTTGGATCCATCGTGGGTTCGCCAGTGAGGAAGACTGTACATGGATCCGCCGTGGGTTTTGAAGTGAGTAAGACTGTACTTGGATCCCCCATGGGTTTGCCAGCGACGACGACCTAACAGGGATCCTCTGTGGGTTCGACAACGATGACTAATGATCATGTAACCTACGTGGGTCCAGCAGTATTTGACCTCTGTACTTGTATCATAAGTGGGTCCAGCAGGGTAGCTGGTCTTCTATCCTATGTGGGCCCGACAGCTTAGCTGGTCGTTTATCCTATGTGGGTCACATAGCTTAGATGAATCAGTGGCTACATCTGATCATCTCTATCACCTTACGAAGTGTATACCTGTGTGAGCTGAGTCTTGTCTTCAATCGTTATCATTGATTTGATTGACATTCATTCTTTTGTGGACTGGGTTGGGTTTTCATATGTGGATCGAGTTATGATTTTCATTGTGGATTGGGTTGTGTTTTCTTGTGTGGACTGAGTTGTGATTTCCATTGTGGATGGGGTTTTGATTTCTTTTGTGGACTGAGTTGTGTTTTCCTTTGTGAACTGGGCTTTGTTTTCCTATGTGGATTGAGTTGTGCTTTCCAGTGTGGAATGGGTTGTGTTTTTTTGTTTGGACTGAGCTATGCTTGCCTTTGGGGAATGGGATGTGTTTTCCCTATGTGGACTGATTTTTTCTTTCCTTTGTGGACTAGGATGTGCTTGGGCTCGAGAGCTGGAGCCGATTGTAAATAAATACTTAGGAACATGTATGGGCCTATACATAAGTAGTGTCGGTTGATACTTCGTGATTGTATCTTTCCTTTGTGTTTTATCCTTCATGTATTCTATGATACCATGAGGGTCTTGGGGTCCCTACTGAGTTTATTTATACTCACCCCAGCACGGGCTTTGCCCAAACATCATTTTTCTGGATGCATATGACGGAAAACATTGATCGTGGTTGACCCCTGTAGAGATGGATGGTGCCCGGAGGTGGACTTCACGACAACACGGTACTCGGAGGTGGACTTCATGATGAGTCGATACCCAGAGGTGACAGACAGACTTGGAGAGTTGTGGTGGCCATCTATACCTACCTTTCAAGTAGGAACTCCGGAGGACAATCCAGGAGTAGCTTGACACATTCCTGTTGTTTTTCATTTCCTTGTACATTACTAGCGGGCTTGTATTTCCGGCCCTTTTTGTACTTTCAGCACACTTTTTATATTGCTTACTTAGTGTTAGCTTCTCTTGTACTATTTTTGTGTGTGTTTACGTTTCATAAAGTCAATGCCTTCCTTTTTTGGGATTTACGCCTATCATGCCAGTCGCCAGCCCATGGCCTATTGAAGGCTGGATTGGGGTAGTCACGACATGGGCCCCGAGGACGGGTCGTGACAAATTGGTATCATAGGAGTCGGTTCTACTGCAAAACTGAGGACTCTAATCTTTCCTTTTGTGAAGAAATAGTATTAAGAGTATCGAGAGTGGTTGTCAGTCCAGGGAGTCCAGCGTTGGGGCGACGACCGACGTATCCCTTCACCAGGTTCCTGACCTCTGATTTCAGACTCAGTACATGAAAAAACTGATTGCGTGTGTGTTTCAAAAGATTTCATTATGATTACTCTAAGTCAGCTCACGAGGTATACTATTTGAATGTGGTGAACCTGTTTCATTACAGGATGGCCCAACGAAGGTAGCCATCCAGGGATCCTAGTTATGTGCGAGATTGCAGCCCACTGAGTGATGAGGCCTCAGTGCTAGTCCCCATTACAGCGGAGGCACCAGCGGAACCACTACCCACTGAGCCGCTGATGCAACCTGCTCTTGCACGAAGAGTGCACGCCACCTGAGCATGTTGCATGAGTTTCAGTGGTAGAGGCCACCCAGGTTTCGTGCCAAGACGGATCCTCATGCATTCGAGGATTAGATGGAGGATATCTTTAGATTCTTCAGGTTGGTAGGGACACTAGCTGACTTTATGGTGATCCTTGTCGCGAGTCTACTGTACACTGCATCAGGTAGATGGTGGAGTCTGATGATCCAGGTTCACGACGATGAATCTCTTCTTGGACGTACATTGAGAGTCTCTTCTGCTCTGAGTTTGTTCATGCAACCATTTGTGTGGTGCGGATTTATGAGTTACTACATCTGCAGCAGGGAATCATGACAGTTGATCAGTACTCAGTGAGGTTTACTAAACACATGCGCTACTCCACGCACATGGTACGAGACTCATTCTTCAGGGCCCTGACCTTTGAGCAGCTACTGAGACATTAGATTAGGGCTATGATGATCTCCCTCAACATCCTGACCCAGGAGAGGGTGCTGGAGAGAGCCCATATAGTGGAGAGATTTCTTGATGAGCAGTCACTAGCGGCGAGACCCTCCCTAGGACGACACATATCAGAGTCTTCTGCAGCCGGTGGTAGATAGTTGTCATAGAGGTCCTAGAAGAGTAGACCATCATATTAGCGATCTCAGGATACAGGATCTGTTGTACAGGCCACACGAAACAGAGCAAGTCATAAGAGGAGCAGACAATGCTATGCCTGCGGTGGGGTCGATCACATGGCTCGAGACTGCCCGACTCACCCTTTAGATTAGCAGAAGACAATAGAGGGACCTCCCAGGTAGAGGTTAGACTTTAACGGTCTGCAGGGAGCAGGCGAACGGGATAGAGGAGCTGGCCGAGCTGCGGGTGGTGGACAACATTTTGAGGCTCTACCACCACCACCACAAGGAGTTCCACTCCTACTATAGGGAACAGGTGGACATGGCGGAGCACACATTCAGGAAGCTGAAGCGTATGACTATGGAGTTCCAGAAGCAGGTGGACAGGATCGAGACTATATCTAGGCATGGAGGCATTTTGTTCTTGGTATTCTAGTTCCATGTTGTTGTTTTTTTAGGTTGTTGTGTGTCTTTGTACTTGACATGCAATAATAAAAGACACATATATTTGTGATGTTTTCTTTCCTACCTTTTTTAATGGTTGATACTGAGAAGATGTGGTTAAAACTGTTTACATGACCCTCAGGTTCGAGTTTTCTACTGGAGGAGACCTAAGGACCACACACTGCTGCTAATAGTGTGACTCGACCATTAGAGGTGAGAGTAATGGTTGGATCTCTTTGTAGTAGTGTTGAGGCCTTTCGACATCATCCATGGTATGGAATAGTACAGTTCATGTCAGGATCAACTGTATTTGTAACACCCCGAGATTTTATGAAAAATAGTCTTTTAACATCATTAATGTCAAGTGTTGTATGCTACACCAAGATTACCTTGCGCTATACGCAACACCGTATTAGCTTGCAGTATACGCAACACTATTCTTGGATCGTGTTACACAGAATTTTGATAAGAGTTATTCTACGCAAAATTGAGTGTATATATATATATATTCAATGTATAAATGAAATATGGTTGGATTCTATTATAAAAAACAACAAAGGATTCTTGGACAACATGCAACCCTGACTTTGCTTGCATTACACGCAATCACGACCTTCCTCGATAGCGTGTGTTGTACGCAATACTTGGTTTTACTAAACAAAGATATATTATTATAATATTATTATGAACTAGCTGTTATGAATATTATTAACTAAATTTTTATTTTTATAAAATTATTATTCATCTTACACATTTTCTAGAACATGGAATAAGAACAAAATAAATTTTTCGGATAAAATAAGAATTTTTAAAAAATTGCAGTTTTGCCGCCTTTTGATGGTGCACCCACATTAAATCTATTTTTTGACATGTTTATAAGTTCAATTTGACAATATAAAATTCTTATTTGGAATCAAGAAATAAAATTTACTTTGGATAAATTTTTTATATTATTCGGGTAATTTTCATATTTTGATGAATAGTAAAAAAAACTATATTTTAATTAAAAACAACTTTTTTTCATCGGAATAATTTATATGGTTAAATTATAATATTGAATGGTTTTAATGTATAAATAGAATTTATTTTTACCATTTAATATATTGTATGAAAATATCATTGATTTTACATTGAATTTTTCGGTTAAATCAATTCAATCTTTTGCAATGTTTTAATAAAAAAACTTTTTTTCATTCGACAAAGGGATTAATTTTAATTTAATTTGTGAAAGTTTTGTGTGTTTAATTTTAAAAAATAGACTCCATATTTGGAATAAGTTGGTCCAAACTATGTTAATAGGCTACTTTTTATTTTTGGGAATTATGAATAGTAACAACTGTAAATTTTATTTACCAAAGTTAAAGGTAAATCATATAATTAAGGGTAAATATAATATTATATAATTACCCTAAAACATGCCAAAATTCTATTTTATGGCTAAAAGTAGACCCATATCACCTACGGGTCGATTAGATTCATTTTATGGAATTTTGACTAAGAAAATAATTTAATTATTATTAAAACCAAAGTAAGTGACCACATGTCACTCTCTTAAATCTTATATGTATAATAATTTTAATTTAGTGATGAACATCATGAAACTTAGAAAATGAATAGTCTCCAAAAATCTAATAAAATTATATACATCATGATAATTTATTTAGAATTTTTAGGGATTAAATATTTGTCATTAATGGTGATACATTAATGAAGCAGAAATTATTCATTAAGTGAAAAATTAGTAATATAGTTTTTATTGAAATAATAATACCCATTTAAAGGCTCAGAAACCTAACAAAAACTTATTGGTAGTGTATATATACACCTTAATCATCCAATTACCTAATATATAACCGTTCAGAGTCTTATAAAAGTGATTATGACACTTATATTATTTTATTCTAAATAATGCCAAAGTTGTCAGCTTCATAATTTAATAAATATAACAATTTAAATATTGTGATTTTAAGATGATAAATTAGAGTAAAAGTTTAATTGTGAAAGTTAATATATTTAACTTCATTATAAGAAATTATTTGTAATTTTTATTCAGCAAATAAGTTTATTAAATAATTATACAAAACAGCTGTAATAATTATTTTATTAAGAGATAAACCAAATAAATGGTTTTAAAAATAATAAAATAAATAATATATGAACTATTTAATTATCTAAAATAATTTTATAGATACATATGACCTATTATGAATCTATTAATTCTTTTAGTTTGAATGTATTTTCTATATATATATTATTTAAATTCAAATAAATGAATAGTGTCAAAATTGACACTATTGTTATTTTTAAGAAATAACATATTATAAAATTGTTTTAAAAATCACAGAAATATTTAAAATTTATAAATTTTACTTTATATGGTATAAAATGTTATAAATTATCCATTTATAGACAATTCACAACAAATAAGTAATTATTTGTTATAATTTAAAATTTAGAACGTTATTACCACAAATAAAATAAAATTGATTCAATAAGGATAAATCAAGTTGATCATGTTGAAAATAAATTTAAATAATGATTAAATTTAATTGTCTGATGAGATTAAAACCCTATATCATCTAATATTATAATATTAGTCATTTTTGGAGGTTTTTATATGGGTGTAGATTTATTATAAATTAATATTTTTAATATTTCCAAAGGTGCCCCTCTCCTCCCTTATAAAAGGGCACCTCCTCCCTCCCTTCCTCACACCAATTTTAGCCTTCAAGATTATCCAAACCCTGAAAAATTATCTTTTAAACTTCCCAAGAAACATATTAGATGTCCTTGTCTTCTTCAAAGACCAATTTTAGTGCCCTAAGTGGAGGTCTCAAAGAGGCGCTTCAAATAAGAGGTAATGTCTGTTACCGATTCTTTCAACTTTATTTCTTCTTCTACTTATTGTTATTTAGTTTTTTCATTATGAAATAATAACATAAGTATATCTCATATATGGATATATTATTATATGTATGAAACAACCCTATTTCATCATCTATCCATCCTACGGAAAACGAAATCACCGTGTGTGCGTACGTACAGAATACCGTCTCCACGCCATGGTGTAATTTGTTTTTCCAACAACACCTTACTTGGAAGGTTATAATGGTGTAATGAATAACTATACACAATTATTATAACATCATACTAATTATGATATATTGTATCATCTTATCCAATTCAATTCAATAATTATGGGAATGATATCATCGCTCGTGCATACGTACGGACTACCGTCTCTACAACGCGATGAGATTCATTCTCCCTGTTAACCATTTAAGAATGATTATAATGTATATATAAGCAATAATAATGAAATATATGTCATTAGGAAGCTACTGGATTTATATATATATATATATATATATATTTATTTCATATACTTAATTCCATTCAACTCAATAAGGAAACAAAAACAGCATTCATGCGTACGTACGACCAACCGTCTCCATGACTGGTGTATTTCATTCCATTTTTTGAAATACTATATATATGTATATTATGAATATATATTATATTTAAATCATGTATTATATTCTGTAATTAATTAATCATGATCTAAGTAATCATATGAATAGTTACAAGTCAAAACACGGACAACAAATGAAACGATTTTACCCAAAACACTCTTTAACATGGAATTTACCAAAGAACGGGTAATATAAAGTCATAAGTAAACCATATATGATATCATAACAATGAATATTATTCTGTTATAAGTCAATGGAATTATTTAAATCATTAGACAGAAGATTCGGATACATACGAAGCATATCAGACATAAGGTAAGGGATAATTTTTCAAATCTCATTTTTATCCGAGATTGCTTATATGTATGTATTTACTAGGGTTATTGTCATCATACATGTCAATGTTTTCTAAAAGTGTTTTATGTATATTTAATGTCCTTTTTACCCATTTTTACTTTTACTACATGGTATGTAAGGAATCTTTCTTTTGTTTACATTACGATGTACTTTTTTGACTTTTCTGGAAAAAGTACAAGAAGAATGTTTTTTTAACTTATACGGCGTGAATGGATTTTTACGGTTTTTATAAAGCCTTGTTTTCATGAAGCTTCCTCCAAAGTATTTCATGGATATTTTCAACAAAATCCTTTTCATTTATAATTGCATGACATTTTTTGGAAATAGATTGATTTTGAAGAAGAAAGGATATTTTCCTCAAGAATTCATTTCAGGTGTTTTATCAAAACTATTTTCCATATAAGATGACATTATTTCATAAGGGTATGTTTCATGTATAAATTCTCTATGATTTAAATGGAATCACTTTTCATATTATGAAATGTTATCTATTTCTTTTATATGGATTATGTGATGATGGGATGATGTTTATGAAACCCATTTTATTCATTGGGTTATTATGAATGATGTATGTTTATTTTGTGGCACAACTAAGAATGATTTCATTATGAGATGGGTGGGACCTATATCTCTCTTCAATTAATTGGGTAATGATTTATATCTCATGAGATAGGCATGGCTTGAATTGCAAGTTAAACTGGTTCAGTAATATAGGACTGGAATGAGGAGTGAACTCGATTCAGAAAGGGACTTTGTCCACTAAGATGGTTTTGGCAGTGATGCCTTGGATAATATGGAAATCTTATCATGTGCTTAATGGTTTCTACAATTACATGTTTTATTCCCATGCTATTTTATCATTCATATTTTTCTTTATGATCTATGCCTTACGTACTTCCATGTTTTATGTCATTGCTCGAGCTTCTGATGTTTAAACATTATGTTCATGTTTTTAAGTTCAAATGTATATAGAATGTTTTATTTTATCCATGATTACCCTTACTGAGCATTTGAGCTCACCCCTTTTATGTTTTAATTTCTCCAGGATATAATGAATGGTTTTAGGTAAGAAAAAAGGGGATGATCTTTATTGGGAGATGTTCAAGATCATTCACTATGATTAGAAGATTTTATTCCGAGTTTCCAAAGACACTAAACTATTACGATCCTTGTGTGTCTGTTTCTGTTATGTATTAAGTATTCTGAAAAAGCAATGTAATGTCCATGTACGTCAAGCTTCGGGTCTCTACAGTTGGTAATTGAGTAAAGGTTTAGTCAACCTTTAGAAACTAGTATGCGAAAACATTAGTGAGATCTCTAGAGATATTTCGTATGTATGTCTATGGATGTCCCTAAGGATAAGTATACGTATAGGATATAGTCCTAGAACTACGCTAACGATCATAGAATTTAACCTAAGATTTTCGATACTGAGGTTACTCCCCCTTAACTATGTTGCTTTCCCTAGCATGATTTTTCCTCTCACACTATTAATTTTGGGTTTTAGAAAATGGCTGGAAATAGAAAGATTCACGATAATGGATGATATGACGGAAAATGGAATGATATTATTCATGAGAAACCAAATGAAACGGGATTTGGAATTACAAACATCGTTATTATTCCTAATCCGCAATCTCATAATATGATCAATAATCTCCACTTTGGTGAGTTTCCAGACTCAGATAATAAGAGAAAGATGGAGTTTCATGATGATCTTAGAGGATTGAAAGTTCTATTTCCCTCAGGTAAATCATGTTGGAAGAGGCATCATGGAGACTGTTTCAAAGGAACTGGAAGATGATTTGGGTGTGGAAAAGAAGGACACAAAGCCAGCAAGTGCAATGGAAAAGGTTCAGTTAACACCATGGATGAGGTTAATGGTATTACTACAACATCAACAATGGTTAAATATTTTAAATGTGGAATGTACGGGCATTATACAAACCAATTCCCTAAGGGGAAAGTCTCATGAAAAGAATAAGTATGGTCATATGGGTAGTATTTATGTTGATGACGATGAAGTGACTAAAAATGATATGTGAGATGAAAGAATTGTTGAAACTTGGTCAATGGTTAAGAAGGCAGTGGAATGATTACATGTCTGTCAAGTGTAATGTTGTATAAGTAATCACATGGTACTATGGAATAATGAGAAATCTAAGGATTGTTACACTGTTGTCTTTCTTTATGTTTTGAAAGTGTGTGATGAATGGTACCAGTAACCAGGAAAGGTTATTCAGATATTTTTGGAAAGTAGATGATATGTTCATAATGAAGGTATATGGATAAAATTAAATGCTTGATAGTATTCATGAGCTCATGACAGATATTAGGAGAAGGTTATATCATGGTTTGAGAATATATAATTTTTGGATTTTGGTATGTTGAATGAGTTAACTTTTGACAGAATTTATGTTTTCACTAAGGTTTCATGGGTATTCATTTTTCAAGAAAATACAAGTTTAAGGTATTCACATGATTGGAATGAGACCAACAAGATATATGGGGGATAAATGATGGTTGGTTGATGACATTTCAAGTAATAGTTTTCTTTATACTATGATCTTGGACCGAAGTATTTTAGATAACGATTGAAATGGATTATGTTGGACATAAGTTAGTATTGTTTAAGGATAGAACTTTTTTTTGATATTATTAATGGGATGTTATGGTAATGTAGTTTTAGAAAAATGACAAACTGCAGGATGGGAAGAAACCCATCGCATCGGACAAGGATGTGGGAATCGAACCCACAACCGAAGTGTGACTGGCATTTATCGCCTACCACTGGCCTACAGGAAGTCCCTGTTTACTAAAAACTAGTTTTATTATATTAAGAAGTATGATATATGAAGTATAAGTCCATTTTAGGAACCATATATGATTAATCTCTCTATAGATCAACCTATGTATATTTAATAACTTTTCCTAACCTTTTGTTTAAGACAGATGGAATGACTCGTTATTCTATCACATGATCTGCTAACACATCACGAATAACAAATTCAACTTCATTTCATTAAGGGATGAAGTGGAAATTGTTCAATTCACATACAATAGTGAGATTGTACCAAAATCATGTAAGTATTTCTATTAATTCATCAACTTTAGGGAAATGATCTTGGAAAACAAAAATGTTTTCCTAGTGACCTTATAACCGTTGAATCAGATGGTACCATAGATAATCACAAATCTACAGCTTTGAGATTGTTGGCTATTTAATAGCCATGTTCTCCACCACACACCATCAGAACTTGATGGTTAGATTTTTCTTCCATATCCATATTTTCACCTATGTTCTCCTACGTGGAAACCGAGTGATGAGTTAATTTGGGTAACCGTTACATTTCATACTTTAGTTTTTAAATCAAAGTGTCGGTATTCCTTTTTACGATGTAGGTTTCTATTAAACAAACTTTTTAGTAGTAAACCATTTATAACCCTGAAAAATTTCGAGGGAGAAATTCATTTTAAGAGGGGTATAATGTAACACCCCGAGATTTTATGAAAAATATTCTTTTAACTTCATTATTTTATTGTGTTGTATGATACACCAAGATTACATTGCGCTATACGCAACACCGTATTAGCTTGCAGTATACGCAACAATATTCTTGGATCGTGTTACACACAATTTTGATAATAGTTATTCTACACAACATTGAGTATATATATATATATATATTCAATGTATAAATGAAATATGGTTGTATTATGTTATACGAAACAACGAAGGATTCTTGCACAACACTAAACCCTATCTTGTCTTGCATTACATGCAATCACGACACTCCTCGATAGCGTGTGTTGTACCCAATACCGGGTTTTACTAAACAATGATATATTATTATAATATTATTATGAACTAGCAGTTATGAATATTATTATCTAAATTTTATATTTTATAACATTATTATTCATCTTAAACATTTTCTAGAACATGGAATAAAAACAAAATAAATTTTTCAAGTAAAATATGAATTTTTAAAAAAATGAAGTTTTGCCACCTTTTGATGGCGCACCCACTTTAAATCTATTTTTTGACATGTTTATAAGTTCAATATGTCAAAAAAAATTCCTATTTTAAATCAATAAATAAAAATTTACTTTGGATAAATTTTGCATATTATTCTGGTAACTTTCATATTTTGATTAATAGAAAAAACACGCTATATTTTAATAAAAAACAACTTTTTTTGGTCGCAATAATTTATATGGTTAAATTATAAAATATAATGGTTTTAAAGTATAAATAGAATATATTTTTACCATTTAATATAATTTATGTCATTATCATTGATTTTACATTGAATTCGTTGGTTAAATAAATTCAATCTTTAGCAATATTTTAATCAAAAACTATTTTTCATTCGACAACGGGATTAATTTAAATTTAATTTCTGCAACTTTTTTGTGTTGAATTTTTAAAAATGGACTCCATATTTGGAATTAGTTTGTCCAAATTATGTTAATAGGATACTTTTTATTTTTGGGAATTATGAATAATAACTACGGTAAATTTTATTTACCGGTGTTAAAGGTAAATATGGTAATTAAGGGTAAATATAATATTATAAAATTACCCTAACACATTCCAAAATTATAATGGATGGCTAAACGTATACCCATATCACCTATGGGTTGGATTAGATTCATTTTATGGACTTTTGACTATGAAAATATTTTAATTATTATTAAAACCAAAGAAAGTGACAACATGTCACTCTCTTAAATCTTATAAGTATAATAATTTTAATATAGTGATAAATATCATGAAACTTCGCAGATGAATAGTATACAGAACTATAATAAAATTATATACATCATGATAATTTATTTATAATTTTTAGGGATTAAATAATTATCATTAATGGTGATATATTAATGATGTAGAAATTATTTATTAAGTGAAAAATCAGTAATATAGTTTTTATTGAAATAATAATACCCATTAAAAGGCCCAAAAACCTATCCAAAACATATATATAGTGTATATATACACCTTAATAATCCAATTACATAATATATAACCGTTTGGAGTCTTATAAAAGTTATTATGACACTTATATTATTTTATTTTAAATGATGCCAAAGTTCTCACCTTCATAATTTAATAAATATAACAATTTAAATATTGTGCTTATAAGATGATAAATTCGAGTAAAAGTTTTATTGGGAAAGTTAATATATTTATCTTAATTATATGATTTTATTTTTAATTTATATGCAAGAAATAAGTATATTAAATTATTATACAAAAATGGTGTAGTAATTATTTTATTAAGAGATAAACAAAATATATGGTTTAAAAATACTAAAATAAATATTATATGAACTATTTAAAGTTATAAAATAATTTTAAAGATACATATGACCTTTTATGAATCTATTAAAGCTTTTATTTTGAACATATCTTTTGTATAAATTTTATTTAAATTCAAATAAATCAATAGTGTCAAAATTGACACTATTGTTATTTTATAAATATTACATATTATAAAATTGTTTTAAAATCACAAAAATATTTAAAAATTATAAATTTAAATTTATATGTTATAAAATGTTATAAAGTATGCAATTATGGATAATTTACAATAAATAAGTAATTATTTTTATAATTTAATATTTATAATGTTATTACCACAAATAAAATTAAATTTATTAAATAAGGATAAATCAAGTTGATAATGTTGAAAATGAATTCCTAAAATGCCTAAATTTTATTGGATGATTAAATTAAAACCATATCTCATCTAATATTCAAATATTAGTAATTTTTAAATGATTTTAAGTAGGGTTAGATTTATTATAAATTAACATTTTTAAGATTTCCAAAGGTGCCCCTCTCCTCCCATATAAAAGGGAACATCCTCCCTCCCTTCCTCACACCAATTTGAGCCTTCAAGCTCGTACAACCCCTGAAAAATTATCTTCTAAAATTCCCTAGAAACATCCTAGATGTCCTGGTCTTCTTCAAAGCCCAATTTTAGTGCCCTATGTGGAGGTCTCAAAGAGGCGCTTCAAAGAAAAGGTAATGTCTGTTACCGATTCTTTCAACATTATTTCTTCATCTACTTCTTCTTCATTAGTTGTTTAATTATGAAATAATAACATCATTATCACTGATATACTGATATGTTATTATAATTATAAAACAACCCCATTTCACCATCTCTCCATCCTATGGAAAACGAAATCACCGCGCGTGTGTACGTACGGAATACAGTCTCCACGCCGTGGTGTAATTTTTTTTCCAACACAACCTTACTTGGATGGGTATAATGGTGTAAAGAATAACTATTCACAGTTATTATAACATCATACTGATTATGATATATTGTATCATCCTATCCAATTCAATTCAATAATTATGAGAACGATATCATCGCTTGTGCGTACGTACGGACTACCGTCTCCACGATGCGATGAGATTCATTCTCCATGTTAACCATTTAAGAATGATTATAAAGTATATATAAGATATAATAATGAAATATTTGACATAAAAAATCTTCTGGATTTATGTATATATATATATATGTGTGTGTGTGTGTATTTTATCTACTTAATTTCATTCAACTCAATAAGGAAACCAAAACAGCGTTCATGCGTACGTATGGCCTACTGTCTCCATGAACGGTGTATTTATTTCCATTTATCGATCTACTATATATTTGTATATTCTGAATATATATTATATATAAATCATTATTTATATTCTGTAATTAAGTAATCATGATCTAATTAATCATATGAATAGTTACAAGTCAAAACACGAACGACAAATGAAACGATTTTACCCAAAACACTCTTTAACATGAAATTTACAAAAGAACGGGTAATATAAAGTTATAAGTAAACCATATATGATATCATAAAAATTAATATTATTTTTTAATAAGTCAATGACATTATTTAAATCATTATACAGGAGTTTCATATACATAAGAAGTATATCGGACATACGGTAAGGGATAATTTTGCAAATCGCATTTTTATCCGAGATTTCTTATATGTAAGTATTTACTTGGGTTATTATTATCATCCATGTCCATGTATTCTAAATTTTTTTTATGTATGTTTAATGTCCTTTTTACCCATTTTGACGTTTAATACATGGTATGTAAGGAATTGTTCTTTTGTTTACATTATGAGGTACTTTTTTGAATTTTCAGAAAAAAGTACGAGAAGAATTTTTTTTATCATAAACGGCGTGAATGGATTATTATGGTTTTTATAAAGCCTTATTTTCATGAAGATTCCTACAAAATATTTCATGAAAATTTTCAACAAAATCCATTTCTTTTAAAATTTTCATGACAATTTTTGGAAAGAGATTGATTTTGAAGAAGAAAGGATATTTTCCTCAAGAAGTGATTACAATTGTTTTATGAAAACCATTTTCCATCTAAGATGACATTATTTCATATTTGTATGTTTCAAGTATAAAGTCTCTATGATTTACATGGATTGAATTTTCTTATTATGAAATGATATCCATTTCTTTTATATAGATTATGTAATGATTTGATGATGTTTATGAAACCCATTTTATTCGTTGGGTTATTATGAATGATGTATGTTTATTTTGTGGCACAAGTAAGAATGATTTACTTATGAGATGGGTGGGACCTATATCTACTTCCAATGAATTGGGTAATGATTTATATCTCATGAGATAGACATGGATGGAACAGAAAGTTAAACTGGTTCAGAAATATAGGACTGGAACGAGGAGTGAACTCGATTCAGAAAGGGACTTTGTCCACTAAGATGGTCTTGGCAGTGATGCCTTGGCTAATATGGAAATCATATCATGTGATTAATGGTTACCACAATTACTTGTTTTATTACCATGCTATTTTATCATTCATAATGTTTCATTATGATCTATGCCTTACGTAAATCCATGTTTTATGTCATTGCTCATGCTTTTGATGTTTAAACATTATGTTCATGTTTTTATGTTTAATTGTATATAGTATGTTTTTTTATCTATGCTTACCCTTTCTGAGAATTTTATCTCACGCCTTTTATGTTTTCTTTTCCCCATAATATAAATAAAGGTTTTAGGTAAGAAAAAAAAAGGGGAAGATCATTACTGGGAGATGTTGAAGATCTTTCACCACGATTAGAAGATTTTATTTCAAATTTCCAAAGACACTATACTATTACGATCCTTGTGTGTCTATTTCTGTTATGTATTAAGTATTCCATAAAAGTAATGTAATGTCCATGTACGTCTAGCATCGAGTCTCTATAGTATTAGGCAAAGAATGTGGTTCATTGAGGTGGGATGAGATCAGATTTCTCATTTCGACTGAGGAGAAGTCTCACCATATATTTGTTAGTTAGTAGACGATGAAGGGTGAAGATAAGTTCTTATAAGTGGCTAGTCGCACCCATTTTTGTTGAGAAAACGGTTTAATATTCTCTCCAACTCCAGATTCTCAGGTGTATCTTATCTCAGAAGTCATGTGCGGATAAGCGATGAGAGAACCGGAGTTCGAGGGTGGCGACCACGTCATCTTACGAGTCGCACCTCGACGAGGTCTATAGAGTTTTGGACGAGGTGGAAAGTTAACTCTAGAAATCATTAGACCATTCTAAGTCCTCAACAGATTAGGAGAGGTGTCTTACCTCCTAGACTTTCTACCTCAGTTGCACCGGGTGCACGACGTCTTCCACGTATCTCAGCTAAGGAGATACGTGCACGACCTGAATGACATCCTTGATGATGGGGAGAATTTTGCAGAGGTCCCGGTGGATATCATGGATTGACAAGATCAGGTAATACGTGGATGGTTGATTCTCCTTGTGCACTTTTTTCGGAACCACAGAACCTCTTGGAGAGCACATGGAAGCAGGAGGCTCAAATGATTTCTCAGTATCCTCTTGGGTTTTCATAGTTTATGATGTAGCTTTTCAGGGACATAAACCCCTGAGGCGGGAATAATGGAATGACACGAAACATTCAAGGAATTTTTTTCCATAATTTCTTTGGAATTTTGTGAGTCTCTGGCTTCTGACAGCACATGATTCTGAGGCCCGGTGTGCCCGGAATAAATTTCCGAATTTTAGCTCAGGTACGTTCAGTGAACGAATGAGCGGGTTTTTATATCTTTTGATTCGGTGCATGAAATTGAAATCCAAGGGCACCGTTGAACTCAAAGCGCACATTTTCACCTAAGATGACTTTCACCTTGATTGTAGATGATTGGGTATGAATGTTAGTTTTTGGGGTTTTATGTGGGTTAGTAAAATAAAATAAGTGATTAATTTATTTTATTTTGTTAAACATGTGCCACATGGATAAAGTGGTTAGAAGCTCGACATTGGAGTTGGTGGTGGGGCCCACTGGGATCCAACCTCCCATTTCAGGTTAATTATGGTGGAAAACACACGAGGCCTCCCATTAATGGTAGAGGGATCATAACTCCATGACTCCCTCTCATTTACGAGGGAGATACTCTAGGTTTAAATCCCCCTATTAATTGAGGAGGATGAAACCTCACCATTTTAATGAGGGGACCACCCACTAATTAACCACCCCATTTCTTTTTTGTGGTTAATTAATGGTGGGGTACACCATGAAATATCCTCCCTTTGGAGGATATTCTTCTATGGGGACCGCTCAGGCCAATAACCCCTTTGACTTCCTCCCCATTTTAATATTCCACTGTAGAGGATTAATTGGGTGGATCCCTCTGTCATAAATCCTCCATTTATGACTCGCACACCAACGATGAACCATCCAACTCATATATAATGGATTCTAGGGGAATGAGTTCTAGACGGAATCTTCATGCGGCCGAACGCTAGCAGCAAAACACGACGCCCAACACTTGGAGAGTTTTCCTCCTCCTCCAAACATGAACAAAGAAAGAAGAACGACGATGCCACCCTAGGAACCTTCCTTCCCGATGTTGATGGAACAACGCCATCTTCTGCAACTCTCCATCGTTTAAAGCCGTTTTGTGAGGTTTGGGTTGTTATGTTCATCTTTAATGTCGTTCATCATCGTTCTTAAAATTCTTGATGTTTTGGAAGAACTCCATCCTCTGACTAAGAACGCTGGTTCCTTGAAGAAAAATGACGCCCCACAAATCCTATTCTCCCCGACAAGAGAAGAGACGCCGCTTCTTACTTGGTGCACTCCTACGACACCTAAAAACCCTTTCTCCATGACGCTGTCTACCACGACGTCATCTACCGTGACGCTGACGTTCGTCTGCGATTGTTGAGGTAGGGTAAAAATTTGTATATTCTTCTTTTATGAGAATTATACCCTTGTCATGGCATGTATTTATTTGGTGATGCTTTAAACAACTAATGTGGTGGGTATGTGCTAATAAAGAATTACGAACCCACTGATTCATTGTTCTTGTTGTGCGGAATAATTGGCGACGATGAAGCGAGACCAAAATGGCAATTGGAAGCCTTCGCAGTAATGTACGGGACCCGAGACGACCGTCGGCGTAGACGAGAGAAAAATCAGACAACCAGAATGAATCTGGTGGCCCGTGGAAGCAACTGGTGGTGCCCCGGCGTCCCGCCGACAAGAGCCCATCATGGCTGAAGCCGCGACGACAAGGCATTGGATCACGTGGCCTCGCGGTATCCAGGGGAGATACAACGTCAGTCGCCACCTCCGCAGAACACAGAGGGGGGGGGGGGGGACCGCGTCCCCCCTGCTCAGCCCGTTGGCCAAGCCAGTGCACTCCCCGGCTTGGTTGGGGCGGGACGCGTGGATCGGGCTGGGCCGTGCCTAGCTGTGTAGGACCCGGACCAGGGTAGGATTGTCCGGATCAGGCGGACCCAAGGGTGGGTTGGGTCGTGTCGGGCCGGGCCTACACCCTCACTTCGTACCATTTTTTGTCTATTCCCCATAACATAAGCTACAGACCTCCGATCAATGCACCGTCAATTACATAGTAATCCTTGGTCCGAGACGGTAATTTTGGTATATTACACTCGAGGTTTCGGAAGTGTTTGGGTATATCCGGGTTGGTTCGAACCTGAAACCAACTGGGCCCATGGTGAAAAAATGCTTATAACATAAGGACCGGACATCCGATTGATGTTTCGATAATTTCTTTGGAATAATTTGGTTCATACGGTCATTTTGTCTTACTCTTATTGAGGTTTGGACACAGCTGGAGTATGTTCAGGTTGGTTTTTTTTTAAAACCAACCGGGTCCCTGGGACGGAAAATCCAATAACACTCAGACCGGGCGTTCGATTGACGCACGGTCTGTCACATTATGTTTATTTTGATGAGACGGAACTTTGGGATACACCAACTATGGACTTCATGATAGTTGATGTATCGAATCATTTTCTTGAGGAGCGGACCTTCCTGGAATCGAGCGTGCTGTGTGCAGGAACCCTAGAGCTGGCTGCGACTGCGACGATGACGAATGTACTTGGATCATCCGTGGGTTCGGTAGCAAGGACGATTGTACTTCGATCCTCTGTTAGTTCGGAAGCGAGGATGAATTTACGTGGATCCTCCGTGGGTTCAGCAGTGAGGACGACTGTACTTGGATCCTCCATGGGTTCGGCAGCGAGGTCGACTATACTTGGATTCTCGGTGGGTTCGGTAGCGATGACGACCGTACTGGGATCCTATGTGGGTTCGACGGTGATGACGACTGTTCTTGTATCCTAAGTGGGTCCGGCAGTATTTGACCTCTCTATTTGTGTACTGAGTGGGTCCGATAGAGTAGCTGGTCTTGTATCCTATGTGGGTCTGACAACTTAGTTGGTCATGTATCCTATGTGGGTCCGACAACGTAGATGAATCAGTGGCTACATCCGATGATCTCTATCGCCTTACGAAGTGTATTCCTGTGTGAGCTGAGTCATGACTTCAATCGTTATCATTGATGTGATTAACTTGCATTCCATTGTGGATTGGGTTGTGTTTTCTTGTGTGGATTGAGTTGTGGTTTCCATTGTGGACTGGGTTTTGTTTACTAATGTGGACTGAGTTATGAATTCTATTGTGGACGGGGTTGTGTTTTCCTGTGTGGAGCAATTTGTGCTTTCCGTTCTGGGCTAGGTCCTGTTATCCTGTGTGAACTGTGTTGTGCTTTCCTTTGTGGACTGGGTTGTGTTTTCCTATGTGTACTGAGTTGTGATTTCCTTTGTGGACTGTGTTGTGTTTTCCCCATGTTGACTGACTTGTTCTTTCCTTTGTGGACTGGGTTGTGCATGGGATATATAGTTGGAGCCGATTTTAAATGACGACTTAGGTATATGTATGGGCATATACATTAGTAGAGTTGGTTGATACTTCAAGATTGTATCATTCCTTTGTGTTTTATCCTTCACAGATTCTGTGAGACATTGAGGGTCTCGGGGTCCCTAATGAGTATCTATATTCTCACACATGCACGGGCATTTCACACACGTCATTGTTGGGGATGCAGATGTCGGACAACACTGATTGTGGTTGAGGCATGTAGAGCTGGACGGTGCCCGAAGGTGGACTTCACGACGAGATGGTACATGGAGGTGGACTTCACGACGAGACAATACCCAGAGGTGACAGACGGACATGGATAGTAGTGGTGACCATCTGTACCTACCCATCAAGTAGAAACTCCAGAGGATGATCCAGGAGCAGCTTGACACCTTCCGACTATTTTGCTTTTCCATGTACTTTACTGTTGGGCTAGTATTTCTGGCCCTTTTTTTACTTTCAGCACAATTTTTATACTTATTACTTAATGTTAGCTTCCTATTTGTACTCTGGTTTTGTGTGTTTACTTTTCATAAAGGATATTACTTCCATTTTTGTTGGGATTTATGCCTTTAGTGCTAGTCGATAGCCCCTATCCTACGGAAGGCGGGCTTGGGGGAGTCACGGCACATGGCCTGAGGACAGGTCGGGACAAATCATTATTTGTGATAGCAATTATAATTATAAAAAATGTTATAAGGGATTCAAATCACAGATTTAATTATGTGAGACACATGCCATATTAATATAAATTATTTATTATATGATTTATATAATTCAAATGAATGTATTTAATGAGATTTAATGTAAGAAATATTTTTCATTAAACATCCTTTTTTTCATATCACATTCATGGGGAGTATGGTTAAAATGTTACCAAATTGGTATGGGATTTCTGTCTTAATTATCATTTTTTCACACATATATTATGTTACAAAACTATCCTATTTTAGGAGATTTGTATACAACCCAAGTGATAATTAATATCATAAATTTATTTTTTTTGAAAAAAAATTCATGTCCAGTTTTACTACTCCATTGGGATATTGATTTAACGATTCCAATGATGTATGTGTTTTATATAACTATCTAAAAAATTATCAAGAATATTAAATTTTAATCATATAATGAAGATATTATATAATTTTATAAATCAATAAAATCAATAAATTAGTTATAATCTTTTTCTTTTTTTATTAATATACGTTTTATATTTTCCTATCTTATTGTACTCAATATATAATAATAATGAGTTTATTGGAAACCCCTAATTATTTCTCACTACATTAAAACCCCATTGTTCTTAAAAATTCATATATTATAAAAATTATTCCACAAATGATCATAAATTAATATCAATTTTTATTTCATTAATCATTACCCATTTTTAAAGTTTAATTTTTTTTGAATATAATCACCATCATGTTTTCAAAATAATGCTAGTTATTATTTTTTTAAATGTGAAATGATTAATTTTTAACTTTTTTGACATGAATGCAATTTTATATCAAATAGACAGTTATTTTAATTATATGATCAATTTAATTGGTTCATGTCAGTTAATTAGGATTAGTGATTCAAAAAAAATTGTGAAATTTTTAAAACATTAATTTTTTAGGACATCTTATTTTCCTCATGAAATGATCAACGTTGTCATTTAATATAATTCAACATTAGAGATTATGTCCTTTGATATAAATTTTTTTGAGGATATGAACTAATGAAACTATTCTTATTGTTTATTGGAGAAGTTTATTTAGACAACAGGTTTGTGAAATCCAATACTCTTTGAAGGGTTATACAATTATAATTTTTGTATGAATACTAATTATTTTTAAATGGTTGATGTAATGATGAAATGATAAAATGATTATCAAACAAATATATTTTTTACATTTTACAATATGATGAAATGATTGTATACAATATTTGATTTCATGGTTAATGATATGATGAATCTTTTTTGATATTTTAAAACACATGCATGTATTTTTTTCATCTGAATTTCAGGACTTATATCTTCCACAATACATTTGGTAATGATGAAAACTCATGTGTAAATAAATTATGTGTGAGCCTCAATAAAAGTTCTCAATTATATTAATTATACTGATGACATTTTCACAAGGTTCTATTTGTACATGATCACATTTTCACAATGTAATTCAATATACTAGTAATATGTTTACAATGATATGAGTGAACCTAATTAAATGTTCAAAATGATATATGTGAGAATGATTACATGTTAATAATGATATTTTTGGACATGTATTTCATGTCTATTATGTTATGTGTTATAACTATTCCATTTCCACAGATTAATATTAGTAAATGATTAAATACTGATAATTTAATGAATTATATTGTACTTATTTTTTCCATTTTCATAATTACTAAGCTTATGTTTACGTTATAATATCATGTATTAGGGAAATGGTATGCTATCCTGGACCATGTTCATAGATTTCATTATGATTCACTGCATTTTAAATACCAATATTTATGTCATGATAAAATTAAGCATCTTTGATATTAAGTGTATGGAATTCCAATGTTAATCTCATGTTCGTATACCTGTAGGATCATGTTATGACTACCTGTCTCCCATTTGAATTCTTATTGTGGCTTTGATCTCCCAAATTCTATGGTTTCCATATCCCATAATACGGTGACTAGTTTTATGTGTAATATTTTTATTAATAATGCTGATGTGGATACTCATAATTAATAATGAAACGTATCTTTTGGAAAATTAACATATCGCATTCCTAGTCACCAATGATAATAAATATTATTGTAATGTATCCCTAAATATTAATGTTTTTAATACTCATCTAAAATGAATTAATAACCAAATATAAAATGTATTGTTCACTTTATTTTGAATCATAGGAAAGTAAAAGTTATCCTTCAATAAATATGGAATATATTTTTTTTATATACCTAAGAATATTCATAGGCACGATTCTAGGGATATCATTGTGTATATGTATAATGGTGTTTCAATGTATGATAAAATTTACATGAATATTGGTAATGGATATAAATTTTTTTTAAAAAATTCTTTTCTATCTGAATATTATGGTTTCAATTGTATCTATAATTGATGTACCATATAGTAATAAAACTGAGATGTCAGATTATGTATGACGTGATTATCCCCATGTACACAACAATGGGACTTTCTACAAAATATCATTGACACTTAGAGGGGATTTGATTTAGAGAATAAAAATCACATTATGAAAATTCATTAAAAATCTAAAGAGATATTTTTTTGAATAGCTTATCATAAACATATGATTTAGTAACAGAAATATAATTTTATATTAATAAATCATTATATAAGTGATTTTCCATGATTTTGGGGTCCTCGTTATGATGAGTGTTAATAATACTATTTTTTGGAATCTTCTAAATGTAGGGAACAACAAATAATTGGGATAATATTCAATGAGATAGAACAATTTTAATATGCTCCTCATGGGATGATTACTATAGTGAAGTGTATTGTATTAATTCTTAACTAGCTATCATACATCATTATTAATAATGAGCATCTTAACCAACAATAAAACTCACCAAGAAAAAGCATGATATTGTTCACTGAGTGTTCGAGTAGTGGAGACCAAGGTATAATTAAGAATTATATTCCCGTATGTTGAGAATGTGGGACAATGCATTCCATATAATATAAAAAATTAATGAGATTATATTTTATTTGTGGATAATAAGGGAAACGATTATGAATTTTTGTAATGGAAAGTGAAGTGTATTTTTAAAATATTGTATACAATGGATTCTCTATAATTGTTATTATCAAGGTATGAAAGATTTAACTTAGAAGTGTATAGTAATTATTCAAATCTATATTATAGGGGGAGAGCTCATAAAGAGAGTTAGGAAGGTGGTATTGTAACACCTCAATATTTTAAAAATAAATTGAAAATCATAAAATTATAAATCACTAGATAATTATACATTTTTAAGGATATATATATAAACTAACCGTTAAAACAAAATTTTCTGATTCTATTATTATAATTTACTAAAAACAGACATCTATGGTTTTTATTAGTTACATATTTGGAGTATGTTTGATTAAACATTCTTTTTAGTGAACAGAAACATTCCATTATGAATATAAGTATAAACCATAAGAATAGTAAATCATATTATTTGTTAATTATCAATAGGATACATGATAATAAAATCATGATAAAATTTTCAAAGTGATATAAAATGAGTCACAGCTTTGAAATAGTAATTTTTTCAAAATTATTGTGACTTTATTTAAAAATTAATTTTAGCATAATTTGAAAAATATTCTGAAAAAATAGAGTTATTTTTTGAATTCAACATGTCGATAAATGGATATGGTGATTTTTTTTATTTTGATGATATTCTTGAATGATTGAGGAATAATAATATACGGTAATTTATCATATATATACATTATTATTTAAATACAATATTCATATAATTCATGGTGGTTTTAAAACACTTGTTTCGAACTCAAATGCACTTATTTATATTTTACATCACATATATTTATAATATCCATATTTTTTAGAATATATATTAAACTAAAATTTAATGTAATGGTAAACCCCTCATATCCTAGACTATAAATACCACCCTCACCCCCTATTGATCTCAATACTATTATGATTTGATCACGGTATAAATTATTCTAAATAACCTTATAGAGGAACTTCCCCACGTCTGAGACAATATAGTCTCACAAAATGACTAAAACCAAATTCCTTATTTACGATCTCAAGGAGAATAGATCAAGAGGTAAAATTCCTATTTCATTTTCTACCGTTTTATTTTCAATTATTTTATTTTCTTATATTCTATTATTTCCCCTAATAAATATGAAACATAATCTCTGTTATGATATATATTATGTATTTTTATCTTGATTATGGAAAAAATTAAACATCACCATTCTTATCCTCTTCCACTTATTGAAGAAATTAAAACAACGTGATTGGTGTGTCGATTTACCAACATTATGTACTATGTGTCTTCAATTTCAATTAATTACTTCAGGACTGGTTATAAAACACATTTAATGCTTATTAAATTATTTAATTTATATTTTATGAGCTCTATTATGTTATGTAATAAACTTATATTCATAATATTAATGTTATATGATTAAACAAGTTCGTTATTGTAAAAGTAAAAATAAAATTATCTAAACGAGTATTACTAATGTTTTATCCTCCTTAAATATAATTAAAATGATTTATATAATCATTTAATATTATTGATACATATAAAACCCATCTCATTCATCTTTTGGTGTTTCAAATCCATTCGACAAGAAAAATATTTATTAACCAACCATAGATATCATGTAAATCGCACCCAAAAAACAATTGAAATAACAAAATGTTATAAATAAATGGGTTGAATGTTTGGATAAAATGATTATATAAGGTGTTAAAAACATGAATATTTTCCTCTAACTTGAAAATAACACCCTTTTCACTATTATAAATGATGTTTAAACATGTTTTATGAAAGGAAAACTAGTGGTAAGGGAATTCATAACCCATTTTCCATTCTTTGGGTTGACCTTCAACTTCATTAATTCTGTGCTACTTAGATTATATGTGTAATGAATTTTACGTATATTACAATGTATAATGCACATTTACGTTGTATAAATATAATCATTTCATTATATTAATTCTCAATTCAGTTATATGATACTAGTAAGGGTCTTTCCACTAGAAATCCTATTTTAAAATTCTATTTATTGAATTTAAACCAATGAAATGATTTTTATGAAATTAACCATATTTTTTGATTATGTTCTGGTTCATGATCATTTTTTAGGAAGATGGTTGGGACGTATATCTCCATAAAATTCAATGGTTATGTGTATATTTTAGGTTTTTAGTATGTATACTCCAAGTGATACTCTGATGGTTAAACCACATGATATCAATTAGAGTTAGATTGTAAGGTAGGACTAAGGGGTACAAATTATAATATTACCATGATGTTTACAATATGATTAATCAATTATCAAATATTAAATTAGAGTTATATATATATATATATTCTCTAATGTGTTATGGAAATATCATGTTTCATAAAGATAGTATATATTGGTGGGATTTATGTCTTTGTGAAAATGATTTCATATGTTTATAAGTTTCATGGAAAAATGTTGTCTTTCAATTTTTTTATATCCCATAATGAAATTTTGATGATCGTACCTTATTTATAAATCTTTATAATAAGGTATGTTTATGAGTAATAGAATTAGGTATGATGTGTTGAATGTTATCATGTTTTTCTAATGAAATCATTTTAATTGTTTTTTGATTTTTGTTTTGTTTTTTTGAGGAAATTGATATTGTTTTAATAGTACCCAATTTTTATGGTTATGAGTTGATATGTATGAATTTTTTTCCAAATTCAAAATTTATTAAGTAAAATGATATATGGTAATGTATATAAGTGAAATCTATATGAAATTTATATGTTATGTAATGATTAATGTTGGGTCCTTACATTCTGTATCATTGCATGGTTTAGATAACCATAAGGGTTTGAATGATGATAATGGAATACAATAAAGTATCCATTTATCCTCTCGCTTCACCATGTAGAGCACTTAAATTATTATTTAATAATAAAGGTGGTTACCTAATACATTTCATTGATTATAGAGATTTGAATAACATAACTATTTTCAATATATTCCCTTTGTCTCACATCAATGATTTTTTTGATAATCTCCCGGGAGGTCAATATTTTTCCATGATTGACTTGACAACTATGTACAATCATATGAAGTTGAAAGAGGAATACATTCAAAAAATTTCTTGTTGAAATAGATATAGTAATTGTGATTTTTTATGTTTTTTGGGTTTATAGATGAACTTACTATATTGAGATATATTATGAATTGAATATTTCATGAGTTTTTAACAAATTTTTTGTAGTTGTATTTATTGATGACATTATGATATATTCAAAAATTATTGAGGATCTTTAAAAACCTATAAGTTTTCTTTTAATATCTTTAAATGAAAATAAACTGTATGAAAAATATAGAAAGTATGATTATTGTTTAAACACATCTCATTATGTGCTAACATTAATTCTAAACATGGAATAAATTTTGATTTTTATATAATAAATGTTGTTGATGAGTGGGAAAGAATGTCAAAAATAACTGAGATTCGTAGTTTTGTGGTTTGATAGGCTATTTTGATAATTTTGTTGAAAACAGTGCCCAATTTTATAGTCCACTAACTATGTTAAATATAAAAAAGGATAAATTAATCTAGACAAAATATTTTGATGATTTTTTTTAAGAATTGAATAAAAGATTGGATAATGCTCTAGTTCTTACCCTACCATCCAGAAATGGTGAGTATTCCATGTACAATAATGCATTGTTAATTGGAATTGGTTGTTTTGTGACACAGAGAGGTCTTGTTTTTTCTTATGCTTCATGAAAACTAAAACCATTTGAGTTAATTTTTCCCCAAAATTATTTTGAAATAACAGCTCTGGTTTATTATTTAAATATTTAAAGAATCATTTATATATAGCCAAATTTTAAATATATACTGAACAAACATGTTTAAATATATATTATTTCAAAGGGAATTAAACAGTAGGCATAAAAGATGGATTTAATTGATAAAAGTTTAATATTTTTGGATAAATTATTATTGTGGAATAAAAAAATTATTATGTCATGATTCAAAAACATCATGCCTCATTAACTATAATATGAATGGAAAAATACAATTTGATTAATGATTTGATTAATGATGTCTAAGAAGTTTTTGTTGTAGAAAATTACACGATTTTTTGTCAGGGTTCATTGTAGTCATGATTGTCATATAGAATTAAGAATGTGCATATGGTAGATAGGTAGTGATAGAAAAATGTATCATTGGTTAAAATTGGTCTGTTTCCTGAATATTACATTGATAAAGACAATGTTTTGAGATATGGAAATTTTTTTTGTGGGCCTTGGGTTTCCAAGATGAAGAAAGAATTGTTATGTGCAGATCATAGTTATCTGTTTTCAGTACTTCCTAGGAGCACAATGATGTATAAAGACCACATAGAATATTATATTTGGAATGGAATGACAAGAGATATATCATATTTTAACATGAAATTTTTAACATGTCAACATGTCCTATAAGAGAAGTAGTTACCGAAGGGGATGCTTTAGCCTATACCAATGAAGAGAAGAAATTTCATAATATATTCATACACATCATTATGATTTTAAAAAAGACATTTGTAGGTAATAATTCAATCTATGTTACTATAGATTGACTAATTAATTCTTATCATTTCATTCCCATTTGAGATACTATGTTATTAGACTAGCTTTATCGACATTACATTAATGAGATTGTTATGTTACATCATGTTCTTATTTCTGTTGTATCTGACCAACACCCCATGTACACATATAAATTTATGAATGGACTTTAGAAGTCATTGGGTATAGAATAATTTTTTAGTATATCTTTTGATCCATAATCATATGATCAGTCATAATGGAATAATCATACATTAAAGAATATGCTTTGAGCTTGTTCGATGGATTACTATAGAAGTTGGGATCATCATATTTGCTCAGTTAAATTTTTATATAATACAGTTTTTATTATAGTATACATATAGAACCACATGAGTGATTATATGGGAAGTAGTGTCGAAATAAATAATGTTTGGTTGATTTCAGGGGAAAGAAGTTGATGGGAGAAATGTTAATAGAGGATATGGGTGAGAAAGTGAATATAATCTACAATCACATGAGGAACACTTAGAGATGACAAAAAAATTAAACAAAAAATAGGAGGAATGAATTTTCTTTTGAGGAAATTATTCATGTTTCTTAATAATATCACCATTGATAAGTGTTATGCATTTTGGTAAGAATGGACTCATAATTACAAGTTTAATTTGACATTATGAAGTCATAGAGAATTTTGGATTTATTATCTACCGAAAAGATCTTCCTATGAGTTTATCTCTGGTACACAATGGTTATAATGTTTGGATGTTGAGAATGAATGTTACATATTCATCCCATGATTTGAGACTTGAATGAGTTCAACTAGATGATATAATTTCTTTTGAAGAGAAACTTGTTAACATTCATGATAAAAGAGAGCATGTATTTTGGAATACGATAATTTAAAATGTAATAGTTTTGGGGAGAAACCACATGGTTTAATATGGATGATGAGAATATAAAAATTAAAAGTCGTAAAGGCACCCTCACTTGTTTAATATGTAAATAAAATTGTTAGGATGAAATTTACATAAGCTGGGGTGAATTAATCACCCAATGGTTTTCAAAATATATTGAATTTCATGAAACATTGTATCACTACAAAAAAAAACGTTGATTGAAATATATTGTTATAAACTAACCTCTAAACATAATTTTGAGCATCATTTATTTATTTTGAAAAATAGATATCTATGGTTGTGTTAAATAAATTTTTTTATATTCTGATAGAACAAAATTGTTATTTGGTAAATAATAACTTAATATTTGGAATAGTATTTACAATAGTAATATAAAACATATGAATATTAAATAATATCATTAATTTAATTTCTTATGCTTATTATATAATGACTTCATGATTAATTTTTCAAGGTGATATAAAATTATATATTGTTTTAAATTATTTTTAGAATAAATTAGGATTTAATTAAAAAATTAATATAATAATTCTTTAAAATTATTTTCAAAAAACATAGTCTATATATTTATATTTCATGTCGAAAAACTTTCATGGTGAATTTATAGGATATTAGTGAAATAAATGAATTTTTTATGAATAGTAATATTTGTGAATATAACATATGTATACATTATTAGATAAACACACGTCTCCTAGAATCAGGTATGATTTAAGCACTATTGATTTGAACTCATATCATCAAATTACTATTTTGGGACATCTAAATCCAAAGTATTAATAATATTGAGAAAAAAATATTAAACTCCTGATTATAATAATGTAATACCCCATATCTCTTCTACTTTAAATACAACCCTCACCCCCTATTCTTCTATCACATATCAGGATTTTAGAATTATCTAAATTATGCCCAATAACCATAGAAGGAACATTTACACATCCAAAACATACATTTCTCACCAAAAGACCAAAACAAAAGGCCATAAAAAGGATCTGAAGGATATGAGATCAATTGGAAATAACTCTCTTTAATTTTCTTCTGTTTTCATTTCAAATATTTTATTTTAGTATACTATATTATACACTCCTTATAAAAGATGGATTAATTTTTCATTATTATATATATTCTATAATTTTATCAGAATATGGATAATCTATTCATCATTCTTCAGATTCTATTCATATTTTTAAAAAACAAAAACACAGTTTTGGATGTGTCGATTTAACGACATCAAGGACAAAGATTCTTCAATTTCCAGTAATTCCATCAAATCTGGTTGTAAAAATATTTTCATGGCTATATATTTTAAATTTTTTTATCACCTATCTTATGTTATTTGCTAACATATATGCATAATATTAATGGTATATGATGAAACATGTTCATGATAATCAATGAAATGTCAAAATGATCTAAAAGAGTATCCCAAATTATTTATCCTCTTACTATATAACAAAAATGATTTAATGAATAATTTAATATACTAGAATAATATTAAAAAATATATTTCACATATACATTTTCACTAAAATTATATATGAAATTTCATTAGGAACTATCAATTGAAATTATATGAAGCACACACTCAAAAGAATGTAAATAACAAAATGTTATTGATAAATGGAATGAATGATGTTATAAAATGATCATATAAGAGATAATAAACATGAATATACTATTATAAAACATTAATAACAAATTTTTGACAACTAAAAATGTGTTTTAAAAATTTTTTATGTAATAATAACATGATGTGAGGGAATTCAAAAACCAATTTCCATTCTTTGGGTTAACCTTCTACTTCATAAATTATATGATACTTATATAATTTTCTATAACCAATTTCACTTTTACTGCAATGTATTATGATAATTTATAGTGTTTACACATAATAAATTCAAAATATTGATAATAACTAGAATTATTATGTATCAGTAAGGTACATTCATTAAAAATCATCTCATAAATTTATTTTTTACGAAATTCAAAAAAAAGATAGGTTTTAATGAAATTATCCATGTTTTATGATTATGATCTTGGTCATGGGAATTGATTATGATGATTTTTAGAACCTATATGACCCAAAAATTCATTAGTTATGTATACGTCGGAGGTTGGTCATATGGCTACTCCATGTGTAACTATGATGGTGACAACATAAGGTAGCCATAAGGGTTACATTGTAATGTAATAGTGAGGGTTACAAATCATAAGGTATCCACAATGGTTAAAATATAGTATGTAAATCCCCAATATTATTTTTTGGTTTTATATATGTTCTATAATGTATTTTGTATATCTCTTGATTCACAATGTAAATATATAATGGTGAGAAGTACATCTCTGTGAAAATAATTTCATATGCCTATATGTTTTAATAGACTAATGGTTTCATTCCATATTTTTTTATACCTTAATGATATTTATATTCTCATGCAATGTTTTGAAATTTTTTTCATAGTTGATAAGGATTTGTAAGATAAATAAGTAGGTCATGTTAAATTTAATGATGTTTTTCAAAGAAACCATGTGGTTTTTTACAATTAAAAATATTATGGTTCAGAAAAAATAGTTAATAGTTTAATGGTACCCTGATCACAAGCTTATGGGTTGACATGTATGAGATTTTAGCAAACAATATAATAATCTAAACCAAAAATACCATTGGAAATGAAAAAAATGAAATCGTGTTGAAATAACTAGGTTACGTAATTTTAAAGGATGGGTCGTTATAAGTATGAGTAATAGTTTTAATGATAAAATAAAATGACTATGAAGGAAATATAAAATGTGTTGTATATTTAATGAGAATAAAATATGATAATCATCTGATTCAATAATAAAATTATGTGAATGCCTTTTCATAAAAGAATCATATTCCATATCATAGGGATACATTGCTAAAGAATATGATGGACCATATTAGATAAATATTTAATAATGAAATAGGATGGTTGATGAGTCTATGTATTCACAATAATGAATTATGTTTTACGAATCCTAAAATATATAAATATTGTTAATTATAATTTTTTGATTATCTAATTTTGGTAATATGTTGATTGGAACTAATATCCACAGAATGCGATCTATTATGAATGATGATATTTTTTGAAAAAATGTTGAAGGGAATATAAAAAATAATACCTTACTAGTTAAATGTAAATGATGTTTATTTTATAGAATTTTATTTTTTAAAAGGAAGAAAAAATATTTGGATTGTATTTATGACCTTAGAAATTATAAATGATTTTCTGAAAATGATGACTACGTTATCATCCATGCAGATCATTGAGTGATTGGATATATATAATACATTAAATATTTAATTTTTTTATTTAGGGAATGTGAAATAAAAATTTTATTCACAAGGAATATTGGTATATTAGGTTATCACCATTTATTAATAAAATACATAGTGATGTAATTCAAACTATTGGTAAGTTAAAATAATGAGAAAATTTTTACAATATAAGGTGTTAATCTAAAATTTCTTTTGATAAATTTAGTGTCCTAATTTATATGTTAATAATTTTATATTTTATAAGTTTATCCACTTATGAAATGTTTTATGGTGAAATTAGGTTATTGATTTAGATATTAGTGAATTACTTCACCATATTCAATGTTATACCAATTTGATAATTCGTGGTAACCTTATTATTATGAGGATTAAAATTGATAGAATGACTATATTTTCATCCTATTATATATCTTCTGATCTAATAGTTATTGGGGAATAATTAAAATTCATCTTATTTAATTGAAGATAAAGATATAGTGGAAATTGATCTTAGCACATTGAAATTTTTAAATTGTTATTATGATCTAATGGAAAGCTAGGACCCTGTAATATTTGTCCATTTGATATTATTGATTATGTCAGGACCATAGAATATCATTTTCTAGTTCCACTAAAGCTATCAAACATTACGATATGTTCCATATACCTCTCATGTTGATGTACAAACCAAATCCATCAGATTTATTCATCTTATAGGTCATACCATTAGAAAATGATCATTCTAATAAGGAATAATAAATTGATATTTTGGAATACCCATATAAAACTATATGAAATAACACCATTCACATTATCAATATAATTTGGTAAAACCAATTGCATTAGAAATATATATAATATCATAAGGATATTGTAAGGAATAATTATCCTCATTTGTTGGTATCAATGCGATGAATTTAAAAGGAGATTTTAATATTAATGGGGTTTTAATGGTAAAACATTGATATATTGTGAATGGTTTTCTCCAAAAAATATTTTAATCAGTTATATAATTTTTTTGACAACACTATTTCTTTCATGGGTTACATGAAACACTAATTCTAAAGGAAACCTCACATAATATAAAATTAATATCAATTAATGTTATAGACATAACCTAGGCATCAGAATTGAAGTTATTAAAAATAATAAATAGAATATAAAAATATGTTAGTTCATAATGTATATAAAATAATTCAATATTTGGCAAGTTAATTATTAATGAAAATAAAAAATGCTTGAAAATAAAGCATATATTTTTCTGAAAAAAATAACAAAAACAATTTTGTTTCCAAACAATAAATTTTGTTTTATTTTTACTAAAATAATATATTATATATTCAATGAAATTTTTAAAAGTAATCATCTGGGTTTTCTCTATAATATAAAAGGGTAAATCTAATTTTATGGTATAAATTTTTCTAAAAAAACAATTTGTATCACATTTTTTTAAACCAACACTAATATTTATAAAATTAAAAACAAAATATGTAAAAATAAACTTAATTATTAAATATTAATGAGAACATTATCGTAGGTTGAATTATTGAGAATTTGAATAAAATATTTTTTTTATGAATAGGGAAAAAATAAATTTTGTAATGAAACGATAATTCTTTTTAAAATTAATTTATAAATATAAAATATATTTTATAATGTATATAATCTATAATGAGTTAAAAATTATTTATATTAATCCAAATATGTTTATTTTTATAAGTATCCCATAGAATATTGATATAAAAATAATGTAATATTTTTTACATTTTTCAATGAAATATTGCTTCCATGTTGCTCATATGGGGTTAATTATCAATTAAAATTTTCCACTTCATTGAATTGAAATAAAAATGTTTTCAATATTATTATTCTGAATAATTTACCTCATATAATATTTTACAATTTATATTCATCCAAAATTATAATTGGTAATAGTAATAATTAATTATCAAATTTAATGTAAAAAATATTTTATAGGGGGTTTACCTAAAATGATTAGGGTCAAAATAACCATAATACATGTATAAAAATTAATTTTATTTAGTATTTAGATAATATTATGTATACGGTGATATTATGCAATATTATTGATCATTTTTTTCATAATAAATACATGGTTACACATTTTTTATTTCATGACTTATTGTGTGTTTTAATTAAACATAGTAATAAAATGTCTCCCACTCTCCACTGTTTGTAACACTATAATCCTTTTTTGGTTTATCCAAAAATATCTCATATGTCATCTAATATTACCTAAAATCATTATATAATACTTATTTTTGTCATATATCTGACCATGTGTTGATTTTGTAGAAATCCTACGAAGGATACCCAATTAAGAAATAATGTTCTACAATTAGAGTATTTTAATTTCTCTCTTCCACTATATCCATAATGTAGTAATAAAAAGATAGATATAATAAATATAGTATATTAAATATTATGATATTATTTTTTATAATACAATTACCATGACCAATATATACTTTCATCAAATGGGGTTTGAAATCATCTTCAATGGGTACAATAGATTCTTGCTTCTCAAACTCAGGTAATTTTACTTCCCATTACCAATACTCCTGATTATAAATGATTATTGACATAATTTATATATATGATATTTATAAAATTATTATTTATATTTTAATATTATATCATATATATATATATTTTTTCACATTCCATACCTTAGGGGAAATGATAACATCACACTTGTGTATGGTGGACTACTGCCACATAAATCAATGTGTTCTGTTTCCCTAAATTCTTTACATGGAGGTTAATAAAGATAGAGTTTTTTAAAGTAAATAATATAAATTAAATAATTATTATATTTATGAATTATTTAATATTTTTAAAATATCATATATCATGTTATTTACATCATTTATTTAATTATGGATAATAATTTTTTCGTGTATGTGTTAACCACCACCTTCATAACGCAACATGGATATCTCTTTTTAATTACCACAGTAAATGTATAATAATAAAAATAATATTTTACAAAAACATATTTTCATCATTATCTTATTATCATTATATAATTAATTAATATGACATAGCATATTATTTTAATGATTTTTGAAAATTAGAAATGTTACTCATGCATTTGTAGGGCCTACCATCTCTATAACCAAGGCATATATAAATTTTCAAAACCATGATTCATGATTGATAATAAAATTAATATTTATTTAAAAATATGAATAATAATATAATAATAATTATTATATAGATTATAGAAACATGATCAATCAAAGAGGACTGAAAAAAATCATAACATATATGAAAAAAGAGGTTATTTCCAAAAACCAAATTTTAAGAAGGAATTTTATTTAAATGTATAACAAATGGTGATAATATATTATTATATGATATATATATATTGTAATATAAGTATTTATAATAAACAGATATTTATAATAATGGAGTTTCCAATGACTATGAATGAAGTCAATACATAAGGTAAGGTATATATTTTTCGTCTACTATTTATAGGAGACATCCAAATTCACCAAATGTTACATTTGTGTGATGTATATATTCCCCATATTATATAATAGATATATAATATAATAATTTTTAATATATTTAATTTTTAATTTCATTATGGTCATTTTATTATTATGATTATAAATATTACTAATGCGGTATGGGATTTCAATGAGACATTTTACTAATATAAAACACATTCCATACTACCCACATGTTTATTTTATTATGTTTTTTATAATTAACATTAATGTATTTTATTATTATTCCCCTATAAATTATTATTATTAGGAAATTTATTTTATCATAAACATTTAATGGCACTTAGAGTTCCAATGTTACCAATGAGGTAAGTGATTTATGTCTTTACATTCCATCATTGAGGAATATGTCATGTTATTCACCTCTATCCATTAATGAAGTGTATATAAATCCCAATTGACATGAAATATCATATATTTTTAAAAAAAATTATTTTTTATTTTTCTTTTATCTTTATTATTTCACAGTTATTAAGAATAACAATTTCAACCCAATTTTTCTTTACTTTTTGTTACATAATTTAATTTCTAAACCATAAAATTTAGTTACAAAACTCAGATCCAATGGTTTGGTGTATTAAAAAAATTATAATAAATAAAATTTAAATTTTATGTAATAAAAATTATTAATTTCAATTTATTGTATATTCTTAATGGCTCTAATCTACTCTTTAGTATACGTAATCTTTTAAGGATATTCATCAATGTTTGGGTTGGGCTAATAACCCAATAATATGTTAGAAAAGAACATGAATCATTATAAAACGAGTAATCATAATAATCCTTATCATAAAACATAATGTGATATTCATCATAATCATGTGATGAATAATTATATAGAGACAATGAATGATAAAAATAACAAAAAAATAACAATATGGTCTTAGTGATCGACTACCAGAGAATATTGTGAAAAAATCTAGAATCATCTTCATGCATGACATATGTTCATAGGAATAAAATAATAATTATTTGAAAATATAAATCATTTTACAAACATGTTTCAAATTATCTCATTAGATACATAACCTTACCAAATTAAATGGAGTGCTATGTAAAATTTGTTAAACCTATCACAACATGTCTTAAACATAATCATGCATGTCACATAGTATTTGTAACAATATATGACATAAAATAACTAATTGAAATAAAATGTGTTTCAAGACAATTTTATTGAGCACGTATTGATGTATAGTCAATGGGGTTTCTATAATAATATGTTAATAACATAATTGATATAATAATATTCAATCACAAGTAAATAAGAAATTCCTTCAAGAGAAGTAGAATATTTATTTTTTTGAAAGAAGTGGTCTTTTTCTAAAATCTGTTAATTTTTAATAAAATGATATTGTAAAATTTTATATCACATAAATTAAAAGTTATGAGTAATGTAATTAAATTTGACTAATATTATAATAACAACAACACTAAAACAAGGCTTTAAATATGAATAAATAGAATAATGATTTTTTTGAGAATACCCATACATTATATCTGAATAGTTAATTAACATTAATTTAAAATAAAATAAATGTATATTAATTAATATATTAAAATAATTATTCTATGTATTTTAATCATTATTATTTTATTAATTTCATTAATTTCCATTTTAATGAGTTATACACTTCAATCACATCATTTGGGAGCATTTATTTTCTTTATTCTCATCACCGGTTCACTTGTATACATGTATGGAAGATCATTTAAAATAGATTTAAATATCCTAAATTATTATTATATATTATTAATAATAGAAATAATTTTAATTTGTCTTACATATTATTGTTATTCAAGATATAAGGATAATTCATCATTAAAATGATAATGATAATATCTTCAACTGATATTGACAGGTTCCAATCACAATGAACACGTTTTTCGTTATTATTTAATATAATTTATATATTTTAGAAAAATAAAAATAAAAATATTATAACATAAATATTTAATAAATTTATAGCCATTATAATGTTTTTATGATGACCTGTAATGGTGGTAATGGAAAAAGCAAATTTATCATCCTCGAAGTACATAAATCAGCACATTACATATAGCATTTTCATTTTTAGAATAAAATTTGGAGGAAAAGAGTATTGATGATGGATTATTGCATTAACAAAATAAAATTGTGATATATATAAAAATATTATAATGGAGCTATCATTCTATATTTAGTATCATATTTGAGTAGATAGTAATAAATAAAAAGAACATAAAAAATTAATTAAAATAAAATAGAAGAGCAATTAACCTCTCAAAATTCATCTCCTTGGGAACCTCCTAATGGAAAATAGATTTTATAATTTTCTGAGAAATAATGATCCAATACATGTTGATGGTTATTGGGAAGCATATTATGGATAAACTCGAAAATCTGAAAGTCTTGGATAGAGTGTGGAGAAGTGGAAGTGAGGGGTGGAATTTAGAGGGGAGGAGAAGAGTGTTTTATTATTTTTTAATTCATTAGTTTATTATTTTGAATTAGGATTCTTAATATATTTGATTCCCCTGACAAAGTAATTTATGATAGTGGAAATTATCATGATTATGGTTCATAAATTTAAAATTCGTCATATGTGACTAAACAATTCAGGTATTTGTTGAATATCATAAATTATCGTATTTCACTACTAAATAAATATACAAATATTTTTAAAAAATAAAAAAATCTTAACCTAATAATTTTTATACCTTTATAAAAAAATATGAACTATTTTATAAAAATTAATTCCTAAATATGAGAAATTTAAGTTTTAATTACAATTATAATTTATAGTTAAAGTTAAACATTATAATATTATAAAGGATTTTATAACATATTGAAAATTTAAATAAGGTATTATATAATTATAATATAATAATAAGAAAAAAAATATTTATAAAAATAATTTATAAAAATAATTTTTTTTAATAATTATATTAATTAAAATATTATTAATAATCGTTTATGAATAATGAAAATAACAACATGTGATATCTCGTTTTCGATAACATTTCATTACATATATAATAATATAATTATGTCATATTTTCATAAAAAATATAGATTAATTTTATTTATAATTTAATATATTATAATACTATTTTATTGGCCGACATACTATTCCGAGTGGTCATGTTAATATTCCATGGGTCGAGGTACTTTTCCATCGGGGTAGATTCCTTAATTTGGTTAAATATTACTTATTTTGTTCTAAAATTATGAGAAATATTATTTTATTTTATCTTTATTATATGTATGTATTCTTTAATATATATAATAATTATGCGATGGGAAAAAATTCCATTTATAAATATTTTAGTTGTTGAATTCTTACTAATATTGAAATTTCACCCTAATAATTTAAATATAAATAAAATGGTGAATAATGTTCCTATGATCAATTACTCTAGTTCACATGTTGCGTCATAATACATATTATCACTCCTCTTTTTATTGACATGATGTTCTTCCTTATTGAATAGTATATTATATCTATAGTCCAAGGTAATTACATCCTTATCGTCATAAGATAGATTGTCTTACAACTGTGCCACCTCTTCACATAGTACAACATGGAGATATGGTACATAGTTACTAATTAGGGATATATGGAATACATCGAGTAATTCAAACAAGGTAGGGCCAAGTGCTAGTCAATAGGACACATATCTGAAATTATTAATAGTCATGACTAGTCCAATGTACCATTGAATTTTCATTTCCTTATACACAAATTTCCTGATCCTCTGCCAAGGAGATATGTAGATGAATAACATGACTCCAACCATAAACTATAGGTATCATCATCTATTTTATGCATAGCTATATTGTCATCATTGGGTAGGCCTGATGTTCTTCTTAATGCTTTTCACCTTATCTATAATTTCTTCAACAATTTAATGTTATTAATGGTTTAATTCAATGAATATATATGAGCATGTTATTCTTATAAATCGTCTCACATAAAGGGATATATATTAATCCATTTGTATGATCGAGTGAAATAAAATTTCACATGATTACTCCTTCAAAAAATATGTTCGTACTATATTTATTTGAAATCTATAGAACATGCTTTCTATAGGTCATCTAGTGTCTGAATTGTCCTCTATTATTTTTCACCAATTTGTGGAGGATAAGAGTTAGTGAATTTTACCTCACTATTCATAACATGTTGGAGACTATCCTAGATTATGATGGTAAAACTCATATCCTGATCAAATATTATTTATGGGGTCAATTATTGCATACTTACAACTTAAAAAATGTATATCCGTTCATGTTTTATCTATGGATAAGTCTTATAAATTTGTGAAATATTGAGCTATATATTTGATTTTATTCACAAAATACAATATAGAATTTTATCTTTTGAATGTATTCATAAATCCTGTGATATAGTCAATAGTTATGTGTTCCCATTTACATATTTATATGTGCACTAGTTGCATCATCCCCTTAGTCATCTTTTTTTCACCCTTCACATGTGGTAATACTGTGAACATTGATGTATATTCAGTGAAATACTTCATCATATTGTCCAAAAAGTAGTTTCCTCATATATCTTGAAAATTATTGGTTCTTCATGGCTTAATATAGAATATTGAGCTATTCGTGTCACTCAAATTTTTGTTTTATTTATTTTTATTTGATTGTAGAGATATTTGTGACCCAAATATTACATATCTTCCTTCTTTAATATTGAAAATTGAGGAATTACCATTTTTAATATCATCCATCTTCTTTTAAGAAAATACAACATATTTTTGAGTGTACATTATACATACAGGAGGAATGATTGATAAATAATTTTAGAAAGGATTTATTATTTTATCCCTTTAAAGTTCCCATACCCGTATTTTTCAAATTAAGAAGATAGGATGCTACTCAGTTCAGGGCATTGAAAATTTTGTATGATCTTTTATATATAGAGAATCCAAAAAAGTAATTTTTATTCAATGACGGTAGTGTATTGATAATCTATAATCCTTGATGAGATAAAAGCATCTTCAATGGAGCCTATTAACCAACTTTTGAGGGAATTTTTATAGGATTTTCATCTAATTAGTATATATTTCACACTTCTCCCCATGGAGAAAATTTAATAATGTTTTCAATGTGAATACCACAACTGGTAACACCAAATCATGCATGCAATTATTCTTCCTAGGAATTTTCATCCACATAGAGTCATATTCTCAAGTTATCTGTAACCTCATGTATCTGTGTGCCACCAAACGGGTGCCCCAAACCGAGTTGGTCAAATGATGTCAAGCACATTTCCCCAAACTCCAGAGGTTTCTGAGATGCAGTGAGGGCCTAGGACTGATAGTGGGGAAACATTTTCGTTTTTTGTCAATGTGTAGCATAGAAGAAATAAATATAACTATACAATAGAGGAAGTAGTAAGGTATATAGACCTGAAAATGGACAATGGAACTCAAGTAAAAGATTACCAATATTATTATATATGATGATGCAAATTTTATCTAATTCTATGAAAGAATCCCAAAACAGGATACACTATATTCTGATACAACAAATCACAAGGTTCAATGTACATCAATCAAAACCAAAGCAGTGCGAGAGGAACACAACACCATCATGAGCCTATGCTCGGTCCCACACTCTCCTATTCCTCTGCAACAATCATATACATGTGTAGGGACACATTCCATTATAAACACCTATAGAAATATAATCTGTTTGTGCCTAATACATTACCCAAATAGTGTGTGAGAAATAAATATGAGTAGGAAACCACCAAAGAAACATGCCCAGCTGTCTGTGAAAATGTGAAATAGTAGTGTGGAGTAATGAATGTAGTAAACTGAGAATTTCTCAAAAGTATCTGTTCCTACCAGTTACTTTCCATTTTAATATCTATTGAACAATTAAATATAATTTAAATTGTGAGATTTTCGAGACTCATCCTTGACCAAAAATATCTTATACCAGTGCCACAATAGAAACCTAAACTGGCTATTTAAGAGTTAAAAGATAACAATCATACCAAGCCTTTGATTTAGCTTGGCAGGTACAACATAAAAAAAATCACCACAATGAATGTTCAATGTAAAAATTGTCCTCAAACATGTAAATCCTTACCCATAAAAGAACATAAATGAAACCCTCAGGTGATTTACCTCAGGCATAACAAATATTTCTCTCAGGCATATGTGATATCGCCCTAAAAAAGCCACTTCCCTCAGGCATAGGAAATGTTGACCTCAGGTGAAATTAAACTTTTCCCTCAGGCTAATCAAACTTTTCCCTCATGTTAAAAAAAACCATTCCCTCAAGATAAATATAACCATTACCTCAAGCTAAATAGAACCATGCCCTCAGGCTAAACTGAACCTTGCCCTTAGGCTAAACATAAATTTTCCCTCATACCAAATAGAAGAAAATCATGTAATCGGGTCAAGCCCAAAGTATAAGCATGCAATTTATATCTGATTCCTCTCAGGAAAACTCAAAACATGTTATAATAACGGCATAACCATGGGTATCATATCAAAACGTCTAAACATGGGAAACGCACCCTCTGGGTGGCCTTAGATCAGAACAATGATCGCAATCATCAGTTTATACTAATTCAATAGATTACCTATGAAATTCTAGGTATCTCAACAGTCAATGTCTCATACATACGACACCCTGAACATGGGTATGTGTCACACTGGTACAAAAAAGCAACTCGACAATTAGATGTAAACAAAATAACACCAACATCAATCTCCTATGATTGATATACATGAAATGGTCATCTCAAAACAACCATGAACGGTGTAGATCTGAGATAAATGATTACCCATTCATACCTAAATAACTTCCCTTCAAGAAAGAATTGGATGTAATGATTCTAGAAGAGGGAATCCTTTAACCATGTGGTTAAAATGAGATTGAAAAGTGAAGAATTGGATTCATGGCGCATGATCAGAATCTCCTCCCAGACTTGGCCTCTTCTTCCAAGACTCCTAGTGATTCCCCTTCCACCTTTGTCAAATGTAGATGCAACTGCCTGTTTTTAACAAAAAAAATTACTACACAGCGCATACTCTAAAGTACACAGTGTGGACTATTTTTTAACTGTTCCTCTAGCGGAAACTTTTCACTACATCACTATTCATCTGTCGATTGATTACAAGGCGTGTATTAATAATTAAATGGAATATAGTTAGTTTTTACACCCATAATCACCGATAAGATAACACCCCATGTATTCCCCTCGCGCCTTGCCAAAGTACATGGCCTTTTTACAAACATACATGGTGTGTATTTAGTTTTTATATACTTAATCACAGACAAGTCTACATGCCCAATGTTCACCTCCCATATAGACAAAGTACATGGAATGTGTAAAAGTACATGGCGCATAACCATAAATTTGAGATTTTATCAACATTTCCCTTGTTTTTTCAGAAACACTTATTGAAAAGGAAATGAAGAATCCCATACATCAAGAATAAGAACCAGGTTCTTATAAAATTCCTCCATTAATTCAATTTGTCACGAAATTGGCCTTCCAAGGGTGGTTAATATAAAATTGAGAACAATTCTAGACACTAAGCATGTATGTTTGTCTCCCGCTCCTAGGTTTTGTCATGTACTCGGCCATGCTACCATAGCACTTATACATGTAGAATTTTACCAGCCTCAGAGAACCTTCGTGCTCCAATAAACAACATGAATAGGATGCTCCCCAAAATATGAATCAATATAATGTGAAACCTCTCTGGGTGAAAGATGTGAGATAGTTCTGAGTGATAATGGCACAACTGAGATACGTGTAAGATGTTGTGCATGGCCTGATACCTTTGTGGTAACTACAACAGATATGATACTTGCTCGACTCTCTTCATAATCTCAAACATCCTTATATACCTTGTTAAATTTTTACCCTTTATCCTAATCCTCTTGTGTCCCAACCTCGCTGAAACATGCAAGAAAACATGATCCCCAACCATGAGCTCTAAGGGTCTTCTGTGGGGATTAGGATAAGATTTTGGAAGAGACTGTGAAGTATCCATCCACTTCTGAGTCAACTGAATCTACTCTGATGAATTTTACATGGGAAGCTGTCCTAGTAAAGCTGCCTCACCTACATCCAACCATCACAAGTGATGTTGTCTTGGCCTACCATATAAATCCTAGTAAATTTCCACCTCAATAGTTTCCTGAAAACGATTATTTTAGGAAAACTCGACCAGGGGTATGTGCTTTTCTCATGATCCACCAAAGTCCATGATGAAAGCACGCAAATTGTCCTAGAGCACATGTATTGTACGCTCTAACTGACCATTGGTCTCAGGGATGTAACCTGTGCTCAAAACCACATGTGCACCCAATTCCCTCTAAAAACACTACCAGAAATTAGACGTAAAACGAGAATCCCTATCATTAAAAATATAACCAGGGACCACATGAAGAAGGATAACCTCTTGGTTATAAAACATCTTATTCTAATCAACACAGATGGTCTACTTGATCTTCAAAATATGATCTACCTTTGTAAGTATGTCCATAACGACCCATATATCATCATTTCCTCAAGGTGACCTCAACAACCTGGTCACGAAGTCCATCACAACATCAACCCATTCCCACTTCGGTATGGTTTACTGTTATAACAGTTCAGCTGGACTCTGATGATCTGCATTCCCCTACGGACTAGTGGAACATCTCGTAACAAAACCCGCTACCTATTTTTTCAATCCCGGCCACCCGTACTGTCGTTTGAGGTCACAATACATTTTAATAACTCGAGGATGCAATGCCCAAGATGATGAATGAAATTATTACATCAACTCTACACGAATATCCCATGGAACCCACTCTCATCCATGGATACACTGTATCTCATCGTCACTAATCATCCAACCAGGAGCTGGGTCCTCACTTGACACTGAATCATTTAGAACTAGTCCATCTGAATCAGATAGTTATCTCACACTCACTCTTTCCAGGACGGTAGAATTCACATCTAAGGGTGAAAGATTTGTTCACCACTAACTATCGTTCACATCTAAATGCATCTCAATGATCAAATCCATAAGTTTCCACTCACCATTAGTCTCCTGCACAGCCTATATCCGAGTCTTCTTACATAGTGCATCAGCAACTGTGTTACCCCTACCATGTGTATATGCATGATCAATGTTGAAGGAATGTAGGTATTCAACCCACCATCGCGGTCTATAATTCAAGTCATGCTGGGTAAAAATGTAATTGTGGATTTTATTTGTCCATAAACACCACAAAATGTTCTCCCTAGGGATAATGTCTCCAACAGTGTAATGCATGAACAACTATATTCAACTCAAGATCATGCGTCAGGTAATTCCTCTCATGTGGCCTCATCTTCTGAGACCCTTACGCAACTACTCGATCACCCTTAATCAACACTGCTCCCATCCCAATACCTGATGCATCATAGTAAACTGTATATCTATTCCCTTGATCTAGAAGTATTAGGACTAGTGATGATGTCAAACATCCCTTCAGCTTCTCAAAGGCTATCTCCCCAGCTTCTGACCAAATGAACTCCATACCATTCTTAGTGAAACTTGTCAACGGCGCAACTGAGCAAAATAAGTCTTGTATAAGGCACCTATATTAACCAACCAACCACAAAAAACACCGTATTTCAAATAATTTTTTAGGAATCTACCAGAAAACTCCAACTCCAACTTTCATTTGGTCTAGAGAATCTCCTACCTTTGAGATAATATGACCAAAGAAGTGAATTGGGTCCATCCAAAAGTAGAACTTTGAGATCTTAGAATATAACTGATGATCTCTCAGTTTACTCAGTATGATCTCAAGGTGGATGGATTGGTCGTGTTGAGTGTGAGCGTATACTAAGATATTGCCCACAAAGACCACCACAAAAGAATACAGATATGGCTGTAACACACGGTTAATCAGATCCATGAAACCACTAGCGCATTTTTTAGTCTGAACAGCATGTCTAGGTACTCATTTAGACCATATATGCTCTGAATATCTATAAGAAGAATGTTCGATAGTATAACGCGCAAGTGATGATATCCAGATATCATGTCAATCTTTGAGAACACTCATGCTCCTTGAAGTTGATCAAAAATATCATCAATCCTCCGTAAGGGATAGCGGTTAAAAACCATCAACTGGGTCAACATCCAATAATCCAAGCAAAGTCTGAGGGTACAATCTGATTTCATAACAAAAAGGGCTGGAGAACCACAAGGAGGAATACTAGGTCGAATAAAATCCTTCGCATGAAACTCCTCCAACTGCTTCTGGATCTCCTGCAACTCTAGTTTAGCCATCCTATAAGGAGGAATGGACACTGATGCTACTCCTGGAAGAAGCTAAATAGAGAAATAATCCTCCCACTCTGAAGATAGATCCGAAATGTCTTCTGGCTGTATATCCCTAAAAAAATTAACCACTGGAGGGAAATACTTCTGACAAGATCCCCGATCATCTAGATATATACTCGTAATATGGGTTGTCACTCGACGTTGCCCATGATGCTCGGGTCTAGTCTTCTCGCCTGGACATCCCATTCGACCTTGTATAGAAACTCTCTGCCCTCTGGTGATGTGAAACTCACCCAATGATGATTGAAATCTATAAATTATTTAAATGGTACCAAACTGTCCATTCTATGAATGACATAATATGTTTTTATCTCTAAGACCTAGATGTCCCATATAAAGTCTCACCAACCATCCTATAGGGGGAACTCTTTGCATTGACGCACACCTAATGTTCAAATTCCCAATGGAGTGTCTAACATCATGATATCCAAAGAATAAGAAACCGAGAGCCTATGTCATTCCACAATGAAAACAATTATACAGATATTTGTATCACCAGTATCAAAAAGTACATATGACTAAATAGAAGATACTAGAATATTACCTCAAATAGTGTAATGACTAGGATCCTGCTCCTGTGGGGTCTGTTGAACTAACTATGTATTCTTAGTACTGTGGCCCTGTGTCACGGCCTGACTACCCTGAGCTGACCCACCCTACTGTCTTTGAGATCCAGCTGTCTGGCTACCACGTCCTTGACCACATCCTCAGCAAGAAAATCCTGACTTATTTCAATTCCCTGACTGGTAAGAAACTACTGGCCCTGTTCCTACACATGGAGTATGCACAAAACCCCTCTCACTAGTGACTAGGGGAAATTCCTATGAAAAAACACTAAGGATGGCCCATCTTACCAAAAGCACGACACTCCACAGTGTCATGTGGACACAGAGGTATCGTGTTCCCCTCTTTACCACACTGGTAGAATATTATTTGGCCCCCTAAAGTTGTCTTCAAGAAAGTAATACCACTATGAGAGAAATCGAAATACCTCTTCCTCTTGATGGATGAAATAGTACCAGATACTGATACCGAACCGCCCTGGTTCGCAACACTAGATTCATGTAGGTTCTGCTTAGTAATCAATTCATGTTTGACAATAGAATTCACCTTAGGCAACCTTAAAACATTCACTAGTGCTCAGTTGTCATATTTAATACCATTAAAAAGCTTATAGACCTCAATGTCTAATCACCCACCAGAACAGGTGAAAAACCTTGATGCTTGGTGAAGCGAGATGAGTAATCCATCACTGACATGGCACCATGCTGCAGATTCATGAACTTTCAAGCTCGATCTACCCTTATCATCTCTAGAATTAAAAATTCATAGAAGACTACCTAAAAATCATCCCCTACCATGTCTTTTTGATGTTCAGTCTGGGTGGTAACATCCCTCCATCTCTCGGTGGAATCATGCAAAATGTTTGTAGCGATCTTGAACCTCCTCCTCAGAGGTGTCCCTAGATGATCAATGATTGTCTGCATATAACCCAGGCATGGATCCGTGAAGCAGATTCTACTACTCAAATATACATGTCAGCTCTTCTATAGATGTGGCAACCTGCAGTGCTCCCTCAATGGTCTTCATAGACCACTTAAAGCCTTCACTGAACTGTGCATCCGCCCCTGTGTCCAGTATAACGTATGGCACTGCATTTGGAACTTCTGAAGGATCCATTGGTAGTTCATGGCAGACCATCACTAGAGTATAATCGTCACAACTCTCTTGGTGAGAAACTCATGGTAATATTAATGGCATGACTCTACAAGGTCAAACACACACCTTATATTATGATCATCAAGGAATACGAACTGGAAACATAATAAGGGAACATGAGAAAGAATACATTCATGTTATTCAAAACAAGACTACACCATGTGTATAATAACAACAAGGAGTGTTCTCTTAAGACATTCACATGGGCATGTAATCCTGCTAGAACTAGTCGAATAACACCCCAAACAGACAACATGTTGTCCTAACACACTATGTGTAAATGAATTTTATTCCCCTACCAATTTCCATCTACACATCCAGGTCCACACACTCTCTCACCAGTCAAGACTACATGACGTGTCCCATAGGTACAAAGTGTGTACCAAAGGAGCATCATCGATCTGTGGTGTTTGAGACATGACCAGATACACGGCTTACACAACACGGCGTGTTCTATTTGGGCAGAACGTTTTCTTGTAAATATAACACTGACCCGTGTTGTTAGCTACATGGCCAGATCCCATGATTACACTACAAGACATGTGTAAGCTAATATTTCTCCGTCTATGTTGTTAGTTACATGTGTGGACACATTGTCAACATTAAACGACATGTACAACCGATACATGGCATGTTCCCACAAAAAATCATTATCCTATGTCTCTGGATACAAAACCTGTGACACAGTTAGAGACTAGGTGGCGTGAACAATATATACACGATGTGTAATTAATAAAAACAATTTCTTAGCAAACAGAAGACCACATGGCATGTAGTCAAAACTACACAGCATGTATTCTGGGTTTTTCTAGATAATAACTCTCAGAAACTACTCCAGAGCCCCTAAAATATTTGAATGATCACTATAGTCCCAAATTCTGATCTGTGAGGGCCCATAATTTCCAAGAATCAATGCTTTCCATATTATACATGTTATAAAAAAGGTAGAAAATTCGATGAGCCGCCATATTATGATCACTGCAGGACCATAACACTTCAAGAACCAATGAATGGAATTCATTCTTACAAAACCTCCTAAAAAATATATCCTATCAATAGTAGGATTATCTATCAAGGTACCTATCAAAATAGCCAGCATTTTCTGGCACAACATCTATCACAAAAATATGCTTTTTCTAATGCACCAACATGGCATAGAACTACGCATGACATAGGATTCTAAAATGTGCCTAAATGATTCATATGATGTAATACCATCATCTCATTGGGTTGCATATAAATAGAACCCATGATTAAAATATAAATAGCACACCACATGTGTGTCAACCAACGGTTAAATGAAATCAATTGTAATATTTGAAAATCTCGAAAAATTGCATTTAAATGAGGTAGATTGGATTTTCCCTATACACAGGTTAGCTACTCCTGTGCACATGTAACGTCCCGGTTCCAGAAGCCACCTAGAGGTGCCCCGTAACCAGTTGGTCACATGGCCTCTACCACATTTCCCCAAACACCATAGTGTGCTGACTAGCACCGATGGCCTTGGGTGTGATAGTGGGGAAACTATTCCCCCATTGGTAGAGTACACAGTTGAAGTAAATAAACATGAAATTGCATAAGCAGTAAATAAACAACAATAACAAATAGTAGAATACTAAATCATCAATAAACTGGAGCAGAAATGTATATATACGAAATGATGAATGATACATATCATAGAAATAAGCCAATCAAGTCACAACACAAAAATATATACAATAGTACCAAAACAATTACAATCGAAAGTAAACAACTCCCCAGCCTCGCAAGACAATACTTGGTCCCATGATCTCCTACTCCAAAGTAATCGCGTACAAGAAGCCGAAGGGTGATTTCCCTATCTATAACTACAACAAAAAAGTCTGTTTTGACCCAAAATCATCATCCAAAGAGGTTGTGAGTCTAAATCCTAGTAGGAAACCACCTGAAGATCAATTCCTAATAGTCAGCCAGTATATGGAAGCTAACAGTACAATAAGTATTAAACAGTGGCAGTAACAATAGTCAGTAATCAGTATGCTGTAAATAGGATGATATAAAATAGTGATCAATCCATAGAACAACAAACACTAATGAATCAACAGCTAACACAAATAGTTTACCCTCTGGGAAATACTCGCAGCCATCCCCTTGGGTTCTGTCCAAAAATTACCACAACCCTCCGGGCAGTGCACTTAGCCTAACCCTTCTGGTTTGGTAATACAAATTTACAAGACTCTCTAGGGAAGCTCACTCGGTCAGTTCCCCTTATTGTATAGTGTAGTCCGTGACTTTCTAAGCAAGATCATGCGGTCTAACCCTCTTGGACCAAGGTATATAGACTCTTTGAGAAAACTCACTCGGTAAATCCTTCTATAGCCTATGGTATACAACTGAATCTCTGAGGTAGCTCACTCTACCAATTCATCCTATATCCTTGGAATGCTTTAAAGACATTCAATCATGGTAAAAACTCTCTGAGAAAGTTCACTCAGTCTACCCTCCTATAGTTTATAATAACTAAGATTTTATGGGAAACTCACTCATTCTATCCCATGTAGTATATAATAACTAAGACTCTATAGGAAACCCACTCAGTCTATCCCATATATTCTATAACATCCAAGACACTATGGGAAGCTCACTCAGTCTATTGCTTATAGTCTATAGCACCAGGTTCTCACTGTCCCGTGCTAGTCAGTTCATATTAATGATATAAGGCCAATGTACACCTATAGAGTAACTTGGTTAACAGTCTATAGAGCAACAAGTATGTTAACAAAATCATTCCATCCTATGATAAAAATGAATAGAAATAAGTATAACGACCAATGGATAACGAGACTCGAAGGTCGTAAACAAGAAAAGGCATGGGAAAAACATCCAATCACAAAAATTATCCACCAAACGATCAAATTTCCGTCTACACAAGCATGCATGAAAGGCAGGAATAACCACAAGGGAAAAAATGTAAACACACAATATCTCATTCAGAAGTATTGTTGGAATTATCTTATAAAACTCAAAGACATCTAATGCTAAGGCACAAACCACCAACATCGATCCTAGGAGATCAATATACATTAACTGCAAGGCTTGATTCTCCTCATAATAGTGTAGATCTATAAAAACACACAAAAAGTTCAACCCATGAAAACATAAGAAAGAGGTGGAATTGGAAAAAAAAGGCTCTCAGAGAATGATGAACACACCGTTGTGATTCCAACGCAATGGACGATGGTTGATTCAGAGAAAGGACAGAGCCTCAGGGGCTCAGAGAAGATTTTCGGTCATACGGGTCGCTCTCAATCGATGCCACTGGAGAACAAGATAGTTTGGTTGATTAGGTGCGACCTCGGTCATTTTTATGAAAAAAGAAAATACATAGTGTGTACTTATTTAGTAAATGACGTGTACTCTACATTTCTATACTCCTCTTTAAGCGGCCTCAACATCACCCCTACACAATGTGTGTGTGGGTCGGATATGGCCAACACACGGCATATAGCTGCATGGGAGTACACGATGTGTACTCATAAAGTATACGGTGAGTACTTAAAAAATTTACAGAAACTCCTCTTTTCTCAATACATCCAGAAAGAGGAATGACACAATAGAAAAATTATATCATGGTTCTTACAAACATTCCCACATAAATAAATTCATCCATGAATTTCCCTTGCGAGGCATAGAAGACGAAACCCTGAAAAGCTCTGTCCACTGTGATTGTACATCGGCCTCCCTCTCCCAAGTCTCATCCTACACTTGTTCGTGCTGCCATAGCACCCGTACTAATGGAACAGACCTACCATTGAGATCCTTCGTACTGCGATCAAAAATCCGAATAAGATACTCCTCAAACGAAGCATCCACTTCATGCTCAACCTCCTTAGGTTGAAATACATCAGACGGGTCTGAAAAGTAACGTCAGATCTCAAAATGTGGAAGACGACTTGCATAGCCCAATACCACTGAGGTAACAATAACATATATGCAACGGACCCAACTCTATCCAACACCTCCAACGGCCTGACGTAACATGGTGAAATCTTACCATGTCTCTGAATCCTCTTGTGTCCCAACCTCAGAGCGACAAACAAGAAAACCTAATCTCTGACCTCAAACTCCAGAGTTCGTCTCCGCTGATCAGCATAAGTCTCATGTCAAGACTGTACTGTAGGATTTCTCATCTGAAAAAACTCTATCTGCTCAGAGGTCTCATGAACAAGACGATGTCCCAGCAAGGCTGCCTCTGCAACCTCCAGCCAGCATAAGGGTGATCGGTATGGCCTACCATACAATGCCTCGTAAGGTGATATTTGAATAGTCACCTAGAAACCATTATTATAGGAAAACTCCACAAGAGGTATATACTTCTCCAAAGAACCACCAAATTCTACAATGAATACTCATAGCATATCCTCAGGCACCTAGATCATACGCATGGACTGGACATCAGTCTGGAGATGGTATGTTGTACTCAAAAGTACCTGTGTACCCAAAGCCTTCTGAAGTCTCTCCCAGAACCGAGAAGTAATTTGTGTATCCCAATCTGAAACAATGGAGTGTGGATCTCCACGTAGATGTACAATATCACAGATATACAACTGTCCCAGCTCATCCAAACTAAAGGAATCCTTGATCGACAAGAAGTGAGCAACCTTCGTAAGCTCGTCGACAAAAACCCAAATAGCATCACTACCTCGAGGTGACCTCGATAACCCGGTCATGAAGTCCATCACAACATCATTCTACTTCCACTCGGGAATGGATAACTGATGTAAAATCTCTGCTGGTCACTGATGCTCTGCTTTCACCTGCTGACTAGTAGAACATGTCATGACAAAACCAGCAACATCCCTCTTCATACCTGGCAACATGTACTAGCGGTGTAGATCACGATACATCTTGGTGATGCCAGGATAGACTGCCCAAATAGAGGAATGAAAATCCCACATCAACTCCTCACGCATTTCTTCTGGAACCCATACGCGTCCCTACTAACACACGATCTCATCCTCACCTACATTCCATCCATGAAGGGGGTCCTCTCCTGACACACTCTCCCACAGGAAATGCCCTCTGAATCTAATAGATGCCTCATCTATACCTGATCAAGAAGTGTATAGGTAAGAGCTACAGATGATAGGTATGTCTTTCTTTGTCTACTTTGCACCTCAAGATACATCTCAAAGAATAGAGCCATAGGATGACACTCACTACTGGCCTCCCGAACTATTGGAATCTGAGTTCTCCTACTCAACGCATCAGCCACTGCGTTGCCCTTCACCGGCGTATAGGTGAGCTTGAATCGAAAGACTGAAGATACTCGACCCACCTGTGCTGTCTCAGATTCAGATCACACTGACTGAAGATATACTTGAGACTCTTATGGTCAGTGAAAACCAGAAAAGTGCTCTCCCAAAATGTAGTTTCACCAACAGCCGAAGGCATGAACAACAATTGTCACCTCCAGATCGTGTGTCAGATAGTTCCTCCCATGTTGCCTCAACTGCCTAGACGTATAGGCAATGACCATATCTCCCTACATAAGCCCAACTCCCAACCTGATACCTGATGCATCACAATATAGAGTATAGCCCTTGACCGGCTCTGGCAAGACCAGTATTGGTGCTGAATTCAACCTCCCATTCAGCATAAAAAAGGATGACTCACAAGAATATAACCATAAGAACATCGCCCCCTTCTTGGTCAGACCTGTCAGCGGTGCTGGTAGGCATGAAAATCCCTATATGAAATGCTTATAGAACCATCTATTCCTAGAAAACTCCTCACCTCAATAACATTCTACGGATGCTCCCAGGACACTACAACTCTCACTTTCTCTAGTTCCACTGAAACATCTATCTCTGAGATGAAATCACCCAAGAAGTGAATCTTATCCATCCAAAAGTAGCATATTGAGTTCATAGAATATAACTGATGCTCTATTAGTGTAATCAGAATGATCTCATGATGGGTATCATGGTCATTTCAAGTTTGAGAGTACACCAAAATGTCATCTAAGAAAATCACCACAATGGAATCCATGTACGGATGGGATGCTTGGTTAATCAGTGCCATAAATACTACTAGATCGTTTGTGAGACCGAACGACATTACATTATACTCGTATAGAAAATACCTGATCCTAATGGATGTAAGGGGTATATCTGATGTTCTAACTCACAACTAATGATAACCAGACCTCAATTCTATCCTCGATAACACCCGGGCTCCTCGAAGCTGATCAAAGAGGTCATTGATTCATGGAATGGGATATTAGTTCTTGACCATCAACTGGTTCATCTTTTGATAATCCACTCGATGATGGAGGGTGTCATCTACCATCTTTGCAAACAAGATAGGCGAACCCCAAGAAGAATTACTGGGTTGGATTAATCCCTTTTCTTGAAACTCCTCCAACTGCTTCTTGAGCTCCTACAACTCAGGTGTAGCCATCTTATAAGAGGGAATGGACACTGGTGGCACTCCAAGCGTGAGCTCAATAGAAAAGTCTACCTCATGCTCCAGAGGAGAACCTGAAAAGTCCTTTGGAATAATATCCCTGAAATGTTCCACCACTGGAAGAAAGTATAACCGTGAAGTCCCCTGGTCATCCAGATAAAGACTGGCAATCTAGTTTGTAACTCCTTGTATCCCATGATTGTCTAGTCCAGATCTACCTACCTAAATATCCCACTTTCTTCTATGAAAGAATAATCCACCCTCTGGTGATACAAAACTCACCCTGTGGCGTCAAAAAGCAATGACTGCATGGAAGGGAACCAACAAGTCCATACTGATAATGACATAATAGCCTGTAATCTCTATGACATAAAGGTCCCTTAAGAAGTGATACCATGAAACCTCAAGAGGGAACTCCTTGCACTGATGTACACTAGATGTCCTCATTCCCAATGGTGCGTCAAGAGTTAACAAGTTGGAGGAAGAAAATATACAGAGCCCAAGGCTCTCCACAATAGAAAAATGATAAAACTATGAGATGACCGAGTATCGAAAAGGGATGAAGATAAATCAGAGGCAACTAAGATTATTCCTCGAACTATAGAAGATTCGGGATCCTGCTCCTGATAATTCATAACCATAAAAAACATCTAGCCTGCACCGTGGCCCTGCGCCCTTGGCTGACCACTATGAGCTGACCCACATTACTATCGATAGTAACCTGGTGTCTCACCCCCACAGCTACGACCTCCACCTCAGCTAAAACTGTCAGATGAACTACATTTCCCAGACTAATGAAAAAATGGTGAAGAATATCCTGAATTCAAGGTCAAAGATAAACCCCTACCACCAACTGAAGGTGGGACGATTTGAAAAAAGTGCAGAAGATGGCCCATCTTGCCGCAAGATCGGCACTCCATTGGGTCCCTCGGGCACTGAGGCCTTGTATGGCCACTCCCACCGCACTGGTAGCATATGACATGGATTCCTGAAGATACATCCAACCTACATAGATCTCCTATATAAGATTCTTTGTCGCGCTTATTACTATCCATAGGAGGAACACCAACTCTGGATTTTGTACCGCCCAGGCTCATTGCTCCAGAATCCCTCAGGTTGCGCTCAGTGATAAGCGTCAGGTTAACAATAGAGGATATCGAATTCAACTGGATGATATTCACTTGGGAATAGATATCCTGCCTCAAAAAACCCTCCATCTTCTAAGAAAGGAAAAAATCATCACCTGTTGGAATCGGCGTTAAGTGTTGCAGCTCGGTACAGAGAGATGAGTACTCTATAACAGAAAGAGTACCCTGTAGTAGACTCATAATCTCCCAGGCTCGGTCAGCCCTCATAGTCTCTGGGTAAATGTAGTCGTAGAAGGTGCACTGAAACTCATCCCAAGGAACACTCTTCATGTGCCCCAATTGCGAGATCACCTACCACCAACTCTTGGCGGTGTCTCGGAGCATATAAGTAGCCATCATTACCTTTTTTTCTAGTGGTATCTCCAAATTCACAATGAACATTAGTGTGGCCTCTAACCATGACTCTGCAGCCTGGGGTCATCCATACCTTGAGAAAGTAAGAGGATGTTGCGGCTAAAATACCTTCATCAATTTGGACATCAATGGGGCATGAGGCAGTGCTCCCTGAAAAGTCTGCATCATCCTCAAGAAATCCACCCTAAACTGTGCATCGTTTCCTGCAACGGGTATGACTGTTGGAGCCAAGGCTGGAACAAGAGGAGGATCTGTAGGATGTCCATGATCAGCCATATCTGGTGTTTGATCAAATTCTAGCAACTCACGTACAACTGGAGGACGTCTCAGAGGCATAACTCTCAAAGATCAAGAGCATACCTTAGATCAGGATTATAAAAATATGAGAACACAAGAGTACAAAACGTGAACAGGAAAAGGAAACATTCAAGTTTACAAAACATGACTACATGTCGTGTATATAACTACATGGAATGTTTATCAAAGCCTTTTACATGGGCGTTTACTCCTACCACCTATTTTCATGTACCACCCCAACTACATAGCGTGTTTTTCCCACACACGGTGTGTACGTGAACTCTATTCCCCTGCTCAAGTCTCTTTACACGGCTAACCCACACGATCGTCTTAAACTGAGACTACACGGTGTGTTCTCTGTGGATACAACATGTAGTATAAAATGTTTCAATGACCCATGATGCAAGTTACATGGCCGACTACATGGATAAACCATACCCAGCATGTTCCGAACAAACATGGTGTGTATAAGAGAAGACAACACCGACCCCTGTTGTTTGTGACATGACTGAGTACCTAGAACAAAACTACATGGAATGTTCTTTACCAACATGGTGTATTCTACTCGAGCTTCCCCAGCACGTGTTGTTTGTGACACGGCCAGGTACACAGCTCTATACTACACAGAGTGCACCTACCGTACATGGCATGTTCCTAAAGACATTTCCTCAACCTCGTGATCCTACTCACACAGACAGGGACACGGTCTGAAACTACACGTTGTGTAGTCAAAATGTACATGCGGTGTATTCTGGGTAATTCTAGGTAGTAGCTAAGAAACTACACTGAAACCTAGAAAACACAGGAAACAATGAATGAAGGTACCCAATTCTTATCCGTGTGGGCCCATACTCCCCACGAATCAAAACATGGAATCTAATACAATAATATATTAGTAAAACATGTCAATGATTGGCAAATTTCTGATTTAAGAGGGCCCATAACACCTTAAGAACAAAACTTTTTCATTCATTTATGTAAATTACAATACAAACAGTCTTATATCATCATGCAGGGATTCTATCAAGGAATCTATAACAAAAACATGCATAATCTACACAAAGTCTATAAAAAAATGCAATAACTAATGCACCCTATATTGCATGGCAAGAATACTTAATATTTGATTTCTAACAAGGGAGTATATGATGCATGAGATGTAATACCCTCAAATCATTGGCTTACGACAGAAATTGAACCAAAATAGCAACAAAAATAACAAAACAAGTCATGTGAACCACTCTAGGTGAAATCATATCAACTGTAAAATCTTAAAACCAGAAAACTGCAATAAACGAGATAGTATGGATTTTACCTGTACATGGGATAACTACTCCTGGGAACAACTTATTACCAAGTAACAAATTAATTCTATCCCTAGCTAAAGGCTCCAAAAAGAAAATCAAGAGAAAATAATACCTCTGATACCACATTGTAACGTCCCGGTTCCGGAAGACACCCAGAGGCTCCCTATGACCGATTGGTCACATGGCCTCAAGCGCATTTCCCAAAATTCCATAGGTTGTCAACTAGCAGTTAGGGCCTTGGGTTTGATAGTGGGGAAACTATGACCACATGGCAGAGTACACAACAGAAATAAAAAAACATGCAATAGCCGAGGTGGTAAATAACCAACAATAACAAATAGCAGATGACTAAATCAAAAAACAAATAGAGAACATATGTATATATAATAAATGATGCATTATACATATCTAGGAAAGTATCCAAATAAGTCACAATGCAAAAAAAATACAATAGTACCAAAAAAGTAACAAATAAATTAAAAGGTTCCTCAGCATCACAAGCCAATGCTTGGTCACATGCTCTCCTACTCTAAAGATATCATGTTACAGAAGTCAAAGGGCACTTGCCCTTTTCTATACCTGCAACAACATAGTCTGTTTGGGCCCAAAAGCATGACCAAAATAGAGTGTGAGACCAAATCCCAGTAGGAAACCACCTGAAGATATGTGCCTAACAATAAGTGAGTATATGGATCGTAACATTACAATAAGTAGTAAATAGTGGCAGCAACAACATGCAGTAATCATTGAGCAGTAAACAAGATGATATACAACAGTGATCAATCCATGAAACAACAAACAGTGGTGATGAAACAACTAACACAAGCAAGAAAACCTCTACGAAGTACATGCATGTAACACCCTGAGATTTTATGAGATATATATTTTTTCATATCTTCTGTTGTACGCTACACCAAGATTACCGTGAACTATACAGAACACCTAATTATCTTGCATTATATGCAACACTATTCTTGGATCATGTTAGACAAAATTTCATGTTCATTTGATAGTAGTTATTCTACTCAACATTGAGTGGATATATATATATATATTTAATGTATAAATTAAATATGGTTGGATTTTGTTATATGAAACAACGAAGGAGTCTTTCAAAACACGAAAACCTAACATGTCTTGCATTACATGGAATCGCGACCATCCTCGATAGCGTGTGTTATACGCAATACTAGGTTTCACTAACCAATGTTATATGGTTATAATATTACTATGAAGTAGCCATTATGAATAGTATCAACTATATTTTGAATTTTATACCATTATTATTCATCTTACACATTTTCTAGAACATGGTATGAGAACAAACTAAATATTTTGGGTAAAATTAGTATTTTTCAAAAAAATGCAGTTTTGCTTCCTTTTGATGGTGCAACCAATTTAAATCTAGTTTTTGACATGTTTATAAGTTCAAATTGAAAACATAAAATTCTTATTTGGAACAAGGATATAAAAATTTACTTTGGATAAAATTTTCTTATTATTCTGATAACTTTCATATTTTAAAGAATAGTAAAAACATAAAATATTTTAATTAAAAAAAACTTTTCCCATCGCTATAAGTTATATGGTTAGATTATATATTAGATGGTTTTAATGTGTAATTATAATATATTTTTACCATTTAATCCAATGTTGGTCATGGGAATTAATTTCAAATTGAAATTGGACATAAACATGTGTCGATCATTTGATAGGTATTGTTTATTAAAAACAATAGAGACCCAAAGCTTGACTTACATGGACATTACATTGCTTTTGTGGAATACTTAATACATAAAAAAAAGACACACACGGACCGTAATTGTTTAGTGTCTTTGGGAACTCGGAATAAAATCTTCTAATTGTGGTGAAAGATCTTCAACATCTCCCATAAAGATCTTCCACTTTTTTTCTTACCTAAAACCTTTCTTTATATCATGGGGAAAATTAAACATAAAAAGGGTGAGATCGAATTCTCAGTAAGGGTATGCATGGATAAAATAAAACATACTCTATACATTTGAACTTAAAAACATGAACATAATGTTTAAACATCAAAAGCATGAGCAATGACATAAAACATGGAAGTACGTAAGGCATAGATCATAAAGAAATATTAATAATGATAAAATAGCTTGGGAATAATACATATAATTGTGGAATCCATTATGAACATGATATGATTTCCATATTAGCCAAGGCATTACTACCAAGACCATCTTAGTGGATAATGTCCCTTTCGGAATCGAGTTCACTCCTTGTTCCAGTCCTGTATTACTGAACCGGTTTAACATACCATTCCTGCCATATCTAACTCATGAGATATAAATCTTTACCCAATGCATTGGAGGGATATATAGGTCCCACCCATCTCATAATGAAATCATTCTTACTTGTGCCACAAAATAAACATAGTTCATTCATAATAACCCAATAAATAAAATTAGTTTCATAAACATCATCCCATCATCAAATAATCCATATAAAAGAAATGGATATCATTTTATAATATGAAAATTGAAACCATGTATATCATAGAGAGATGATACTTGAAACATCCACATGTGAAATAATGTCATCTTAGATTAAAATTATTTTGATAAAACACATGAAATGAATTCTTGAGAAAAATATCCTTTTTCTTCAAAATAATTTTCTTTTAACAAAATGTCATGCACTTTTAAAAGAAAAAGTTTTTGTTGAAAATAGTCATGAAATATTTTGGAGGATGTTTCCTGAAAATAAGGCCTTATAAAACTGTAAAAATCCATTCGTGTCGTATAAGTTAAAAAAAAGTCTACTTGTACTTTTTCCAGAAAAGCCAAAAATTTACCTCGTAACATAAAACAAATGAAAGATTCCTTACAGACCATGTAGTAAAATTAAAAAATGGGTAAAAAGGACATTAAACATAAATTAAAACACTTTTATAAAACATGGACATGGATGATAGTAATGACCACAGTAAATACTTACGAATTAGCAATCTCAGTTAAAAATGAGATTTGCACAATTATCCCTTACCTTATGTCCGATATGCTTCATATGTATCTGAACCTCCTGTATAGTGATTTAAATAATTTCATTGACTTATTAAAGAATCATATTCATTGTTATGATAACATATATGGTTCACTTATGACTTTATATTACCCGTTCTTTTGTAAATTCCATGTTAAAGAGCATTTTGGGTAAAATCGTTTCATTTGTCGTTCGTGTTTTGACTTTTAATTATTCTTATGATTAATTAGATCATGATTACTTATTTCCAGAATATAAAACATGATTTATATATAATATATATTCAAAATATAAATATATATAATAGATCGATAAATGGAATTAAATACACCGTTCATGGAGACGGTAGGCCGTACATACACATGAACGCTGTTTTCGTTTCCTTATTGAGTTGAATGGAATTAAGTAGATGAAATACATATATATAAACATAAATCCAGTATCATTATTATGTCATATATTTAATGATTTCTTATTATATATACTTTATAATCATTCATGAATGGTTAACGTGGTGAATGAATTTCACCGCGTCGTGGAGACGGTAGTCTGTACGTATACACGAGCGATGATATCATTCTCATGGTCATGGAATTGTATTGTAGTGTATGTATACTATTTCAGAATCAATATAACTTTACAATAAAAATATATAGTTATTATTCACACCATTATACCCATCCAAGTAATGTGGTGGTGGAAAATAGATTACAACACGGCATGGAGATAGTATTCCTTACGTACGCACGCGTGGTGATTTAATTTTCTGAAGGATGGATAGATGTTTAAATAGAGTTATTTAATACTTATAATAACATATCAGTATATTATTGATACTTATGTTATTAATTCATAATTAAATAACCTAATAATAAAAAGTGGAAGAAGAAATAATGTTGAATGAATCGGTAACAGACATTACATCTTCTTTGAAGCGCCTCTTTGAGTCCTTCTATTAGGGCACTAAAATTGGACTTTGAAGAAGACCAGGACCTCTAGGATGTTTCTAGGGAAGCGGAGAAGAGAATTCGGTAGGGTTTTTCTGAGATTTATGGATAAAATTGGTGTGAGGAAGATAGGGTGGAGGTGCCCTTTTATAAGGGAGGAGAGGGCCACATTTGGAAAACTAATAATATTAATTTATTATAAAGCCAAATTCGGTTTTAAATAGCTCCAAATTGATTTATTTCAAAGCTAAGGTGGGTAGGGGTTGAAATAATCTCATCCAATAGTATTTAGACATGTTTAGGTCATTATATTAACCTTATCAATTAGATTTAACTCTTAGTTAATTAGATTGACATTTACCATGTCACTTTGTATTTTTATATTATATAGTTAATAAACTTACCATATACATCCAAGAGACTCCAAAGTGGTACATTAATGATACAACTATCATGAAATAAGTATCTTTACAGAAACTTTGATTTTTAGGAATATAATAACAATTAATAATAGAATATTTGTTTTAAAAACTATTTTATGTCAATTTTGACACTATTTTGTAATTGATTTTGTGAAAATCATAACAGAATGATTAGTTAAAAAAATGTTAATTTAATCAATTCCAACATGTCACATTAACATTGAAAATTATTATAATTCATAAAAAGTGTCAAATTACATTTATTTGGGTATTTATAACATCAATTATGTCAATATTTCATTAATAAGATAGTTACTGCATCATATTTGTGTCATAAATAAATTAAATTATATAATGTCTAAAAATTATATATAAAATACCATTATGTAGGAAATCTTTTTCTCTTTCTAATTAATATTTATAGTAGAATTTATCTTATTTATATCCATATATTAAAAATGATTTACTTATTAAACTATGATTTTAACTATTTTAACCCTTCTTTATATAAATTAATAATAAATTTCCTAATCTAATCCAACTAAGCCTAAATGGTCATATATTATCCTTAAGTTTTTTTGATCGAATTAAAATTATCCAATAGAATTAGGACATGTGTTAGGGTAATAATAATATCATTTTTACCCTTAATTACCCTATTTACTTTTAACCGTGGCAAAAAAAAGTAAAAAGTTACTATTCACCAAAAATTATTTTCATCTCATTGAACCACATATTATTTACATACATCATCAGTGTCTCTTAGATTTTTGAAATTCCACTCACAAAAGTGGTAAAATTAAGTTTTATGAAAATTTTTTTTTTTAAAATACCACTTAGTGGTTTCACTATTAATCAAAAAATGAAATTTTCTAGAAAAATACCAAAAATTAGGCCACAACAATATTTGATGTTTTGAATTAAAAAATTATTTCTATTTTACCAAATTCAAAACACATCAGTTGCATTAATTTATTTAAAAACTAATTTTCGTCATCAAAACAAATAGCGTGTTTTTAAAAGATAATAATTATCAAAAGATTGACACTTGTTTATGTTTGGATTAAATGTGAAATTACATCCAATGACCAAAATTGTATTAAATTGTAAAAATATATTGTAAATATAATTTTAAACAAATCAAATTAATAATTTATCACTATTAATTATTTTGATTAAAAAAGTTCTTTTTAATTAAAATTTTGCAATTTTCACTATTCATCAGAATATGAAAGTTATCCGAAAAGTACCGAAATTTCACCGTAAGCTAATTTCGATATTCTGAATCCAAAAATGAAGTCCATTTTGGATGAAAAAATTTATAAAATTTCAAAAAGTTGGTATGACTATTCATAACTGCTAGTTCATAATAATATTATAATAATATCTCGTTTAGTGAAACTCGGTATTGCGTACTACACACACTATCGAGGAAGGTCGTGATTGCATGTAGTGCATGCCATGTCAGGGATGTGTGTGGTGCAAGATTCTTTTTGTGTAGTGTATAACACAAGTCATTAATGAAATTTAAATGAATATTTTTCATAAAATCTCTGGGTGTTACATTCTACCCCCCTTAAAATGAATTTCTCCCTCAATGTTCACCGGTGTTATAAATGGTTTACTACTCGAAAGTTTCTTTAATAGAAACCCACATCATAAAAAGGAATTCCAAAACTTGGGTTAAAAAACTAATGTATGAAACATAACGGTTACCCAAATTAACTCATCACCGGGTTTCCACGTAGGAGAGCCTAGGTGAAAATATGGATATGGAAGAAAAATCTAACCATCATGTTCTGATGGAGAGTGGTAGAGAACATGGCTATGGAAAATCCAAAAATCACAAAGCCAAATTTTTTTGATGATCTAAGGTACCATCTGAATCATTGGATATAAGAGCAGTAGGACAAAATTTTTGGTTTTCAAGATCATTTCCCTAAAGTTGATGAAATTAGAATTAGAAAAAATACTTTCGTGATTTTGGTACAGTCTCACCGTTGGTCGTTCTTTGAACAATTTCCACTACATCTCTTAAATAAACGATGTTGAATTTGTCATTCGTGATGTGTTAGCAGATCATGTGATAGAATGATGGGTCATTCCATCTGTTTCAAACAAAAGGTTAGCAAAAGTTATAAGTCCATCTTATGGTTAGATTAATAGTATATAGTTCCAAAAATGAACTTATACTTCTTATATCATAACGCTTAATAAAATAAAACTAGTTTCTACTAACCAGTGACTTCCTGTAATCCAGTGGTAGGCGATAAAGGCCAGTCACACTTTGGTTGTGGGTTCGATTCCCACAGCCTTGTCCGACACGATGGGCTATCACCCGTCCTGTAGGTTGTCCTTTTTATAAAACTACATTACTATAACATCCCATAAATAATATAGAAAAAAACTTCAATCCTTAAACAATACTAACTTATGTCCAACATAATCCATTCCAATCATTAGGTTTATCCCTAATACTGCAGTCCACTCTCATAGTATAGTGAAACGATAACCCGAGATTTCATATAACAAGCATGTCAATTCCATCATTGATCCCCATATATCATAAGTTATGTCTTTTTGGTCAAATTACAAACATGTGAATACCTAAATCATGTATTCTATTGAATAATGAATACCCATTGAACCTTAGTGAAAACATGAATGCAGTTAAAATTTAATACTTTCAACAAACCAAAATCCTCAAAATTATTTATACTCAAACCATGATGTCACTTATTCCATATATCAATCATGAGCTCATGAATACAATCAAACATCTCATTATATTCTTATCCCATTATTATGCACATATCATCTGATTACCAAAAATATCTCAATCACTTTTCATGGTTACTGGAACCATAAAATTATTGAAAACCATAATAGACTAATACAAAAATATTCTAATAAACCATAAAATTACCTCAACAACATTATTTTTGAATACCAATACACAAACACTTCAATCCATATTCTTCAATGACTGTCCTGGAATAATTTCATCCTTTATTTAGATTTAACTTTTTAGGTCAGAGCAATGAGTTGGGTAATGCCCATGTTCTCCACAAATAAGACATTGAACTCCATAACAGTCTGTCACTCTATGACCCTTTTCTCCTCACAGATAACATTTATCCCTCCATATCAGGTATTCCTCAAGGTTCTTCTTCCCTTCTTTAGAAATCTGAATCTTTCTTTATTTATGCACCTCAACATGCAGACATTCATAAAATAGTATCTTCCTCTTATTTGATGAATTAGGCATACCACTAAATTTCAAATTGTTAATCATATATCACAATGACTGATTTGGAAAAATCACAATATCATACTCTCTAGGAATTACACAATTTTGTGGCTCATAGTAACCAATTTTTCCATTGGATTCAATGTTAACCGAATTCCTTCTGGTTCCCTCCTTTGACTAAAACACAAAAAGAATTCTGTGAGAGGAAAAAATCATGGTAGATAAAAAAACATAATAAAGGGGGAGTACCCTCAATACCTAACATCTTAGGTTAAATTATAAGATTGTTACCATAGTTTTAGGACTATATCATATACGTATACTTATCCTTAGGGACATCCCTAGACATACCTTAGAAATATCTCTAGGGATCTCACTAACGTTTTGGCATCCTAGTTTCCAAAGGTTGGCTAATCCTTTCCTATGATACCAACTGTAGAGACTCGTAGCTTGACATACATGGACATTACATTACTTTTTCAGAATACATAATAAATAACAAAAATAGACATACAAGGACATTAATAGTCTAGTGTCTTTGGAAACTCAGAATAAAATCTTCTAATCGTGGTGAAAGATCTTCAACATCTCCCATAATGATCTTCCCACTTTTTTTCTTACCTAAAACCGTTCATTATATCCTGGGAAAAAGAAAACATAAAAAGGGTGAGCTCGAATTCTCAGTAAGGGTATGCATGGATAAAATAAAACATACTATATAAATTTGAACATAAAAACATGAACATAATGTTTAAACATCAAAAGCATGAGAAATGACCTAAAACATGGAAGTACGTAAGGCATAGATCCTAAAGAAACATTAATAATGATAAAATAGCATGGGAATAAAACATGTAATTGTGGCAACCATTAATCACAAGATATGATTTGCATATTAGCCAAGTAATTGCTTCCAAGACCATCTTAGTGGACAAAGTCCCTTTCTGAATCGAGTTCACTCCTCGTTCCAGTCCTGTATTACTGAACCAGTTTTATTTGCTGTTCCAGCCATGTCTATCTCATGAGATATAGATCTTTACCAAATGCATTGAAGGGAGATATTGTTCCCACCCATCTCATAATGAAATCATTCTTACTTGTGCCACAAAATAAACATACTTCATTCATAATAACCCAATAAATAAAATGGGTTTCATAAACATCATCCCATCATTAAATAATCGATATAAAAGAAATGGATATCATTTCATAATAAGAAAAGTGAAACCATGTAAATCATAGAGACAAGATAAATGAAACATACACATGTGAGATAATGAAATCATAGATGAAAATGTTTTTGATAAAACACATGAAATGAATTCTTGAGAAAAATATCCTCTTTTCTTCAAAATCTTTTTCTTTTATCAAATTTACATGCACTTTAAAAGGAAAAGGATTTTGTTGAAAATATTCATGAAATATTTTGGAGGAAGCTTCATAAAAATACGCCTTTATAAAACTGAAAAAATCTATTCGTTCCGTATAAGTTTAAAAAAACATTCTTCTCATACTTTTGCTGGAAATGTCAAAAAAGTACCTCATAACATAAAACAAAAGGAAGATTCCTTACATACCATGTAGTAAAAGTAAAAAATTGGTAAAAAGGACATAAACACACATGAATAAACTATTATAAAATATGGACATGGATGATAGCAATAACCCCAGTAAATACTTAAGAATAAACAATCTCGGATACAAATGATATTTGCACAATTATCCCTTACCTTATGGCTGATATGCATCGTATGTATCTGAACCACTTGTATAATGATTTAAATAAAGTCATTGAGTTATTACAGAATTATTTTGATTGTTATGATATCATATATGGTTCACTTATGACTTTATATTACTCGTTCTTTTGTAAATTCCATGTTAAAGAGCATTTTGGCTAAAATCGTTTCATTTTTCGTTCGTGTTTTGACTTTTAAATATTAATATGATTAATTAGATCATGTTTACTCAATTCCAGAATATAAATCATGATTTATATATAATTTATATTCATAATGTACAAATATATAATAGATCGATAAATGGAATGAAGAACACTGTTCATGGAGACGCTAGGCCATACATACGCGTAAACACTGTTTTTGTTTCCGTATTGAGTTGAATGGAATTAAGTAGAGGAAATACATATATATAGACATAAATACAGTATCATTATTATGTCATATATTTCATGATTACTTATTATATATACTTCAGAATCATTCATGAATGGTTCACATGGAAAATAAATCTCATCGCGTCGTGGAGACGGTAGTCTGTACGTACGCACGAGAGATGATATCGTTCTCATGATCATGGAATTATATTAGACTGTATTAATACTATTTCAGAATCAATATCAATTTATAATAATCATACATAGGTATTATGAAAACCATTATACCCATCCAAGTATGGTGGTGATGGAAAATAGATTACACCACGACGTGGAGATGTTATTCCGTACGTACGCACGCACGGTGATTTCATTTTCCGTAGGATGGATATATGGTGAAATAGGGTTTTTTCAAACTTATAATAACATATCAGTATATGAGTGATACTGAAGTTATTACTTAATAATGAAACAACCTAAGAAGAATATGTGGAAGAAGAAATAAAGTTGTAAGAATCGGTAATGGACATTACCTCTTCTTTGAAGCGCCTCTTTGAGTCCTCCTCTTAGGGCACTAAAATTGTTCTTTAAAGAAGACCAGGACCTCTAGGATGATTCTAGGGAAGTGGAGAAGAGAATTTTTCAGGGGTGGGCCGAGCTTTAAGGCTCAATGTGGAGTGAGGAAGAGTGGGAGGAAGTGCCCTTTTATAAGGGAGGAGAGGGGCACCTTTCGAAAACCAAAAATATTATTTTATTATAAAGACAAATTCGGTTTTAAACAGCTCCAAATTGATTTATTTCTAATCTAAGGTGGGTATGGGTTTAAATAATCTCATCTAATAGAATTTAGACAAGTTTAGGTCATTATATTAGCCTTATCATTTAGTTTTAACTCTTAGTTAATTAGATTGACATTTACCATGTCACTATGTATTTTTATGTTATTTAGTTAATAAACACACCATATTCATACAAGATACTCCCAAATTGTTCATTAATGATATAGTTATCATGATATCAGTATATTGGTAGAACCTTTTATTTTTAGGAATATAATAAAAATTAATAATATAATATTTATTTTAAAAACTATTTTATGTCAATTTTGACACTATTTGGTAATTGATTTTTGTGAAAATCATAAGGGAATGATTAGTTAGAAAAAAGATAATTAAATCAATACTAACATGTCATATTATCATAGAAAATTATTTTAATTCATAACAAGTCTAAAATTACATTTATTTGGGTATTTATAACATCAATTATGTCAATATTTCATTAATAAGATAATTACAAAGTCATAATTGTGACATAAATAAATTATATTATTTAATGTCTAAAAATTATAAATAAAATACCAATATGTAGGAAAACTTTTTATCTTTATAATTAATATTTATAGTCGAAGTTACCTTATGTATAACCCTATATTGAAAATGATTTACTTATTAAACATTGATTTTAACTTTTTTAACACTTCTTTAAATAAATTAATAATAAATGTCCGAATCTAATCCAAGTCGGCCTAAATGGTAATATTTTATTCCTAAGGTTGTTTTTGGTCTAATTACACTTATAAAATAGATTTTATTACATGTGTTAGGGTAATAATAATATCATTTTACCCTTAATTACCCTATTTACTTTTAATCGTGGTAAAAAAAAGTAAAAAGTTACTATTCACCAAAAATTATTTTCATCTCATTGAACCACATTTTACTTACTGAAATCAACCATGTCTCTCATATTTTTGAAATTACACTCACATATGCCGTAAAATTATGTTCTATGAAAAATTCATTTTTTTTAACTACCACTTAGTGGTTTCACTATTCATCAAAAATTGAAAGTTTCCAGAAAAATACCAAAAATTAGGCCTAAGCTATATTTGATATTTTGAATTCAAAAATGATGTCTATTTTACCTAATTCAAAACACATCAGTTTCTTTAATTTATTTGAAAATAAATTCTCGTCATCAAAACAAATACCGTTTTTTAAGAGATAATAACTATCAAAAGACTGACAGTTATTTTTGTTTGGTTTAAATGGGAAATTACATCCAATGACCAAAATTGTATTAAATTGTAAAAATATATTATAAATATATTTTTAAACCTCTCAAATTAATTATTTATCACTATTAATTATTTCGATTAAAAAAGTTGTTTTTAATTAAAATTATGTAATTTTCACTATTCATCATAATATGAATGTTATCCGAAAAGTACCAAAATTTCACCCTAATATAATTTTGATATTCCGAATCAAAAAATGAAGTCCATTTTGAATGATAAAATTTATAAAATTTCAAAATGTGGGTATTACTATTCATAATGGCTAGTTCATAATAATATTATAATAATATCTCGTTTAGTGAAACTCAGTATTGCGTACTACACACGCTATCGAGGAAGGTCATGATTGCGTGTAATGAAATCCAAGTCGGGGATGCGTTTTGTGCAAGCTTATTTTTGTGTAGAGTATAACACAAAACATCAATGAAATTAAAATGAATATTTTTCATAAAATCTCAGGGTGTTACAAAAACACGGAGTTTGTTTTGATAATGGGAAATAATATTTTTAAAAATTAATTGATGTGACTTCTATGTTATTAATTTAAAAAAATTGAAATCATTTTTGAATTTGGAATATCAAATATAGCATAGGCTTGATTTTTTGGTATTTTTCTGAAAAACATAAATTTTTTATGAATATTGAAACCACATAGTGGTAGTTAAAATAAAAACTGACTCTTTCATTTAAATGAAATTTTACCACTTCTATAAATTTAATTTAAAAAATCCGACATACATGTTTTTTATCAAGAAGTAAAATGTTGTTCAATAAGATGAATATAAGTTTTTTTGAATAGTAACTTTTGACGTTTATTTACCGCGGTTAAAGGTAAATTGGGTAATTCAAGGTTAAAAGGATATTATAGTTATTAAAAATTAACTTAACACATGTCCAAACCTTATTGGATGAGTATTGTACGACCAATGGCATTCTTGGGTCGATTTTGGATCCCCATTGAGCTACTTGGTAGTGATAATGACAATTTGGATTAAATAATTTAATGTAAAGACAAAATTGACATTGAAAAGTATCTTTTAGAAATTAATTTCTATAAGGGGTTATATAAATTATCTTTTTGTAACGACCCGACCCTAGTTACCCAGAGTCGGTGCATTATTACATAACATTGGCATGATCACAAGAAAGATCGAATCTCGAAAGACCGATTGGTTTTGTAGCCTTGGAAACACTAGATATATTTATAAGTCTTACATTACATCATAAAATGAAATACTACTACAACAACATATTGTCTCCATAAACCACACTCATATCCCCACATAATATCCCTACAGGTCATTCATAATTTACTTCTACACTTCCGGGGAAAAATAAAACATAGAAAAGGGGTGAGCTCAAATGCCCAATAAGGATAACAATATAGTGGAAACTTTCATAAATAAGAATAAACATTTAAGGAAATGTATAACTAAAACAACAGCCTTTCAAACTTAAACATTCAACTTTGTATGGCATAAATAAAATTAAATAATGCCATTTACTCATTCACATGGATATTATACTAATCGAATAGTCACATGCAAAATCAATAACCATTTTCATAATGTTGGAATGAATAATGTCAGACTATCATAACCACATAGCCAAGGCCTCGTGCCAAGACTACAAATAAGATTTTGTCAAGGCCTTGTGCCAAGACACTAGTTTGTCTCATGAGACCTACCGATGCAATGTTTTTAGAAGATACTTATGTTTAAAATTACTAAAAAATACTCCAGTGTTTTTATGAAATCATTATGCAAGCTTCTGAAAACAAAATAACTAATTATGAGACTGCTTGACTAATTATAGGCCCTGATGGGTCCACTCCCAATCCCTTCCTATCTACCACACTTGAGAGTCAGGTTTTCTGAAAACATTTTTAAGCTTGCGTTAAATACGTATACATTTGCACTAGATTTTCATATTTTTGAGAGAAATATCTCTTTTTTTGAAATAATTTAAAAGTCACATAATTATAAAAGAAAACATTTACTTTGAAAATATCCTTATAATCTTGTAAGGAAAGCATTGATGATTTTATAATGGCGGAAAATAACCGCACACACCGTATAAGTTAAAAAAACATTCTTACCTTAATTCTGTCGAAAAGGGTAAAAGGAACTTGTTTTGAAAATGACAGAAAGATTCCTCTTATAAAAAGTCAAACAAGGGTATAAATGACTTTAACCCATAATCTTGTAAATAATAAAAATTTTTTGAAATACATTTTGAAGAAACATGGATGTGGATGATAAAGAGATCCCAGTAGATTATTACATATAAACAACCTCAGATAATGAAGAGATTGTGAAATAACCCTTACCAATTTGGTAACATATGAAACATACAACCCATGAAAGAGGTATCATACAATGAATATGTAAATACACATAAATTAGAGTGTACTACACAAAGAATATTATTATGGGCAGTATATACACCACACAAAAGGTGATGGTGGCAATATGGCATGAATCTCACGGGGATAAGGAGTCAGATGAAAACCCCTTACCTTGTACTTTTCCTTGGTTGGGGAAGGTTAACCTCCTGTATATTGGTGAAATAATTGTTATTAAATTATACAAGAATCACATACATTAATATGATATCATATATGATCTTTTAATATTGATTTGATAATAATATCTTAGTATTATCGTTGTTTCGGGTGTTAACTTACTTGTTTTCTTTTATATGTTTTGTTACGTAAGACATGTTTGTAAACGATAGTTTGAATATTATTCATATCCAGAATGATATCAAGTCCTTAAACATCATTTTTAAATCAACAAATTATAATTACACTTTAATGGTTACGATGGAAATGAATCTCATCGCGTTCGTCGAGACAGTAGTCCGTACGTACACACGAGCGAAAATATCATTCTTTTGATATTAAAATAATATATAAATGGATGGTATATCATATATAAAGAATCATTAACATGTTATATTTATTATTTAAATGAGTTACACATCATTATTATACCCATCCAAATAATAATATATTGAATAACAATTACCCCACGACGTGTAGACGGTAAGCCGTACGTACGCACGTATGGTGACATGTTATTCAAAGGGTGGATAGAATACTGAATATGGTTGTACCATATTTATAATAACATCACAGTATATAATTGATATTGGAGTTATTATTTTATAATGGTAACAACAAAGGAAGAAGAAGTGGAAGAAGAAATGAACTTGGAAAAAGGGTGGTGAAATCCTTACCTCTTCTTCGGTTTCTTCCTTTTGATTTGATCAAAAGGGCTCCTTAGGTTGGCTTTCTGATCAAAATAAGGCCTCTAGGTTGTAGTGAGGGAAGTTGGGAGTGTATTTGGGTAGAGTTTGGCCGAATCAAAAGGCTTTGAAGGTGTGAAGAAATGAGAAGGAGGAGTGCCTTTTTATAAGAGGGGTGAGGGGCACCTTTGGAAAAGCTAGAAATATTAATTTATAATAAATTCACATTCGGTTTCCAATGGCTCCAAAGTTGACTATTCAAATTTTAAAGTGGGTATGGGTATAAAACAACTCATACAATAGAATTTATACAGGTTTGGGTACTTATATTAACCTTATCTTTAAGTATTAACTCTAAGTTAATTAGTTTCACTTTTACAATGTCTCTTTGTATTTTTATATAATATGGTTAATAAACTTACTATATACATCCAAGCGACCCCCAAGTTGTCCATTAATGATGCACCTATCATGATATAAGTCTCTTGGGCGATCATTAGATTTTTAGGAATTTAGTATCAATTAATAATATAATATTTGTTTTAAGAACTCTTTTATGTCAATTTTGACACTATTCAATAGTTGATTTTTGTGAAACTCATAACAGATTGATTACTTCGAAAAAATTCAATTAAATCAATCCTAATATATCATGTTATCCTAGAAAATTAGTTTAATTCATTAAAAGTTTCATATTATATTTATTTGGGTATTTATAATATAAATTATTTTAATTGTTCACTATTATAGTAATTACTGCATCATCATTGTGTCATAAATAAAATAAATTATTTAATGTCTAAAAATTATAAATAAAATATAATTATTTATGTAATTTTTTTATCTTTCTAATAAATATTTATAATCTAAAATCCAACATATATAACTCTATGTAACAATTGTTTTTCTAAAAGATATATGCTTGTGTCCTTTTTGTATTCATTTTAACTTAATTAAAATAAAGTGTCATTATCACTTACAAGTGGATCCATGGGGTCCCAAAATCGACCCAAAGATGCCCATGGTCGACCATGTATCAAAAAATAGGGTTAAGACACGTTTTAGGGTAATTTAGTATTATTATAACATTATTTTTTAACCCTTATTTACCGGATTTACCCTTAACCATGGTAAATAAAATATTTACCGCAGTAATTATTCAAAATGTTTAAAAATAAAAGTTACCTATTTAAACAATTTGAACATCTTGATTCCAAATATGGAATCCATTTTCCTAAATTCAAAACACAGATGTGGCAGAAATTAATTTAAAATTAATTCCCGCTGTCAAAACAAAAAGCGTGTTTTTAATAGATAATAACTATCAAAAGATTGACACTTGTTTATGTTCGGTTTAATTGTAAAATTATGTCCAATGACCAAAATTATATTAAATGGAAAAAATATATTCTAAATATACTTTAAAACCACTCAAATTCATAATTTATCACTATTAATTATTTTGATTAAAAAAGTTGTTTTTATTTAAAATTTAGTAATTTTCACTATTCATCAAAATATGAAAGTTATCCGAAAAGTACCAAAATTTGACCTTAGGCTAAATTTGATATTCGGAATCCAAAAATGAAGTCCATTTTGAAATATAAAATATATATAATTTCAAAAATTAGGCATTACTATTCATAACGGCTAGTTTGATCGGTTGTGGTGTGTGTTAAAACTCGAAGTTGCGTACAACACACGCTACAGTTTTATTCAAAGGAAAGCGTACCGTGGAAGCTTGGGATGTTTTATTTTAAATTTTTTTGATGTCCCCATTTAGTCAAAAAGTTTAAAATATTTTATTTAAAAAGGGTTCACTATTAAAAGTTGGTAAAACTGCAATACTGAAAATGAATTTGTTCTTACATTATGTCTAAGAAACTCATAATATGGATTCTAAAATTATAAGGATAATATAAAGTATAAAATTTAGTTAATACTATTCATAACCTCTTTTGAACGGCTTATTTGGTAAGTCATGGTGCGCTTGAACTCGGTGTTGTGTGTAGTGCAAGTTATTGAATTATTTTGAAGAAATAACACACTATAAAATCTTGGGGTGTTACATTCTCCCCTCCTTCAATAAATTGCTTCCTCGCAATTTGAAATTGTTCTTCGAAAATAAAAGGTTGAAAATAGAAAATATATTTGTGGGAAAACCCACATCGGAAATTGGGTTACTAAAATTAATCTTAATATGAGGAAAAGAGAAATGAAAGGGTCACCACCAAATTATGATCTCGATTAGGAGAACATTGGTGGCAATTAGAGACATATAATTGGAGGGAAAACATAAATATTTATAGGTAGTGATTGAGGTCATCAATCACAAACAAGTATAAAATTGAGGTCCTTAAACTCATCAATCTATGATGATTTGAAGTACCATCGGTTCAAAAAAATATAGGGTATTGGGATAACACATTTTTGACCTTTCAAAATATCTTAGTTGAAATCCCACATCGAAAAATGAATTAATGAGGCCTCTATTTAAAATAAAGAGTGGAAAGTATGAAGATTACCGAAAATAACACATACTAGGGTTCCATGTAGGAAAATATGGATATGGAAGAGAAATCAAACCATCAATTATCTGATGCAGAGTGGTAGAGAACATGGCTATGAAAAGGCCAACAATCCCAAAGCCATAAATTAGTGATGATTTAAGGTACCATCTAGGACAACATTTTTGTTCTATGTTTCTTTTATTAATGTTGAGGAATTTATTTATGAGATTGGATAAGATAATAAGGAGATATACTTACTTTATAATTAGAGTTTTATCCATTAATAAATTTCTACCACAAACTCATCTTTCACTCTAAAAGATAATAGAACGTAAAAAAAAATTCTATTTATACTATTCGTACAGGGTTCCAAAATAAATGAATTTATAATTCATCTACCAGATCTTTTAAAAAAACTACATTATTTAATCCAGGACATCTCATGGTCCAGTGGTAGGTGATACACCCTTTTCGCACTTCAGTTGCGAGTTCAAGTCTCGCAGCCTTGCCGGACGCGACGGGTTGCCGCCCGACCTCCGGGTTGTCCTTTTATGGTAATCCAAAATAATCCAAACTAGAACTATCCAAAATACTTCTGTCCAAACTCACAGTCCAACATTTATAAGGAAGGTAAACATAATATAGATCCCTTTTACCCCATAATAGCATATGAATACCTTCATCTTGTATTCTTTTAATACACTGAAACATCCTGAATTACCATATTCCTTATTGATTACATTCATGCTCCCCTATTCCATATAGAATGCTGGATATACTTCATCAATCCAAAAATGTTTTAAACCCCCAAAAAAATGATGGAATATATTAATCAGTTTCAAGGTAGTCAAGAATATCCAATATAATTTATCTAAATCAATCATGTATTATTCTAAAATCACTAACTCGGTATCAGAACCATATTATGGTTTATCTTTCTCTAAACCATATATTTTCCAAAAATTTATCCTGCTATTGAGTCACTTTTCTTTGTTCCACACAATCTCAAGTCCTTAATGAAATAGTACTGCAGTATAATCCTTATATACTCCATAATTATTATAACAAGTACATTATTGATACAACACTCAATTGACATAATCAACAATAGAACTATATTCATTCCTCTTCATCTGTGGTAGTATCATAACTTGATTATTATCCAATAGCATCATTTTCGGCATAGTCTGATGACTGGGACATAGGTTCGTGTAGTGTCCAAACTCCTTGCAAATGAAGCATTGTACATTTGAAACCATTTTCTTACCCTTGCAGTCACGTACTTTGTTCCCTTTTCCTCCGAACTTATAAAAAACTCCAATTCTTTTCAGGAAAGTTCCAGGGTGTTTCTTTCCATAGTTACCATATATGGGAAAATTCTTCTTTTCCCTCTTCCCTTCATCCATCTTTCTCTCTTCTATCCTTTTCTTCTATTTCTTCCCTTCAAAGCAATAGGACTCTGTAAACTCTTTACTTATCTTATCAACACATGATATTATTTCTTCATATGATGATAATACATGGTAGACTATTTCTCTTATAAATTCTAGCTTAAGACCATGAATGATATGATCCTTCCTTCTCTTTGGATCATGTGCATTTCTGGAGTTCTTATTCCTTCTACTGGGCGCCATTTCTAGACAATGGAATACACTAGATCAGTTTATGAATCAAAATACATAATCCCATACTTATAAAATGCTTAACATAAATTGAACTATTTATGGATATAATCCATAATCATAAAAATGTTTTCTTTGAGGAATTATATACACATAAACCCTTCATAATGATTTATAAAGAAAATGAGAGTTATCCTAAGCATATCCCCCGGGAGTGTCGTAACCAAGAGTGCAGCAAGGCCTGTTGTCGTGCACCAGTTCCCGTTTGAGTCTAGCTCAAAGCGGTGTTTTCGGGTTTTACCCCTAGGTACATCTGTGCCAAAGCCGCCTCTACCTGCTCGTATCCAGACAGGGATATATTTCTCGGAAAACTCACAAAATCTCTACAATACCGAAATTCTAGGAAGTTATTCTATACTAATCCTCAAAGTTCATCTTGGGTCTACGTGCTCTAATCCGAGATTATCTAAATCTAGCTTCCAAGGTTTGTACTAAACATCCTCTGATACCAACTGTAACGCCCTGACCCTAGTTACCCAGAGTCGGTGCATTATTACATAACATTGGCATGATCACAAGGAAGATCAAATCTCGAAAGACCGATTGGTTTAGTAGCCTTGGAAACACTAGATATATTTATAAGTCTTACATTACATCATAAAATGAAAAACTACTACAACAACATATTGTCTCCATAAACCACACTCATATCCCCACATAATATCCATGAAGGTCATTCATAATTTACTTCTACACTTCCTGGGAAAAATAAAACATAGAAAAGGGGTGAGCTCAAATGCCCAGTAAGGATAACAATATAGCGGAAACATTCATAAATAATAATAAACATTTAAGGCAATGTATAACGAAAACAACAGCCTTTCAAACTTGAACTTTCAACTTTGTATGGCATAAATAAAATGAAATAATGTCATTTACATATTCACATGGATATTCCACTAATCGAATAGTCACATGCAAAATCAATAACCACTTTCATAATGTTGGAATGCATAATGCCAGACTATCATAACCACATAGCCAAGGCCTCGTGCCAAGACTACAAATAAGATTTTGTCAAGGCCTTATGCCAAGACACTAGTTTGTCTCATGATACCTACCGATGCAATGTTTTTAGAAGATACTTATGTTTAAAATTACTAAAAAATACTCCAGTGTTTTTATGAAATCATTATGCAAGCTTCTGAAAACAAAATAACAAATTATGAGACTTCTTGACTAATTATAGGCCATGATGGGTCCACTCCCAATCCCTTCCTATCTACCACACTTGAGAGTCAGGTTTTCTGAAAACATTTTTAAACTTGCGTTAAATACGTATACATTTGCACTGGATTTTCATATTTTTGAGAGAAATATATCTTTTTTTGAAATAATTTAAAAGTCACATAATTATAAAAGAAAACATTTACTTTGAAAATATCCTTATAATCTTGTAAGTAATGCATTGAAGATTTTATAATGGTGGAAAATAACTGCGCCCACCGTATAAGTTAAAAAAACATTCTTACATTAATTCTGTCGAAAAGGTTAAAAGGAATTTGTTTTGAAAATGACGGAAAGATTCCTCTTATAAAAAGTCAAAAAAGGGTATAAATGACTTTAACCCATATTCTTGTAAATAATAAAAATGTTTTGAAATACATTTTGATGAAACATGTATGTGGATGATAAAGAGATCCCAGTAGATTATTACATATAAACAACCTCAGATAATGAAGAGATTGTGGAATAACCCTTACCAATTTGGTAACTTATGAAACATACAACCCATGAAAGAGGTATCATTCAATTAATATGTAAATACACATAAATTAGAGTGTACTACACAAAGAATATAATTATGGGCAGTATATACACCACACAAAAGGTCATGGTGGCAATATGGCATGAATCTCACGGGAATAAGGAGTGAGATGAAAACCCCATACCTTGTACTTTTCCTTGGTTGGGGTAGGTTAACCTCCAGTATAATGGTGAAATAATTGTTATTAAATTATACAAGAATCATATACATTAATATGATATCATATATGATCTTTTAATATTGATTTGATAATAATATCTTAGTATTATCGTTGTTTCGGGTGTTAACTTACTTGTTTTCTTTTATATGTTTTGTTACATAAGACATGTTTGTAAATGATAGGTTGTATATTATTCATATCCAGAATGATATAAAGTCCTTAAACATCATTTTTATATCATAAAATGATAATTACACTTTAATGGTTACGATGGAGAATGAATCTCATCGCGTTCGTGGAGACGGTAGTCCGTACGTACACACGAGAAACAATATCATTCTTTTGATATTAAAATAATATATAAATGGATGGTATATCATATATAAAGAATCATTAACATGTTATATTTATTATTTACATGAGTTACACATCATTATTATACCCATCCAAATAATAATATATTGAATAACAATTACCCCACGACGTGGAGACGGTAAGCCGTACGTACACACGTATGGTGACATGTTATTCAAAGGGTGGATAGAATACTGAATATGGTTGTACCATATTTATAATAACATCACAGTATATAAATGATACTGGAGTTATTATTTTAGAATGGTAACAACAAAGGAAGAAGAAGTGGAAGAAGAAATGAACTTGGAAAAAGGGTGGTGAAATCATTACCTCTTCTTCGGTTTCTTCCTTTTGATTTGATCAAAAGGGCTCCATAGGTTGGCTTTCTGTTCAAACTAAGGCCTATAGGATGTATTGAGGGAAGTTGGGAGTGTATTGGGGCCACGTTTGGCCGAACCAAAAGGCTTTGAAGGTGTGATGAAATGAGAAGGAGGAGTGCCTTTTTATAAGAGGGGTGAGGGGCACCTTTGGAAAAGCTAGAAATATCAATTTATAATAAATGAATATTCGGTTTACAATGGCTCCAAAGTTGACTATTCAAAGGTCAATGTGGGGTTGGGTCGAAAACAACTCATACAATAGAATGTAGACAGGTTTGGGTACTTATATTAACCTTATCTTTAAGTATTAACTCTAAGTTATTTAGTTTCACTTTTACAATGTCTCTTTGTATTTTTATATAATATGGTTAATAAACTTACTATATACATCCAAGAGACCCCCAAGTGGTCCATTAATGATAAACCTATCATGAAATAAGTCTCTTGGCCAATCCTTAGATTTTTAAGAATTTAATATCAATTAATAATATAATATTTGTTTTAAGAACTCTTTTATGTCAATTTTGACACTATTCAATAGTTGATTTTTGTGAAACTCATAACAGATTGACTACTTCGAAAAAAGTCTATTAAATCAATCCTAATATATCTGATTATCCTCGAAAATTAGTTTAATTCATTAAAAGTTTCATATTATATTTATTTGGGTATTTATAATATCCATTATTTTAATTTTTCACTATTATAGTAATTACTGCATCATCATTGTGTCATAAATAAAATAAATTATTTAATGTCTAAAAATTATAAATAAAATATAATTATTTAGTAAATCTTTTTATCTTTATAATGAATATTTATAATCTAAAATCCAACATATATAACCCTATGTAACAATTGTTTTGCTAAAAGATATATGCTTGTGTCATTTTTGTATTCATTTTAACTTAATTAATATAAAGTGTCATTATCACTTACAAGTGGATCCACGAGGTCCCGAAATCGACCCAAAGATGCCCATGGTCGACCATGTATCACAAAATAGGGTTAAGACACGTTTTAGGGTAATTTAGTATTATTATAATATTATTTTTTAACCCTTATTTACCGGATATACCCTTAACCATGGTAAATAAAATATTTACCGCAGTAATTATTCAAAATGTTTAAAAATAAAAGTTACCTATTTACACAATTTGAACATCTTGATTCCAAATATGGAATCCATTTTTCTAAATTCAAAACACAGAAGTGGCAGAAATTAATTTAAAATTAATTCCCGCTGTCAAAACAAAAAGCCTGTTTTTAAGAGATAATAACTATCAAAAGATTGACACTTGTTTATGTTCGGTTTAATTGTAAAATTATGTCCAATGACCAAAATTATATTAAATGGCAAAAATATATTCTAAATATACTTTAAAACCACTCAAATTCAAAATTTATCACTATTAATTATTTTGATTAAAAAAGTTGTTTTTAATTAAAATTTAGTAATTTTCACTATTCATCAAAATATGAATGTTATCCGAAAAGTACCAAAATTTCACCTTTGGCTAAATTTGATATTCCGAATCCAAAAATGAAGTTAATTTTGAAATATAAAATGTATATAATTTCAAAAATTAGGTATTACTATTCATAACGGCTAGTTTGATCGGTTGTGGTGTGTGTTAAAACTCAAAGTTGCGTACAACACACGCTACTGTTTTATTCAAAGGAAAGCGTACCGTGGAACCTTGGGATGTTTTATTTTAAATTTTTTTGATGTCCCCATTTAGTCAAAAAGTTTAAAATATTTTATTTAAAAAGGGTTCACTATTAAAAGTTGGTAAAACTGCAATACTGAAAATGAATTTGTTCTTACATTATGTCTAAGAAACTCATAATATGGATTCTAAAATTATAAGGATTATATAAAGTTTAAAATTTAGTTAATACTATTCATAACCTCTTTTGAATGGATTCTTTGGTAAGTCATGGTGTGCTTGAACTCGGTGTTGCGTGTAGTGCATGTTATTGAATTATTTTGAAGAAATAACACACTATAAAATCTTGGGTTGTTACACTTTTTGACTATAAATATTCAATGAAAAGATAAAAATATTTCCTTCATGATGGTATTTATTTTTGTAATTTTTATACATCAAATAAATTAAATTATTTAGGACACAATAATTATCCAGTATTTACTTCATTAATAAATTATTTAAATAAATAAGATTATATTGATTAATATATTATCCATAACATGTCTAATTTTGATTGGATAACTTTATTTAGACCATGAGTCATATTATATCCATCTTTAATGATTTTTAACTTTTTTAGACTGAAGATAAGCATATAATAAAATAATATTTTCACACATTCCAAAGGTGCCCCTCTCCTCTCTTATAAAAGGGAACCTCCTCCCTCTCCACTTTACACAACTTTGAGTCCCCAATATAGGCCAAAGCCAGCCCATTTCCCTTATCAACATCCCTAGAATCATAGTAGAGGTTCTGGACTTCTCAATAGACCAACTCTAGTCCATTAATTGGATTTTTAATGGAGGCACGTTGAGGAAGAGTTAATATCTTATACCGATTCATTCAAGTTTCTTTCTTTTTCAACATATTCTTTATTAGTTGTTTCATTATAAAGTAATAAAATCAGTATAAATAATATATTTATATGTTATTATAAATATGAAACTACCTAATTTCAACTTATATCCATCCTACAGAAAACGAAAGTATTGTGTGTGCATACGTACGGAATATCGTTTCCACGCCGTGCTATAATTTGTTTTTCCACCACAAACTTACATGTATTTGTATAATGGTGCAATGAATAAATATATATAGTTATTATAACATCATACTGATTCTGATATATTATATCAACCACTCCAATTCAATTCAATAATTATTGGAATGATATCATCGCTCGTGAGTACGTACGGATTACCGTCTTCACAACGCAATGAGATTCATTCTCCATGTTAACCAATCATTAATTATTAAAAAGTATATATAATTAATGATAATGAAATATATGAAATTATAAAGCTACTGGATTTATGTATATATATATATATATGAGTGTGTGTATGTGTCATCTACTTACATCCATTCAAGTCAATAAGGAAAGGGAAACATCGTTCATGCGTACGTATGGCCTACCATATCCATGAACTGTGTATTTCATTTCATTTATCTTTATATATATATAATGAATATATATGATATATAAATCATGAATTAAATTATATAAGTAAGTAAATATTGATATAAGTATTAATAATATCACGAACAACATGTCTAAACATGTATGATAAATAAAACGTTTTTACCCAAAACGCTGGTTTAACATGGAATTTACAAATGAAAATGTAATATATTGTCATAAGAGAACCATATAAGATATCATAAAAATGAAAATAATTATGTAATAAGTAAATTAAAATATTTAAATCATTATACAGGAGGTTCGGATACATATAAAGAATATCAGACCTAAGGTAAGTGATAATTATTCCAATCTCATTATTATCCAAGATTGTTTATTCATAAGTATTTACTGGGGTTATATTTATCATACATGTTCATATTTTATAAAAATGGTTTAATGTATGTTTAATTCCATTTTTGAAATTTTTGACTTTTACTACATGGTATGTAACAAATCATTCTTTTTTTACCATAATAGGCATTTTTTTACTTTTCCGGGAAATGTACGAGAAAAGTTTGTTTTTAAAATTATATGGCATGAACTGATTTTTTGCGGTTTTATAAAGCCTCATTTTCATGACTCTTCCCCACAATATTTCATTATTATTTTCAAAAAAATCCTTTCCATTGAAAATTTCATTGCCTTTTGTGAGAATAAAATGTATTTGAGAAAGGAAGGATATTTTCCTCAAGAATTCATTTCAAGAGCTTTATCAAAACTATTTTCCATATAAGATTACATTATTTCATATGTGTATTTTTCAATTATAATGGCTCCATGATTTACATGTTTTCACTTTTCTTATGATGAAATTTTATCCATTTTTATAATATGGATTATGTTATGATTGGATTATTTTTAGAAACACATTTTATTCTTTGGGTTATGATGAATGATTTATGTTTATGTCGGGGAACAAGTAAGAATGATTTAATTATGATATTGGTGGGACTTATATCTCCCTCAAATTCATTGGTTAACGATTTATATATAATGAGATAGACATGGATGGAATGGAATGTTAATCCAGTTCTGTGATACAATACTGGAACGAGGAGTGAACTCGAATCAGAAATGGTATTTGTCCACTAAGATGGTCTTGGCAGCAATGCCTTGTCTAATATAGAAATAATATCATGTGCATAATGGTTTTAAACAATTACATGTTTTATTACCATGTTATTTTATCATGATTGATGATCCATTATGATCTATGCCTTACATACTGCCATTTTTTATGTCATAGCTCATGATTTTGATGTTTAAATATTATGTTCATGTTTTGAAATTCAAATTTATATGGTTTGTTTTATTTTTCCCATGGATACCCTCACTGATCAATTGAGCTCACCCTTTATATTTTTTCTTTTCCCAAATATATAAATAAATATTTTAGGTAAAAAAATAAAGGAAGATCTTTATGGGAGATGTTGATGATCTTTCACCAAGATTAGAATATTATATTCTGATTTTTCAAGGACAATAAACTTTTACGGTCCTTTATTGTCTGTTTTTGTTATGTATTAGATATTCTACAAAAGTAATGTAATGTCTATGTAGGTCAATTGTTGGGTATCTATAGTTGGTATCAATGGAAACATATAGTTAACCTTTAGAAACTATGATGCGAAATCTTTAGTGAGATCCCTAGACATATTTCTAAGGTATGTCTAGGGATGTCCCTAAGCATTAGTATATATATAGGTTATAGTCCTATAATTATGGTAACAATCATATAATTAAACCTATGATCTTAGATATTTAAGGTAATTCCCCTTTATTATGTTGTTTTCCAAACATGATTTTTGACTCTCACACAGTTATTTTTGGGTTTTAGATTATGGCTGGTACCCGAAGGAACCGTGTTGATCAATGTAATGGAAAATGCAATGATTTTCCTCACGAAAAATCAAATTTGATGGGAGATGGAGTGAAAAATATTATTGTTATACTTACAAAAGGTATGAATAATTTTGGATATCCAAATGTGCAGAGAAAGGAACAATATTCTATTGAGTCCTTCATAAGGCAACATCCACATTCTGTCAGTGGGTCTTCTAATCCAATTGTTGCTGAAAAACGGATCAGTACCATTGGAATAATATTTTCCATAATTCATTGTACAGAGCATGAAAAAGACATTTTATCTTTTTACCATTTAAAAGGTGAAGCAGACAAGTGGTGGAATCTTACCAAGAATATAAGGCCCCAAGATGAAATTGAATCCATGGAATGGAATGAGTTTAAGAACATGTTTTTCAATAAGTACTTCCCTCATATTCTTCGAACAATGATGGAGAAGGATTTCTTTGAGATTATGAAAAAGGGTGATGAATCTGTTTGTATATACGAAGCGAATTTTACAAGGCTGGTAAGGTATGCATCTAGATTTATCATCTAACCTGAATGTAATGTTGATCAATTCTTCAGTGGCATAAAACCAAGTCTTCTAAGAGCATTAGTGATAAGATCCTTCAGTAGATATGATGAAATTTTGTGTTGTGCTATCAAGGTAAAATTGGAAGTTAGTGTTACATATCCTGTCATGGTTTTAATAAGAAATGAAAGGGAGTTCATGGATGAATCTAAAATAAATGGTGAAAATAATGTGAATATTTCTTTATGACCAAATTTTAGAAATAATAATGGTGTAGATTGTCTAAATGGTACTAGAACATTTTTCAATTGTGGAAAAGAAGGTTATCGAGTAACTGAGTGCCGATGTAATGAGAAAAAGGTAGCTAATGGTGTGAATGGAGAAAAGACTGCAGAAAACGCACCACCAAAACATCAATGGTTCAAGTTCAAGGAAATGGGGTATTATGCTAACCAATGTCCTAATCCTAGGGTTAATGATGGTTGACATCAACAACCACTAAAGGAAAAGGAAAAAAGGGAAGTCACATGAGATCACTATTGACGATGATGAGTATGACAACAATGTAGTGAAATTATTACGTTTTTATGTAATGGGATTCCGAAATAATGTTGTGGAATCTAAAATTATTGTGGAATATTGGAATATCTATGTATTGGTTTATTGTGGTTTTCAATGATTATATGGTATCGGTAATCATGAAAAGTGATTAAAATATTTTTCAAAAGTTGATGATATGCGAATAATTAAGGGATAAGGGGAAAATAATATGTTTGATAGTATTAATGATCTTTTTTCTGATATAAAGACAAAGTGATATCATGGATTGATTATATAGAAATTTTGTTATTTTTGTATGTGGAAAGAGTTAACTTTTGATAGCATTCACATTTTCACTAAGGATCAATGGGTATTCATTTTTCAATAGAATACACGATTAAGGTATTCAAATTTTTGGAATGTGACCAAAATGATATATCTTCTGAAATATGAGAGATAAATTATGGTATTCACGTTCTAATTGTGTGACCTTTCCAGTAATCATTTTCTTTATACTGTAAGCTTAGACAGATGCATTTTGGATAATTCTGATGATTGGAATAGATTATGTCGGACTTTATATAGTATTGTTTAAGGCTAGACCTTTTTTTCAAATATTATTGATGAGATTTTATAATAATATAGTTTTAGAAAAAGGACATATTGCAGGACGGGAAACAATCCATTATGTCAGACAAGGATATCGAAATCGAACCCCCAACCAAAGTGCGACAATCCATTATCACCTACCACTGGCCTACATGAAATCCCCAGTTAGTAAGAACTAGTTTTATTTTAAGCAGTATGATAGATGAAATATAAGTCCATTTTTGGAATCATATACAATTAACCTCACAATAGATGGACTTATGTATATTTGATAAATTTTTCTAACCTTTTGTTTGGGACAGATGGAATGGCCTATCATTCTATCACATGATTTGTTAAAACTTCACAAAATACAAATTCAACATCATTTAATTAAGAGATGAAGTGGAAATTGTTCGAGGCACGAGCAATGTTGAGATTGTACCAAAATCAAGTAAGTATTTCTTTTAATTCAAAAACTATTCAACATTTGGGAAATGATCTTGAAAACAAAAAATGTTGTCATATTTCACTCATATATGATAGATCAGATGGTACAATAGATCATCACAAATTATGGCTATGTGATTATTGGTTTTTTCATAGCCATGTTATTACCACTCTCCATAAGAACTTGATGGTTAGATTTCTCTTCCATATCCATATTTTTCACCTATGATTTCTTATGTGAGAACCCATGTGATGAGTTACATTGGGTATCTTTTTTGATTCTATCATTCAATTTTAAAAGTAAGTTGTACTATTCCTTTTTATTATGTGGGTTTCTATGAAAGATACTATCAAGTAATAAACCATTTATAACCCCTAAAAATTTTGAGGGAGAAAATCATTTTGAGGGGGGTAGAATGTAACACCTGAGATTTTATGAGATATTTTTTTTCATATCTTCTATTGTACGCTAGACCAAGAATACCTTTCACTATACGCAACACCGTATTATCTTGTAGTATACACAACTCTATTCTTAGATCATGTTACACACAATTTCATGTTCGTTTGACAGTAGTTATTCTATGAAACATTGAGTGTATATATATATATATATATTCAATGTATAAATGAAATATTGTTGGATTCTATTATATGAAACAACGAATGAGTCTTGCACAACACGCAAAACTGACATGGCTTGCATTACAAACAATCACAACCTTCCTCGATATCGTGTGTTGTACGCAATACCATGTTTCACTAAACAAAGATATATGGTTATAATATTATTATAAACTAGCTGTTATGAATAGTATCAACTAAATTTTGAATTTAATAAAATTATTATTAATCATACACATTTTCTATAACATGGTATGAGAACAAAGAAAAGTTTTCAGGTAAAATGAGTACTTTTAAAAAAATGCAGTTTTTCCGCCTTTTGATGGTGGAGACAATTTAAATATAGTTTTGACATGTTTATTATTTCAATTAGACAACATAAAATTTTAATTTGATACCAGGATATAAAAATTTACTTCGCATAAAATTTTCATATTATTCTGATAACATTCATATTTTACTGAATAGTAAAAACACACTATATTTTAATTAAAAACAAAAATTTTCATCACAATAATTTATATGGTTAGATTATCTTTTTAATTGTTTTTAAAGTGTAATTAGAATATATTAATACTAGTTAGTCCAAAATTGGTCATTGGAATTAATTTCGCTTTAAAATTGGTCATTAACAAATGTCGATCTTTTGAATGTAATTGTTTCTTAAAAACAAGCTATTTGTTTTCATAATGGGAATTAATTTTACTAAAAAAAATAAATTACATTTCGATATATTGATTTTGGAAAAATAAAAATAATTTTTAAATTCGTTATGTCAAATATATCTTAGGCTGAATGTTTGTTATTTTACTGAAAAACATTAATTTTTTGATGACTAGTTAATCAACTTAGTAGTAGTTAAAATAAAAACTGACTCTATAATTTAAATAAAATTTTACCACATCTATGAATTGAATTTTTAAAATCCGACATAAATGGTTTTTATCAAGAAGTGATATGTGGTTGAATATGATGATAATAATTTTTGGTGAGTAGTAACTTTAGACTTTTATTTACCACGGTTAAAGGTAAATTGGGTAATTCATGGTTAAAAGGTTATTATAATAATTTAAAATTACCTTAACACTTCTCTTAACCATATTATATCAGTCGTGGCTGACCACGGTCATCCTTAGGTCGATTTTGTGACACCATTGAGCCACTTGAACTGATAATGACAATTTGGATTAATTAATTTAATGTAAAGACAAAATTGATATTAACAAAAATCTTTTAGTAATTAATTTTTATATGGGGTTATATAAATTGTCATTTTGACTATAAATATTTATTGTAAATATAAAAATATTTCCTACATGATGGAATTTTTTTATAATTTTTAAACATTAAATAAAAATAATTATTTATGACACAATAATGATGCAGTATTTAACTCATTAATAAATGATTTAAATAAATAAGATTATGTTGATTATATTATCCAAAACATGTCCAATTATGATTGGGTGATTTTATTGCGACCATGAGTCATATTATCTTCATTTTTAATTATTTTTGGTCCTTTTGAAAGTGAAGATAAACTTATAATAAAATAATATTTTCACACTGTACAAAGGTGCCCTCACCTCCCTTATAAAAAGGCACCTCCTCCCTCTCCTCTTTACACAACATTGAGTCGTCAAACTCGGCCAAACCCAGCCAATTTACCTTATATACATCTCTATAATCATAGTATATGTTCTGGTATTCTCAAAAGACTAACTCTAGTCTCTTATGTGGAAGTTTAAAGGAGGCACGTCGAGGAAGAGGTAATCTCTTCTACCGATTCATTTAGTTTCTTTCTTCTTCAAATTCTTCTTCTTTAGTTTTTTTATTATAATGTAACAACATTAGTATCAATAATATATTTATATGTTATTATAAATATAAAACAACCCCATTTAACCTTCTATCCATCCTATGTAAAACAAAAACACCACGCATGCGTACGTACGGAATACCGTCTCCACTCTGTGGTGTAATCTGTTTTCCACCACCAACATACATGATGGGTATAATAATGTAAATAATATCTATATATAGTTATTATAAAATCATAATGATTCTTAGATATTATATCATCCACTCCAATTCAATAAAATAATTCTTTGAACGATATCATCACTCGTGCGTACATACGGATTACCGTCTCCACGACGCGATGAGATTAAATTCTCAATGTTAACCATTCAATAATGATTATAAAGAATTTATAATGAATAATAATGAAATATATGAAAGTATAAATCTACTGAATTTATATATATATATGTTTTTGTCATCTACATAATTCCATTCAAGTCAATAAGTAAAGGGAAACATCGTCCATGCATACGTACGACCCACCATCTCCATGAACGGTGTATTTAATTTCATTTATCTATTTGTATATATATATATATATTCTGAATATATATGATATATAAATAATTATTTAAATTCCTTAAGTAAGTAAATAATGATATAAGTAATAATAATATCAAGAACAACATGTCCAAATACATATGATAAATAAAACGATTTTACCCAAAACAATGGTTTACCAAGGAATTTAAAAAAGAACGGATAATATAAAGTCATATGTGAACCATATATGATATCCTAAAAATAAATATAATTCTGTAATAAGTAAATGACATTATTTAAATCATCATAAATGAGGTTCGGATACGTATGAAGCATATCAGACTTAAGGTAAGGGGTAATTATTCCAATCTCATTCTAATCCGAGATTGTTTATTCGTAAGTATTTACATGGGTTATATTTGTCATACATGTCCTTATTTTAAAAAAATGTTTTCATGTATGTTTAAAGTCCTTTTTAAAAAAATTTTACATTTACAACATGGTATGTAAGGAATCTTCCTTTTGATTACCATACGATGTACTTTTTTACTTTTTTCTGCAAAAATACGAGAAGAATGTTTTTTAACTTATACGGCATGACCATATTTTTATTGTTTAATATAGCTTCATTTTCATGAAATTTACTCCACAATATTTCATGATTATTTTCATCAAAATCCATTCCTTTCAAAATTTCATGGCATTTTTTGAAAAGAAAATTATTTTTAAAAAGAAAAGATACTTTCCTCAAGAATTCATTTCAAGTGCTATATCAAAACTCCTTTCCATCTAAGATGACATTATTTCATATGTGTATATTTCTTGTATAACGTCTCTATGATATAAATGGCTTCAAATTTCTTATGTTGAAATGATATTTGTTTCATCTATATGTATTCTGTTATGATGGGATGATGTTTATGAAACCCATTTTATTCTTTGGTTTATGATGAATGATTTATGTTTATGTTGTGGCACATGTAAGAATTATTTCATTATGATATAGGTGGGACCTATATCTCCCCCCATTGCATTGGGTAATGATTTATATCTCATGATATAGACATGGATGGAATGGAAAGTTAATCTGGTTCAGTGATACAGGACTGGAATGAGTAGTGAACTCGATTCAAAAAGGGAATTTGTCCACTAAGATGGTCTTGGAAGCAATGTCTCGGCTACTATAGAAATCATAGAATGTGCTTAATGTTTTTACAAAATTAAATGTTTTATTAATATTCTATTTTATCATGATTGATGATCCATTACGATATATTCCTTACGTACTACCATGTTTTATGCCATTTCTTAAGATTTTGATGATTAATTATTATGTTCAGGTTTTGATGTCAAAATGTATATGGTTTGTTTAATTTTCTATATGCTTACCCTTAATGAGTATTTGATATCACCCATTATATATTTTATTTTCCCCATGATATAAAGAAATTTTTTAATTAAGAAAAAAAGGATGTTCTTTATAAGAGATGTTGAAGGTCTTTCACCAAGATTTGAAGATTATATTTCATGATTCCAAAGACACTAAACTATTACGGTCCATTGGTGTCTGTTTTTGTAATGCATTAGATATTCCTCTAATGTAATTTATTGTCTATGTATATCAATATTTGGGTCTCTACATCGCAGCCATCCCCTCTGGTCCTATCTAAGAAGTACCACTACCCTCCAGGCAGTGCACTAGGCATAACCCCTCTGGTTTGGTAATACGAATTTATAAGACTCCCAGGGGAAGCTCACTCTGTCAATTCACCTTCTAGTTTAGGGTAGCCACAAACTCCTTGATTGAGATCACATGGTCTAACCCTCTTGTCCCAAGGCCTAGATACTCTCTGATAAATCTAACTCAGTTAATCCTCCATTAGCCTAATGTATACCACAGACTCTCTGAGGAAGATCATTTGGTCAATTCCTCCTCTATACCAGGATGGTTTTAATGACATTCAAACATGGTAAAGACTCACTGATGAAGCTCACTTGGTCTACCCTCCTATAGTATATAATAACTAAGGCTCTCTGGGATTCTCACTCAGTCATTCCCCTATAGTCTTCCATAAGTAAGACTCTCTGGGAATCTCACTTGGTATATCCCCGGTATTCTATAACATCAAAGACTCTTTGGGAAGCTCACTCCATCTATCACTTATTTCTTATAACCCCAGGTTCTCACGGTCCTGTTCCAGTCAGTGCATATTAATTCTATAAGGCCAAATTTCTCCTATAGAGATTTTTGTCAAATTGTCTACAGAGTCATAAGCATGTTAACAGTATCATTCCATTCTACGATAAAAAGTCATGGAAACATGTATAGCAACCAAAGGCTAACGATACACGAAGGTCACAAATAGGGAAAGGCATGGGGAAAACATCCAATCATAAAATGTATCCACTAACATGATCAAAATTACATCTAGACAAGAATGAAAGCAAGGAAGGAATAACCACATGGGAAAAAAGGTAAGCACACAATACCCTGTTCATGGGTATTGGTGGAATTTGAATATATAACTCAAAGACATAGAAAGGGAAGACACAAAACACAAACCTCGATCTTAGGAGATTGATATAATTTAACCCCGAGGCTTGATTTTCCTAAGAATGGTGTAGATCTATGGAAACGCTCAAAACGTTCAACCCACAATAAATTAATAAAGAAGAGGAATTGGAAATCAAGCATCTAAGAGAATGAAGAACTCACCGCTGCGGTTCCAACGCAATCAACGACAGTCGATTTCGAGAAAAGACGGAGGCTTGAGGGCTCAGAGAAGATTCGTGGTTGTATAGGTTGCTCTCAGTCGAAGGCACGGGAGAAGAAGATAGTTCTTTCGATTAGGCTTGACCCCGGTCTGTTTAATAAGAAAAAGGAAATACATGGTGTGTAATTCTCGAGTACACAACGTGTACACTACATTTACATACTCCACTTTAAGCGGCATCCAATTCACCCCTACACACCGTGTGTGTGGGTTGTACACAACAAACACACGACCTGGTGTGGCAATGGAGTACACGGTGTGTACTCATAAATTATACAAAACGTACTGAAAAAATTTCTAGAAACTCATATTTTCTCAAAAAATCCAGAAAAAGGAAAGAAATTCCTGAAAACAATGATCTCGGTTCTTATATAATAACTTTTTACAAGTAAATATACCATTTTATCCCCGTCTATATGCTCCAATCTTTATTTCAAGGAAAAGAAACTCATTTAAGACCACTTTGTAATGTCCCGGATCTGGGTGCCACACAACGGGTGCCCCATACTCGGTTGGTCACATGAACTCAATTGCATTTCCCCTAATACCGTAGGATTCCATTTAGTAGTGATGGAATAAGACTGATAGTGGGGAAACTATTCCCTCATTTTTCAAAGTGTAACGTAGTAGAAATACTAAAAAACATACAAAAGCAGATGTAGTAAAAAATATAGACCTGAAAATTGACCACAGAACTGATGTAAAAGATATCCAACAACAATATATATGATGATGCAATATCTCCCTAATTATATGAATGCAACCCAAAACAAGATACACTACATTCTAATACAATAAAGCACACCGTACAAAGTACAACAAACAATACCAAAGTAGTGAAATAAGAACACAGTAGCATCACAAGCCTAAGCTTGATCCCATGCTCTCCTACTCCTCTATAACAATAATGTACCTGTGTAGGGAACCTTTCCCTTATCAACACCTACATCAGTGTAATCTATTTGGGCCCAAGGCATGACCAAAAAGGGTGTGAGAAATAAATCCCAGTAGGAATCCACAAATGACCCGTTCCGAACTTTTAATGAACATGTGCAACAGTAGTGTGCAGTAATGAATGCAGTTAACTAGGATGTACTCAAAAGTAACAATTCCTACTAGTTACATGCCATTTTTTAATTATTCCACAATTCAATATAATTTTAATTGGGAGTTTTCAAAGAGTCCTCCTTGACTGAAAATCTCATATACCAGTGCCACAACAGAAACCACAACTGGCTATATAATTTGTAAAAGATTAAAATCATACCACGTCAGTGATTTATCATTGCAGGTACAACATATGAAATTACCATAGTGAATATTAAATGAAAAAATTTTCCTAAGAAATTTGAATCCTTTTCCTCAGGTGAACAATAATAAAACCCTCAGGTGATTACCCTATGGTATAACGAATATTTCCCTTCGGCATACGATATATTACCATCAGGCACAAAAGCTACTACTCTCAGTCAAAGGAAACATTTCCCTCGGAAAAAATAATACCTTTCCCATAGGCTAATCAAAAATTTCTATCAGGATAAAATGAATCATTTCCTCAGGCTAAATAGATCCTTACCCTCAGGATAAAAAAGGCCTTTCCCTCAGGCTAAATAGAACCATGCCCTTAGGCTAAACAGAACCGTTCCCTTAGGGTAAACAGAACCATTCCCTCCAGAAAAATATAACAAAAACAAGTAATCCGGCCAATCCCAAAGCATAAAAAAGAAATTTATATAATTTTTCTCTCAATAAAACTCAAAACATGTTATAATCATGGCATACTCATGGGTATCCATGCCAAATTACTAAACAAGGGAATCACACCCTCAGCGTGGCCCGGGATCAAAGAAACGATCCCAAAAAGCAGTTTATTCTTATTCATTAGATTACCTATGCAATTATAGGTTTCTCAATAGTCAAAGTCTCATAAATACGACACCCCGAACATGGGTGTGTGCCACAATGATACACAAAATCAACTCGATAGTTGGAAATAAACAGAAGACCCCCTACCACGATCTCCTCTGATCGATATACGTGAAAGGTGCCTCCTGAAAAAAACAAGAACGATGTTAATATGAGATTAATCATCACCCGTTCAACCATAAATAACTTCCATTCAAGATATAATTGGATGAAAATAGTCAATATTGGGAAGACCTTACCTGTGCGGTTCAAACAATATCAACTGCGGACGAATTGGAATCCTAACGCGCTATCGGGAGCTCCTCCATGCCTCGAAATATTTTTCTGCAGCTCTGAGTGAGTCCCCTTCCATCTATGTCGAATGAGGAGGCTACTGTCTCTTTTTAATGAATACACATAAATACATGGAATGTACTATCAAGAAAACATCGTGTACTTTTTTCATAATTTTTCCTCTTGCGGCTACTTTGCACCGCCCCACTGTTCATTTGACGACTAATTACACGGCGTATATTACTATGTACACAATGAATAGTTAGTTTTTACATCCTAAAACACTGACATTCCTACACGCCATGTATTCTCATCCCCCACGTCCAAAGTACACAGCTTTTTTACAAAAGTACATGATGTGTAGTTAGTTTTTACATCCTTATTCGATGACAAGTCTACAAATATAGTACCCTCCTCCCACACAGCGAAAGCACACGGTATGTGAAAAAGTACATTGTGTGTACATATGAAATTGAATTTTTTCCCACATTTCCCTTGTCTTCTAAAAAACACTTAACATAATGGAAAATAAGAAACATTTACCTCACGAATATGAACCTGTTTCTTACCTTATAATTTTGAATAATATTATATCTTAATAAATTCATTGAAACATATATATACCCAAAAATGTTCCACACTTTTCTGAAGTGTGACTATGGGCACAATGAAAAGAGGATTTTAGATACATCAAATTAGTATTCAAAGTAATTGGTCAAAAAACCATCTCTTATAAATCATCATGTTATTTATTATGAAAATCACGATAATTTATTCACAAAATAACAAGTTATACCTAGATAGGATATGGAAACTACTGATCTCTATTTCATATATTTTCTTAGGATACTCATTGATTTCCTTCATCATGGAATATTGTATATATATTCCTTTTATGGTGATAAAATGCTCCATGAATGATACTTCTACCATACAGAACCCTCAATTACTATACATGGAATCCAAATTCTCCCTTCATATGTTATTTAGTGCAGTATCTAAATTTTATTCATGTTCTCCCATTCTCATAGTGTATATTAGAATATATTCACTAAATAATACCAGAATTTTATCATGGTAATATCAAAAGTATATGATCATTTTATCAATGAATATTTCTATTTATTTAGTGAGTCTAACGAGAATCACTATGAAGTCAATGTGTCCATACCTAGTCAAAAGGAAATCTTTAGAATATCTTAATTCATCACCATGAATTATTGATATCCCGAAAAATGTACCTCCTTAGAGAATTACATGGGACTACATTGATGATTTAACAAGACACCTATTTATGTATCATTAAAATTATACATTATCATTATTTTTTATAGATCATGATAATTAAGGAATTGTTTCATCAATACAACATTATTCAAGATTACATGGACTAGTGTAGCCTATAGTGAATTACTATGGCATATAAAATCATTGAGAACCTCTATAAAGAAATTGTAGTTGGACTTCTATTGAGACCAAATATTATAGGATATGGGGTAGGGAAATTAGCTGAGGATTGGGAAATGATTGGAAAATATTCGAGGATCAAAAATTGCGAGGAAAAGAAGTAGTGAGTGATTGTGTTTATAAGGGAGGGTACGTCTGGATTTTTATAATTTTATTAATTAGTTTATTACTTTTGTTCATTATAATTAATTGTTTTAATTCCCAAGAAGAAACACTATAAAGGGTGATGGATTGATTGAGATTATGGTTATTATAAAATCCATAAATCATATATGAATAACTTATTCAATTATTATTCAAATAGCAGAATCTACAATTTTTAGTATAAAAAAAATTATACAATTTAAAAAAATTACCCTAACAATTTTTTGATGTGTAGAATCACAAAAAATGAACTACATTTCATGAAAATATTTTTCATATTATTAGAATTTTACTTTTTATTTAAAATCATAATTTTCATCGAAAAATGTTGATTTTAAGATGAAAAAAAAATTAAATGAAACATTAAACATTTTATTAAGAACTCATAGAATTATCATATAATAATATAAGGAAAATATGATAATTTATAATTATGTTATATGAAAAACAATTTTCCCATAAATCATTATACTAACGAAAAAGATATATATAAACATTTTTTATTTAGAAAAATGCATAATCATAATTTATAATTTTTAAAACATTGATTTAATTTTTTGTGATATAATTTTATAATATTAAAAATTAATAATATAAATATATATTATTGTTTCATTCATAGATGGGGTTACTGTTATTTTTGATGAAATCCTATTACTAATGGTCGTGTTACTATTCCAAATTTCATGTTACTATTCAATCGTTATATGTTTCATTTTTTCATTAACTATTTATTATTTTAGTCTACTATTATGACAATGATGTTTTTGTTGGGATCTTTATGATATGTATTCATTTTATATTATATAAAATAATTATAATAATGTAACCACCTCCATTAAGAAATTATCTTGTTACATTAAATGTTATAAAAGTGGTATGAGTTATACGTTACAATCTCATCATTTATCATCATTATTTGTGATTACTCATAAAACTATGAAATAATATGATATATCTATAATGAAGGTAATTAAGAATAGTCACATCAACATATTTATTTGAGAATATATTTCATTTATTAAATTTACTCTCTTTATGTATCAATATTTTGAAAGTATATTTTTAAAAAAAATTATAGTTTCAATTTTCTTTCGTCAAAACCCATATTCATTCCAAATCTATGTTTTCAGTTAATATTTTCAAAAATATATAAACATTAAAAAAATTATATAAATATAAATATATGATTATTTTTTAATAAAATACATTCAATTGAAATATTGCTAAATTTTTTAACTATACATGTATGTCTTTTGTGGAAAATGATAAAATAATCATTTATTTTTCAAATATGACCTGAATCAAATTTTTATCCATAATGAAAATTATTTCTTGTATTTAATAATTTGTATGATTTTAATAAAATTTTAAAAAAGTGTATTTTAAACAATTTTTATTACATTTCATTTTTAAAAAAATCATTGAAATGTTATTTTCCTAAATTAAGTTTCCAAATGATTATTAAAAATAATGCATCATATATGATGATAACATTGGATGTGTCTTTTTATTTTATATGGATATGATCCATATATAATTTTCATATTTTTTAATCTGATTTTTTTATCTGGAAAATATTTTTAAGAAACTATTTTCTATTCTATGTGTAATACCATGATAAAATTATTATGAAACCAACTTGTATTCAAAGGTTATGATCTATTGAATTTATAAAATAATTAAGAATGTTATCTATTTTCTTCATTTTATAATTTTTTTAAATTTTTATTAATCCAATTTCATTTCAATGGTTTGGATATTCATGATTTTTTATGATTATGTGTAACACATATATATAATTTTCAATAGGTGATGTGTGGGACATATATCTCCATCTAAATAACTAGGTAAATATTGATATTAGAAACAAAAATATGTTTTTCATGAATTAAATTTAATGATAAAAAAGTAATTATTGAACCTTACATTATTTTCATCATTTTTTGTGAGAACCTAATAACATCTTCATAGTGTTACTCATTAAAATTTATTTCATATACATACTATTATGCATAGTCCAAGTAAAATATACAGCAGTTTTTGTGTGGTTATTATTTTATCAACATATATTATAAATTGAATGTCATTATTTTATATATGTTCAAAATAATTAAGATTAATGTATTCCAAAAGTCCATGACTTATAACAATGTTTTACTCTATAGGATCATGTCCTTTTATACGTCTATAATTCTTGTCTTATGAAAAAAATATCTCATGATCTAGGATTACAATCATTATTATGAATGGAATGTTTTTTAAATGTTATCCTCATCTTCATAGTCTATTATTTTCTTGTTATGATTATGTGTGTCCCTTGTTTTGGAATACATTGCATATAATATCTCCATAAATTATAATTCAATCTCAGAGGTCATGAATAATGGATTTATGTTGGGTTTGGATGTGAATAATACTAATGTGGAGGATCTTTACAAGGGATGATAAATATACTTCACCATTATTAAAGATTCTGTATCTACTATACAATGAAACTATATTTTTACATTTCTCATGCATTTATCTCTATAATTTATTGAATATATATCATAAAATATTTATATTAATGTATGAAAATAGGTTTTTGTTATATAGAAATCATAACAAATATGTGTGGGTGTAATAGACGTACTATAGGGAAACTATACCATCTTTATATTAAAAAAAGAAAATTAATATATTCAAGGAGACTTACATACAATACAATACACAAGGATTTTATATCATTGAACGAGAATAAATAAAATATATAGTTAAAATATGTAATATAATCTTTGTAATTATCTTGGTCAAAATATACCTTTTTTTATTCGCATTCTAGAATTATAATATCATTAAAATAATTGCATTATCCTGACAATGAAAACATCAGGTCTATTTAGGTTATACATTGTAATAATGCACCGAACATGTTGTGAGATATACAAAGTAGGAAACCACCAACAAAATCTATAAAAATGTATTATGTACATATAACATATTATACATTTCATTTATAATATGATAATCTAAAATATTATAGACTGGTCAAAATAAAACATTTATCATAGATGTATATCCATGAAAAAAATTAATGAGGAGTATAAAGACATAATAGTAATGTATGGAAGTATATATTAGCTATATAATATGACATATATGATGAATTATAAGAATTCATGGGTAAATTCACAATACAAATGATAATAGAGACTTCATCAAGTACCAAGAAATCATAATTTTACTTGTACATCATGAGATAAGATCCCAAGAAAAGGTCTCTTAATATCAAAATATGTATAAGTGTACAATAGTTGTAAGTCCCACAACATGTCCCCTCATCAGTGTCATAATTTGAAATTATTTTGTCTATAAAGAAATTATAAGTTTGATGTTATCATCTATATAAGATCTTCGATTCTATAATAATTAAAATCATAACATGGAAAAAATAATTGGCCATATTATTGACATTTCCCATGTAAAATAATTCATTCCATTACAATAGCTATAATTAATCCATTCAAAAATTATTCACTTTAGTTAAGGTTTACCCAACTAATGTAATTATTACAAAACCAAAATGGTGGTCCATTAAATAGTTATATTGATAAAGCCACATCAGTAGTGGGTTTGGATGAGAATGAGAACCTATTGTGGTGTTAACGTTTTACATAGGCATCACATTAAATCTCAAAAAATACATTTTAGAGATTGATAAATATTTCTTAGTTACACCCTGATACATCGGGGTGAATGATATCTATGATAATTCAATAAATGAAAAAGCATTATTGAATATTTATAAACCACTATAATCATATTTTCTATGGTCTACTATACCATTATATGTATTTCATTCAAGCTGGAATGGGAGATATTGGATAAAGGATAAGAACAATGTGTATAATAAAAATAGATCCCATGGTTTTAGAATTTCTTTGTGAGAAAGATGAAAAAATATTCATGAGAGGAAAAGACAATATTTATATTGTTTCAATGAAATAAAAAGTGACAAATTTGGAGATCTTCTAGGGGATATCCACCCATGGAAGATAGATGAAGAGTAGAGAAAGCAAGGGGATCTGGTATGTGTGAAAAACTAAGAAAAATACTAAAAATACCATTAATAGGAGTTAAAATTCAATTATTTCCCCCATTAAAAGAGGTGAATTCTATTGAAACACGTTATGGTAATCGGTATGCCAACATTTCATCTGTCAGTGCATAATAGATCACCCCAAAGAGTTTGAATTGGAAATCCATAATTACAGATTGTATATTTTGGGGTGCTATTAGATATGAGAAAATATCAATTAGGGTAGGTAAAAGTTTTTAAAACATAATTTCTAAAACCATGTGGAATATATAAAACCATGTAAATGGATTACTACATACATTCCCTATATCCATGAACCCCAAATTTCATGGTTTATGGTGTTGTGAGATAAAAAATGAGACTATGTTTTTATGGAAAATAAATGAAATACTTCTCTACCCAGAAATTGAATTAGCTCTCTTTACACCTTTATTTAATACCAGGTAGGTCAACAATGCTCTCTCCACATCCACCCTATCAAATGGGTAGCTCTCTATCAGAAGGAGGTAGATTCAAAAAATGTTGGGAGTATTGGAATCAAATCAATAATCTATTGAATCCTCCTGAAACTTTTCTTTATTTTTATATTAATATATATTTTAAAAAATGGAAATTATATTATTCATTGTTGTTATAGTGTTTTTTCCATTCATCTAATTTTTCGATTTCCATTTCAATTCAAATCACAATGTTTTCATTAATGATTTACATATTTTAGGTTATATATAATAGATGTCAATGTGAACATGCTATTTTACAAAAACAAATACTAATAGGGGATCATTAAACATCATAATACCTCTATGATATAATAAATTTTTTACTTATTATTTAATCGGTATATGATCGACTTATTCTATACATATAGTTTCATTAGAAGATAAATGATACTAAAAAATATTTTTATGAATGACGATTCATTAAAAAATGTTTTTGATATTTTGAAATTGTTATTAAGATGTTTTCTTTTCTTGGTATATGACGTAATGAATGTTTTAAAATGTCATGCAACATATATGTATGAATTATGAGATAGGGGAAACCAATTTCTCCCCAAAAATAATTTCATAATTTTTAATTTTCATTGATCTCAAATTGTATATGAGATGATATCACAATCCTAAAACAAGGAACATGAGATGTTATCGTAGAACAAAGTATGGTATAAAAAAGGTAACATGATTATTGAAATTTTTTTTTAGGTGGTCACCAATAGCCAAGAATGTTGTAAATGACTTGGTTGAAATCCATTATATAATATTTTCTGTAGTTATATTTTTTCAATAAATATATGTATTAGGAAAATTTTGTGATCTTTATTGTCATGTGATTTTATTCCTATAAGATTAAAGTATTATGAACTACCAAAATTTTATAAATGACCCATTTTTATCATTTTTATTATTGGTATGTGTTTGAATTATTATTCTCATGTTCTCATAGGATAATGATCAAGTTATTTTGAGAACCATATTTTTTAACATTACAAATAATTTGAGATAAACAATATTTATGTTTCCTTTATCTAGGATTCCATGAATGTTATTATGCTTGATATTTATATGAATGGTGATATTCATGAATGAAATTGAGGGAGATATTATAAATAACTTATGAAGCCATTGTATATGTTTTAATGTTATGAAAAACAATATACATAAATTAATTTGGAATGTATCATTAAGTAATGTATATAATGTTTTTATAGTAATATGTAATTCTTATGATTGGTATTTCTTGATTTTTATAATTTTATGTAGAAGCCTAAAGATGGACTATGTGTTATTTTAAATGAAGTGATGGGTTGTATAATAATGTTCTCATAATGTGATAATGTTGTTTCGTATATTTTCATAAAAAATATTTGTGTTCATATATTCGTCTATGAATATGAAAATGATGTATCCTAAGGGAGTTAAATTATTATATAATAATATTGTAATACAACTACTTGATCCAAGAATCTAATGTATGGGTTGTTTCATATCCCTGGGACCATTTACCTAGGTTTCATCATGATTGTGTATCCTATGAAATAACTAAATAGTTAATAAAATCATTGCAGAAAACTCCCAAGTCCATCACATATCACTAAAATAATCCAATTTTAATATATAAATTAATAAATCATCGACACATATTAATTTTTTTCAAAACCCTCTTCCAATCATAAAAAATTTATACATAATATTATAATTCATAATTATAAAAATCTATCAAAAATATCCAATAAAAAAATGAATACTTAATACCCCTAAAAAATATCCATATCCAATACTAAAAATCTATAATCACAAATTAATTTTAAGAAATAGTTAAATATATATTTATGATTCACCTAACTTATTTTTATAACAAAACATAATATATTAACTATATTAGGTTACAAATTTTATAGGATTTACCATTATCGTTATGATTACATAATTTTCATGAACTAACTAAAACATAATAGGTGTAACATGAAAATTATGTTAAATTCCAGGGGCTACTTATTTCTATCATTCTAGTACACTTTAATTTATTAATGATATAAAATTATTAATGGAATCACTATAATATTCCATATATTTTATTAACTATAATATAATATTAATAATAAAATATCTAATATTGAAGAATCAATTTAAAATTATAGGTTTGTTCATTAAATTATCTAATATAATCTATTTCAAAATAAAATAAGGGGAAATAAAAAATAATAAAACTTTCATTTATATATCCCAACATATTTTTAATTAAATTTTGGATTATATTTGATAATATAATTTTAATTAGATTTTATGTATCAATATTTACACTTTTAAAGACAAAAAAAATTAAAAACACATTATTTTTATAACAAATATCATCATAAATCACCAATATAATTCTAAATGAAATTCACTATTAAAAAACATCATTCTTTTTCAAAATACAACCATGATTGAAAATAATTTTTATGTAAATATTATCAATATTCTAAAATAGAAATGTTTAATACATATTATTAAATCATATTTCCATAACGGGTAACTAGTATTTATATCTAACTAATACTCATGAAATATGACATAGGTTCTCATCATTTATAGAACAGTTGCAATTACAAGATTTTATGATAAATCCATTTAAATATTTTAATATACTACACCATTGTACATGGAAATTAAAATACTATCAAATGAAAATTATTAATAGATATATCAAAATATAGACATAAAATTATATAAAATAAATAGTAAATTATTTATCAATAACAAGTTACAATATATATATATAATCCATTTTCATTATTGGAATTAAAATATAAATTTAATCTTAATACATTATAATAAATAATATATTGATATAATATATAAGGTATGCTCATCCAATAATACTAATCATGGAGTGGAAATCTTGTTCGATGCCAAGTATGGGGGTAAAATTTAACATTATCAGAAGAAAAAATATACTACAAATCATAATAGATTAATAATATTTCAAATATCAATATAATAAATATGAATCAATTCAAAAATAAAATAATAAACATAGATGGATATTTTTGAAATATAAATTCAAGTCCATCAAAATCATTTGAACAAATAATTATGTAATTTTAATCTAGTAAATTCCAAAATATATATATGTATACTGAATATCACTATATATAAACTTATATACATCATACAAATGTTTATGCTAATACAATAAATATCCAATTCATACAAATGTATAATAACCCCATGATGAAAGCCAGTATGTAATGAGATTCATTATATTCAAAAATGATTATTTCTAATAGGATTCATGTTCACAATATAGTGGTTCACTCATTCAAGTGTATTAAATGTATAAAATGTGTTTTTTTCATCATAATTATGTGGAAAAACGGATGGATATTCATATCTCTAAAGTATACTAATATCATAGACATCCCAATGAAATATAATATTAACCCATATGTAGGTTCGTTATTGATTTTAAAAGGTATTATAATGAACCAACATATTCCACCATATTCTAAATCATTTTTTAATCCACTAAATGTCTCAAGGGATTCCCAATACACATGGGATAAAAACACCTCATTGTGTATCAATATATACACACATCAGAATGATTTTAAAATACCAGAATTGAATACAAAAGAATGCAAAATAATTTTTGGATTTGAGTTTATGTTGGTCAATTGATACATCATAAGAAATAAAATTGTCATTTTTTTTAAATTATAAAATATTGTTAAATTATTAAAACAAATAAATAACTATGATCAAATCCAATACCCATTATGATTTTGGAATAAAAATAAAAAATACTAATCAGGTAGGGAACGAAATGAGGAATACTGACAATGAATGAAATATATAATTAGAAAACAACATAAATGAAAAAATGACTTAAAATTATTTGAATCGACATTATAATGTTTTATGTGAAAATTCTCATCATGTTACTCCATCATAATAAATTGAATATAAAACTTCTCATCTACTATATAAATATATGGCCATTACTTATTATAATATTTAAAACACATGATGAAATAATTCCATGTAACTATTCTAGGAACACCCATTCCATAAATTGAATATATAAATAAAAGTCAAAATATTAATAAAATAATACTATTAGTCATTTCTATTTATTTCATAAAATTCTATATTGAATTATAATTTAAAAAAAAATTCATTAAATTAAACAATAAATAAGAATTCACTGTTAAAAAATATTTACAAAACAAGAATAATGGAATATGTTTTATGAAATGAAAATAGATGAAAATATCACATGAAAAGTAATTTTAATAAATATGGAAACTCTTCCAAACTTTTATGAATGGATATCACAATGTAAAAAATTTCAATTTAATAATCCCAAAAATAATATATGAAAATGTAATGTAATAAATATAAATAAAACATCACCAATGTATTATAAAATAATATATCACTAGGAAACCTATTATTCTTATTGTATATATTGTTTATATCTAAATTAAATATATCTATTTGGTATCTAACTCAATTTATTAGGTAATAATAATTATCCATATGTCTATCATTTTATGTAGGCAGATCACCTAAGGGGTCCATAATATAATCATAATGACATTATGATTTATTCATTCATAAAGAAAGAATCATTAATGCTAATATTTTTAACATTTATACCCAACATATATGATTACACAAAATAGAATTGATATATCAAAATGTAAAATACATAACAAAATATATTAAAGAAGTCAATCACATCATCACCTGTAGACATCATAAATAAAAAAATAATTATTTTACTTATGTAAAAATGATATAATATGTAGTAAAATAATTAGAAAAATCCACCCACTACACACTACATTTATTTAATTTTTTCATTAATGGGGGGATCACATCAAGCATTACTCGATTGTAAAAGTAAAATGTTATTATATAATATCAATTAATTCTTTTTAGGTAATTGAAAACATAATAAATTTTTATATTTACATAAAATCATTAAATTTTTTGTATCAGTTTATGTTTGAAAACATGCTTTCTCATCACATATATGAGATAAATGTTAATATATAATTTCCCGATTATGTTAACAATGTAAGAGAAAATAAATTCCATGTTTTGAATCATATTAAATTATATTATATTTTAGCGTAAATATAATCTTTCAACAATTAATGTAGTAACAAAAATATTATTTACCATGGTTAATGTAAAATTGGGATTATCAGTGTTAAAATAAACTTTTAAAGTTTAAAATGACTCAAAAATGTCTAAAATATACATTATGATCCTATTTTGAAATTATAAATTAAAAGGATCAATTATATTAACTTCAGGTAACTGATTTGAAGAAATAATTCTAGTACACAATTATAATAATAAAATTTAAAATTGTGCTACTCACATTACATTTAAATGACACCAAATATCCTATATTCATCATATCATAATAACATTTTAGTCTATCCAATACCTTCTCAAATGAAGTACCAAATTCGAGACAGTCATCCTATATTATATAAATTTTTATAATTCTATATTATATATTCATTTTTGACTTTCTTAAAGAGGTTACCCCAAAAAAGATAACATTCACTAACTAGTACATTTTATTTTATTTATTACATCACCTAAAAAAATTTTAATTACACAATGTTGATATAAATATTATCATTATATTAATTATACCGATATGTTTTTATGTTATGTTAATTACCTAAAATTTACCTATTACAATTAAATTGTTTTTAAGATAATAATTTATCTGTATGATAGACTATAACAGCACAAAATGATGTCACTCGGTTTTCAAATAACATCTATCATAGTTGTGTAAAATGATTAATATTTATTATATATATGATATTCATAAGAAATATATACCACATGGTCTAATATATCTTTTATACATTTTAAACTTCCATTCATAAATGTCAAAATAACATCACTTGTGCGTTCAACAGACTACCACATTACGAAGTGATGTAATTAAATTATTACAAACTCTTTAAATATTTGGTAATATGGAAAAAGGTAATTATTATATGAATTTTAATGTAATAATTATGAGCTTACTCATATTTCAAAAGTCTTATCATATAATATTAAATTTCATTTCTTAATTTTTTACTCACTTGAATATGATAAGATACTCCTTATAAGGGTGGTCTGTCACGATAATGAAGTTACATGATTTTTTTTCATTGCCACTACAAATATAAAAATCTATATACACACACATATATATATATATATATTCACAGAATAAATGTGGTATTTTTTAAATTATTATTCTTATGTAATGATTGACTATTACATAACACCATTCAATAATGATTTTTGTAAAATAAAAGTGATAACCATCTGTTTGTATGACATACCTTATTCATGGGCGTAACATTGTTCATTTATCAAAACCATAATTCATAGTTTTCATAATATATATATATATATATATATGATAATTATTTATAGATTATTATTCTGTAGATTATGGATCTACATAATATTGATAGGAACAGAAATAGTCATGATAAAATAAAAATGATAAAATACCAAATGTAACATGAAAAATTAAAAATTTTGATGGATTTACAATTTTCAAGTGAAATGATGTTATAAAATGAAAGTATGTTATATCATTAATTTTAATATAATTCTAGAACAAGATAAAAATATTTTCCAAATTACAATTATAGAGGACAAATCTTTTTCAACAAAAAAAAAGTGTAGCATAAGGGATTCAATAAATAAATTTCAATTAATTGGGTTATTCATATTTTTCATTCTAATATAATGATCGCAATAACAAATGAAAATTTAATGGTTTAGTTTTACATTTTTATTTTTTTAACATTTGGTATAAATAATGAATTGATTTATTAATCCTGAGATTAATGATATTATCTTTGAAAGGGGCTTCATCTCAATTTTCCTTATTTTATGTATACTATATTGTTGGGTACATAATAAATTATATATTTTGTAAAATAATCACCAAGGAAATGTAATATCATAATTTATTAATATTTAATTAAATTTTAATATTCATTTTGACTTATTACATAAATGAAACTTTTATTTTAATATTACCACATTGTGAATAATTTAATAACAAAATTTAGTTTTATTGGGTTATGTTACTTTTGTTTATCGTTTATATTATATTCATTTACGTGTATTAAATTTTGTCTAAATTTTGTTGTATATCAAATTTTTTATTTAGATTTACATTTTATACACATAATCAATCGAAGGGTTATTTATCACTTTATAATTATGATTTTTGTATGGGTTTATTTCACAGTCATAGGTTAATTTCATATTTTTTATATAATTTAAATCACATTAAAATAAATGATTTTATAACTATTTAATAAAATATTTCATTTTCTTTTACTAGGGATAATAATTTTAATTTTCACGACATTGTAATAATTTTCCTCACTTTTGTACTTATATTAATTGATAAAAAAATTAATGAAACTATGACTTCATTCCTCCCTAATGTCAAAAAATATTTTTCTTCCAAAATCATCATTCAAAAAATGTTTTATAAAGTATATTATAATTTTTAAGTGATTTATGAAAGAAATTTTTTCAAATATTTACTTCATAAAAATTATTTGAATGAATTCATAATTTTATTTTCCTACAATTATTGTTTGTCATTTTATAAAAAAATTAGTGGAATATTTTATTTATAATGTATTTAATAAATAAAAAATTTGGTCGTGGTGACCAGTAATTTTTTTTAAATATTAGTTTATAAGTTTCAATTATCAGTTTCTTGCATAATTACATTCAAATTGTTTGCTGACATTTATCATTCTAATAGTAGATTTTCATTGTTAAGAGTTATATTTCAATAAAAAAAATTTGAGGTTCATTTTAATGAATTTATATTAAAAAATTAAAAACAATATACTACTTATTCTCTTCATGGGTTATGTTTTAGTAATACCATAATTATTCACTATATGATTGGTTTCTGATTTTCTTTACCAGTTAATATATCAAAACTGACTTTCTTGATTCATTTATATAATTATTCACAATTTATAGAAATATTAATTTTCATTTAACAGTTATACATTAAATGTATGCTATATGTCATAAATTGTTATGACTGATAATTTTATTTGATAAGCTCTACATCATTTCAATATTTTGTGTTCATAATACATTGTTAATATTTTTAGGAAATATTGATAAAATTTGTACTCATTAGTCCTTATGTATATATTATAATAAGGAATATTTTTCATGAATTAAATCAGTTATTAATTATTAGAGTATGTTTTTTAAAATATAGTAATATGTGGGTCCTGTAATTATATAACCAATGAAATAATTTATATGAATAAGTGTAAAATAAATAGAAAACATTATAAATATTTCTTCTCTAATTTAAAAATGTTGCGTGCATGTTCTCTATGTAATAAAAATCATAACACTTAAGACCATTATGTAATATAATTAATTAATTCGTTAATTGATAAATAATATATTATTATCAAAGATGTTTTCACAATAATTTTATATAACTGATCATTTCTTTCACAGTTTATTAATTTAAAGGAATGTGTTCTCTATGATTTACTATGAAATATTGATTGTGCCAAATCATATTATCCATCATATTTTAGAAGGAATATATTATTCATATGTATTTAATGTTAATTTAATTTAGTAAATGATATATTATTTCAAATATTTCCCACGCCATATAGATTATTACCTCTCTTATATTGATAGTAATGTTGTTAAAAAGAATGTTTCTTAAATTTTTAATCTTTCAATATTTATTATGCTTATTGATCCATAATAGGCTCTATTGTACATACCCCTTACTCTTAAATATCACATACTTATTTTATTCCTTTTGTAAGAATCCATGATGAATACTATGATTGATATAAACGTAAATTATAGAGGTAATAATTTTATTATGAAAAATTTTATCCATAATTAATATTTAGAAATGTAAAGAATGACTAATGGATATATATAATTTACCAATAGAACTAAACTATTTAGTCCTTATGGTTGATTTTACATGCTTATTGTCCCAATGTAATAATGAAGAGATTGTATCTGAGCAACCAAGGATGTGGGTTCCAACATTTTTAGAAAATGAATTTTTTGAGATACCATGGATACTAGAATTAGGGAAATATATTTGAAACCATGACCCTATGATAGGATTTGAGGATTTTTATATAATAACACCTAATATATTGGTATAGTATATATATGAGGGGTTTCAAGAAGTACAACTATATCTAGATACTACATGTGGACATGGTTATGGATTAGATATCACTTTGGGTAATAACTCTATAAAGGGAACATTATTCGTGACATGATTTTCATTTTTTTTGTAACAATATATGTTACTAAAAACATTAATTGAAACTAACATTTGATACGATTTTTATAAATAATATATTTAATAACAAACATTACAAAGGATTTTTGTAGATGTGGATAATGAATGAGCTAGGTTAAACCTATGGTGTGTTAGGCTATATATTTTTTCATTGATTTAAAAATAATACAAAGGAAAATATTCTTTTCCCATTACAATTATACATACTCATAGTATGTTTTATTGATTTAATGATATTCTTACTCCTTAAAGAATCATTTTAATATTAAAATGACATATAAGGTCTTTGCTACATGTATTAAAAAGGTATTGTGAATGGACTATATGATATCATTATTATTCCTAATCAATTATTATTAACAACATTTACATTCACGTTCTCTAATTTTCACCAAATATGGGACGTATGATGTTATAAATAGTCTTGAGTAGTGGAGAACATTGTGGAATGAATGCTGAATTTCTTTTATTCAATATATATGACAGGAAATGTATGATAATTTTTATAAAAAACATGAAAATTAATTATGTGTTGAAAATAATGGAATTATTAAATGAATTTGTGACGATAAAATAACGATTATGATGAAATTAAATAAAGATCATCTGAGGGGTCTATTTATAGATTGTTGGCTTCAATATTTATATCCAATAAACTATTTGTGTAAATGAACTATTTTAATTGTTATCTTATAATGAATGGAATGTCTTATTTGTTGTTAAAACAATGAAGTATTTTTTATTGTCATTCAAGTATAAATTTATAGAAAATTTTTAACTAGTAGAATTTTTGTAATAATAATCATGAAACATTAATGGATTCTATAAAATTTTTGATGAATATATATCATAATTAACATATGTCAAAATTGTAAAATCATGGGTTAATGATTTTTTTATTTATCATATCTGTAATGTCATAATCAACCATTTTCGTGAATTTTGAGACAAGTTTCTACCAACATATTGGTTATTTTAATAGAAATTTATGGATATTATATGGTTTAGTATAACATTAATGTTAGGAATAGTGTCTTCAAATTTTCTCCACATTTTTTAAAATATATTGATATGTTTTATGGATGATACAAAACAAATATAATACATTGTAAAAAATATTTGTATTAAAAAAAATAAAATGTTATTTAATGAATAATATTATTTCCAGTATATCCATCGGATTTTTTTCAGAATGTTATATGAAATATATTAAGGTAGATTTTGAAAACAGATAATATCTATGTCGATTGAAGACATATCATGACCAACAAGGGCCTATATCTAGAACCCACAACAGAATAATGAAAATGTTTAAATTCCTACCCCTATCCAACATGATTTTATGGTTAATATGGAATCATATTTATTTAAATGGGTTGATGTATAATTATAAATAATGAACTATTAGTATATATATATATAGGATTTAATTTTATTGTATTATATTTAATAACTTTTCATAATAATATTGGTTTTGGATGACAATAACAGATATACTGAAATAATTTTCACTCCATTATAGAACAAATAAACAATGAAAAGTTTATTTTAGTGCCCCAATCATAAAACATTCATCTTTTAATGTCTTCATGTATGTGATGAATTATAAATTATCTAAGTAAAAAAGAAGTAATGAAATTTTTCTTGTAAATTTGAAACATATCAATTATGAAAATTTTCAAATATTAATATCGAGAAAATAATTCCTTACGTTAAAATAATTTTATTGATAAAAAAATGTTATCCCATTACATTAATATCTAATGAAATCGATAGACTATTAGAACATATTTTTTTTATGGAATTGTCATTCAATAGACTTTTCACCTTTTTGTGATGAATCACATATATCATTCTCCAAAATTATATATCGTTTTCAACCATGTCCATATAATCATTTTACTCAAATTTCATCCTACCTAGAAATCTAATAATGTGAAATTACATCAAGTCATTCTACTTCTTATTCTATCTTATTAATATTGTATTTTATTATTACTTTTATTATGTGGGTTATTAAATATTCATATTTAAAAAAATAAATGATTACTAAAATCAATTTTAAATTATGATGATGAAATTTATTTAATATATTAAAAAATATACACCTAAATAAATAAAAATAAGGATTATTTTTTATAGAATCTATGTCATGGAACACTTATCATACCCAAACCATGCAGTATATTTCATTAATTTTAATCTCATTGATTTTTTTAAAATAAGATTCCTCATCGTGAAATGAACCATAATATTGGATACTATTATAACCTATCATTAAATAGGTAGGTATTATTAGTAATAAAATCAATTTTGTTAAATATTTGTCAATAAAAATTATTAATCATGTAAATGATTAAAAAAAATTGACACATTTTATTTTTTCAAAAATAATTTTATTAAATCATTACCAATATAATTTATAAATATTTTGTATATCATTTATAAAATTTCATTTGTAATATTTAGTTTTCATTAAAAATTATTATATCAAAATAAAATAAGGGTATATTTTTTTATTTTCCAAATATTTTATTTCATCATGAATCATTTAAAATACTAAATATTATTTAAAACCACAATTTCAATTAAAAAATTTTAAAAATAAATTTATATAGTTAATTAGAATTAATGTGAATTTATTTAAATTATATATATATCCAAATAAAAACAATTTTATCATTTTTATATTGAATTTTAATATAAATATATTTTATAATTTTTAACATTATGATTTTAAAAACCCACATTCTCATCCCATCTATGTGTTTAATTTTAAATTATATGAAACCATTTATGTGAATGGAAATTTGTATTACATATTACATTTTAGGAATAAGAAAAATTTATATTATCCAATAGGTTCAACATAATTTTATAATTTAATGAATGTTTGTAATAGTAATAACTATTTATCATGGTTATGGTAAAAATGGATTTATCAGGGGTTCAAAGGTAGAGTATTAGTGTTAAAATTACATGTAAATCACAGTAAATACATTTAATGACTATAATATTACATTATAATTTTATTTCTATTGAATAATTCATTTGGTACCCTTGATAATTCTTTAATTTATGGTTCTTCACATTTATTTTTTACACTACTAGGGGACCACTAACGTCCTGTATAAAAGGCCTCCCTTTTCATTTGATTCATCAATCCATCCAGATCATTATTGTTAGCTAATAATAAAAACAATCACTTCACAATAACCATACCAACATCCTATCAGATATTTTATTATCATAAATACAGCCTAGTAAGAAATTCAACAAAATCTTAATGATGCTGCTCAATGAAGAGGTAATGTTCATTAATGAGATTATTTATATTATTTCATAATTAAAATCATTAATTTCTCATTACACCATGATAATATAAAATATTATCTATATTCCATATATTGAGATTAATTTATGTAGTGGATATGCCTATAAACCATCCTAAATCTCTTCGATTGAGTTATAAATTCACCATTCTTGTGTATGATATTCTACCACCTTGTAATTTGATTTAATTAGTATCCATTGCCACATCTCAGAGTTAGGTAACATTATGATATTACAGAATGTATATGATATTTATAACATTATTATACATCATTATTATTTATATAAAATATAATAGATTATATTTTATTTTTTTATTATATGATAATGTCGCTCTATAGTACTTTGGACTTATTCTTCATAAACAATGTGAGTTTTTTTCATTAATTATTTACATGAAATTTAATAAGGATAATGTTGATGAATATATTAGATATTAATGAATTAATTATGATATTAAAGTAATATTTTTCAATAATAATATTTAATATATAATTTATGTTAAATTTTAATTCAAATTATCACAATAAAAATGTTCATTTATGTATGTATTACATCCTTTTGTAGTAATTTTTCTCTCTATTCTGCCTACTATACATAGATTATATATTTCCGAAATCCATCTTGGGATCCCTAGTAACGTAAAAAAATTTCCGGTCCTCACATTTCCTTAATATCACTCCCAATCCTTTAGTTTAGCTACAAGCATCTGAGATCATAAAAACAATAGTGGGATGAAATTTACCAAAAAATATATAGAAGAAATACCACAATGTTAGTATACATATAAAACATTCTCGATGGTGAGAAGTGTACTAGAAATCAAACATGTTATTAGACCAATTTACTACCAAAAATAACTTGAAAAAGGAATTTTCCAAAAGGCTCAACTCTTTATGTCCATTGATCAACTGTTAGAACCACTTCCATGTGGTGCATAACCAAGGCTCCAATCCGGAAGGAGATACTCTACTAACACAAAAATGAACATATAGTGTGTGTGATAAAATACCAATAGTTCCACTCCAAGGATTACACAATAGATGAAAACATTTATTTAAATAATTATATATTTTAATTATAAATAAAATCTTTTGTAATTCCAAAATAATATTTAAACAAATCATTATTTACGACTTAAATGATATAAATAATTTAAATATTATTTACTCAACATATTATATAAATAATATAATATTAAATAGATGGTATTTAATTTTTTTACAATAAAATAATATATTTATTTTAAATACCAACAATTGAGCAACATGGTAGTATTCATAAAATATATGATAGTTCATGTCTATAGGAATCCATTCACTCAATGTGACATGAAACATTTAGTATAAAAATCTCCCTTTGTAATATCCAAAGATGACATAATAACCATTTCATTTGCGATGTGATGTGATTCATTAATCTATTTGAATGTGTTAAATCAGACATTGATGTCCAAATAACATACTAAATACATAAGTATTTCATGTGGTGTAATAAAAAATCAATGTTGGTTAATTTAAATTATGATGTCTTCAAATGAAATTCATCCCATTCATCAATTCAAATAATCTAATTTATAATAAAAATACAACTCAACTGTTCTAGTTGAAAACATGTATTTTTCAAGATAAAAACCAAAGGTTTCTTTTAAACACGTTTTATTCGATTTTAAAAAAAATACTAATTTTAGATAAGTTTCACAAATTTAGTTTCACATTTTAAATTCGTCATTATCATCCACAATTTATTTTTATATAAATTTCCATAAATTTTACAATTTCAAAAAAATACATAGAAATTTGGAGTTTTCCCCATTTCATGCCAAAATCCATTTTTGAAAACTAAATCTTGAAATTCAATGGAATTGGTTTCTAAAAATTTAAATTTCATTACAATAAAATAGAAAATATATGATTGAAATCAATTTAATTAAATAAGAGTACTTTTGGTTAATTATATTCTCAAATCGAAATGGAACATCCTAACATGGTATCCATATATTAGAATACTAAAAACCCTAATAAGGTTTTTCCAATGGAGAATGAGAACAATGGAATATTTGAATCGCACATAGATCAGTATTCATAAACATAGAAAATCGGATAATAATACCTAAACTGATATCTATAAAAACCAAGCTGTGGAAAAGAGAGAGAGAGAGATAGATAGATAAAGAATGAGAATGTGTTGATGTATGTATCCACATTATGAAAAAATGTTGTTTTTCCTGTTTAAATTCACATCTAGTAGTGTTTTTCGGGGAAACATAGCCATTGAGATATCCTAGTGATGATGAAATCATATATGGGTTACACATGCCCTTCGACTGTCTTAAAACATGGTTTCATTATTTTTAAAACAATTATCTGCTTAATTGTTTCCCATACACATGGTTAACTACGAAAGGCTCCATAGATTTAAAAATTGCTTATTGTAACCATGTTCTCCCTATTCTTTAGGTATATTGACTGTTCTTATTTTATGCATGATTTTATAAACTATATTACAACCATAAAAATCCCTACATCCTCGGTTATCATGGTTTTTACCATTTGGGTGAGCAGTTTTTGAAAATCGTGCACTAGCCATTCAAATACAAAAATGATTCAACATATGAAAATTTCTTTCCAAAAACAACCTCAAATGAAACCAATCCAAAAATAATATAGAATGTGGGTTTTAGGAATACCTATATATAGTATTATGATTATACAAACTACCCATAATTGATACTTTGTGTATGTATAATTCTTATTCTGAAACCACCATGTAAAAAAGATAATGCCACTACACTCCCATCATTTCCTAATTCTCCCACATCTCATGAATATTGGATCCATGCATTCATAGCACATAAACCAAAGGTATCTTCCTCCCATGAATATCTATGGATTCATTATTAGATTTCTTGATTGGATGTTCATTCATGGATATATTAGTTTCAACCTCAAGATCACATCATCTCTAAAATGAGATGGATCAGAAGGATAAATTTATAAATGAGTTACATGGAACACATTTTTATTAAATGTTAGATATGGTGGATGAAATAAATGCTATGAAACATTATTAACATGTTCAACATCCTCAATATGTCCCACAGAAGGATGAGAAATTTTCACATGCCTCATATTTCATTGATGTCCCAAATGAGTTAATTCCATAATGGAAACCTAATCACCAAATAAAAATTATAATGGTATGAGATAACGATTAACATATAATATAAACCAAAATCATTCCATAAAAATTCTGTTATAAAAAAACTGAATATTTTCTATCACATCACAAGCCAACAATGGTCCTTCAATAAAAAATCACTAATCTCCACGAAACATAATAGAGTTCAACAAGGATGACTATACATGTCCATAAAAGGATCCATTATGAATATATAGTGGTAACTATAGTTATATGAAAACCCAACTAGTCCAAAATGTTTATATGATGCCCCAATAATGCTGAGTAAACAATAAGTATTCATATCCTCAATAATCTATAAATTCCACTATTTTTTGCTATCATTATGTGGATTATATATCATACAATAATGGAACTGTGATCCTGGTCTCTCTTAAATTCCACTTCAAATCATGATGTAAAATGATAATCCCTATTATAGAATATATCATATGTATCTCTATGCAATAAAACATTCACATAGATATTACCAAACTCCTAAACAATGGATGTATCAAGCATATGTGTAATGTAAACCTAATTTTTTAGTTGATTAAACAAATCTGGTATCACATTATTCATTTTATGGGTACAATAAAACAAACCACAATGTCCATCAGGATCCCTTCCCACTTCAGTATAGACATTGGAAGTGGTAGATGATAACCAAAATGTTTCTATTGCTCTTCCATAAATAGTTTACATGTATAACAATGATATATAATTTCTCCCATTCCCTATATCATACAAGGACACCTGAATTGATGTCAAATGTTATAGTACATCTTGATGTTTTATCATTTCATAGCCTATATTGAGTAATAGAAATCAGCCATCATGTATTTTATTATTTTTAACGACATATTTTTTTTATCAAAATCATTGAATGACATAATTAGAGAATAACCAATCAATAAAAGTCTCATGACCATAAATAATGTATCTATCATTTTGGAACTCATCATAAATTTGATGTTATTGAGGAATCATCTCAATATGGGATGACTTCAACTGATCACTATTCGAAGAATGATTGGGCCCAGATTCATAGACTCCAATATGAACCATTACCAAGAGATAAATCAAGCTCAATTCTTCATATCATTCCTTCACTACATGGTTATGTTGTTTCTAGACGAAATTATATGCAACAATATTATATTTTACCTAGGTGATAGATAATTCAATGTTAAATTATTTTAGGTACTCCATTCCAAGACTGTAGTATATATTCAAATTATTTTTATAGAATATATTAATCAAGATCTTGTTGTCTGAAAACACAGTAGATCTTTCTCATTAACTGTACAATAACCAAATATTACGTGTGTGTGTGTGAGATTTATATGTTTAATGTCATGTAATGGATAACTCTTCTTGTGTGGAAGAAGATAATGAGATACATAAGATATTATATGATAAATATTCATAAGAATACATCACTAATCCTGATCTTGAACCATCTTAGAAGAGAACATATCCATACAAAACTTCTCTATGATTTAAAAAAATTTCATTAGCCAAAATATGTTCCTTATGAAAAAACATTTATGAAAATTCACATCCAATTCAATATTTTCTCCATCACCAGTTAGATAACTCATTGGTGAATCCATATTTGATATTCCCTTATAGAACCAAAAATTAAATATATCTCCAAGACGACACACATGATTCTCCTCAGAAATTAAGTAATCTACAATTTCATCCAAAACACTACAACTAAATTTTAATGATATTAATTGAAAATAATTTTCATTAATTCCATGAAAAATATATGATCATTGGATTGGACAAATTGATTGATTAGGTACTTATAAAGGTATTGCATGTTTCAATTAGTATTTTTTAGATAGAAAAATATTTCCTCATAAACTGATGGAAACTTGAACGATGGTCTATATTAAAGAACCACTTCCCCCCAATTAAGAGAACAAACATAACATCTATCTATGGGGAAAAAATTTTATTTACCATGACTCTATTGAGTTTTTGGTAATTATCCCATAGAAAAAGTGAACTATCATATTTCATAGTAAGGAAAAATGCACCGCCTAACATGACACACAATGTCGTATAATGAATTTCTCTATATGATCATCAAACTAAGTGTCTACCTCTTTCATTTCTTTTGGAACATTTTCTTAAGAGGAAATTGGAGATTTTTGAGTATTAGCAACATAATCAATATCAAACACATATATCATTTTCCCCACATCTAGATAATATGCTATTTATATACATTATCATGGGTCCCACTATACATTGAATCTATGGAACGCACAATCATTTGTAGTGAAGGTGACCTAATGAATATAAAAATCAATCTTGAATATATTTGAAATGACCCAATACATACAAAAAAATGTTTTATGTTGTTTAATTTTGAGAAAATGAAATCATCCTGAATTTTTTTCAACAAATAAAGATGAAGCACATGAGAGACTATAGATACCATAAACTATATTTGTTTTGATGGTGGTATTAATATCTATGATTTTGGATAAAATTCTCATTAGATGACCTAATAGATTAAAAAAACGTGTTAAAAAAATGAATGAGATTAAATAGTATCAAATATATTAATCTATAATTGTGAAGCAATAGGGATTATATCTCTCACATTTTTATGGACCTGTGTCCACTATATCTAGAGACTCTTCATGTTCTTGATGATTCTTAATTCTAGAATAAATTTGATGGAACCCATTTATAGGTGATGAATCTTATTTTATGGTAATATTAGAAGGTTTAGATGATACCCTATGACTCAGTGGAGTAGAATAGATGTGAGGGTTCTTATTTAGGTGACATAAGAATCAAAAGGAAACCACATTCATTTCATGCCTTAGTGAAAAACATATTTGAAGTCCATGTCATTACACATTTGTTACAAATTAAATTTCTACTACAATGTATTGCATGAGGTTATTGAAAAAAAATTATTTTAATAAACACCATGATAATCATCATGTATTCACTTTCCATATAAGGAATATTTACTACCATAGGGAGAGAAATAATCTCATGGAAACCCTAATGTTCCAGCCATGTCAATTCTTAAAATAAATTCTCTATCCAAAACAACTACATTAGAGGGAATATATAGAAAGAAAAAATTATAACCAATATCATATGGTTGTTCCATCTCTAAAAATTGAATCTCCATATTCTCATTTAATACTTTCTAATGTTCAAATTTCACTAAATTAGAAACATAGTTTTCATACACTATCATAATAATGTGAACATGGTGTTTATTTTAAAATATATAGACAAGTAAAAATCCATAAAATCTAAATACATCTACTAGTAGAAAATATCCTTGATGAATTTAAACAGTATTCCCTCATTTTTTAACGCATTCACAATCTTGTCCCATCAACTTATATTCGTTCATTATAGAAAAAAGGTGTCACACATTTCCTTGATATTATTAGGTGTATATAGGAATTAAATCTAGCATTAAATCATCTTAAAACATTCCTCAAACAGTGGGGGATCATTAGAACCTTGAAATTCTAGATTATTATATTGAATAAACTCTTGATAATGATTCAGCAGATCAACTCTTTAATGTTCACTAGTGAGAGCCTGAACATAAACGGGTGTTGGTGCTTGTCCGAATGATTGGACAGTTCACGCAACCACCTTAACAAGATTCAGTATCAAAATAAAATTTTCTCCATGTGGTCTTGTCAAAATTCTCTCCTGGAATAGATTCACATGTATTATTCATGTCATGATGCATCACAACATCAAAAATACAATATAGAATACAATATATTAATACTCAAATAACGGAACAAGTGGATATTTAACACAAATGATAGAAAAAAATGATATGGATTTCAATCATTACAAATCAAAAGTCGTTAAAAAACTATAACTATTCCTCAAGACATAATAAAAAAACCACCCCTGAAGACTTACGATATGATGTAGTGCGCGATGTCGAGGGACTCAGTCATAACAACCCCATATGTCCCGATAAGTATACACAATTTCATACTAACATCTATAAATGAATATGAACCTAGTGCTTTGATATAATTTTAGCATGAACTACCCTAGGTATGCTGGTAACTCGACAGCCAAAGCCAGTCATGACATTGACCAAATTGTGTTCCCAACTCCCTAGTTTTGGAAACAAGCACCATGAATCATAAAATATAAATTTTGGAATTAATCCTCCACCAAAATTGAGGAAGAAATTTAAAGAAGTTAGTATGTAAAAAAATAAACTCCATTAGGATAAGTGAACTACATTTCAAACTCCTGAAAAATTCATTTTTATTTAATAATGTACAATAAAAACAAAAAGGTTGTGCATGTCATAATAAATGCATCTCACCATGTCAATGGATCAAACGTGATAACAACCTCTATGTTAGGCATTTACCCAACTCAAATTTGGAAGGATATATTCTAAAAACAACTACTGTCATATATAAGGGGTAATCCAATACCTCATTAGGGTGTCAACAAGGATTCCAAAATATATTCAGAAATTTAGTTGACCAACAAGATCATTAAATTATAAAAAAATGTAGTTTTAATTTTCAATATAAATTATAATGAATCATTATATAAATTTGTAATTATGTCTGTAATATTAATAAATATTTACTTCATATTTATATAAAAAAATTTAAATAAATAAGAAGGATTATAAATGTGTAGAAAAAATTACTTGTATTTCATTAAATTAAAATAAAAAGTGATCGACATGGTCATATTAATAAAGCTTCAATATTTCAATGCCATTGGACTCCACACACTAAGGGTAATGATGAAATATATTTATACACACATCAAATTCATACAGATGAATTAGAATTCATCACCATCCCATCATGGATGTGATGTTTTGAAGTAATGTTTTTGAATGTTGTAAATCATATATTGTAGTTCAAATAACATGATAACTACATAATAATTCCATGTTCTAAAATAATTAATCAATTATGAGTGATTTATAATAAGAATAAAAATATATTCATCCAAATTGTTATATTAAATATTCGAATTTTTGTTTTTTAAATAAAACATGGTTTTTAAAAAAAACTTATCTATTTCCATAAAGAATGTAAAGATTAAATTAAAAAGAAATTAAATCAAATATTAAAAAATTCTAATTTTAGACACATTCCCAAAAACAATTTTACAATTTAAATTCCATAGATAAATTCAACATTCTAATTTTTGAACAATTTCATAAATTTCAAAATTACACCCAAATTTAATGGGGTTAGTGATTTTATTAATTTCATTCCAAAAAAAATATCCAAAACCAAATCCCCTAATTCAATGTTATTGGGTTTTAAATAATTTAATTTCATAAGAATCATATCCCACATATTCAGATTAAATTATTTTAATCACATATAGCAATTATTGATGAATGCTTTTTTCAATCAAAATGAATCCACAATAATTGGGATAAATATATTTAAGAACTCCAAAACCATATTAGTATTATTTACTTAATAAAAAAAATAAAGGAATCATGGAATCATATCAATATATAGGATCTGAAAAAATGGTTATTAAATGCTTAATCCAATAGAGAGATATATAAAACCCTTGTGGGAATGATGATGATAGATATATAAAGATTCAGAGTATGAGAATTAGAATATGAAACTAACCTAGAGAAGATCAAAATTCATTCTCTTAACATAGATCTAATTCTGAGAGGGTTATGAGGGGAAAACACATCACATTCGAGCACCTAGGGAACAACCAATCATATATGGACCATACAGTTCAATCTTGTAAATAAAAATTGATTTTTGGGAATAATAAAACAATTTTTGTAATAATTATTTTAGGTACTCACGGTTACCTATGAATGGATACATTGTTTGAAAAACAGTTTTCCAAAACATTGTGCCCCGTATTTTCAGCGTGCACATTTTATCCTTAGTGGGAACACATTTAATAAATTCATGCACCAATATGAAATACCACACTACATTTTTTGGTATGATATTAGTATTAGGCTATAGAATTTTGGAAATCCATGTGTCAATCATTTACAATCCTGAATCATTGAAAATATTCTATTTTCTTTCCCTAAACAACACTAAAAAACCCCATCCAAAGCATGAAAAAATTTGTGGTCTAGGAATAACTAAAAGAGAAATATAATGTTAAATATATATAAATATATTATAATTAAAATTATATTATTTAGGATCTTATTATAATCATTTAAATATAAAATATTACAAACCTTATTTCCATAATGATCCTTGAAAAATGGAAACCTTACTAAAGCATAGGTATACATACCATTTCAATTATAATAATGTTGATCATTTATCAAAACCATCTTTCATGATTAATATTATATTTTTAATTTATATTATGATATTATTTTAATTTCATGGTTATTATTACTGGGATTATAGTACAATAATATATTCATAAGAACAAATAACAGTCATGAAAAAATATGGACGAGAAAATAAGGAAAATAACACATGAATTAATTTAAATAATCATTATGTCATAAGATGATATAATAAGATCAAATATGGCATGTAGATATTTGTATTTCAATTAAATAAGTTATTAACCTAGTTAAAATGACAATATTGGATTTTAATTCATTTCTCCCCAAAAGGATTCATCTGGTAATTTATACCATTATTCAATTTCCATTCATTAGGTTAAACTTATACATCACAGGTTATTTCATGAAGAAATTATGTGAGTAATGAATTTTAATATTATCAATATTTTAATGCCCTATATCCACCTAGTCTATTACATTACCAAAAACATAGTTCCACCAAATGGCTCCACTAATACAGTGGCACTGATAATGGTGGCAGCATCACGGTCGCACCATCCCAGTCACCCACTGAAACAGTGGCATTGTCATGATCACACACAGAAATGGTGTAACTGGATATGGTGACACCGTGATGATGGAATCGTGACCAGGCCACCATTATAGTGGCATCATGTCTTCCCTTTTTTCCTTTGCCTTTTTCTAATTTCTCATGTCTTCCCCATTCTACCCCCACAACGTATACATTATCATAAAAATGTTTTTATACACCGTTAAAAACCATTTAAATACCATAAATGATATATAAAATTCTCCATGATCTGGTCGACACTTAACTTACCAAAACGTGTGGCTTCTTCATGGTGTAACACCTTTTTCCCATAGATTGTACTTCTGCCCCTATTGCATGTTATCCACTTATTAAAAGAAATAATTTAATGCATAACTATTATGACCACCTCTCAGATTGTAATTATTAAATATTAAGTAATTTTGTCATGTGTAACCATCCATTTGGGTGTTGAATCCATGATCTATATTTTTAGCCATTCAAAATTCATATCCCATAACTCCATGATCTCTTCTTTTTATCGCACTAGAATTCCTTCATTCTTATCCTTGCTGTATTGGGATTCCCACTTCCTAAAGCAAGTGGTTCCCTGGTTCTAGAGTGTTTCTGCTCACTCTTGGAGTCCTCAGCATTCCTTCCCTACAAGTCATGCATCCCCTGTTCATGGCAAGCAGAGAGAAAACATTGATCGTTGATCATCTAAGTAGGGTTCATCCATCATCTCTTTTTACTGTGTATCATGTGGGACTACTATGTTAATCTTTCGATGGGAATGGATGAAACAAAACCTTAATGAAAATAAAAAATGCGAACTTATAATGAATTAAGGGGTGTGTTTGATGATTCTGTTTTACTCTATTGCCCTTACATATATGTTGGGAATTGTATGGGATACTGTCCACTGAAAATCGTGGCCTTTGGTGGCCTTTCCTTTCAAACTAATGGACCTTTGTTTTATGGATAAATCTTTGATTGAATGATTTTACATGGAAATTGGTTAATCACATAAACTCAGTTGAATAAATGATTGACCAGTGAACAAAAATCCTTGTGTGATCACTCTGATTAATCGAACATAAAAGGAGGAACTAAATGAATGGTCTATTTAAATATGGAACTCCCTTTATATTTCTGGGAAATATGTGTGGTTGTTCTACTTGATGCCTATGTGTGACATGGTTAGGGATTTGATCCCTTATTGTGTGGCAGTTTTTGGGTTGCAGATCTGAGGCCGTGTGGGTCCATATACCGAGGCTTGGTTTGGTACCAGTACATTGAGGGATCACATCGATCACATTTGTTGTTGTGACATTACAATAAAATTGCATGTGAATGATTAGATTGAAGTTTGATTGTTTTTCCATTTAAAGCTTATTGAGATTCCTGTCAGATTCATAGTAGTTAAGAATTACATAAATGGAATTACATGAATACGAAAACATGAAGGGTTCAATGGGGAATTGTTTTCCAGGAATTAGTTGTGACATGGATGTGGGTGTTGTGATTTTTTTGAATGAATATTAATGAGGTTTTTTGTGTATAGTCTAGTTTCGGGACCTATATGTTGGTATGAGTGCATGTATGACTATATGTATAATTTTAGTTCTTCTATTTCTCATTCACACCACACCCATGTCGAGAACTTTGTGCCAAACACCCCCATTTCATGAAGAATGGTTTTTATCCCAAAACTCATGTGATTGGCTGGTTATTAGCTCTTATTCTGATCCCTTTTTAGAGTATCAAAATACTCATTGGGAAGGATGTGATTGCTTGAGGTCCATTATAACCCATGATTCTTCAAGAATGGTTTTTATGGTGGTTGGACCAGGTGTGTGCAGGCAGGTTGTTTTTAATGTTTCTTCGGGATAAGGCCCAAGTGTCATCGGGCATCGTAGTTGTTGTTTTAGCCCAGGTGTATTTCAGCATGGTAGTAGTTGTTCTGGTCCAGGTGTCTTCAGGCATGGTTATGGGTGGCAGTGGCCCAAGGAATTATGGGCGAGATGTGAATTTGTGGTAGCCTAGGTGTTTGAAGGTAGTGTATGGCAGTGGGACTGCAATGAAAATGGCAGGGAAGGTCTGACGCGTAGGATGTCTTCAATAACCATTGGGAATATGGTGAAAGGTACCTGAACATTGATGTGTTTTTACTATTACCTTAGTTGATTGTAATTATTTGGTTAGATTTTGAAGATGAAGTTAGGGTGGATATTTTCCTTGTTATATGCTTTGGTTATATAATTTTTCACCGGGCATTTGTATGCTTCCCCACTTTTGCATGAGTGATTTTAGTTTTTCACAACTGAGTATACCTGTATACACACCCTTCGTATATTAAACAGCTTTGAGGTTTCCAGGAGGACATCTTGGACCGTGCATGAACATACTATTTCAGACATTGGGATAGTTGATGTTGTTGTTTTTCTTTTCATTGGTATTTTACCCTTGGTGTTTTCTTGTACCATATAGAATTTACTTTTGGAACATGCATATGGGAGTGGATTACTTTTGGATTTACTTTTACCTCTTGTTTTGGTGTTATTTTTTATTTACTATCTAATATATTGATCCTTCTAAATAAAAAGGGAAACATATTCCATTTTGTGTGTGATTCTATACCATTGGTGCTAGTCTCTACTCAGGTACCTATTAAAGGCTTGTCTAATGTGGTCATGATCATTTCTTCAACTTGAATATGTAAGGGATTAGAAATCTGTTGTACCTTCCCTCAACTTGGTGAAGGCAGTCATGATAATTATTTATTTTCAAATGCTATTTGTGGTTTGATAAATGATTTACATAAAATAAAATATCATTAATAGCCATACCAATGATATGATCTTTTTAAGGTAGTTGAATTCACATTTCCTTCATTAAGGAATATATTATTGGTTTTCTCCAAATTTATTTTAATTACTATAAATAAATATCTATTTAAATTTATTATAAATATTATTTATTAATTATAAGTATTTCATGATTCATTATCAATTATATCATTCATGGTTATTAGACACAAAATATATTGTGTCAGAAACAATTTAATAAATCAGTTATATTCATAAAATTATATTAATTTTTTTATATATTTAATATTATTTGATTATGTAAATGTTGAATTTTTAAGAAATTATGTTGTACATAATCTCATCTTAATTGTATTTACATTATATATAGACATTCAATTCATTGGTTATTTCTCATATTAATGATATGGTCTAGTTTAGGTTTTGTTTCAAAATCACATTTTAATCATGATTTTCTATACTAGAATTCGAAAATAAGAAAATTATTTAATCATGTATTTTAAAAATTTTAGTTTAATATTAACTGGTTAATAATGAACATTTTCATGTTATACTACCATTTCACCCTGATTGGTATGTAAAATAATGTGGAAAATGTTTTTAGTATCATTGAAATCATTTTAAACTTTAGTCAATAATTAATTTTCTATACAGAGCTTTGTTCCCTAGAAGTGTTTCCCAAATTTTCTTAATAATTTTTAAATGAAATATTAATTTAATGATTAAACCATATTTATTTTTTATAAAATTATTTGAAATCACCCTTCATATAATTTTCAAAACCATTCTCTTTTATATTTTAACAAAAAAACTAAAACAAATGTCTATTTTCACATTTACAACGTGATCATAATATTTATCAATATTAACGACTAAAATTGTATAAATGATCATTAATTTGATTATATATTATTTTTTATGAAAATTATATTCAAAATGATTTGTGAAAATGATTTTTTAATTTGTGATTTTTCAAAAAAATACTTTAATGTACAGTTCATTGAATATATATTCATCGTCTAAAAAATATGTTTTTTACTAATTTTACACTGAACACTTGTTGAGTTAATACAATTTTTATCTAGTATATGGTTGTTTTATGATCTTTTGTTCAAGTTTTTTTTCTATAATTCACATTATTGTTTCATTTTTCCATCATCATTACATTAATATAATCACATTCATGAAATCAATAGACAATAAATTTTCATAAATAATCATTTTATATATCATGGTTATTTTTAATTCATTAACTAGTTATAATTTATATATACACTGTTCAATATTGAGTGATATTTTATTATCTATTGAAAAATATATAAAATTATTATTCTACACACAATAAATATATTTTATTATATAGATGATTGTTAATGAATTAAATATATTAAATCACATTGGAGAAAGAATTTTGACATGTAGTTATGGGTGGGGACCAAATTTATATAGATCCACGATGCATCGGTAGTCCGACAAGATAAAAAAATATTTATTTCTTCAGATTTCAAATTATTCATCTAAAAAATTCACTGAAACATCATTGTGGTAGTCGTATCATTATACATGAGATCATGAAAAACTCTAAATAAGAATTTACATCATTGAGAATTTAGTTAATATAATCCATTAAATTTTAATAGTGATATTACTTATAGTGGAGTTTTGTTCTACGTTTATTAATTTATTTGATTCAAAATTACATTATTAACCATCTATATTAATTATGACATAACTTATAATTCATGAGAATTTATAAATTATAGTATCATTGGAATGATATCAATATGAATTTATTTATTAAATAATTATATATATTTGATTTTTTACATTACATAATTTTTAGTACTTACCATATATTGATACTCATGTTATTAAATGAAAATTTGAGCAATTCTATATATTGATATTATTTTTATTCATGAAAAATTGTGATATCTTATAAAATACTTAACCTGTACATATTATTTTATCTCAAACTTAGTTGTTATCATTTCACAATAATCTATGTGGAATAATTTGATTTATATGGAAGGATATTATTTAAGGAATAATGTATTTATAAAAAAAGATGTTCTGGTTTCTGTTTTAAAATATGATTGATTAATAATGTTTATATCTTTTTTTACATAAAATATTAAATTATTTAGACCTTTCAAATTCAGTTTGATGTATATTAAAGAAAAATATTGGTGAAGACTCTTGTTTTGGGAAACAAGGGATTGGGTCCCAACAATCTAATGGTATATCATATAGTGTAAATTTCTATATATGAGATAAATTAAAAATATATGTATATATATCTATAACATAATAAAACGAATAAACTATGAGATAATTTATAATAGAACATAAGGCTCATTGATAGGGATATGTAAATGTAATTACCATGGAATGGAACCCTTAACAATAATGTGATATTTATCCTCCATATATTTTCAGAATGATTTTTATAATCAGATATGGGGAATCCTATATGTAATGATAACTCAAAGACTATTACATCAATAAAATATCCAAATCCAATTTTCAGATAATGTTATTAAACCATGAATCCCCTAGAATATTTGTGGACTCTAAATAATTTATTATTATTATCTATGATTGTAAAATGTGTTAGAGACCTTAAATAATAGAATTGTTTTCATAGGGATAACATACATATTAGAAAAATCCATTTCTATCCTTACACAATTCATGTCATAGTGTAACTACGTTTGTTATAGAATAATTTACAAATGTCACGTAATATTCATTTATTGACCCCAAAATTTCACATTGTTATTTTACTATGTCATTGAATGACCTAATACAATAGTTATTGTAATTATACCTACAAAAACTCAATATGGAACATAAAATACTGAAATTGGAATATATAAATTTATTCATTATGTCATAAAAACATCATAGAAAAATATATTTTTGGTGATATAATTCTCATAAACATTTCAATTTTTACACTTTAAAAGTCTAGACAAAAATATTGGTAAAAAATACAACCATGGTTTTAGTTTTTCATTCTATATTGAAAATAAAAATAAGAAAAAATGTCAATTAACTATAAAAAAGTCTTTCATTGGTATAGATGTGGTCGAGAAATTAAATATATAATCTTGCTTCCTATAGATTAACTTTTTAGTTCAATAAATGAAGTATTCCAATTTTACATAATGAATACTCCCAATCATTATACAATCCCTACATGTGTAGATAAACTTGTTAAAGTAGTCATTAACTAAAATAACATATCCATAGTTGTCTCACTTATATATTTATCCTCACTATAAAAAATGATACTACAAAATAAATCATAATTATTAATTATCCATTGACATCTAATGACCTAAAACAATATATAATATTATAAAGTCTCTAAATATGTCCTTCATCTACCCATGTGTAAATCTCATAGTATCCCAGATATATTTTTACATATTTTCACTATTGATAAAAATATAATGCATAATGAAAACTTTGTTCAATAACATCCTCAAATTTAAATAAATTGGATTTGAATTTCCATGAATAAAATTCCATAATAATAAACATGATATTGAAATAAAATTTATATTTTATACCATAATTTTATTTACATCAACCCTAGGTTCAACACGTTGAAACATAAAATCATCTCATGGGGTATAATTATCATTTTTCTTTTTCATAATGAATATCTTAAAGGATGATTTAATTTTTAAAAAAATATATATAATCTATTGATATTTGGATCTTCATAATATGAATTATTCTTCTTTCCAAACATTCAGAACAAATAAACTACCTATTAATTACTAAAATAATAAATTATATATAAATGAGATAACCTCTTGATACATCCACTAAACTAGACATATTCCAATGATATCTAATTTTCACTACAAGAGTTACATTAACTAAAAATGTGTTTATGGGAAATACTATCCAATTATTAAATACCAACCATACCATTTTCATCATTGATGTAATTTTTCCATACCTCTATTTATAATATTGATTCAACCAATTATATTATAAACATAATATTAGAATAATGAATTATTAAATAATTTCTAGGAGATAATAGAATACACAATAATCAGTGAAAAATAAAATTTTATAACATAATAAAGTGACTAATAGACTCCTATTCATATCAAATTACTATACTCAAGGTAATATAACTCTAGAGTGTTTGATAGATTAAAAAACCCATGAATGCATTATTTTAAGAATAACACCTTCAAACAATCTAATATAGAGACATTTTGTTGAATATAAATATTGATTTATTTCACATACTAAACCTCTATATTTTGTTAAATAGTGGAAAAAGTGAAAAATATTCTTAATCAATATACCCAAGGAACCAATGGATTGAAATAAATTCCAAGCGTTCAATGTAATTAGGGTTAATGTTTTCCAATTGAATGAAAATGAGCAATCCCAAAAATACCATAACCAAAACATCTATATAATACATGATTACAATGTAAGACAAATCCCTATAATTATAGAATTAAATTATACCAATGTAATCTATAATCAATATTAAAGTACCCAAGTGGATGAAAATGGCACAAATCTCAATGACTCAAAATATAACACTCAACAGTTATCATCATAAAACATGATCATCTTAAAAATCCATGGATATGAATCCCATTGTACCACTAAAAATTGTGATGATGTAACAATATCCCAGTATGGAAAAACAAAATCTAAATAATATGTAATGTTTAAAAGAATTGGGTGAGTAATTAATCATATTAGTATATTCACAAATGACTTAACTGCCCATGAAATTAGTATATTTCAAGATAGAACATTAACATAACACTATTTATTTAAATCTATTTAAAATAGTTTATATTATAAGATATCTTAATTTACATAACAATAATGATTCCATGGAATTAATCCATACAAATCATAAAAACTTTTGGAAAATTAAATTTGAATAATCCATTCGACATCACATACCACCAACACACACACATACTCATCCACACAATCTTGGTGTCTACCATTGGCGATGTAACATCACTTCTATACGTCATCCATTTAATGGTGGTACTTCACAACCCATATCCTTCATAATAAACGCATGATTAAATGTTTACACCTCCAAAATTTCCAACACTGTATTTTCTAATCCCTTTCAATAATCTTATCCTTTTATTAAACACATGCTTCAATAAAGAAAACCAATACATCCATTTTATTATTTCTGTTTTTAAATCATTTTATCCCATTTACAATTTTTAAAAACAACAAAATATTATAATTTCATGAAAAATCACTAAATAGGTTTTCTATAAATAACCAAACCACATGTTAACACATAAAATAAAAAATGTTAATTTTAAATTATGGAATCTAGATATAATAATACAATTTAATATGTTATCCACCTACCTCAATAATTAAGGTGAAAATGAAGTGTGAAGAAAATTATTCAACCAAATCAGTTTAAATCTACAAAATTAACCTTATATATATACCCCTAAAATAAACATATTCAAATATCATTATTATTTTACAAAAATATCATTATTCTATCCACAAATTACAAAATAAATGAATCCATGGTTTTGATGAGAATTTGTTCTAAAGAAAATGACATATGACGAAGACATATCATGGTAATCTGGATTCAACTGACCATGACTTTCCAACATATCACATCCAAATAGAATGGTAGAGTACCTATAGATATTGTGAGGTTGAAAAACTGATTTAGGGGAAAAATTGTCAAATATTTCCACCCAAGTGGGAAAATAGAGTTTCATGCACTTTTAAAGGATATAATATTAAACTGTTCATGTTTGGATCACATGGTTAGAAAAAACTATGTCCCATCCATGATATATAAATCCCCTCAATTACTAAATCAAATATTTGAATTGTATATTTAGATATACCATGATCTGATCATGTGAAATACCTCTACCTCACACTACACATTTTATCTTATGTGTGGTTAATTAAATATTCATATTGTAACACCCCAGGTAAATAAAGAATATGTAATTTTCATATTTATCCATATTTGTGGATATAATTTTAACATAACTTTAAATGGAATTCTATGCTTGATGGTGTACCCAATACGCAACAACGCGTTTATTTGAAATCTTACATTGCACTCCAATAATAAAATAATATTACTTTAAATCGTATTTAACTCCTAGCTGTTGTAATGGCAGGAATGAATAGAACTAACTACAAAATTACTATATATTTTTGTCAAATATTTTTACTTTTATCCAATAAATTTTATAGGCATAAAATTCAAATGAATCCAATTTTAAGCATAAATCTTCTAATATTCTTTAAAAGGTCGATTAACCACCTTTTGATGGAGAACCCTTTTTAAATATACAATTGACAATTTTATATGTTTTATTTGACAAAATAAAATCCTTCTTTGGAATCTGGACATCAAAATTTACTTTGTGTAAATTATTGTTATTTTTCCGATAAAGATCATTTTTATTGAAAATCTTGCATTTTAATTCAAAACCACCTTTTAATCTAAATTTTTATATGGATAGATTATATTTTTAATTGAGATTAATGTTTATTTATAATATATTTTTACCATGTAATCCAATTGTGGCCATTCGATTTAATTTCACTTTGAAATTGGACTTAAACTAGTGTCAATCTTTTAATAGATATTTTTTTTAAAAAACACGTTATTTGTTTTGCAAGCGGGAATTTATTATTAAATTAATAAATGAAACTTATATTTTTTTAATATTGTAAAATATACATCATTTTGGAATTGGGAATATCAAATATAGCTTAGGGTGAATATTTGGTATTTTTCTAAAAAACTTCAAATTTTGATGAATAGTGAAACCACTAAGTGGTAGTTAAATAAACTGATTTTTCTTTTAAATGGAACTTCGCCACTTCTGTGATTTTATTTTTTAAAATATGATATACAACGTTGTCATTATGATGTAAAATGTGGTACAATGAGATTAAAATAATTTTTGGTGAATAATAACTTTTAAGTTTTATTAATCTCGAATAAAGGTAATTAGTGTAATTGAAGGTAAAAATAATATTTTAATAATATTTAATGACCTAGACACATTTCCTACCCTCATATTATGTGTCATGGACGACCAATAAAATCCATGGGTCAACTTGGGGATCCCATGGAGCCACTTTGGTAGGAAAATGAAATAAATAACTTTTTATTTAAAGTTAAAAAAAATGACACAAACATGGGTTATTTTACGAAAAAAATTAAATGGGGTTATACAAATCATATTTTTTACTATAAATTTTCATTAAAAATAAAAATTGATTTCCTAAATCATGATATATTTTTTATAATTTATAGACATTATATAAATTAAATAATTTATGACACCTTGATTATGCAGCGATTACCTCATTATTTAACAATTTAAATAAAATGAAAAGATAATATAAAATATAAGAACTAAACATGTAAAAAACCAATTGGATGGGTTTATTTAAAACTCTTATAACCTTATACTATAAATATATAATTTTGGGTCCTTTAAAATCCAAAAATCATTTTATAATAAAGTAACCTTTTATAACATTTCAAGAGTTGCCCTCCTCTCCTCTTATAAAAGGCCCCCACCTCTACCACCTTACCCAAACCTCTCAAGCCTTTGGCTCGCAAAACACCTGACCATTTTATCTCTCCATATCCCTATATTACTCCTATAATCCTCAAATTGATCAGAATCCTTCCCAAGGAATCCATTTAACTCAAAGAAAAAAGAGTTACCCGTTTTAAAGGTAATGTCTTCCCTAGTGTTCTTTTGATTTATTTTGCATCTCCAAACCCCTAAAATCTATTTAATTATTTATTTTGTAACAAAAACAGTATCTTTAATATACTAGGATGTTGTTATGATGAGGATTCGAGATACACTAACACACACCTCCGTCTAATGGTTAAGGAACATAATGATTCTGTTGATGGTGAATTACTGCCACACGAAATGATGACTGTTCTATCTTCTCATAACACCTCTCATGGTGGCCATTATGATGGAACTATATTTATATATTATATATATTATATTTATTTCTTCTCTATGCTTATGTATTTTATATTTAATACATACCTTTTTGTTTTTCATGTTGTGAAAATGCGATAATTTCATTTGAGGAAGTGTGGAGTACCGCCCCCTCAAGTGATGTGACTCATTCATGAAATACATGGAATGTATAAGGAATGAAATTGATGAAATTATGTGATATATATAACATATATATTATACTGGAATTATAATATATATATATATATCTCTCATTTATTTTTAATTCCATTAATGTGCAAAATAAATGAAAGTAGTGTTCATGCGTACGTACGGCTTACCGTCTCCATGAACGGTACACTCATTTCGTATCTCCAAATGTTATGTACTATTATAATTACATATATATAATTGATATATATGTTATATATTACATATAAATGATGGATATAATTCTGGAATTATAATATTTATATATCTCTCTTTTAACATTAATTCCATTAATATGAAAAAAAATGAAAGTGGCGTTCATGGATACGTACGGCATACCATTTCCATGAACGGTGCTTTTAATTTTTTATCTCCAAATGTTATATAATAGTACAAAATTAATATATACTGGATATATATAATATTTAAAACATTAATACTATTCTTGATATGATGTACTTATAACTAAATGGAAAATTATTTTCCAACAAGTTCAATTTTTAATCATGTTCCGAAAATAGTCAAAAAACGTCTAATATGAACTCAATTTATTAACCAAATACTATAAAATTATAATATGTGATATAAACTGAATAATAATATTTAATGTATTTCCTTATGCAATTAAAAATTGAGCAAATTTTATTATTCATTAGATTAAAGAACGATCGAGTCATTTCAGACATGAGGTAAGGGATCCAACCTCTCTCTTTCTTTTTAAGTACTCTCTTTTATGTAATTTCTTTTATGTTCATATTTATTATGTTTGGGGATGCTATTTTATATTCCTCATACTGTACTTTTTATGTTCATATTTTGAGAGACCCTAATTTATCTCATAAATCCATTTTTGGATGTTTTAAGTGGCGCCGTTAGGCTGCCGAATTTTCGTAAGGGATTTTTCATCTCACTTTTATTCCCCTGACATTTAGGCTATGTTTTCCACTATTTCCATTGATTGGTGTATGTAATTACAATTATCATACACATTCTGTAGTATAATTTCATTTATGGCTATTTACATCTTCATTGTATGACCCTTCTTCCATGAGGTGAACGTTTCGAAAGTTACCCAACTCGGTAAGGGGACCTTTCATCCTTCTCTTTTTAAAAGACTTATTTTGTTCTGTCATTTAATTGACATACTATTATGTTGGGATATGTTCTTTTATATCCTTATTTATGTAAATTTTATTTTCATGTGATGAGATACCATTTTCTCTCTCATCAACTCATTTTCTGAATTTTAATGTGACGCTGTTAGGCTGTCAGATTTCTGTAATGGACCTTCTTAACCCACTTTAAATTCATTGGGTTCAACCTATACTTCTAGATTTTATTATTCCAAGATTATGTGTGTAATATCTATGTTGTAATTTCAACAAAACTTTGTGTGGATATACTATTTCTACACATAATCATCTCATTGATAAATTCTTATGAACTTTTATGGGATATCATAACTCAATCTAATTTCATTGAGTTAAATATCTAGGTCATTGGTTTTTTTTTAAAAAATTATGTGTCAATGTCCTCTGATTGTTTCAAACTTAATATCCACTTATATTGGGTGTATTTATATTTCTCACAAATAATTTTGTGATAGATTTATCCCTAATTTAAGGATACCATCATTATAATGGATTTCATCTCAATTTATATTTCCATTGAGACTTCATTGTTGTTATGCACCAATTCACTCTTATAGGGTGTCTATACTGTGCTTTGGAATATTATATCATGAATGCCTTTATTCTCATTATATTAGATATTTTGGATTAAATGTTATTCCACAATTATTTGTATTTAAGAGTCTCTCATTTTTTTTAAAGACTCTTTAACAAAAATATAGTTTTAAATTTTTTAATGATTAATTATTCTAAATCATTATCTTTAGTGTCCATGTTTTCAAAATGGGTTTCAGTATTTATTAAATGGACATTAATGTTTTAAAATTATAATTCCCTTAAAAGCATCAAAGTTATATGGGACACTTTGATTCAAAAATATCTTTTACATGATTTTTGAAAATGGATTGATTAATTCAATATCCTTGATTTATTACTGTGATTGCAAATGAAATGTTGTTGTTGAATGGTTTATATTTTCTATATTTTATGTGTAATGATGGTACATGGAAATTTTATGAGTGGTTATGTGATAATCCATATGACTGGTGGTGCCTTGAATACTAGGATGGGTGGTTACATTATAACCTTCAATGCATTGGGAATGGAAGTTGGTCGTATGGATATTCCATTAAGTGATATGTATGGAAGTCGACCGCATGGTTATTTCATTTAAGTATGTTTATCTCCTAAGTTACCTTTATATGTTATGTGTTATTTTTATGGGTTTTTATGGTAATATTTTGGTTACAAAAGGATTAATTAATGATCTTTTATTCAGGGAAGAGTTTTTTTTACAAATTCATAATGGTGAAAAGTATTACATTGATGAAGTATTCTTGGTTTACTTGTTTTTTTGAAAAACTAACAGTTAACCTTCTTTGTGTGTCCTTTACTGAGATTTTTAGGCTCATCCCATGTTTTTGATATGTTTTCCACAGGACTTAATGATTAATAGGGTAATGGTTGGGATTAAGGAATGACATACTCTCTAAAATATCGTACTAGACATGTTTATTTTTAAGAGTTCTTATTTTACGGAAACGTAGTAGAAGTGTATACATTGTCATCATTGAGATGTAATAGTTATGTCCTAATTCTCTTAAACTGTATCCCTGAAATGATCATAAATTTGAATTATTAATTTAATTCAATAATAAGAATTGTTTAAGGTCGGGGCCTTATAGTTGGTATCAGAGTTCGGATTAGATAACTTTAGAGGTTAGGGTATTCTATGAGTATAAGTGACATTACCATAATGTCTAGTATTTCAGAAAGTGTCATAGTTATTAGATAACGATAATGAGTAAGTATAACTTAGTGTTTATCTTCCTCATTACTACATGATTATTTTGTTGATATACGCACACTGACATTTTTGTTTTTAGTAAACAGATGGATCTAGACGGCACCAAAGTGACAATGTGTTTGAGGGAAACTGTGGTGGTTCTCTGATTAAGAGACTGGATGAAATGGAGGATTCAATTAGAAATCTTGTGGTTGTGCTAAACCAACTATAAATGAGTCATGATCAACCACATGAACCTTGGTGAGTTCTCTAATGCATCATGTTTGAGATGACCAACTCGATGTGGAAGTACAGGTAATAATTATAAAGGTAACCATTAGGGTTTATATGATCCTTAATTTTTATGTAATTATGGGTTAATCTATGATATGATGGATAATGAAAGGCATGAGATAAACTTGAGGTTAAAATGTGTTATGATCATTTTTAAAGATGTTATCTTGTTTTGGGGAATTTTTTAATAATTTTTTAGTTTTGGAAAAAGGACAACATGCAGATCGTGTGACAAACCATCGCATCGGACAAAGCTGTGGGAATCGAACCCACAACCAAAGTGTGACAGGTATTTATCGCCTACCACTAGACTACGTGAAGTCCATGGTTTGTTTGAATAATTCTTTTTATTTAGATGATTTTAGGAATCAAGAGTTTGTTTATATTGGTTTATCTATGGAAATGATTAACCTATCATGGAGGATATGTTATTAGGTTAATTACTTTTCAATATGATACTTTAAGAGAAACTAATGTTATTTGGAGATACATGTTAATTTTTACCCTGGAATACTGTGTGAATAAATCCTTCTAATATTTGGATTTCAATCTTCGTTTGGTTTACTTTGAATAATTTTATGGACAAATTTTTTATTGAATGTTCTTTGTTGAACTTTAGGTATTGTTTGACATATTTTGGAGATTATGAATATATTTTTTATATAATGGATTATCCTTTTTGGGTATTATCTGGTCTTATAATAACCTTTTTGGTATTAATTTTGGTTATGTTCTAAAGACATGGGAAGTATATAGTTCTGTTTTTTGGATTCAGTGATTATCTAGAAGTTGATCATAGCTCTCTTAATGTAAACAAGTCATCCTAATTACTCATCTTTTGGAAAAAATATGAGTTTGTGTATGAAATTTAGTAAAAGTTGAAAGTCAACATGACAAGTAAGTATGTTTCATTATTTTTTAGTTACGTTCATAAAAAATTCATCACTGAAAAGTAACTTAAAATAAAAAATGTTGTCTGTTAATATTTCATACTGGGGAATCAAATACAGTTTAACCCGTCACAAGTTTGTGATTTTCGGGTTGTTAAATTTCTCCTAAACATGTTTTATATCACTCTCCCTAAGAACATGACCATTTTTTCTCCTCCATGTCCATGTTTTCCTACATGGAATCCTATTATGGGTAAACTCGGGTGACCTTTTTAATTCACTTTCTTTATTTTAAAGTGATAGTTTTACTTACTATTCTTCCGATTTGGGATTTTCAAAGATGTTTCCAAGCCCAATTTTTTAAAATTGCGAGGACCCAATTCCAAATGGGGGGAAGGATGTAACACCCCAGGTAAATAAAGAATATGAAATTTTCATATTTATCCATATTTTTGGATAAAATATTAATATTACTTTAAAGGAAACGCTATGCTTGATGGCGTACCCAATATGCAATAACGAGTTTCTTTGAAATGTTACATTGTAGTCTAATAATAAAATAATATTATTTTAAATGGTAGTTAACTCCTATCCCTTTTAATGGCTGGAATGAATGTAACTAACTACAAAATTATTATATATGTTTTTCAATTATTGTTACTTTTATCAAATAAATGTTAGAGGCTTAAAATGGAAATGAATCCCATTTTATGCATAAATATTCTAATATTCTTTAAAAAGTCGATTAACCACCTTTTGATGGAGAACCCTTTTTAAAAATACATTTGAAAATATTATATGTTTTATTTGAAAAAATAAAATCCTTCTTTAGAATGTAGACATCAAAATTTAATTTTTGTAAATTTTGGTTATTTTTCCGATAATGATCATTTTTATTGAAAATGTTGCATTTTAATTGAAATCCTCCTTTTAATATGATTTATTTATATGGATATATTTTATTTTCTATTGATATTAATTTTTATTTAGAATATATTTTGACCATTTAATCCAATGGTGGTCATTGGAATTAATTTCACTTTGAAATTGTACTTAAAATAGTGTCAATCATTTAATAGATATTGTTTCTTAAAACATGCTATTTGTTTTGACAGCGGGAAATAATTATTAAATTAATTAATTCAACTTATATGATTTGAATTTTTTAAAATAGACATCATTTTTGAATTCAGAATATCAAATATAGCTTAGCGTGAATTTTTGGTATTTTTCTAAAAAACGTCAATTGTTTTATGAATAGTGAAACCACTAAGTGGTATTTAAAGAAACTAATTTTCTTTTAAATTAATCTTTGACATTTCTGTGATTTCATTTTAAAAAATATGACATATAATTTTTTCATTATGATGTAAAATGGGTTTCAATGAGATTAAAATAATTTTTGGTTAATAGTAACTTTTAAGATTTATTAATCGTGATTAAAGGTAATTAGTGTAATTTAAGGTAAAAATAATATTTTAATAATATTAAATGACCTAGAAACATGTCTTACCCTCATTTTATGTGTCATGGCCGACCATGAAAATCCATGGGTCAACATGGGGATCCCATGGAGGCACTTTGGTAGGAAAATTACATGAATAACTTTGTATTTAAAGTTAAAATAAAAATGTCACAAACAAGAGTTGTTTTACTAAAACAATTTTTAAATTGACTTATACAAGTCATATTTTTTAATATAAATATTAATTAGAAAGATAAAAATATTTCCTAAATCATGATATTTTGTTTTATTCTTTTTACACATTATATAAATTAAATTATTTATGACACCATGATGATGCAGTGATTACCTCATTATTTAACGATTTAAATAAAATGAAATGATAATGTAAAATATAAGACGTAAACATTTCAAAAACCTATTATATTGGTTTATTTCAAACTCTTATCACATTATCCTAGAAATATATAATTTTGGTACCTTTAAAATATGAAAAGCATTTTATAATAATGTAACCTTTTATAACTTTCCAACAGTGCCCCTCATATCCTCTTATAAAAGGCCCCCACCTCAACCACCATACCCAAACATCTAAAGTCATTGGATCGGCAAAACCCTGCCCATTTTGTCTCTCCAAACCACTCTATTACTCCTTTAAGCCTCACTTTGGGCAGAAGTCTTTCAAATGAAGTCTTTGAGATTAAATCAAAAAGAGTTACCCGTTTTAAAGGTAATGTCTTCCCTAGTGTTCTTTTGTTTTATTTTGCATCTCCAACCCCCTAAACTCTTTTTATTTATTTATTTTGTAACAAAACCAGTATAAAAAATATACTAGGATATTGTTATGAGGTGTATTCGGGCTACACTAACACAAACCTTCTTCTAATGGTTAAATAACATACTGTTTCTGTGGATGGTGAATTACTGCCACACGAAACGATTATTGTTCTATCTTCTCATACCACCTCTCATGGTGGCCATTATGATGGAAATATATTTATTTATGATATATATTATATTTATTTTCCCTATATGCTTCTGTATTTTATATTTAAATCTTACCATTATGCTTTTCATGTAGTGCAAATGCGATAATTTCATTTGAGGAAGTGTGGACTTCCGCCCCCTCAAGTGATGTGACTCGTGAATGAAATACATGGAATGTATAAAGAACGAAATAGATTATATTATGTGATATATATAACAGATATATTATACTGTAATTATAATATATATATATATATATCATCTAGATTTAATTCCATTAATGTTCAAAAGAAATGAAAGTAGCATTCATGCGTATGTACGACTTACCGTCTCCATGAACGGTACATTTCATTTCTTATATACAAATGTTATGTACTATTATAAGTACATATATATAATGGATATATATTTTATATATTACATATAAATGATGGATATCATTCTGGAATTATAATATATATATATATATCTCACTTTTATCTTTAATTCCATTAATATGATAAAAAATGAAAGTAGCGTTCATGCGTACGTACGGCCTACTATGTCCATGAACAATGATTTTAATTTTTTATCTCTAAATGTTATGGAATAGTATAAAATGAATATATACTGGATATATATGAAATTTCAAACATTAATACTATTCTGGAGATGATGTACCTTTATCTACATGTAAAATTCTTTCCCAATAAGTTCAATTTTTACTCATGTACCGAACATCGACAAAAACGTCTTATATGAACTCATGTTATTAACCAAATAATATAAAATTATAATATGTGATATGAAATGAATAATAATATTTAAAGGAGGTCCTTAAGAAATTATAAATTGTCCAAATTTTTTTATTCAGGAGATTAAGGAATGATCGAGTCATGTCGGACACGAGGTAAGGGATCCAACCTCTCTCTTTCTTTTTAATTACTCACTTTTATGTCATTTATTTTAAGCTCATATTTCTTATGTTTGGGGATGTTATTTTATATTACTCATACTGTAAATTTTATCTTAATATTATGAGAGACCCTATTTGATATCATAATTCCATTTTTGTATGTTTTAAGTGGCGCTGTTAGGCTGCCGCATATTCGTAAAGGATTTTTCATCTCACTTTTATTACAATGAAATTAATGCTACATTTCCACTATTTCTATGGAGTGGTGTATTTACTGCCTATTATTATACACATTGTGTAGTATAATTTCATTTATGGGTTTTTACATATTCATTGTGTGAACCTTCATCCATGGGGTGTACGTTTCCAAATTTACCCAACTCTGTAAGGGGACATTTCACCCTCCTCTTTTTAAAAGACTTATTTTGTTATGTCTTTTAATTCACATGATATAATAATGGGATGTGTTCTTGAATATCCTTATTTATGTATATTTTATGTCCAAGTGATGAGATACCATTTTCTCTCTCATCAACTCATTTTCTGATTTTCAATGTGACGTTGTTAGGCTATTAGATTTCTGTAAGGGAACTTCTTAACCCAATTTCAATTATTTGGGTTAAACCTCTACTTCATGGTTTTATTATGAAAAGATTATATGTGTAATCTCTATGTTGTAATTTCCACAAACCATTGTGTTGATATACTATTTCTATAAATAATCATCTCATTGATAAATTCTTAAGAACTTGTATGGGAAATCATAACTCAATCTCATTTCATTGAGTTAAATATCTATGACATTGGTTTTTTTTCAATGATTATGTGTGAATGACCTATGATTGTTTGACACATAATATCCACTTATATTTGGGTTATTTATATTTCTCACACATGATTATGTGATAGATTTATCCTTCATTTAAGGATACCATCTTTATAATGTATTTCATCTCAATTTACATTTCTATTGAGACTGAATTTTTATTATTCACCAATTCACTCTTATATAGTGTGTATAATGTCCTTTGCCATATTATATCATGAAATACTTTACTCTCATGATATTATAAATTTAGGATTAAATGTTATTCCACAATTATTTTTATTCATTATTCTCTCATTTTGTTAAAAACTCCTTCTCCAAAATATCATTTTAAATGTTTTAAAGATTCATTATTCTAAATATTTATCTTAAATGTCGATGTTTTAAAAATGGTTTTCAGTATTTATTTATTTGGAAATTAATTTTTTAAAACTATAATTCCATTAAAAGCTTCAAAGTGGTATGGGACACTTTTATTTAAATATCTCTTTTAAATGATTTTTGAAAATGGATTGATTAATTCAATATCTTGGAATTACTTATTGTGATTTAAAATGAAATGTTGTTGTTTAAATGTTTATATTTACAATATTCTATGTGTAATGATGTTACATGGACATTTAATGGGTGGTTGCATGATAAACCACATTACAGGTGGTACCGTGAATACCAGGAGGGGTGGTTATGTTATAACCTCCAATACATTGGGTATGGAAGTTGGTGGTATGGCTATTCCATTAAGTAATATGTGTGAAAGTAGACCCAATGGTTATTCTATTTAAGTATTTTTATGTCCCATGTTACCTTTATATGTTATGTGTTCTTTATATGGGTTTTTATGGTAATATTTTGGTTACAAAAGGGGTAAGTAATGATCATTTATTCAGTGAAGAGTTTTTTTTACTACTTTATAAAGATGCAAAGTATTACTTTGATAATTTATTCTTGGTTTAGCTGTTTTTTTGAAAAAATAACAGTTTTCCTTCTTTGTGTATCCTTTACTGGGCTTTTTATGATCATCCCATGTTTTTGAAATGTTTTCCACTGGACATAAAGATGAATAGGGTCAAGTATGGGATCAAGGAAAGACATGTTATCTAAAACAAGGAACTAGACATGTTTCTTTTTAAGAGTTTTTATTTTATGGAAACTTAGTATAAGTGTATATTTTGTAATCTTTGAGATGTAATACATATGTCCTAATTCTCTGAAACTCTAAACCTGAAAAGATCCTCAATATGAATTATTAATTTAATTAAATAATAAATAATGTTTAAGGACAGGGACTTATACGTATTGTATCAATGACTATGCACATTCAATAAAATTGAACTCTCTCAAATTTCTATAAATAAAATAAATGAATGAAAAGGGATCCAATATAATTCTTCAAAATGACAATTGTGTATCACGGATTGATAAATGTTGTTTTTTGTGACCTCCAATAATTTTACATGCTTCTCCTATGAGCCAAAACAATCCTTTAAAAAATCCCAAAACTTTCCTTACATCATATTTACCATATATTCATATTCTCTCTCCATATGTTAAGGTTAAACATTACTCACAGTTAACCATGTCCTGAGGGATTCAAAGATTTTTTTATGAAACAAGATGTAAACTAAATATCTCTAATTGACACTCTCAAGAAAGGTACCCATCCACCGTTACCAGTTCTATGATATAAAATTTAAAAAAGACTCCCACCTTTTTTGAATCATTAATAGTGATCATATGTGAATACATTGTGAGTAAATAAAATATCACCAATATAGAATCATGTTTCTTAACTACTCATAGGATACAAATTAAAAAATATGTAGATGTTTTCTACCATTTACAAATAGAAATAGTCATGTTCTGCAACATTCTTATGGGTCATTTATTCTCTACAGTAACCAACTAACACGTTATGAATATTGAAAAAAAATCACCCTTCAATATTTTCATAATTTCACTCTAAAAAATTGATTTTGGCCTCTTATATATCTATTTAATCCCAATATGAACATTACATATCATATGGTGGTATGCATGAAAAAAAATTCCTTACATTCCAATGGTACAAAAATCCTAAATCTAAATAATTAAATTAAATTTTTGTCTATCTTCCATCCCAATTTGGTTTTCCTACCATTCAGTTTTGACCTCATAAAAACACAATCTTTATCTGATGCCTATGTCTCCATAAAAATTTCAACCATGTTTGGGAAAAAATAAAAAGGACAGGATACTCCTGCACTACCGTAGTACTCCCAATCCATGATCATGTTAGCTAACATCGTCAAAAACTACCATTTTTCTAGAGCCCCATTTTATAGCATAGAATATAAAATTAAACAAAATTACTATTATTCAAAATATATTTTTCCCAAGGTATAAATATTTTAAATGTCAAACATTTTGATATACAAAATCCATCTAATTTTCTCGTGATAAAATATCATTTTTGAGAAAATATGTTTCAAGATCTTATAATCTGTAAATAATGTAAATTTCTCCCAAATGATGTCATTATTCCAAGACATCAAATCATGTGCTATTAGAACAAACTCCAAATATTTTTTTCTCTAGTTTATCCCACAAAAACATTAATTATATTATCCATAATAAAAGACATGATATTCTTGCATGTGATCAAATCTAATCCTTTATCCTAAAGAAATTCAATACACTATGTACTCTTGTACTGATTCTAGATAAATCATGATCGAGACTGATGAAAGGATAAATTTAAAAGTATCAAAAGAAATTTCAAATTAATCACACTATTTAAATAGAAATCCCTTCTAGATCATGTCGATAATATGTTAAATTAGTTTTAAAACATAATTAAAAAACATCAATTATAACCACCCAATTCAAAATATATGTACATCTTGTAGTTATTTTGTCGGGAATCCAATGGATAATTTCCCCCATCTTTTCTAGATCCACAATAGTACCTCATTTAGAGGTAAAATGTCTGATGATATATACTTCATGTATCAAAAAATAACACTATGGAAATATATCATAAATACATTGTTCGTTATTGATTCGTAAAACGATCACAATGTGTTTCTCATTCTCATCCCCTGTCCACGAATACCCATATATGAATTCCACAAAAAAATATAACATAATATAGATATTTAAAAATTACTTTTTTCTTGAAATTCATGAATAATTCATGTTAAATGATAAAACTACAAGTTCTCACCACAAACATGAATTGTTTATATCTAGTCTTGAAACATATCTTTTGATTTTACATTTTCCATAATATAAATTAGAGATATCCTGATGAATATTTATTTTCATAGAACCATTGAGATACCATAAATGGATATATTAAATCATCATTACATGATAGTGGATAATGATTCTCCATCATAACATTTTTATGCCTATGATAGTCCACACATAGTCAAAGTGCCCAATCGACCATATTGAATAACAATACATGTGGTGCCAATAGAGACTTGATAGGCCAAATGAAACCTTCTCATTCCAAATCATACAACTACATTTTAAATTTCATTAATTACATAGTTTCAAACTGATATTATAAAAGTAAATTGGACTAGTCAAAGGTAAGACATCAATTGTCAAATCCACTTTTTGGGTGGTATTACTAAGAATTATTCGGGATAAAAATATTGAAATTTGGAAAAAAATAGAGGAAAAAAACTATTTTTTTCTACCACTGAGGCCAATGTCAACACACTGATCTACTATGATATTATTCCAAATACTAGTGAAAACAATAAATTTTATCCTACCCTTAGATTCTTCCCTCCAATAATGTGATACATGATGCCATCATATGTGAGAAAATTATACCTTCATATATAATAATTGATGTTATCCATAAGTAATATCAACCAATTCACATCCAAGATTATAAGAAAGAAAACCATATCACGAAATAGTAAATCTCATAACAACTGAGATCCATTTGTATTTATATAACAATATTTAAATATAAAGGTTCAATATTCACTTTGACCACGAGTGTTTGATTGTAACATCTGAGGAAAATAATGAATATGAAATTATCATATTTATTTATATTATTTAACTGAATATTAGTTTTACTTTAATATGGATTATATGTCTGATGGTGTACATGAAACAAAACAAGAGGTTTGTCTTAAGTCATATATTGAACACATTGTTAAGTCATACTGAAAATAATAATAATATAAAATTATTATTTTAAATTATAGTTAACGCCTAGCAATTTTACTAACAATAATGAACAGAAATAAACATATTATGATTAAACATGTTGGGTAAATGTTTTTACATTTATAAAATAAATTTATGATTCTTAATATGGCAAGTAATCCAATTTTAGGCATAAATACTAATATATTTTTAAAATGTAGTTTTACCGCCTTTTGATGGGGAACACCATTTAAATCTATGTATTGAAAATTTTATTAATTTTATTTGGAAAAATATTATTCTTCATTATAAGAGAGTTATAAAAATTTACATTGGGTAAATTGTTTGTTTTTTTCTGATAAAGTTCATTTTTTATGAATAGTAGAAAATACTGCATTTTATGTCGAAATTGGGTCTTCATCCGGATTATTTTTATTGATTTATTATCTTTTAAAATCAATAATTGTAATGTTATTATATTTTAACAATTTTATTCAATTTTCAACATTTGATGAAAATTGACTTTGAAATTGTAAATAAACACATTTAAATCTTTTTTTAGTTTTTACATCTAAAAAATACAGATTCTAGTTTTGAAAATGAATATTAATATCAAATTCACTAATGAAACTTTAATGTTATTAATTTAGTAAGATAGAAATCATTTTATCATAAGGAATATCAAAATTAATGTTGGCTGAATCTTTGTTATTTTTCTATAAACGTTCAATTTTTTGATGAATTGTGATAAACACCACATAATATTTAAAAAACCAAAATTTTCACTTAAATGAAAATATTCTTAATCATTGAATTAAATTTCCAATTTATCATATACAATATTTGAATAAGTATGTAAAATTTTGTTCAATAGGATGAAAGTATTTGTTTTTGGGAATTGTAACTTTTGATGTTTATTTAGCACAGTTAAAGGTAAATATGGTAATTCAAGGGAAAAATAATATTATTATAATATAAAATTACCTTCACACATGTCTTAATAATATTTAATAATTCATGGAGGAAAAATAAATTCTTTGGGTGGAACTTTCGGATTTTTAAATCCACTTGGGTAAGATAATGTCATTAATCACTTTTTATTTAAGGTAAAAAAATTATCATAAACATAAATTTTTTTACTAAATCAATTTTATGTGGGGTTTTATAAATGATATTTTTCACTAAATATAGTCATTATAATGATAAATTTTTTATAAATCATGGTACTTATAGTTTTTAGACATCAAATAAATATATGTATTTATGTCAAAATAATGATGTAATGATTACCTCATTAATGAATGTTTTAAAAAAATGAGATTATAAATATTAAAATAAATTTATTTTGACAATATTTATACTATACAAGAATTTTATGGATGATTTTGACATGTTATATATTAATCAATGACTTTTTTTTAATTTATCAATTTTTTTGGATTTTTTAATAAGTAATGATATGAATAATATTTAATATATCATCAATGAGTTTTAAAAACAAATATTATTTTATTAAATGACATAATAATCCTATAAATGTATAATTATATAAAATTACTTATATATGGTTTAAAATTTCATTAATTAATTACCTATGTTTCAATTGGCATTTTATGGTAAATATATTAACCATATAGAGTGAATACACACGGAGAAGAGGTAACATTCTAATTAATTATATATGGGTTAAAGAAAAACGATAAGGTTAAATTTAAAAACAAAACATTTCTAATAACTATTGGTTGATAGGCTTTTTAAGTCATATTATCTTCATATTTAATTAGATATGGAACTTTTGAAACCAAAAATCCTTTTATAATAAAACAATACTTTCAATAATTCTTAAAGAGCACCCCCTCCCCCTTATTAAAGGCCACCACATCTATCCCTTACTCAGACCTCTCAATACCCCTTGGATCATCCAAAATCTACCCAAATAAGCTCCCAAAATACCTCTCTTAAAACTAGAATACTTTCCCTAAGAGGAATACAATTCATGAAAACCCATTGGTTCAATCCGAAAGGAGTTACCCGATTTAAAGGTAATGTGTCGTCTCATGTTATTTTCATTTATTTTCATTCCCAACTACCTATTCTCTTATTTTTCAATAAAAAAATAAAAAAATCTTGGAAAATTTACATAATATGTTTATTTATGAGTAGCGTTATAATTTATTTAGACACACCACTATCTAATGGGTATAGAACCTACAGTTTCTGTAGACAACGAACTACTGCCTAACGAAGCAATGTTTTTTCAACATTATTCTACACCACATTGGTGGCCATTATGATGGAACTATATTTATATATTACATTATGATATTTATTTTATATATTCCTATTTAATTATATTTTATATCATACATTTATGCTTTTCATCTTGTATATATATGATAATTTAATTTGAGGATGTCCAGACTACCACCCCCTCAAAGTGACATGACTCATTCATACCATACATGGAACATATAATGGATGTAATTATTGAAATTAAGTAACATTTATAGAATATATATTATACATAAATTATATTATAAATATTTATAATTTCTATTTCATTTCATTTTTTACAAAAAAAAATAATTGAATGTAGCGTTCATGCTTACAAACGACGTACTGTCTCCATGAACGGCACATTACAATCCATATATAAAAATTTTATGGACTATTATAAATTCATATATACTTGATATATATGATATATATTATATCTAAATAATTAATATCATTCTGGTGTAAATTTAATTTTGACCTCATGGATAATTTGTAATTATAATAAGTTCATTTTTTTCTTAGGTTATAAACATCAACAATATGAAAGATATTAACTAAAATAATTAACTAACTTTTATAGACAGGTAATAAGTGATATAAAATGAATAATAATCATTAAAGATGTTCATAAAAAAATAATAAATGAACTTATGTTTATTATTCAGGAAATAAATGAATGAATTAGTTAAATCTAAAATGAGTTAAGGGATATTGTCTCAATCTCCTTTCATGGAAGCATGTTTTTATAATATCAAACTCCTTAATTTTTATGGTGTATAATAAACCAATTAGAAATTTATTTTCAATAAAAGTGGATTTTTTTTTCTATGAAGTATTTTAATTAATTACAAAATGAATTTTTTTTAACATATGGGTTGATAATTAACTTTCTGCCACCATAATCATTATTTGGATTCCTTTATAATCCATGATTATTTTAAAATTAACGAAAGCATTATTACATTTTTAGGTTTTTTGTTATTAATAATGTCTTTTTATATGTATTGAGTATTTAAATATCTTAAAATGATATCTTTTCATTTTATATTAAATGTTATTACTAAAATGTTTTAATTTGCAGTATTTTATGTGTTAAAATTATGAAATGGTACTTGGAAATTTGATAGTTCATTACTTGATAAAACTAATGATTGTTAGTTCCCTGATAGTCCATGGATGGGTGGTTATATTATAACCACTAGTGAATTGGGTATGGAGGTTAGGCATATGGCTATTCAATTTAGTGATATGTGTGGAGTTCTAAAGTATGGTTACTCAATTTATGTATGTTGATGTCCTAAGTTACCATTATATCATATGTGGTCTTTTTATGGTTTTATGGTAATATTTTCGTTATAAAAGTGTAAATAATGAGGTTTTATTCAGTTAAGTTTTTTTACTAATTCATAAATGTGAAAAGAAATACTTATGATCATGTATTCATGGTTTATTTGTTGTTTTGAAAAAAGTAATATTGTTCCTTCTTTATTTATACCATTCTGATATTTTTATGATATTTCCATGTTTTGAAAAGTTTTCCAAATGATATAAAGTAGAATAGGGTCAATAATGGGATAAAGAAAATGTCATTATTTTTAAAACTTGTACATAAACATGTTTCTTTTTTATGTTTTTTGTATTTTATGAAATAATTGAAACTGAGTAAGAGTGTCTACATTGTAATTTTTGAGATTTAATGTAATAGTAATGGTTTAATTATATAAAACCATAATATAAAAATATCCTCAATGTGAATTATTAACAAAATTCATGATTATGTAATGTTTAAGGCTCAAGGATTATAGTTGGTATCAGAGGTCAGTATAGATATCTTAAGATGTTAGGCATCTTTAATCATAACCTACCTAACCATAATGATTATCATATTAGAAAGAGTCATAATTATTTTAGATATATCAAATGAGTTTAAGATAACATGAATTAGTATGTCTTAGTTTTTACACTCTTCATTTGATATTATGTGATTATTTGAGTGATATACTCACACAACCCTTTTTTGTTTTAATAAATTTATTGATATATTAGTCACTCAAGTGATAATAGATATGAATAAAACTATGATAGTTATATGATTAAGCATCTAAAAAAATGGAAACTGAAATGAGTAATCTTGTAGTTATTTTCAGAAAACTATTTGGAGTCATGAATGACCAAATGAACCTTAATTATATTTATAAGGAATTGTATATGTGAGAAACAAATCTGTATGGAAGTTAAGTTAATATTCATAAAGGAAATTATATTCAAAAAATAATGTGTCAAGGATGTGGTAAAAAAGAACATATAAAAATTATCCAAAGGTATTGTAAGATGATATATATGTGGTAATTATGGTCATAAAGCAAGAAATTGTCATGGAAAATGGAAGCGTCCAGTTGACTCCAGGAAATGGAATGAATTTCCTTCTGATGGATCAATTGAATGTTTTAAATTGGTTGTACATTGACATTATACAAATAGATGTCCTAAAAATAATTTTTGATAATGGGATCAATAAGACCATACATATATTTTTTTAACAATAACTAATTTTATTCCAATTGATGAAGTAGAATCATTCAACAACTAATAAAAGGTATAGATTATTACATAGATGATGTTTTGACATTATTCAATCATAGGATACTATTCATGATTTTTTTTGTTGAAATTGCTAAAAAAAATAATATGTTAAAACAAGGATAATTTATCATCAATAATGTTCGATGATTAATATGTCTACATTTTATTATTTGAAGAATTATGATGGATCTATAGATGATGATATGTTTAAATGCATTAATGATAGGATTACATAGGAAGACATTTTTTAGTATGTGTAAACATGAAGTAGGATATGTGAAAATAATTTCAAAGAAGATTTATATTTTACATTGTGTATGTAGTTATAAAGAACCATTTTTGATTATATGATCATTGAATTAAAAGCAATTATATGGCATTATTTTTTGGATGAATATGATAGGTATGAGATACAATTTAGGTTTAAAAGATGATATTTTTATTATTGAATAATTTACCTAATTTTTATGAATTTTTTCAAAATAAATAATTTTTTAAAAAGGAAAACACACATATTGTGTGAAAAAAGTAACGTCCGACAAATCTGGGGGAAGAGAACCAACAACAAAAGTGCGATTGAGATTTATCACTGACCACTTGACTATGTGGAGTCTATGGTTTGTATGACTAATTGTTTTTTGTTATATGATTTTATGGATCAAGAATATGTTTACATTGCGAACTTATGTTTTACCATATGAATATCATTAGTATTGGAAAATAATTTACTGATAATGTGATAAACATTATCATGGAAGATGTTCTATATTTTTAGGAAACACTATGCCTGTTGAAAAAAGAATACAATGGGAAATTATATGTAGAGTAATAATTGAAATTTTATATAGGAAGAATATTTTTTTATTGTGGACACATTGAATTTTGGGAAATTTATGAAAATTATTAATCTATCATAGAGATAATGTGATTAGGTTATTTACTTTTAAATTTGAGACATTTAGAGTATCCTTTGTTAATTAGTGATAAATGTTTATATTTATTGTGAAAGACTAGGTAATCAAATACTTCTGAATTTTCAGGTGTCAATCATATTTTAGATTATTTTTATGGAATTTGAGGATAATTTTCTATTGAATTTTTTTTTGAACTTTGGGTATTGTTTGTTCAATTTCATAAATTAAGAGTATGTTACCTTTTTATTAATGATTATTCAGTTTGGGGATTATCTGATTTTGAAATAACAATTTTTATGAATAATGTCTGAAGATAAGGAAAAAATATAGTTAATTTTTTATGGATTATGTGAATATCTAGAAGTGTATTCTTGCACTTCTGTTGTGACCAATTCATATTTAATACCAATAATTTGGAGAAAAATTTAGTTTTTTTTAGAAACTTATTAATTTAATAATGAATCATTTAAAAGTATGTGTATTTCTTAATGTCCATTTTCAAATAAGAAAAAAATTATAAATAGTTATAAAATAGAACATAAAACAAAAATGTTTTCTGTTTACATATCATAGAGGGAAACAAATGAACACTTAACTCATCACATGTTTGTTGTTTTCTTATTGTTAACATTCTATAGATCATGTTTTCTATCAGTCTCCATCAGAAGCTGACACATATTTTATGTTTCTTATGCATATTTTCCTATATGGAATCATAGTATGGGTAATCTCATGTATCCTTTGTACTTTTCCTTATTTCGGTAAATGTGATATTTTTATTGACTATTATTCTGATGTGGGAATTTTAATAATGTATCCATTCCCAATTTTAAAATTATGAAGACATAATTACCCTAAGGGTGGAAGGATGTAACATCACATTTGAACTATTTTGATGTTTATATCTTTACCTAGAGCCTCTATTCCTGATATATCTTCTCTATTGAGTTTTCCACAGTTTAACTATTTTGACCTTTTTTATCGATCTATGATGTTCCAGGTTGATTCAAGGACCGATGTTCAAGATTTTTCAATGTACTACTATGAGGTAGGTGGTTTGTGCTTTTATTTGGTTTTCTTTGGATTATATAAGCTAAATGTAATGAATTCCCATGTTTACTGTATTGTGTGTTATATTTTTTTAACACTATCAAAGTCCTACTATGGATAGTATGATTGTGAAATAATTATTACTTAGGCATAAGGATTAATAAATTTATTAGGGATGTGTTTCCCATGTTTGAGGGATTGTTGTTGTTTGGTCTTGAATTTGATTTTTGACATGCTGGTTTTCCATACCATGTGTTGTTAGAATGGAGTTTCAATTTTTATGAGATGCATGTGTTTATCATTGTGAATGTACGACCAATGGGAATTGGATGTGAGAGCATCCCTGGGCTGGGTTATTTAGTTATAATTTTTGTTATGATTGACCCGTCATATTGACTGTGAGAGCTGTCATGGTGTCATTGACCAGAGGTGTTTGACTGTGTGAGCATCCCAAAGTGTCATTTTTAAATAAATTTTTGACTATATGGAATTTACTATGAGTGCTGATAGGTGTCATTATACATTATATTTGTTTTGCAGAACAAAAAGGTACTGACAGTGAGAGCTAGCCAGGAGGCTGGTTGTAAATGTTTAGTGTCATGTTGGACAAAAAGGGATAGAATGTGTAAGCTTCCCAGAGGGTCATTTTTATTGAAGTGATGATATGTCAATACGTAGGTGTTACAATGTGAGAACTTTCTAAGAGCGTATTTTAGTTAATGATTGAATAATTTAATGATTTTGATGAGTCTACCATGGAAAATAACAAACATGGACTGAGTCTTACATTGTTCTTTTAGATAAAATTTGGAGGCGTCTGATTGATATATTATACAAGGGTATACATATATTAGGATAGGACATTAGGATACATAATTAAGTGGTATGAGTAATTAATAAATGTAAATTAATATAATCTAAAAATTTTTGATTGTTTACTTTTGATTAATTCTTATTTTATTACTTCATTTTACATATTGACTATTATATATATATATAATTTCAATTAGGAATATATCATTTGGTGGATGACTAATGGGATTCATCTCACACCCTATATGGGTCATGCATTTAGACCCAAAAATATTTTATTATAGAAAGTATAAATAGGTAAAAGGACCTTTCTTCATAATGTACTTGATTGTTGTTGGATCTGGAGTTAAGGAGAAAAGTTGAGTCTTGTTATGCTGTTTGACTGTACTGTTTTATGTATCTTCTTCTAGTATTATATTTATATAATTGGGACATTTATGGGAGATTTCTTACATACATGTGACCTGATTATTTTATTTATATTTTTTTCAGTTGTTTATACTATATGTATTTTTTTTTTATCTTTTTTGTGGTTTTACTACTTTCGAAAATGATTACTATTTGTTTCGATTGTGTTACTCTTCCTATGACGGAAATGTTTTACCACAATCACAAACAAGGACCTTGCTACATGTCGGTAACCTCTAGCATTTGAAAAAATTCACATGAGGCCATGTGACCAACTTGGTATGGGGCACCTTGGGCAGGACCCAGATTTGCGACATTATAATAATGACAGCCATTCAATTCCCAATATATCAGCAAATTCCATTATATAATGTATCACTATATTTTATTTATGATTCATCCCACATAATCCAAATTTATATATTTCCAACACATGGGTTTCAATGAATACACCACATTGGGTTATTACAAATATAATTGCTTCATGGTTTAGGGGATTCGATTCAATAGTTTTAAAAAATGTGAAGGTAATAAATCTATGCATATTACCAGAATCAAATAAGACATTTTACAATATATATTGAATAGGTTGTTTACCTTGTATGAATTCTTTTTATTTTTCCACTTATGCTATATGTATTTCATAAGACATTCCTTTTTCAAGTGAATTTGGTTGATATTGATATTGATTTCCCACAAGGAATCGAGGTTTTATTCAACTAAATGCATAGTTCCATTTCTCCCTAATGTTTTATAATTGTATCATTGGTGGTTCTCTATGTTCCTTAAACACATTTTACTACTTCCTCTAGTATTTTCGACATTCAAAAGCATCATGTCCTTCTCCCCAACCCTTAAATCATTTCCCTGCCCTTTTTAGGGAGTTCCCAATAGGCTTCTAACATAATTTTTTCTGTGTGGGAGGTAGAGTATTCTTTACACATTTACCATTATATCCTATTTATTTAAACACCATATTTTTTCTTCTCACCATATCCATGTAACATTTCTAATAACTCCATCTCCACTTTGGGATAACATTGAACATTCTCTTCAAAACTCGCAATGTCATGAATTGATAGGGCCTTTATATGGTGTGGTTTTAATCCAATAAATAAAATATCAAATTTGAAATAATTTTTATTACAAAAGGAGAATCATACCTTGCAATCCTTCTAATATTTTCTAATTTGTCAATGTAATATCCTCCTTTTTCATCATCTAAATAAATTCTCAATCGATCATTGATTGATGTTTTGGAGGGAAATAATTATTTTAAATGATTATCTATGAGTATGTTTACTCCATATCATCAATCTCATCCTTCTTCTTTGTATCCATAATCAAATCCCATAATTGATATGCCTCTCCATCGAGATGATAAATATCATGTTTCTAATTCTTCATCTCAGATTAGTTATGATATGAATAGTTCTTGTCGATCGAGTTGACTCATAATTCTTAAACTACTGGATCATAAAATCCACTAATGTTCTGTAGTTTTAAAAAAAACATGATTTCTAGTTGTTCTTATATTGGTGAAGAGAGATGTTTCATATTATATAGGATGTTGTTCATAACTTCTGACAAGTTGTTAAGCCTCACCATGAAATTTTGAACTCCACCTCCCAAAGAATTGGGGTTTCAATTCATGAAATCACTTCACTAATTCTTACATGCAATGTTGGCCTAATTTTTCTATTCTCCAAACTACTTATAAATTTAAAAATATTGGAAATAAATTTCCCAACAATTCATGAATAAATAATTTATTCCTAGCTGAAAATATTTCTATATTTTTGTATTATGTGATCCCTATGTTAAGAATTTTCTGAAACAATTCTTCTTAAGTTATTACTTGTACTTATCCATATACTAAATGTTTTCATTAATGTTCTCCAATCCAAATTAATAAAATAACTAAACCATCCAATTATATGAACTATAATGACCCCACTTTTTCATATTTAACATGTTGTGTCATTTAAAAAATAAAATTAATTACACAATATGGAGCGAAAGGGGTTATATTCTTTTGTAAATTTGGACCATTAATAAAATTTACAAAATTAAAAATAAACATTTATTTATTTTATTTTTATATAACTTATTATTATCCCTTGAATTCTCCATAGTACACATAATCACCATAGGATATAAAACAACATGAGGTGACTGAAAATCCTAATAAAAGGATAATTAAATAAATGAATCTATATAACATGGCGTGATCATGATAATTATCATCATTATAGTTTCATGAGATCATATTCTTTAGAGTAATTATTATGAAAATAATTCGAATGTTGCAATGCATAAACATTAAACATTTTTTCTTAAAGTTTAACTACCGAGCAATGTTAGGAAAAAATATCGAATAATTTTTATTCACATTTCACTTTATATCTTTATGTTATTCACATTAAAATATTTATTGTATCGTTATTTAAAAATCGGAGTACTCATCACATCCTAGAACATACATTTCCATATATTATTTTGAGCAAACATGTCAAATCATAACATTCACATTTTCATGTCTGACACATATATCAATATTGAACATATAATAACCCACGGAAATATAATGGTCTAATTTCCAATATCAGATTTTCATATTAATTGGGTTATCAAATCAATTATGGAATTATATACATGATATATTCAACCATGAGTGAAGTATAAACAATCTCGAGATGTTAATGGGGTTTTTTTTGAAAGAATAATTTTTTTCGAAAACATTGTTTTTGTTATAACCTCATGTAGAAAAAATATGAATCCTTAAAAATTAGTATAATGATGATGAAATAATATTTAACAAATATCATTACTGAAAATGGGGTGAAAGAGGTAAAACATAAATATATATTGGGGCTAAAGAATTCCCCTTACCTTTCGACTGAAAGATTCTGTCACGCCAATGTCAAATATTGTCGCATTAGATTCATGAATTAAAAATATAGAAAACATTATAAATATAATATATTAATTATTTTTATATTATGTTAATTAATTGGACATTAATTTGGTTATATAGTTTTATTTCATCGTTTATGAGGATTCATTTTTGTGTTTATCACGATCAGTTCAGGTGCATACATGAATAGATGTTCATGTAAAACATGGATAAAAACCAGAATAATTATAATATGTTATTAATATTTTTTCATGAACCTAAATTAAATTACAATTAAATTTCATATATCATATTAGGATGAATAAATACACAATTTTTTATCATGATCAATTTTTGTTTTTTTTGGCGGTTTTACGATCACAATAAACTCATTTTGTTTTAGAATTTTGTATTATGAGTATAAGTTATTTTCTGAACATTAATGGTTGTTTAACATAATATTTATAATCATATTTAACAATTATTATTGTTTTATTAACATATTTGGAGGATTTAATGGATTATTATTATACGTCACCTACGATGTCAGTTAATTGATATATCACGGGTAAAATTTTGATTTTTTTCAAAAAAAATTTAGAGATTGTGGATTTTTCTTATTATATTCCATTAACATGATATAATATAATTATATCAAACATATTTGAATTATCATTCCACCTGAATATGATATGGTATGTATATGGAAAATAATTAAATGTAAGTTAATGGGAATTAAAAAAAGGTTAATGATTTAACTTATGAATCATGCTCCCATAGAACCTCCTTAGGGGATGTTTTGGTGTTTTGATGAGTCCAAGATCTCCTAGAAATGGTGCAAGGAAAAGGTAATTGTATAGGGAAATGTTTATACAATAATAAAATATTGATTAGTGTCAGGAGAAGAGGTTTTAAGGGGTGCTATTTATAGTTGATGACATTGGTGTTTTCTTAATATTATGTTCATTAATTTATTGTCATGGATCTTGACAATGAATTTATTGACAATTATTTATACAAATATAAAACTAATAAAGGAGGGTTAGATATTGTGGTCTTATATAATCCTTAAATCTTATATGACTCCATATATTATGTATTTAGCTTTTATTTTAAATTATTATATTTTAATATTAAATAATATTTCAAATATTTTACAGATATCCCAAAAATTCACAATAAAAATTTCTCAATTTTAATATTTAAAAAATTTAATCCATTTTATTAAGATAATTTTATAAAAAAAATAATTTTATCATTAATCAAAATGATTATTTACATGGAAATTATATATTTTTTAATTATATCTGATTTTATAAGACATTGAAAAAATTATATAGGGTATCATAAAATTATAAAAAATCATAATAAATTAAAATATTAATTTATGAATATATATTATGAAAAAAAAATTTTATTCAGATTGTAAAATTAATCATTAAATTTTAATAAAAAATCAATTTTTTCAAAAAATATAGACACATAATTAATAATTTATATTATTTTTACATATATATATTATGATATAATTTGGACATATTTTATCTTTTAAGAGTTAAAAACTTTATTTATACACATTTGGGATAGGATAATATGGATTTTTCTAGATTACTATTAATATGTCTCGTATTATTATCCTTATAGACTTGTTACTATTTCATTAGTATTCATTCCTTATCTTTAAAAAAGACATATTGTTTCATTAATTACTTATTTGTAATGTTTTTATTATGTCCCATATTTCAATATATTTGATTTATATAATAAGAAATTACTATATTAATACATAAATTCAATTGATAAATGTCTGGGTTGAAACATGTAAAATGTTACAAATTGTGAATTCATAACTGTTTGTCAAATGAATTTAATTTATTTGATATATTATGTCTCACACAAAAATGAGTTTTATAATACCACCATATATGATCATTATTATTATCAAACAAGACCATTAAAAAAATTCCATTATACATGTTGGATTGAAAAGTTACCTCCATATTTTTAAACTAATGTGCACTTATATAATATAAATAAAACATATTGATAAAAAGTACATAATTTTTATTACTGTATTTATTTACATTGATAATTAATTTCTTCATAAAAAACTGTATTAGTGCATTCTGTATAAAAGATAATTTTTTTCTATATTTAGAAAACATATTTAAAGAAATTAAATAATTTTTTTCAAAAAACATTCCAATTTTATCTTAATGATAATTTTGGAGAATTTAGGAGAATATAATTTTTTTGATTAATAGTTTGAAAATAATATATAGTATTTAATATTTTTTTGATATTGAATTTACAAAACTTTATTCATTATATATTTTTTATATGTAAATTTGGTTTAAATATATTATTATTATTCCAATTAATTTCATTGGAATCCTTTTTAAGTAGAGTTTTTTTGTAAATAATTTTCTTACATACACAAATTTTTTCTTTTTAAAATGATTTTTACATCATGTCTGAGAGAATTATTTTACACTAAATATTGATTCATCCAAAAATTGAAATTTAATTTACCAGTTCATTATTTGGGATTACAATTGATAATATTATGTAATATTTTCATCATAAATTTTATCATAATTGATATTACGAATAGAAAAAAAGTTAATTTCCACATTTACGGATATAACAGGTTTACATGGGGTAAATCTAAAATGATAAGTGTTAAAATTACCTATTAAAAGAATCATTTCCAATTAAATGAACTTATTTAAAATGACATCATTTTATGTTTAAAAAAAACCCATTTTTATCTTTGTGTCATGGGTAAAATTTTTGTATATATTTTTCATTTCAAAAATTCAATTTTATTCTTCTCCCCCAAAAATAAAAACAACATCGCCTCTCTATTGTCATTTAATGTAAAAATAGTATTTTATGGCCAATAAATTCGTAAATAAATTCTTGGAATCTATAAAAAATTAATTACATACTAATTTTTATTTTTAGACTATCATTTTAAGTATTTATAGAAAATATAATTAGGTTCGTTGAAGAAGAGTGGTCCTTTATAAAACATGAATTTATGAATAGTTTGTTATTACAACATAAAAAAAATATTATTATATAATTAAAATATAATAACAATACTGTAATAAATATAATAATAATTTTTACTGGATAAATTATTACATATAACCTTATCATCTTCCATTTAATGGGAATAGAAAACATTGACTAAGTGTCTGGTGGACTACCACCTTACAAACCGATATAGTTTGTATTCAAACACATCCTCTCACAGAAGGATAAAATAATGTATTAAAAAATAATATAATATTTTTAAAATTATTATACCTATATAATTATAATTAATAATATATATTCTTAAAATATAATCCTTTTATAAAAAAACAATACTTTCAAACATTCTTAAAGAGCCCCTCCTCCCCCTTATAAAACGCCACGACATCTATCCCTTACTCACACCTCTCAATACCCCTTGGATCATCCAAAATCCACCCTAATAAGCTCCCAAAATAACTCTATTACACCTAGAATACTTCCCCTAAGAAGGATACAATTCACGAAAACCCATTGGTTTAATCCGAAGCAAGTTACCCGATTTAAAGGTAACGTGTCCTCTCAAGTTATTTTCATTTATTTTCATTCCAAATACCTATTTTATGATTTTTGGATTGAAAAAAAAATTCTAGTAAAATATATATAATATGTTTATTAATGGAAGTGTTATAATTTCATTTAGACAAACCACTATCTAATGTGTATAGAACATACAGTTTTTGTAGACAACGAACTACTGCCTAACGAAATGATGATTGTTCAATATTATTCTACCACCACATTGGTGGCCATTATGATGGAACTATATTTATATATAAAATTATGATATTTATTTTATATATTGCTCTGTAATTCTCTTTTATATCATACAATTATTCTTTTCATCTTTTATATATATGATTATTTCATTTGAGGAAGTGCAGATTATCGCCCCCTCAAAGTGACATGACTCAATCATACCATACATAGAACATATAATAGATGTAATTAATTAAATTAAGTAACATATATAGAATAGATATTATACTTAAATTAAATTATACCTATGTATCATTTATATTTCATTTCATTTATTACAAAAAAATAATTGAATGTAGCGTTCATGCTTACAAACGACGTTCTATCTCCATGAACAGAACATTGAATTCCTTATATAAATATTTTATGGACTATTATAAATAAATATATATACTGGATATATATGATATATATTATGTCTATATAATTAATATCATTCTGTTGTAAATTTAATTTTGACCTCATGGATAATTTGTAATTATAATAAGTTCATTTTTTTCTCAGGTTATAAACATCAACAATATGTAAGATATTAACTAAAATAATTAACTAACTCTTATAAATAGTTAATAAGTGATATAAAATGAATAATAATCATTAAAAATGTTCTTAAACAAGAATAAATTATCTTATTTTTATTATTCAGGAAATAAATGAATGAATTAGCTAAATCTAAAATGAGTTAAGGGACATTTTCTCAATCTCCTTTCATGGAAGAATGTTTTGATAATATACAACTCCTTCATTTTTATGGTGTATAATAAACCAATTTTAAATTTATTTTCAATAAAAGTGGATTTTAATTCTATGAAGTATTTTAATAAATAACAAAATGAATGTTTTTTAACATATGGGTTGACAATGACCTTTCCGCCACCATAATCATTATTTGGATTCCTTTATAAGCCATATTTATTTTAAAATGAACAAAACCATTATTACATTTTTAGTTGTTTTTGTATTAACAGTGTCTTTTTATATAGACTGAGTATTTATATATCTTAAAATTATATCTTGTAATTTTATATTAAATGTTATAATTTTCAATATTTTATTTGTTAAAATTATGAAATGGTACTTGGAAATTTGATAGGTCGTTACATGATAAAACTAATGATGGTTTGTTCTCTGATAATACATGGATGGGTGGTTATGTTATAACCACTAGGGAATTTGGTATGGAGGTTATCCATATGGCTATTCAATTTAGTGATATGTGTGGAGTTCGAAAGTATGGTTATTCAATTTATATATGTTGATGTCCTAGGTTAACATTATATGTTATGTGGGATTTTTTTGAGTTTATGGTATTATTTTCATTATAAAAGGGTAAAAAAAGAAGTTTTATTCAGTGAAGTGTTTTTACTAATTCATAAATGTTAAAAGAATTACTTATGATCATGTATTTATGGTTTATTTTTTGTTTTGAAATAGTAATATTGTTTATTCTTTGTGTATACCATTCTGATATTTTAATGATCTTTCCATGTTTTGAAAAGATTTCCAAATGATATAAAGTGAAATAGGGTCAATGATGGGATCAATAAAAAGCCATTATTTTTAAAACATGTACCTAAACATGTTTCTTTTTTATGTTTTTTGTATTTTATGAAATAATTGATACTGAGTAAGACTGTCTACATTGTGATTTTTGAGATTTAATGTAATAGTAATGGTCTCATTATATAAAACCATTAAATGAAAATATCCTCAATGTGGATTATTAACATAATTTATGATTATGTAATGATTAAGGCTCAAGGGTTATAGTTGGTATTAGAGGTCAGTAAAGATATCTTTAGATGTTAGGGAATCATTTAAGCATAACCGACATAACCATAATGATTAGCATATTAGAATGTGTCATAGTTATTTTAGATATATCGAATGAGTTTAAGATAACATGAATAAGTATTTCTTAGTGTTTACACTCTTCATAAGATATTATGTGATTATATGATTGATATACTCACACATTGTCTTAATAAATTTATTGATCTATTTGTCACACAATTGACAATGAAAATCAAAAAAAATATGATAGTTATATGATTAAGCATCCAAAAAAATGGTAGCTGAAATGAGAACTCATGTAGTTATTCTCAACAAACTATTTGGAGTCATGACTGACCACATGAACCTTAGTTATTTTTATAAGGCATTGTATATGTGAGAATCAAATTTGAATGGAAGTTAAGTTAATCATCATAAAGGAACATATATTCAAAAAAAAGTGTCAAGGATGTGGAAAAAAAGAACCTATAAAAATGATCCAAATGTATAGTAAGATGATATATATGTGGTAATTATAGATATAAAGCATGAAATTGTCATGGAAAATGGAAGCATCCAGTTTATTTCAGGAAATGGAATTAATTTCCTTCGGACGGATCAATTGAACGTTTTAAATGGGTTATACATTGTCATTATAGAAATAGATGTCCTAAAAATAATGTGGGATAATGGGATCAGTAAGACCATACATATATTTTTTTTACCAATACCTATTTTTATTCCAATTGAGGAAGTCGATTCATTCAATAACAAATAAATGGTACAGAGTATTTCATAGCTGATGTACTAACATTATTCAATCTTATGATACTATTCATGATTTTGTTTGTTGAAATTATAAAAAAATAAATAGATGGTAAAACAAGGATAATTTACCCAGAATAATTTTTGATGATTAAGATGTCTACGTTTTAGGATTTGAAGTGTTATGATGGATCTATAGATGATGATATGTTTAAACATATTAATGATAAGATTACATAGGAAGAACTTTTTTAGTATGAGTAAAAATAAAGTAGGATATGTGAAAAGTTATTCAAAGAAAATTTATATTTTACATTGTGTATGTAGTTATAAAGAACCATTTGTAATTATAGGATCCTTGAATTAAAATCAATTATAGGGTATTATTTTTTGGATGAATATGATAGGTATGATATAAAATTTGAGTTTAAAAGATGATGTGGATATTTTTGAAGAATTTATCAAATTTCAATGAATTGTTTCAAATTAAATAATTTTTTAAAAAGTAAAACACATAGATTGTGTTACAACATGTTGCATCCAAAAAATCTGTGGGAAGAGAACCAACAACCAATGTGCGATTGGGATTTATCACCGACCACTGGTCAATGTGGAGTCTATGGTTACTATGACTAATTGTTTTATGTTATATGATATTATTGATCAAGAATATGTTTAAATTGGGAACTTATGTTTTATCATATGAATATCATTAGTATTGGAATATAATTTACTGATAATGTGATAAACATTATCATGGAATATGTTCTATCTTTTGAGGATACACTATATGCCTGTTGAAAAACGAATACAATGGGATATTATATGTGGAGTAATAGTTTAAATTTTATATAGGAAGAATAATTTTTTATTGTGGACACATTGAATTTCGTGAAATTTATGGAAATGATCAATCTATCAAATAGATAATGTGAATTTGTTATTTACTTTTAAATTTTAGGCATTTATAGTAGCTGATGTTATTTAGCGATAAATATTTATATTTATTGTGAAATACTATGTAATGAAATACGTCAAAATTTTCAGGTTTCATGCATAGTTTACATTATTTTGATGGAATTTTAGGAAATTTTTTTATTGAATCTGGGTTTGTTGAACATTGGGTGTTGTTTGTTCAACTTTGGAAATTATGAGTATTTTATATTTTTATAAATTATTATCCTGTTTGGTGATTATCTGATCTTGTAAAAACATTTTTTTTGAATAATTTCTTAAAGATAAGGAAAAAATATAGTTAATCTTTTATGGATTATGTGAATATCTAGAAGTTTATTCAAGCACTTCATGTGTGACCAATTCATCTTTAATACCCCTCATTTGGAGAAAATTTTAGTTTTTGTTAGAAACTTATTAATGGATTAATGAATAATTTAAAAGTATGTATATTTCTTTTGGTTTATTTTCAAAATGAGAAATAAATTCTAAATTGTTATGAAATAGAACATAAAACAAAAAAGTTTTCCATTTACATTTATTATAGGGAAACCAATGACCACTTAACCCATCACATGTTTGTTGTTTTCTAGTTGTTAACATTGTGTAGATCATGTTTTCTATCAATCTCCATTAGATCATGACACATATTTTATGTTTCTTATGCATATTTTCCCACATGGAATCATAGTATGGGTAATCACAAGTGTCCTTTGTAGTTTTCTTTATTTCTGTAAATGTGATATTTTTATTGACTCTTATTTTGATGTTGGAATTTTTAATGATGTTTCCATTCCTAATTTTAAAATTGCAATTCCACAATTACCATAAGGGTTGAAGGATGTAACATCATATTTGAACTATTTTTATTTTTTTATATTTACCTAGATCCTCTATTCTTGATATATCTTCTCTTCTGAGTTTTCCACGGTTAAACTATTTTGACCTTTCTTGTTGATCTATGATATTCCAAGCTGATTCAAGGGCCGATGTACAAGAGTTTTCAATGTACCACTAATAGGTTGGTGGTTTGTGCCTTTATTTGGTTTTCTTTGGATTATATATGCTAAATGTTATGAATACCCATTTTTTCTATATTGTGTGTTATATTTTATTAATACTATTAAGTGCCTAAAATGGTTCGTTTTATTAAGAAATGGTTATTTCTTAGGCGTAAGTATTAATAAATTTATTAGGGATGTGTTTCCCATGTTTGATGGATTTTTGTTGTTTGGTCTGGAATTTGATTGTTGACATGCTGGTTTTCCATACCAAGTGTTATTAGAATGAAGTTTCAATTTGTATTTGATGAATGTGTTTATCATTGTGAAAGTAAGACCTAGGGGAATTGGATGCGAGAGCATCCCGATGAAGGGTTATTTAGTTATAACTTCTGTTATGATTGACCAGCCATATTGACTGTGAGAGAGGTCATGGTGTCATTGACCAGATGTGTTTGACTGTGTGAGATTCCCAAAGGGTCATTATTAAATAAATTTTTTGACTATTGGGAATTTATTATGAGTGCTGCTAGGGGTCATTATACATTATATTTGTTATGTAGAACAAAAATTAATTGACAATGAGAGCTATCTAAGAGGATGGTTGTAAATGTTTAGTGCCATGTTGGACAAAAAGGGACAGAATTTGTAAGCTTTCCAGAGGGTCATTTTTTATTGATTTGATGATATGTAGATCCATATGTGTTACAAAGTGTGATCATTCTAAGAGGTTATCATATTTAATGATTGAATAATTTAATGATTTTCATTAGTCTACCATGGAAAATCACAATCTTGGACTCAGTCTTACATTGTTCTTTTAGATGGAATTTTTAGATGTCTGATTGTTATATTATACAGGGGGACACATATATTAGGATAGGTCATGAGGATATATAATTAAATGGTATGAGTAATTAATAAATGTAAATTAGTATAATTTCAAAATGTTGGATTGTTTACTTTAGAGTATTTCTTATTTTATTACATCATTTTACATATTGATAGTTATATATATTTTTTTTTTCAATTAGTAACATATCATTTGGTGGTTGACTAATGGGATTCATCTCACATCCTATATGGGTAATGAATTTGGACCCAAAAGTATTTTATTGTAGAAAGTATAAATAAGGAAAAGCGCCTTTCTTCATCATGTACTTGATTGTTGTTGGATTTGGAGTCAAATTGAAAAGTTGAGGCTTGTGATGCTGTTTGAGTTTACTGTTTTATGTATCATCTTCTAGTATTATATTTATATAATTGGGAATTTTATGGTAGATTTCCTATATAAATGTCAAATTATTAGTTTATTTCTATATTTTTTAGTTTTTTATACTATATGAATTTCATTGTTTACCTTTTTTATTGTTTTACTACATCCAAAAATGATTACTATTTGATTCAATTGTGTTACTCTGCCTATAAGTGATATGTTTTAACACGATCACCTACAAGGACCATGATACGTTTCGGTAACCTCTTGTATTTGAAAAAAATCACTTGAGGCCATATGACCAACTTGGTATAGGGCACCATAGGCAGCACCTGGATCTGCGACATTATAATAATAACAACCATTCCATTCCCAATATATCATCGAATTCAATTATATAATGTATCACTATATTTTATTTATGATTCATCCAACATAATACAAATTTATATATATCCAACTCATAGGTTTCAATGAATACAAAACATTGGTTTTTTACAAATATACTTACTTCAAGGTTTAGGGGATTCGATTCAATAGTTTAAAAAAAATAATGGTAATAATTCTATGAGTATTACCAGAATCAAATAAGATATTTTAAAATATTGAGTGAATAGGTTGTTTACCTTGGATGAATTCTTTTTATTTTTCCACATATGCTATTTGGATTTCATAATAAATTCTATTATCCACTGTATTTGTTTGATATTGATAGTGATTACCAACAAGGACTCAAGGTTTTGTTCACCTAAATGAATAGTTCCATTTCTCCATAATGTTTTATCACTGTATCGTTGGTGGTTCTCTATGTTCCTTCAATACATTTTCCTACTTCCTCTTGTATTTTCGACAGTCAAAAGAATCATGTCCTTCTATCCTGCCCTTACATTATTTCCCTGCCATTTTTATGGATTTTCCACTAGGATTCTAACATTATTTTTTTGTGGGAGGTAGAGTATTATTTACACCTTTCCCATTATATCCTATTTATTTAAACTCTCTATTGTTTTCATCTCACCATATCCACGTAACAATTCTATAAACTCCATCTCCACTTTAGGATAACATTGAACATCCTCTTCAAAACTCACAATGTCTTGAATCGATAGGGCAATTATATGGTGTGGTTTTAATCCAATAAATAATATATCAAATTTGAAATCATTTTTATTACAAATGGAGAATCATATTATGAAATCCTTCTAACATTTTCTGATTTGGAAATGAAATATCCTCTTTATTCATCACCTTAATGAATTCTCTATCCATCATTGATTGATGTTTTTGAGGGAAATAATTATTTTTGAATGATTAATTATCAGTATATTTACTCCATATCATAAATCTCATCCTTCTTTTTGGTATCCATAATCAAATCCAATAATTGATATTCCTCTCAATCGAGAAGGAAAATATCAGCTTTCGAATTCTTCATCTCAAAAAAGTGATGAAATGAAATGATCTCGTCGATCGAGTTGACTCAAAATTTTGAAACAACTGGATGATAAAATCCACTAATTTTCCCTAGTTTTTCAAGAAAAAACACTCGATTTCCAGTTGTTCTTACATTGTTGAAGGGAGATGTTTCATATTATTTTGTATGTTGTTCAAAACTTCTGACAAGTGGTAAAGCCTAACCATGATATTTTGAACTCCACCTCTCAAAGAATTGGGGTTTCCATTCATGAAATCACTTCATTAATTCTTACATGTAATGTTGGCCTAATTTCTCTATGCTCACAACAACTTATAAATTTGAAAATATTGGAAATAAATTTCTCAACAATTCATGAATAAATAATCTATTCCTAGCTGAAAATATTTTAAATTTATGTATTATGTGATCCCTATGTTCATAATTTTCTGAAACAATTCTTCATAGGTTATTACTTGTACTTATCCATATACTAATGGTTTTCACAATTGTTCTCCAATACTAATTCAAAAAATAACTAAAATATCCAATTATACAATGTATAATGACCCCACTTTTTCATATATAACATGTTGTGTCATTTAAAAAAGTAAAATTTATTACACAATATTGATCCAAAGGGTTTAGATTCTTTTGTAAATTTGGACCATTAATAAAATTTAAAAAATTAATAATAAACATTTATTTATTTTCTTTTTATATAACTTTTTATTATCCCTTGAATTCTCCATAGTACACATAATCAACATAGGATATACAACAACATGAGGTGACCGAAAATCCTGATAAAAGGATATATAAAAACATGAATCTATATAACATGGTGTGATCATGGTAATTAAAATCATTATAGTGTCCTGAGATCATATTATTTAGAGTAATCATTATTAAAATAATTGGAATGTTGCAATGCATAAAAAATTAAACATTTTGTCTTAATATTTCACTACCGAGCAATGTTAGGAAAAATATCGAATAATTTTTATTCATATTTCACTTTATATCCTAATGTTATTCACATAAAAATATTCATTGTATCATTATTTAAAAATGGGAGTACCCATCACATCCTAGAACTTACATTTCCATATATTATTTCGATCAAACTTGTCAAATCATGACATTCACATTATCATGTCTGACACATATATCAATATTGAACATATAATAACACACAGAAATGTATTGGTCTAATATTCAGTGTCATAAATTCATATTAATTGTGTTATCAAACCAATTATGGAATTATATACCTGATATATTCAACCAAGAGTGAAGTAGAAACAATCTCAAGATGTTAATGGGGTGTTTTTTGAAAGAATAATTATTTTCAAAAACATTTTTTTTATTATTACCTCAAGTAGAAATAATATTCATCCTTGAAAATTAGTATAATGATGATGAGATAATATTTAACTAATATCAATACTGAAAATGGGGTGAAAGAGGTAAAATAAAAAAAATACATTGGGGTTAAAGAATTACCCTTACCTTTCGACTAAAAGATTCTATCACGTCAATGTCCAATATTGTTGCATTTGATTCATGAATAAAAAATATAGAAAACATTATAAATATAATATATTCATTATTGTTATATTATGTTAATTAATTGGACATTAATTTGGTTATATATTTGTATTTCATCGTTTAGGAGGATTCGTTTTCTTTTTTATCATGACCATTTCACGTGCATACATGAATAGATATTATTGTAAAACAAGGATAAAAACCCAGAATAGTTATAATATGTTATTAGGACGAATAAATACATAATTTTCTATCATGATCACTTTATGTATGTTTTGGCGGTTTTACGATCACAATAAACTCATTTTTTTATAATTTTGTATTATGAGTATAAGTTATTTTCTGAACATTAATGAGTGTTTACCATAACATTTATAATCATATTAAACCATTCTTATTGTTATATTAATATATTTGGAGTATTTAAGGGATTATGATTGTACGTTACCTACGATGTCGGTTAATTGACATATCACGGGTAAAAATTTAATTTTTTTCAAATAAAATTCAGAGATTGTGGATTTATCTTATTATATTCCATTAACATGATATAATATAATTATATAAAACATAATGGATTTATCATTCGACCTGAATATGAGATGGTATGTATAAGTAAAAAATTAAATTTAAGATAATAGGAATTAAAAGAAAAAGGAGTGATGATTTACCTCTTCAATCAATCCTCCCATAGAACCTCCTTAGGGGATGTTTTGGTGTTTTGATGAGACCAAGAGCTCCTAGAAATGGTGCATGTAAAAGGTAATTGTGTAGGGGAATTTTTATACAATATTAAAATATTGATTAGTGTCAGGAGAAGAGGTGTAATGGGGTGTTATTTATAGTTGATGACATTGGTGTTTTCTTAATATTATATTCATTAATGTATTTTTATGGATCTTGAATATGAATTTATTAACAATTATTTATACAAATATAAAACTAATAAATGAGGGTTATATATTCTGGTCTTATATAATCCTTAAATATTCTATGACTTCATAAATTATGTATTTATCTTTTGTATTAAATTATCATATTTTACTATTCATAAATATTTCAAATATTTTACAGAAATTTGAAAAAATCACAATAAAAATTTCTCAATGATTATATTAAAAATATTTAAAAAAATTTATTAAGATAATTTTATAAAATAATTTTTCATCATTAACCAAAATGATCATTTACATGGAAAATATATATTTTTAAATAATAACTGATTTTATAAAACATTGAAAAAATTAAATAGGGTATCATAAAATTATCAAAAATTCATAATAACTTAAAATATTAATTTATGAATATATTTTATGAAAATAAATTTTATTCAGATTGTAAAATTAATCATTAAATTTTAATAAAAAATAATTTTTTTTCAAAAAATACAGACACATTATTAATAATTTGTATTATATTTACATACATATATTATGATATAATTTTGAAATATTTTATCTTATTAGAGATCAAAATTTATTTATACACATTTGGGTTAGGATAATATGGATTTTTCCAGTTTACTATTTATATGTCTTGTATTATTATCCTTATGGTCTTGTTACTATTTCATTAGTATTCATTCCTTATCTTCAAAAAAGACATATCGTTTCATTAATTCCTTATTTATAATGATTTTATTATGTCCCATAATTTAATATATCTTATTTATATAATAAGAAATTACTATATTAGTAGATAAATTCAATTGATAAATGTCTGGGTTGAAACATGTAAAATGTTACAAATTGTGAATTCATAACTCTTTGTCAAATGAATTCAATTTATTCCATATATTATGTCTCACGAAAAAATGAGTTTTATAATACCACAATATATGATAAATATTATTATCAAACAAGACCATTAAAACAATTCAATTATAGGTGTTGGATTGAAAATTTATCTCCATATTTTTAAACTAATGTCCACTGATATTATATAAATAAAACATATTGATAAAAAGAACGTAATATTTATTACTGTATTTATATATATTGATAATTGATTTCTACATAAAAAACATTATTACTGCATTCTGTATATAAGATAATATTTTTCTATATTTAGAAAACATATTTAAAAAAATTAAATAATTTTTTTCAAAAAACAATTCAATTTTATCGTAATGACAGTTTTCGTGAATTTATGAGAATATAATTTTCTTGATTAATAGTTTGAAAATAGAATATAGTATTTAATATTTTTTTGTTAATGAATTTACAAATCATTATTCCTTATAAATTTTTTAAAAGTAAATTTAGTTTAAATATATTATTATTATTCCAAATAATTTCATTGGAATATTTTTTAAATAGAGTGTTTTTTGTAAATAATTTTCATACAGATACAAATTTTTTCTTTTTAAAATGATTATTTCATCATGTCCGAGAGAATTATTTTAAACTGAATATTGAATCATAAAAAAATTGAAATTTAATTTATTTTTTCCTTATTTGGGATTACAATGGATAATATTATGTAATATTTTCATCATTAATTTTATCATAATTGATATTATAAATAGAAAAAAAGGTAATTTCCACATTTACGGATATAACAGGTTTACATGGGGTAAATCTAAAATGATAAGAGTTAAAATTACCTATTAAAACTTCAATTCCAATTGACTGATCTTAGTTCAAAATGTCCTCATTTTATGTTCAATAATGACCCATTTTTATCTTTGTGTCATGGGTAAAATTTTTGTATATATTTTTCATTTCAAAAATTCAATTTTTTCTTTTCCCCCACAAATAAAAACAAAATCACCTCTCTATTGTCATTAAATGTAAAAAAATTATTTTATGGCCAATAAATACATAAATAAGTTCATTTAATCTATAAAAAAAGAATTACATAATAATTTGTAATTTTAGACAATCATTTTAAGTGTTTATAGAAAATATAATTAGGTTCGTTAAAGAAGAGTGGTCCTTTATAAACGAGAATTTATGAATAGTTTGTTATTCCAACCTCGAAAAATATGATTATATTATTAAAATATAAAAACACTACTGTAATACATATAATAATATTTTTTAATGGATAAATTATTACATATATCCTTATCATCTTTCATCAAATGGGAATAGAAAACATTGACTAAGTGTCTGGTGGACTACCACCTTACGAACCGATATAGTTTGTTTTCAAACACATCCTCTCATAGAAGTATAAAATAATGTTTTAAAAAAATAATATAAATTTTTTATAATTATTATACATATATAGTTATAATTAATCATATAAATTCTTAAAATATAATCCTTTTAAAGGTTATATTGACACATGTGTGTATATGTGTACAACCCCTTACACGATGAAACGTGATGACTTTTCCATTCTAATTGTATGGGGATGGTAAAACAAATATATTTAATACATGTATATGATATATATTATTTAATAATTATTTTTAATGGTTAACTAAATATTACATTTATTCAATTCCTTCTATCAAATAATGGATAACATCTTTTTGTGTATGTTAGACCCACCAGCTCCAATAATTATGCACCTCATTTTTTAAATATAAATCATTATTTGATGTTTTTAATTTTCTATATAAAGAATAAAAGTGGAATTTAAATCATTATTAACATTTTTGAGATGGTGGAATCATAATTAACATACCAGGACCAATATTATTAGACCAAGTGTTACAAGATAAATAAAGTAGTTATAACAAGGAATAGTGATTTTAAAATAAAATTTCATAAAATTATATAAAATTATATATGTAATTAATATATTATAAGGAATAAATATATAATTAGTTTTTCAGAATATATTTATATTAATTATTTATTTATAATATTAAAATGTTTACAATTTACAATGGTAGTCATTCATGTGATAGGGGGTTTTCACCTTTGTTGTATTTTTAACATACTCCTCCAATATTCAAAAACTATTTCTTTTTTGTGGTTTATATAATATTAATTAATTAATTTTATTATTTTTATAATTAAATATATGTGGAATCAAATATCATAAAAAATTTATTTATTTCATTTTTTGATGATCACATGTATCAAATATTGTAATTGTGTTATGTTCCAATCTCAATATATATTTTTCTTATTTATTATTATGATTTGGTTGATAAAATATTATAATATATCAATAAATAAAATCATGAATTTGAATTTTACGTTACCTATTTCTATAAATTATATTTTTATATCATTTTTATCTCTATATGTACTAAATTAAAATAAATCTTATAAAGAACTTACACTTTATTTAACTCATTGGATGAAATTATTTCTCTTACATAGAATAGATTATTAAAAAATTATTAATTCAAATGTATATTTAATATTCCACAAATAATTTCGAATTATTTTTTAATAATTTTTTTAATTATTTTTAAATTAATTAAAATTGCCATTTTTTTATTTAAAAAATGAAGTTATTTTGAAATTTTATAGAAAATTTTTAAAGGTTTATATTTTAATTATAAATACAATGAAATAAATAATCATCTTACATAACAAATAAATAATTTAATTCATCCATTTCAATGTTAATAAGTTATATTCAATGAATTTTTTTCCTTAATATTTCAAATATTTTAGATTTTAAATAATTTATTTGAATGTAAAAATATCTTTATCCATAATAAATACTCTATGTTGTCTCTCAAAAATCATATTCAATATATGATATCATTTTATAAGTGTTACTGGAGATTCACTAATATAGTGCCTTAATGTGGTTGGAAACTTGGATACAATCATTCTCCCTTTAAAGAATAATGTTCCACCTTGGAATTTTGTTGAATATTTGTTAAATATATACTAATTAATTTTTAAATTATGAATTACATGTAACATAATGTTTAACATTCATTAAATAGAAAACTACATGTAAAGGAAACATTACATACTATTTAAATATTATTATTATTATCAATGAAATATATATCGTAGAGATTAGAATGAAGATTATGAATTTTATTAAGCAAATTTTTAAAATATATGGTTATCACAATTACATAAAATAAATTCTATGTTGACCAATTAAATATTATTGAAAATTAATACAATATTAATTTAATGACAATGTATTAAAAACTATTATTTCCTATACAAATGAATTTTAATATAATTAATAAAACAAGAAAACTTTTTTGAATTAAATTACAAAAATTTATTCATTATATATCAACTAAAATATAAAATATTCATCATTTCTATTTCATATTCATGTGATAACTATAAAACAGTTTTTATGATTTTTTTAAATATATTGTTTTTTATTACATAATTACACAAAAGATAATATATGAAATATAAATATAATATAATGGAAAAAATATATTTTTATTTTTTATTTCAAAATTTCAAAATTTTATTAGTTTTCATTTTTGAGTATTTTATGAAAATAATAACATCTTTATGAACATTTAAAAAGTGAATTTTAATTGAAAATTTCTATATCATTTAAATTATTTTTAAATTTAAATTATATAATAAAATTAATTTATTTGGATATTAGATAAATCATATATCTATAAATCCAATATTGGTAATTATAATGAATTTATTGTTAAGTTTTGATATGAAATATTAATAACCATTGATGATGTGTCCTCCAAAAACTCGCATCCATGCATGACTATTGCCAGAACGGTCATTGTCAATGTGTACATAATGAGAATTAATTTCTGTTGTTTACTAAAATGCTTCACAGAAAGCAATTCCTTTTGAAATGATTTGAATGAAATTTATGGTCAATTTTGTTTTTTATACACCATTATATTTAAGGTCGTGTATATTAACAAAATATGCCTCAATGAAAATAGATTATGACCAAGTCCCCTACATTGATTCTGAATCATCACGTACAGTTGTTATGTTCTGGAATAATAAACCTAGGTTAATTTATACTTTCTTGAGTATGTTTTTTAGGTTAATTATTAATTTTATATCCCTTATTAATTTTTCAATAAATTACATACTAATTTTATTTAATATCGGATATTTTTTCAACGTTAAATACATCAATTGTATATGAACATTATTTGATGAATATTATCTATGTAGTCATCATTATATTAACATAAAAATTATATTGATGATTTAATAAAATATATATCAAATATATATGTATTTATATGATTCCATAACATTTGTAGATGATAAAATGAAAGGCACTTTTCATAGATATAGTAGGTCATACGTACGCTAGAATGCTACATTTATTTCCTTGTAATATTAAAGGATTTAATAATTAATGATACTTATGTATAATATAATTTCATTATAATATCTATGTTATATATGTGACATGATTTAATTATGTTTATCATTTATATGTTCCATGTATGGTATGACCGAGTCAATATCACATTGAGGGGGACGCAGTGCACACTTCCTCAAATGAAATTATTTTATTTACACATTGTGGAATGCATAATGATATGTTTCAAATGAAAATTATATTATATCTTATTAAATATAAAAATAATATATATTATACTAAAATAAATATCCATTTTAATGGAATCAATGAGAAGTGGTAGGATAAAATTGAACAATCAACGTTTTTTGAAACATTAGTTTTCCATACACAGAAACAATTTTTTCTATATCCGATGTGTGTCTAATTTTAGATATAAATCATATAATAAAATTATCTATGTATATTTTTTATACTTGGTTTTTTATAAAATAATTGAAAAAAGTTATTTTAGGGGGTTGGAGAAGGAAAATAAATGAATTGAGGTTGAGAGAAGAAATTAACTCTAAATCAGGTTACTCAATTTGATTTGAACCAAAAAGAAAACTTTAGTTTCCTTCTCTATAAATAATTTTCTCTAATAGGTATTTAGGAATTTTGGGTGAATAATTAAGTATAATTTGGTCGATCCAAGGGTCATTGGAGTTGTGATAATATGGGTAGAGGACGTCGTGTTTTATAACTTGGAGGAGCGGAACTATAGGAATTTTTTGAAATATTAATTTATTACAAATTGTTTTTATAATTATAAAATATCCAATGTTACATATTTCTATTTTAATATGAGTATGGTCTAAATCCTCTCAACCAATAGGTTTTAGAAAATTTAATTCCACAAATTTAACAATATCTTTTTGCATTAACCCGTATTTAAATAAATTATCTCTTACAATGTCTTCAATTAGTTTTAAACTATACAGTTAATATAATGTCTATAAAATTACAATATAACCTAATGTGGATAGTTAATGACTTTTTTTTACATATCTATATTAGTTATCAAAATATATGATTTTTATTACTGTTATATTATTTAATAAGAAATTAATTTGTTTCAAAACCCCATATATATAAATTTTGATAATATTATTTAATTTATATTTGTTAATGTCATAAAAATTTGATTTATTCCTATTAAATATATTAACAAAAATATAAAAAGTCATAATCAACCAAAAATTTTGTGTGTGGCATCAAAATGATCAAATTATTGATATTTTAATAATTATGATATCATGTATTTAATGTATAAATTTACAAAGTAATCGTTGCATCATCATTGTATAATAAATATTTTTATTTACTTAATTTTTAAGTATTATAACTAATATAAATTGATGTGGGAAATATTGTTACCCTTATAATAACTAATAATAGTCATATAAATCAGTTATATATCCATAAACTAAATCATTGTTAGTCAAAGGAATCATGTTTGTGTTATATTTATATTTACTTTAAATTATTTATTATAACATGTCATTATTATACCCAAGTAGATACATCAGGTGCTAAAATAAAAATAAGTATGCACATGGTCAGAAATATCTAATAAAATAGGATTATAACACGTGTTATGGTTGTGTTTTGTTGTTATAATATTACTTTCGAACATTATTTACCAGATTTACCCTTTATCCTTGGTAAATTAAAAAAATTCTTAAGTTACTATATATAATATCAAAAATCATATGTACTTATTTATATAATTTGGTCCTTATGATTCCTAAAGTTGAATAATTTTTAAAAAATATAAAACACATAATTTTTAGTTAATAATTTAATATTAATTTTCATTTCCAATACCAGAATGTGCATATAAAACAAGTAAAAACTATCAAAAGATTGACATGTCTTTCTGTCCAGTTTAAATGTAAAATTACTTACTCTAAAAAAATTAGAATGAATGGTAAAAGATTATTCCATTTAAACATTAAATCCAATTACTTGGACAATATATTTATATAAATAAACAAGTTGAAAAGGAATTTTTACATTTAAATGCAATATTTTTAACTATTCATTACACTATGACTTTTATCAAAAAAATACCAAAATATCGAAGAAGGTATTTATTCAAATCCAAATTCTTAAAAAGATAATTATTTTGTAATATATAATATATAAAATTGTCAAAAACATAATTCAAAAGGGTTTTCTATCAAATTCTAATAAAAAACTTTTAAAAATTCTACATTATTTTTTGCATAAAAAATGATTCATTCTTTTTTTAAGCCTTTATAATTTATTTTATAATTGTAAAAAACAACTAACACTCATGTGTAATCAAAATTTAGTTAGTTCTATTGATTTTATTCAATACAATGTATAGGCGTTTAGTACTATTTAAAATAATAATAATAATATTTTATTATTTTTGAGTATAACTCAATGTTGTGTGAGATGTTAGATTTTGGATAAACCTATTGTTGGGTGTCATGTACGTTATCGTAAAAAGAGTCATATTTAATGTAACATTAATATATTATTCACGAATCTTAATATATATGAAAATTTATTATTCTACAATTACATGTGAGGTTAGAATAATAATTAAATTTTAATGTTTTTGGAATGACATAACTATGGCTCCGCCATTTTGTTGTCAAATCATTATCACTATTCCACTAACGTCAATTATAAATTTCAAACCTATATAATTTATCATACACCGATGTGAAGTATTTTGTTTCTTCTGATTGACCCATATACCATAATAATTTTCATACTCTCACCTTAGAATTGATAGATACTGATGAAATCCATCCTAGGAAGGATTATGGAGCCAAAATATGGGTAATAGCTATTAAACTTTTTAACTTATTATTCACATTTTATTATTGAATCATTTTTAATGAAAATGTGAGAAACCACCACATCCAGCAAGACATCCAAACAAACAAAATAAAAGAAACCCCAAGAAAATACAGGCTCTGCCTCTCCACAAAGCATTCATCATGGCAATAATCCATCTCCAATGTTTGACAAGATGGCTATTAGCCCTGTGAAAAGATGCATGGGCATGGAACAGATGTAATATCCATACCCTCTCAATCATCCATTCAACTGGCATGCATTAGTGACAACCACATGCTCTGAACCCCATCTGAAAAAAACACATTTATAATGAAAGGAACCCAAACAACACATCAAAACAAAAAAATGGTTGGTCCAAAAGAAATCACCATATGAACCCGAATGAATTTCAACCCAGGAACAAAAACCAAAAATGTAACTGGGGGCATTAAAAACTAAACTAATATTACCTGAAATCGGCTCACTAAACAACTTCCACGTGATAGAAGTTTATTTTATTGGAGAGACCATCTTCGGATTATCAATCTCTAAGGCCAACCAGTCCCAGGACTGTATGTAATCATCAATGATAATCATCTCTCTATTGAAGCCCCAAACATGAATAAGATCTTTTCTATCAACCCAATTGTATTGGTCCTCGTTAAAAGATGCTCATGTAGGTCTCTCCATTATTTTAGTTTCATCCTCTTCAGACACATTTATAACTAATACATGTTCAACCGCTTCTTCCTCATAACACAAAAAAAATCATTATACATTGATCACCAAGATCCCCAAGCCTATGAAGACCCACATCTTCCCGGACATCCATTGTGGTGTTTTTCTTTCTTGTCGACCGGGTCTCCAAATGGGGAGGTAATTATGAGTAGTCCTTCCAAATCTTAATTTACCTATTACTCCCAATATTCCTCAAACATTACGCTTCACCATCCAAGGGGATGTGATTATATTATTTGCATTCTTCCACACATTCCCCAATGGCTTCAGAGATGATATCCTGATCATAGATCAGTCCTACCTATTCATGTCCCTCGATCCATTAGCTCAAATGTATGTGGGACTGGCTCCCTGCATCTGATGTCCCTATACTTACAGCTCTTCTTGGCTAGGTTGTCTCCAGAATAGGACGCTAAATCCCTTTCCACCATTCATCCATTCCCGATACAGTCACATCTATGACTTCCATATGCACCATTGTTGTTTCACCTTCGGCCACCTTGTGGACAACACAAGCCCTATCCAACTGAATACATTCTTCCTCTCTCACTCCATCTTTTCAGGAAGATAGAAATTCCAAATCCTCCCTCAACAAGCTAAAAACACTTGAAAATGATGTATTTTCTTAAGATACCTCTAGAAAATGAAAACTACTATCCATACCTGATTCTGCCTCAATAGGCACATCAGTCACCCCTTGTGTCCTAACTGATCTTCTATCCTTCCTTATTGGACATCCATATTTCTCACCCCTATCCAAATAGTAGGAAAACCCCGGAGTCCTATGCTCCAGCATCTCTTCCTCCTCAACAACCATTCCCTCTCTGCCACAGCCATAGCCCCACATCAAAGCCTTTGACTCCATTTGAAAGTAGGCCAGCGAATGCCCCAGTAATCTGCATCCCACACAGATGTTGTTCCATCATTCATATACAACTCATAGTTTGCAGATGTACTCTTCACACACCATAATCCACACATAATCAATGGGAGTATTGAAACATCTATTTCAACACATATACACAGATTAATAGGATTGAAAAGGTTTATAGTGCATCTGTCAAAACCCTTGTATCTACAAATGAGGTTCCCTAGCATATGAAGAACCGTAGGATTTTGAAATAGAAAAGGATTATTTAGAATTCTAACCAATGTCACCATTGAAGGAAATTCACGCTTCATGTGGAAATCGAAGTACCATTGACAATGTAGAATCTGAATCTGTTGAACCTGTTATGTGCTCTTTACAAGGCGAGATGAGGTTAGTTTCTGAGGAAAAAAGATTCTTAATTTGAGGATTATCCCTAAATCCCAAATTTGAACTATCATTCAATCCCCAAACGTTGATTCTGTACCTATAAAAGGAGTCAACAAAAGCCCTTCATTGATAAAATCTAGACCCCATTGTGTGCTACAAGATATTTGAGGATTCTGTGAACTTTGTGGTAGACAAGGAAAGGTTAGGGAATCAATTGAGAAACTTAGACACCTTCATAACGATTGAGATTTTATGAACGGGGGAATACGTCCGGGTTCAAAAAGGTTATGAATGAAGAGGTAGCTCCATTGGGGGATGGAAATGGTCACACCCATGATGGTGGTGGAGGGACCGGCACAACATCCTCCATTGGCATGACAGAGAGTCCCCTATGTCATGACCCCCTCCCCACTAAGTGTACCCAACCTGGGCCGGAAATGTGGGAAGGGAGATAATGACCCCCGAGTCCCGCCTCCAGTAGGCCCAAAGTTGGTGACTAGTACTGAGGGTGTAGTAACAGAAAAATGAGAGTCATTAACCTCTAAGAGAACAAATGTGGGAATGAGATATAAGATAGTCACCAATCAACTCCAAATCAGAACTGGAAATATAATAGAAACCCAAGTGTACAAATGGAATGTCATGCAAATGGACTACAACTAAAAGGGGGAAAACTGGATATACACAAAATAAAGTAAAATAGTTGTAACCACAAGCCCGAACAGCTCCTGCAACCCCAAGATAGTAAAAACCTGCTTGATCTCTATCCTACTCCAAGTGACGTGAAAAAAAGATTATATATGCATAGGGTGAGTATAACAGTATACTTAGTAGGATCCTCCGTGAATCCTCTCATGAAAAAGTAAATAAAGCATGCAAAAGCACAATGAACAACAAGTGAAATATAATCATCACCTGAATAGGTATACTAAATTCCCATCCTGACCATGGATACTCTCAACAAGTAACTAATTCAAAAATATTGAATATAGTAAAGAATATCAAAGGTACCTTGCTACTACTTTCCCACTGGTTTTCCACTTTTCCCCAACATCGCATGTCCTATGCATCTCTCTCCAAAAAGTATTGCCCACAGACACCTGGGGGAAGCACCACAATCTCCACCTCGTGCACCACAAGGCTCTCCCACAGACACCTGGGAAAAGCACCACACCATCCTCACAACCAATGTAACCAGGAAGTTTCCGGGAGCCACCAATGCTCACATAACGTGTATCATACATCGGGTATTATACTTCAAGCCCTTATAGTCCATACACTGAGTACGGATCCTCAAGCCATCACAACATATACATGATACACATATTGTAGTGCATAGGATACTATATCTAGAAAATATGTGAGGAAATAACCACAATCCATTACATCCCTCTACACACATATATGGGTAAAACTAACCACTGTGCCTAATGGAAAATGTATCTACCAAGAGAAGAGAGTGTGGGAAAAGGGGGTAGTCAGCAATTCATTCTCCCACCAGAATGTTGGGGAAATCACCCCCTAGGGCTCAGAATCCCCGGGGTGTTAGATTCCCTTACTGATAGGGTGGAGTAGCGTATAGAAACAAAAAAAGTACATACATATACTATATCTCACAACCACACTATGGGAATAACGTAGTCTTAAACACAACTACAGCTAACATCATTTGGACTCTAGTATGCCCATTCTATGACTACATATCCTATAAGCACACAACGATTTAAAGAGATTTATTAGATTCCTTTATTCCGTTTTTCTTTTTATCGATTCCACTATACGTTAATTAATTCATTAAACATTAATTAACCATGAACAAATACACATTAAATATCATTAGAATCACACACAAGGTCAATTGTTCCTTCAAATGTTCTCGACATCATCATTATGTTTCAGCGAACACCATCCCCATGGGTTAACATCATTTATTCAAACATTCATTACAGAAACACTTTCCCATATTTCTATGCATTCTAGAAAACCATTCTATTCTACTAACACAAGGGTCTCAACCCAATGAGTAGATATACTAACCGTAGAGCCTTTTCCACCTATAGCAAGGGAGTAGAACCATATTCCTTGTAGAAGCTAGACACGTAAATAGGTGACATACCCCATGCATCTCCCCCCCCCCCCCATTAGGATGAAGTATAAGCAAGAACATCTGACTTCAGCAGTCGAGAAAAGTAATGTAGATAAACAACAATGAACCTGCAAACAATCCCACAAACACATCCATCCCAATGCATCATCCCCAATGTCTCCTCGACACCCATTTTCATAAACAAGTGCATCTTTCCACTCTAGGAATCATCTGATACCACAACAAAAAAGGCCAATATGCCCCCACACACCACAACAACCATCCAGGAACACATCACATCACAAACAACAAGAAAGCAAGGATCACATCAATTGGATCATGTCCCTTTATCAAACAAGAGGGTAACTCAAAAACATTCAAGGTTTGATCACACAATCAAATCATTTAATCCATCTTGAATTTACAGATTTATAATCTTTTGGTTCCAAAATTAGGAAACTAATCAGTAAGATATCACAAATGATTAAACATGCCTAGAATGCCAATTTTATTAATATCAAATTTCAAAAAGAACTAGATTCATTCAAATTTTTGTTTATCTTTAGTCAACATTATTAATTAATCATGGTTTACATTCTTTACCGATTTCTATAAAGAACAACATCTAATCAAAGAAAGCCTAGATATCACACTATCTAGTAAAATAAGAGGTAATAGCATCCGATCGATACCATTTATTTATCCGGTTCAAAATATTCATTATTTCAATTCCATTTTCATCTAGTGGGATAAAACATGCAAACATTACATTTTCATGTAGTAGAAAGAGAAGCATAAAATCCCCTACATCAAGGTTTTTGATGAAAACCACAACAAATGAAGAACACAACAGAAATACAGGTCAATTCTCCAAGAATCCTTCTTATATCTCTTATCCTATAAATATCAAGACCAAATCTCATCCATTTCGGAATCCAGACACTTAGATCTACCAAAAATGGTCATAGATCTAAGAAACTGAGAGAAGAGAAGAAGTAGATCCATGTTGATATGAGAAACTGATCAAGAATGAAGAAGAACGATCACATACCTCAAAAATATTCTTCGATTCTCCATGAGAAGTCTCTAGATCACCTCTAAAATGATTGGGAGAGGTTATAATACCTTAAAGGAAGGGTAATACCGATTTATGGACACATAGGTTCTTAAACTAACCATTTAGAGGCAAAAAGGAGTCAGATCCACAATTTTAGGATCTAACAGAAGTGCATTCACGGTTAGTCTACACAGTTTGAAAAACCATGCCCTAATCATGTGTTATCTACTGCCTCACCAAATACTCTTCACATGGTTATATCATATGGTTAGATAAACTGTGCACTGACCGTGCGTTAGCCACTACCTCCAAAACCAACCATTCATGATTTCGACGCATGGTTTAGGAAAATCAAGCACTAACTGTGCGATGTCTATTGCCTTTTATCTTTCCTTAAAGTCCACCCAAATGGACCCCAAGCCACCTTAACGTCCCATAACACCTCTAACACAACATTTTCACAAAGTAATGTAATAGAGAGGTCCTGGAAATTACATTAGATACCTATCAAAACATTCTCATCCTTGAGAATCCAAAAACCACCTAAAGAGAAAACGAAAGAAGGTCTGAACAACCACCCCTTGAGATACCTCTTAAAAGAGACCAAGCCATTAAAAAAACTCGAGGTACTTAGCACATATTTGTGACTCACGTTCCCATGTACTCTCCTCTATTCCACCATGTCTCCACAAGACACGGACTAATAGAATAGAATTCCTACACAACACCTTATCCTTGCAGTCTTGGATCTCTACAAGTCGCTCCTCAAAGGATGCATCATCATCGACATTGATCTCTCCCGAATCAATGACATGAGATTCATCATGAAGATAACGATGAATCTGTGAGACATGGAAAACATCATATATTTGACTCATCTGAGGGGGATGTGCTCCACGATACGCCACAACTCCAACATGAGCTAACACCTCGAAAGTCCCAACAAACTGGGGAGAAATCTTACTTCCACGACCAAACCTTCGCTGCCCACGATGGGGAGTCACCTTCAGAAACACATGAACCCCAAAATTAAACATCAAGGGTCTCCTTATTTGATCTACATATGATTTATGATTATCTTTCGCTATCTTCATCCTCTAACAAATCGCCTAAACCGTCTCTTTTATATTCTGCAATAGTTCTATTCTGAGAATTGCTGACTCTCTGACCCCAGTCCAGCACAATGGAGAACAACATGGTTGGCCATACAAGGCTCCAAACGACGCGATACCAATGGTGGAGTGAAAAATATTTTTATAAGTGAACTACAACAAGGGTATGTGCCTCATCCATGATGCTCTAAACTAAAGAACAAAAGAGCGTAACATGTATTCAAGAGTCTATATAGTTCGGTTTGTCTGACCTTCCATTTGAGGATGAAAAGAAGTGCTAAGGCATTGTTGGGAACCAAAAGAATGTTGGAGACCTCTCCACTCTTTAGAGGTAAAATGAGGATCTCGATTAGAAATAATCATCCTAGGGACTCCGTGAAGTCTCACCACCTCCACTAGATACTGCCTCGACAAAAAATCCACTGATCTTAACTCCTTGACTGCTATAAATAGAGCCGATTTTGTTAAATGATACACTACCACCCAAATAGAATCATGTCCTCCTAGAGCTTAACGTAAAATAGTAATAAATACCATTGAGATGTACTCCCACTTCCACTGAGTATTCTCTAATGGCTGTAGAATACCACCTAGAACATTGTGTTCAACCATCACCTTCTAAGAGACAAAACATCGAGACACAATCTCTGCAACTGAACGTTTCATCCTAGGCCACCAATACTGACTCCTCAAGGATCGGTACATATTTTCCACGCCAGGATGTACTGCTAATGGTGAAAATTGGAGCACTTGGAGAACTGTCTCACACATCATCAAGGGAACAAAAATCCTTCCCTAATACAACACTCGGTGTTTTATGTCCTCCAACCAACCATCAGGGGACTCACCACAAACTACTCAGTCTTGCCAGACCTCCACCTCCAGATCCCCCAACTAGGACTATTCCACCTTCCTCATTAAGTATGACTGTACTATCCTCTAAAAAATACAACATCTACACCCAACATCTCCAATTACAAGATGTAATGCTGAAAGTCTTCCATTACTCTCCATGAATCACCAGATTCACGCAGAACATCACTACACGACATTCGGCTCATTGCATCAGCTACAACATTCCCTTTTCTAGGTGTATACTATAATTTGAAGTCGTATTCCTGTAAGAACTCAATCCACTGACGTTATTTTATGTTCAATTCATGATTGAAGAATGCATACATCAAACTCTTATGATTAGTGAAAACCACAAATCTCTCACCAATGACGTAATGTCTCCACAACATCAGGGAAAACACCATGGCATCAAACTCAAGATCATGGGTGGAATAGTTCCATTCACGGGGATGCAACTGTCGAGACCCAAAAGAAACAACTGACCTCTGCTGCATGAGAAAAAAAGCCTTACCCCAGATGTGAAGCGTCACAAAAAACATCAAACTGGACTCCCTCAGCTGCAAGACAAAGGAATAGAGCACTTAGTAACTTCTATTTTAGATACTCAAATGCTATCTAACACTGATCAGTCCATATGAATTCCTGATCCTTCTTGGTCAAAGATTTATGTTGAGTCGCAACTCTTGAGAAATTGGCTAAGAACTTCATGTAGTATCCTGTGAGACCACAAGAACTTGGCACCTCTGACACTATCTTGGGGGATTCCCAAGACAAAACTAATTCAATCTTTGATGGATCCACATCTACTCCCAGTTAAGTCATAAAATACCCCAATAAACAGACTTCTCAAGTCCAAAACTAACAATTCGACAACATCCCATACATCTGATGTTGGGGAAGAACTCCCAAAATGGCTTGTAGATACTGCAGATGCTCCTCCTCGGATTTAGAGTACACATGAATTTCGTCGATGAATACTACCATGAACTTGTCCATGAACTCACAAAAGACAACATTCATCAATCCCAGGAATACTGCTGGGGCATTCATCACGCCAAATGGAATTAAAACGAACTCATAATTCCCATTTCGATAATGGAATATAGACTTTGAAATATACTCATCCTTCACCCGCATATGATGGTATCATGAATGAAAATCGATCTTTGATAACCAACATTCACCCTTCATTTCATCAAATAAATCAACAATTCGTGGATGTGTATAGCAATTCATTATTGTCATATTGTTCAAGCGATGATAATCAGCACACAATAGCAATCTTCGGATAGACTTATTCAAGAACAAAATTGGTTAACCCCATGTCGACCCACTTGGAAGAACAAAACTGCACTGTAATAGACCATCAAGCTGTATACACAGCTCTCATAACTCAGAAGAGGCCTTCCTATATGGAGACATAGAGATAGGATAAGCTCCTCGTTGTAACTCTATACCAAACTCGATCTCTCATCAAGGACGTAATGCTACAACCTCTTCTGGAAAAACATTAGGTTACTCCTCTACGAACCTTGGAAATGCTAAATTCCGAACCTCTTTAGATCTCAGCATCATCTCATCATTCACGGACGATAAGGATAGAACACGCCTATAACCTGTCCAATGGTCTCACTCACTAACAAACACCACTTGCTCTTCATTCGCACCAAGGAAAACAACCTTCTTCCTGAAGCAATACACTATTGCCTACACAAAATACAACCAATCACTGCCAAGGATGACATCTTTTGGTTGTATACGTAATCATAGGAAATCTCCCCAAGAGAGATGTTTCCCCAACACTAGCTCAATGTCTCTACATACTTTAAACAAGTCATCTCAACCTCCAACTGGTGTAGTCAACATCAAGGGCACTCGAAGCCTTTCTACCTCAAGTATCAAAGAATGGAAAAGGGTAGGTTATATGAATGATTTTTTCACTCTTGAATCAATAATGGCCAACACCAAAGTAGAAAACACGCAAAGGGTACCTCAAATGAGATCTGGCTCTCCTGGAGCTGAAAACACTAGAGCATGAAGTTGACCACAACCTTGACGGCCTCTATGACCTTGATGATGACCACCACCATGGACACACTCTGCTCTATGAGGACAGCGAGTATCATGGGGTTGTCCTCTACCTACCCCATCTACCCTCTGCTGATCTAAAACTAGTGTATCTGGCTTCAGCTGCCTCAGTTGGAACTGCCTCAATAGAGGAACCCAGAGCATATCACCCAGTGCACGATGACCATTCTGAATGGTCGAGCACTCCCATTGCTGATGGCCATGACCACCACAAGAGAAAAAAGCTCATGATCCCTTGGCATAGGCCTGAGAGTTGCTGCCTTCGGAAAAATGAGATGTGAAGGGCTGGGGCTTACCCCTGGGTGAACGGAAACTCTTATGCCCTAAATACCGGGAACCCCAGACCACAGCTCTGCTTTGTGAGGGAACATGATGATTCACCTCATGTGATGATCTGGTCCTAGCCAATGTCCTATCAACAACCTCTACCCTCGCTTTACCTTAAGATATGTCATCATCATAAATGGGGTGGCCTAGTGATGGATCTCTGGATGCAAAGCCCTCTAAAAATGCCTCACCCTTTCCTCCTCATCTGGTAATAGGTCTGAAGCATATCGTAAAATGTTCATGAAATGGATTCCAAACACTCAAACAATAGAGATCCCCTATTGATGGGTAAGGTTCTCTTGGTGACTGGACACCTTCGTAGTCGATGAAAGGAACTCGACTCTAAACTTGTCTCGGAACTCCTCCCATGAGATCGCTGACTCCTCACGATCCCTGAGGAACAACAACCACCACTACCTTGCTACTCTACGATGAATCATCACAACCAAGGAAACGTTGTGTTCTTTCTGAGAACAGATCTAACTAAAGCCTATATAGACATCCTCCAACCAGTCTTCAATGACTGCATCTGAAAATGAGAACTCATACTTCTGTAGACTCTGGCACTGAAAATCTCAGAGTGTCTTCCCCCATGTGACGTCATCGTCAACCTCTACCATGTGGCGATCTACTGAAACATCCTACAAGACATTTTCTATGAAAACCTGACATGGACGTCGACATGGAGCCATATCTGTAAAATAAAAACCCATTATTTCTCCTAAACCTGGAATATGGAAGGGTCATCATTAATTAATTAATTGTTTTCATTCATTGATTTTAGGTTATCATATCCCATGTTATTTCCATTCAAACACATGAACAATGAATAACGATGCATGATCCCTTCCAAGGTCACTACCCTACAACTAGTATCACCTTTTTTAGTAGCCACTATAAACATTAAGGTATGTACATCATATCATAGGGGGGCCTAAACGCCTATGTCTTAGCCAATATGTAGTGTTTACCTCACTTTCTAAACATGAGTGACACCATTGCCCTACCAACCGTTGAAAACTCACCTGTTCCTAACTCCAAACTACATCCTATCCCTCATCCTCCCTCTAATAAAACTCTATCACGACCCCCTCTATACAATGTGTACCCCTCCTGGCCTGAATATGTGGGAAGGGAGACAATTACCCCTTAGTCTAGCCTCTAGTTTTCCTCGGGTTGGCAACTAGCACTGATGGTCTAGTAACTCACAAATGGTAGGAATTACCCTCTAAGAGAACACATACGGAAGAGTGAGATAAGATAGACACCAATTAAATCCAACTAAGAACTTGAAATATAAAAGAACCGCATGTGCACAAATGTAATGTCATGATAAAGTACTACCAAAAAAGGGGAATAACATGATATACCGAAAAGAATGTAAAACAACTTCAACCAGAAGCCCAAACAGCTCCTATAACTCCAAGCATGTAAAAACTAGCTTCATATACTACTTGTTCCATGTGACCTGGAAAAAAATCTATATATGCATAATGTGAGTATAATAGTATACTCAGTAAGATCATCCCCGAAATCTCTCATGAAAAAGTATAGAAGGAATGCTAAAGCAAAGTGAACAACATGTGAAACTAACTCATCACCTAAACAGGTATACTAAATTCCAAACCATAGCATGGATACTCTCACCTTGTAATACATACAAAAATATATAATAACATAATGATTATCAAGTTCAACCCGCTACTACTTCCCCACTAGTTTTCCACTTTTCCCCAACGTCGCACGCCCTATGCATCTCTTCCCAAAAAGGCTTCCACACAGACACCTGGGTGAAGCACCACAATCTGCACCTCGGGCACAACAAGGCTTGCCGGAAGACACCTGGGTGAAGCACCAAAATATCCTCACAACCAAAGTAACTATGTAGTTTTCAGAATCCACCAAATCTTGCATAACGTGTATCATACGTCGGATATTATACCTCAATCCCTTATAGCCCATACACTGAGTAAGGATCCTCAAGACGTCATAGACTATACACGTTACACCTATAGTATTCCATAGGATACTATATCTAAAATATATGTGTGGAAATAACCACATGCCATTAGATCCCTCTACACACATATATGGGGAAAACTTATTGTTGTTTCTAATTGCAAAAGTATCTACCAAGAGAAGAGAGCATGGACAAATGGGGTAGTCGGCCATTAATCCTCCCACTGGAATGTTGGGGAAACCCCCCAGGGCTCAGAATCCCCAGGGTGTCAATTGCCCTTACTGATAGGGTAAAGTAGCATATAGAATCAATGAATGTACAGACATATACTATATCTCACAACAACACTATTGGTATAACCTAGTCTTAGAAACAACTGTAGCTAATGTCTCTCGGACTCCGGGCTGCCACTTCTAAGAATTGGTATACTATAAGAACATATCCATTTTAAGTTATTTATTAGATTACATCATTCTGATTTTTTATCAATTCCACTGTATGTTAATTAATTAATTAAACATTAATTAACCATGAACAAATCGATATTAAATTTCATTAGAATCACACCCAATGTAAATTGTTCCATAAAATGTTCTCACCCTCATCATTATGTTTTAGCGAAAACCAACCCCATGGGTTAACACCATTTATTCAAAAATTCATTATAGAAACACTTTCCCATATTCCTAGGCATTCTAGAAAAGAATTCTATGCTACTAACACAAGGGGCTCAATAGGGTGAGTAGATGTACTAACTGTCGAGTAGTTGCCACCTATATCAAGAGCATAGACCCATTCTCCCAGTAGAAACATGTCAAGGAAAGCACATTGCATACCTCGTGCATCATCGCCTCTTTCAGAAGTAGGGTATGCAAGATCAGGTGCCTCGAGCAGTGGACAAATGTAACTTAGATAAACAACCAATGGACCAACAAGCAATCCAAAAAAACATCCATCCCAATCAATTATCCAAGGTGCAATCCCCGAAACCAACATGCATAAAATGACGTATCTCACCACTCTAGGCATCATCTACTGCCATAACCAAAAAGGCCAATATGCCCCACATACCACAACAACCATCCAGGATCACATCACTACACAAACAACAGGAAAGAAAGCATCACATCAATTTTCTATTGACCCTTTAACAAACATGTGGGTAAATAAAAACCCTTCAAGGAATTACCACACAATCAAATCTATTAATCCAGTTTGAATTAACTGATTTATAATCTGTTGGATCCAAAATTGGGAACCTGACTAGTAAGCTATCAAAAATGATTAAAGATGCTTACAATGAAAATTTGATTAACATCAAATTACAACAAGAACCATTTCGTTCACATTACTTTTTATCTTTGGCCAACAATATCAATTAATCCTCGTTAATGTTCTATACCGATTTCTATCATGAACAAAAACTAAGAAAATAATTCCTAGATATCAGACTATCTAGTAAAACAAGAGGAAATAACAAACTATCGATACCATTTCTTGATCTAGTTCAAAATATTTATTATGTCAATTATATTGTCATATAGTGGGATAAAACATTCTAACATTACAGTTGCACATAAAATAAAGAGAAGCATTGATTCCCCTACCTCAAGGTTTTTGATGAAAACCACCAAAAATGAAGAATGCACAGGAAAGCCAGTTCGATTCTCCAAGAATCCTTCTTAGATCTCTTCTTCTAGAAAGATCAAGACCAAAGCTCATCACATTTGGCATACACACACTTAGTTCTACCCATAACAGAAATATATATAAGAAAACAAAAGAATAGGGGAAGTAGATCCAAGTGGATCTAAGAAACTGACCAAGAATGAAAAAGAATGATCACATACATCAAGTACCAGGTTCGATTCTCCATGAGAAGTCTTCGGATCACCTCCAAAATACTTGGGATAGGTTCTCCTACATTCAAGGATAGTTAATCCCAAGTTATCATGTCTTAGGGATTTAATCAAATCATTTAGAGACAAAAAATAGTTAGATCCATAATTTTAGGATCTAACCTAAGTGCCCAAACGGTTAGTCCACATGGTTTGACAAACAGTGCACTATCCCTGTGTTAGCTACCTCCTCGCCAAACACTCATCGCACAGTTATAAATCACGGTTAGACAATCCATGCGCTAACTGTGGGTTATCCTATGCCTCAAATACCATCCCTGCATGGTTTGGCTGCACGGATTAGGCAAACCGTGCGCTAACTGTGCGAAGGCTATTGCCCTCTACCTTTCTTTAAAGTCCACCCAAACGCACCCCATGCCACCTTAAACTCCAATAACACCTCTAACACCACAATTTCTTAATTTAATGGACTGTAGAGTTCCGGTACATTACACCATATGGGTTTTGGGGGATGACTCTCAGCTCACACCTCATATCCCATCATATAGAGGCTACCTGAATAAGAGGTACTTCCATTTAACAATTATTTTTAATTAATTTTGACACTATCTATTTCAATTATAATTAAGATATAATTATAAAATAACATACATATACTAAAAATAACAAATGTAAAATGTTATCATAATGAAATATAACTATTTCCACTTTCATATAATGGGTTATGAAATAATAATTCTATCTTAATGTAGAATACATCACCTTAAAATGATGTCATATTTTTTAAATTACCACCACCTGAAGTTCAATTTGATGATTAATATAAGTATTTTTTTATTTATATGATATATATAAAAAAATTAAGAAAATTTATAGGTTATATCACACATAACATTTATTTTATTTCAATTTAATATGGCATTAGTCAACATCTAGAGATTATTTGAAAGACCATAGCCTCGTGATACGAAGTCATTCATTTTGACTACTGATTAAAATTAAATATAATAAGGACAATTATAATCAATATATTTTAAATTAATGGAATAATTATGGTTTTAATGATATATTCTTTCATGTTTAAAACATAATATATCATTTTCAATATTTCCATTTCAGACACTAAAAGAATATATTTTCATTCTAGTACATGTGGACTAATTAGAACATGATGTAATTTGAATCTCTATTTTCATCACCATGCGACATGTATGAATTGTATATGTATATTTAAAAAAAAGAAATCAATTTTTATACAATTATAATTTCATGAATATAAAATATTACATACCACATTTCTATAATGATTGTTTAAAAATAAAAATGTTAGTCATGTTTACATAGAACATACCATCTCTATGATCGTAACACACTTAAATTATAAAAAAATTACTTATTGCTGATATTGATTGTAAAATTTAGGAAAAAAAATATTTCATTATTATAATAACTGATATGATAAAACAATAATCTAACTAATAGGTTAATAATCAATAAATATATGAAAGAATGATATTATTACAATTAAAATGAATTTAACAACAACTTTTTAATAAATGTTTTATATGATTGTATAAATAAATGATATATTTAATGATATATGTATATATATCTGTGTGTATAGATCTATATTATAAGTGTATGAATATTATATTTATTTTATATGAGTGAGAATGTTTATGAAGGATGTCAATCAGGTTGGTGAGAGATTTCTAGTTGCTCTTTTATTTTTTGAGTAAATTTTAAATTAACCATTTGTTCCATATTGGTGGTATATAAAAATATGCATTTAAAATCTACTTAATTAATTTAATAATTTTAAATATATTTATCATTTCATCTTTTGATCATAAATATTAGGGTTTACAATTATATTTATTATAAATGATATAAGTGATTCACGTCACACTTTTACTTAAATGAGACACATGCCATATTCACTAAATATATTTTTTATATGTGGTATATAATTCAAATGAATGTATTTAATGAGAGTTAAATTAATTAATATTTTTATTTAAACATCCAATTTTCGACCTCACATTCATAGGGATTATGGTTCAAATGTTACCAAATTTGTAATGTATTTTTTCGAAATTTTCATTTTTTGACATGTATGTTATGTTACACACCTATCCTATTTTAGGAGAATTATATAAATCCGAATTGATAATTAATATCATGAAGAAAATATTCAAAAAAATATTCTTGTTTAATTTTATTACTCCATTGGGATTATGATTCAATTATTCCAAAGTTGTATGGGTTTTATGCAATTACCTCAATAATTATCAAGATTTTTAATGTTTAATCATATAATGAAGAAATAATATGATTTATATATCAATAAACTCTTTAAATTACTTTGAATCTATTTCATTCTTTATAATATAGGTCTTATATACACTTTCCTATCATTAAGTACTCAATAAATAATGATAGTGATTTTTTGAGAAAAACATGTTTATTTCTCACTTCATTAAAAAACCATTGTTCTTAAAAATCCATATATTCTAAAAATGTTTCCACAAATGTTTTTAACATTGATAATAATTTTTATTTAATTAATCAATACCCATTTTGACCATTTTTTATATATGAATGTAATCTTCATCAATTTTTGAAAATAATGCAAATTATTATTTAATAAAAAATATGAAATTATTATTTTTTAAATGTGTACACAATGAATGTAATTTCGATCATATAGAGAATTATTTTCATTGTATAATAAATTGAATTTGTTTCAATATGTTAATTAGGATTAGTGTCTCAAAAAAATTATGAATTTTTTTAAAATATTCTTTTCATGAAATGTTATTCTCCTCAGGAAATGATCAATTATATCATTTAAAAACACATTAGAGATGATATCCGTTGATATAATATTTTTTAGGATATGATCCAATGAAAACCATCTAATTTCTCCATGTAGATGTTTTTTTAGAAAACATGATTTTGAAATCCAATCCTATTACATGATTTATAAAATCAAAAAATTATTATAAAAAATTATTATTTTCTATGTTTTGTGTTATAATGAAATGATGAAATGACTATTAAACAAATATCTTTTTTACATATTATAATATGATGAAATATTTTTAAAAAATATTATATTTCATGGTTATTGATTTGATGAATGAATTATGATATTTTAAAACATATACATATGTTTTTTATCAAGTAAATTTTGAGACGTATATGTCCTACAATAAAATGGGTAATGATGAATAACTCATGAGTAAATATGTAAAGTGTTAACCTTATTACAGGTATTTAATTATATTAATTAAACTGATGACATTATCACAATGTTCTATTTTTAATTGATTATATGTTCACAATGCTTTGAAAGATCCTAGTTATATGTTTACAATGTTAGGAGTGAACATGATTGCAAGTTAAAAATTATATAAGTGAAAATGATTACATGATAAAAATGATATTTGTGGACATGTATTTCACCTCAATTATGTAATGTGTTAGAATTATTTTGTGTCCATAGATTAATGTTAGGGAATGATTTAATGTCGATAATTTAATGAATTATTTGGTCCCTATTTTTCCATTTTCATAATTATTAATCTTATGTGTGTGTTATATTTTCATGTATTATGGAAAAGTTATATGATCCAATACCATGATCATTAATTTCATTATTATTCATTGTATTTTAACTACCGATATTTAGGTCATGAATAATTTTTTTGATCTTTGATATTATGTGTATGGAATTAAAATGTTATTGTCATGTTTTTATACTTGTACATTCCAGTTATGACTACCTATATCCCATTTATATAATTTCTGATACGTTGAGATCACAAAATATTATGTTTCCTTTCCCCATAATATTGTAACTGGTTTTATTTATTGTATTTTTTTAATATTACATATGTGGAAGATCATAATGTTATATAAAACAAATGATTTGGGAAAATAGAATATTGTGTTCCTAGTCACCAATGACAGTAAATATTATTATCCTATAACCTGAAATATTAATGTATTTAATATTAATAGAATTTTTTTAATATCCACGTATTAAATTTATGTTTCAATTTATTTTTTTAACATAGGTTAGGGTAAATGATCCTTTAGAAACAATGGTGATGTTTTTTTATATATACAATGGAATATTTCAATGTAGGATTATAGAGATGACTCTATGTATATTTATAATGGTGTTTCAATGTATGGTAAAATGTAACATAATTTTGTTATAGGATAGAGAAGTTTTTTCTATAAAATTTCATCCCTTTCTAAATATTACGAGATTAGTGGGATCTATAATTGAAGAACTATATGGAAATAAAACTGAGAGGGCACATTATATATGACTCGATCATCACCAAGATCACAACAATGGGTCCTGCTACCCAATATCTTTGATAGTCATAGGGGATTTGATTTTGAGAATAAAAATCACACTATGATAATATTTATGAATCTAAATAGGTAATTTTTTAATGACCTATTATAAACCTATTATTTAGTAACCTAAAAATACTTTCATATGAATTAATCATTCTATAAGTGATTTTCCATGATTCTAGGGTTCCCAACTATGATTAGTATTTATAAAACTATTATTTTTTCATATCTTCTAAATTTATGGAACACAAAATAAATGAGTTAAGATCCAATGTGATTGAATTTTTTTTACTAAGCTCTAAATGGGATTATTACTATAGTGATGGGTATTTTAATAATTACTAATCAACTATCATGTATCCTGATTAAAAATAACAATCACAAACAACTACCAAACTCAACATTAAATTGCATGATAGAGTTCACTGAGAGTTCGGTTAGTGGGGAACAAGGTATAATTAAGATTTAGTTTCCAATATGATTAGAATGTGGGATAAATAAGTCCATGAAATATCTAAAATTAATGAGATGATATTTTATTTGTTGATAATAAGGGAAAATATTATGAAATTAATTATGGAAAATAACGTGGTATTTAAAATAATGTTTACAAATGATTGTCTATAAATGTTATTATCTTGGAATGAAAGTATTAAAATTGGAAAATATGGTCATTATTGAAATCAATATCATATGATGAGAGCCCATTAAGAGACTCTGGAAGGTGGTATTGTAACACCCTAATATTTTAAAAATAAATTGAAATGCATAAAATATTAAATATCTTTATAAGTGTACCTTTTCAAGGTGATTATATATAAAATAACCATTGAAATAATTTTTTTGATTCTATGATTTGAATTTAAAAAAAGACATCAATGCTTGTGATTCGTAACTTATTTGGAGTCTGATAGAACAAACATTCTTTTTTAGTGGATAATAACATACCATTATAAATATTAATATGAACCTTATGGTTATTAAATCAAATTATTTATTATATCATTAGGAAATATGATAATCAGATCATGATTAATTTTTCATGCTGATATAAAATGAGTTACTGTGTCGAAATTGTTATTTTTCAAATAAGATGGGATTTTATTAAAAAATTAAATTTATCATATTTGGGAAACAAATTTAAAAATATAGAGTTTATTTTTGAATTCCACCTGTTAATAAATGGTTACGGTGAATTTCTTGGATTTTTTAGAAATTCTTGAATGATTCATGAATAATAAAATATGACAATATATTGTATATATATATATATTATTCATTAAAATTAATATTCATAGAATTCATGATGATGTTAGAAAACATGGTCTATACTAAAATGATCTAATTTATATTTTACATCGTATATATCAATATTATGCTAATTCTTGAGAATAAATATTAAAATAAATTTTAACTTAATGGTAAACCCCACATCTCCTAGACTATAAATACCAACCTCACCCCCTCTTCATCTCAAACCAATAATGATTTGATAATTGACAAAATTCTTCTCAATAACCTTACTGATGAACTTTCTCACGTCTAAGATCATCTAGTCTCACAAAATGGAAAAAACCAAATTCCATAAGGATGTCCTCAAGGATTAGAGATCAATTGGTAAAAATCCTATTTCATTTTCTGCTATTTTATTTTCTAATATTTTGTTTTCTTATAATCTTTTATCTCCACTTATACATGTGGAACAGATGCTCCATTATTACATATATTATGTATTGTTATCTTGTTTATGGAAAATATTCGTCATCATTCTTCATGTCCTCTTACTCTTACTCAAAGAATTAAAACAACAAAATTGATGGGTCGATTTACATACATCATGGACGATGTGTCATAAATTTCCATTACCTCCTACAAAACTAGTTATAAATCACATTTATTGGTTAATAAATAATGTAATTTCTATTTTATGACCTCTATTATGTTCTATAATAAACATATATTCATAATATTAATGTTATATCATTAATCTTTTTTGTTATTGTCGAAGAACAACCTAAATGATATAAAGAAGTATCACAAATGAGTTGTCCTCATTAAATATAATGAAAATAATTAATTAAATCATTTAATATTATTGAGACATATTACCAACACCTCATTACACTCCTAGAGTTTCACACCCTTTCAATAAGAAAAATATTTATGAACCAACCATAGAAATCATGTAAAGCTCTCACCCAAAACAATGGAAATAACTAAATGTTATTAATGAATGAGTCTAGTTTTTTGATTAAATAATCATATAATGTGATATAAACATTAATTTTTTCCTATAAATTAAAAATAACACTCTTTTAGCTCTTATACATGATTTTTAAACATGTTTTATGTACGGAAAACCCAAGGTAAGGCAATTCATAACCCATTTTCAATTCCTTGGGTTAAATATCTACTTCATTAATTATGTGCTACTGAGAATATATTTTTAATTAATTTCCCATATGTTACAATGTATAATGAGAATTTACGTTTTATACACCTAATCCTTTCATTATATTAATTTTCACTTAAACTATATGATACATGTAAGGGAATTTTCTTTAAAAATCCTATTTAAAAATTTTATTTAATGATATTCCATAAAATGGAAATGATTTTTTTGAAATTATCGATTTTTTATGATTATTTTATGGTTCTTGATCATTTTTATGATGAATTTTGACACTTATATTTCCTTACAATTCATTTGGAATGTCTATGTTTTAGGTTTTCTATATTGTTACTCCAAATGAAAATATGATGTTGAAACCACATGGTATCAATTAGGGTTACATTGTTCGGTAGCAGTGAGGCGTAAAATAAAAATATAACCTTTAATATTACAATATAATTAATTATTTCACTAGAATACTTTATGGGTCTATATATATTCTCTAATGTCTTATAGAAATTTTATTTTTCAAACAGTTTGTATATATGGGTGAGAAGTATGTCTTTTTGATAATGATTTCATATGCATGTTAGTTTCAAAGACTTATGGTGTCTTACCTTCATTTTATATTCCATAAGGATATTTTTATGCACATGCAATGTTTATAAATATTTTTGAAATGTAATATTAATTAGTAAACAAATGATGGAAGTCGTGTTAAATGTTAAAATGCGTGGTCTAAGAAACCATTGAGTTATTTTGTGTTTAATGTTTTATGTTTTGGAAAAAATTGATACTATTTTAATTGTACCCACTTTTTTTGCTATGGGTTGATAGTTATGAATTTTTTTCCTAAATTTATAGTATATAATGTGAAAAGATATTTGGTAATGTATATATTGAAAATCTACATGAAATTTCTAGTTGATGTTATTTTTAAGGGTGGGTCATTATATTTGTTATCAATACATTGTTTAGATAACCATATGGGTTTGAATGATGTTAATGGAATACGATAAATGGTTTTTATCATATTTTAATGATGAAATTGTACATTAATTAAAGACTACCATGCTAATTTATCAAAGATATATCTGTTCAAAAAAGATTTCCCTCGAAGACACAGGGAATCTGAAATTGGAAGATAATGAGATTATGAAATCCTTTTTAATCTACAACATAGATTTGGGGGAATTATAACAAAGTTGTTTTTGATTGAAATGGCTTAGCTAATTTAGGAAATAAATTATGATGTAATCTGTAGAAGTGAAAAACCAGAGCTATGAACAATGAAAATAATGATAGTGGAACATTTTATAATTCTACACGCTCATCATTCAATGGATCTTTTGACATGGTTACAGGTGAAGGATGGATTGAAACCCTTGAAAAAATATTCAATGTCGTGATATGATCAAATAATAAATGATTTATATTTCCATTTATCTTTCTAAAGTTCAAGTCAATCAATGGTGGTCAATGGTCAATACTATTAGAGATAGAGATGAGATTGAAGACATAATGTGGGATGAATTTAAAATCATTTTCATGAAAAATATTTTCATAGGTTGTTCGATATAAGATGGAGCATAAATTCCATTAATTCAGGTAAAACGATGATGATTCAGTGGCCATGTATGAAGAAACCATCAGATGACTAGAAATGAATGCTCCATATATTATTATTGATCATGATAGAAAATCATATTTTTAATCCTTGGATTGATGTCATCAAATTGAAGGTTATATTCCACCTAAGAATAAAAAATCATTGAGAAACTTGTTTAATGTGATAAATGGTTAGGAGTGTAGTTTGCTGATAATAAAATATATGTTGGCAAAAAAATAGAAGAAAATATCTATATAGAAATCTATGTGTGATAATCAATCAATGAAATTATTATGTTAAGAAATATAAATTTCTAGTTTGTGAAAAGTGTGGTAAAATCCCATTGTAAATTTCATACCAATAATGGGAAGTGTTTTTTATGTTTTTTGTTTGGACATATGACTTGATATAATAATGAAAATTATCTTATCATTAATCCTAATAAAAAATACAATGTGATTCAAATGAAATGATATGGGTCATTATGAGAATAAAGTAACAAATAATGTTATGAGTGATGGAAAGCATCAAGACTATAAAAAGAAAGGAGTAGTGAGATCTTGTGAAACTATGTCAGCAAATGTCAGGTCATCCAATGTAGTGGTACCAGGTACATTGTTTTTTTACTCAGGGTTTTTTAATTTTTTTTCTAATATGGGTTCTACACATTCCTTTATTATTGATAAACATTTTGTTAAATAGGAAATATATCTTTAGAAAATGAGACCCAATATTATTGTAAAAACTCTGTGGGGAAATATTACGACAATATTTGTAGCATACATAGCTTATTTTAAATGTATTTTTATTTTACTTTCCATTAATGCTTTGTTTTGGGGGGTTTCCAAAGTTTTTATGGAGAATAGGTGAGTTTTCATGAATTGGGCCAAACCGTGAGCCCAATTCCAGATTTAAAAATAAATTTTGTTTCTTTTATAACTTATTAATTTTTTAATATTTTTCACTAATTCCAACTCCTAAATGTCCTCCCCTGATGTATTAACACCACAATTAAAATTTGGAGTCTTTAGAAATCCATAACCAAGGTGTATATGGGTTTTTATTTAAGGGATTGGGCCTGCCCGAAAGCCCAATTCCAGTTTTAAAAATAAAATTTGACTAACTAATAACTTATTCATTTTTAAGGATTTTTCGGTGATTCCAAGCCCCAAACACGACCCTTGAACCCAGTCGCGCGTCCCATTTCCTTACACCCTCTTTTCAGCTCATTTGTATCGCGGTTTAGGTCGAAATTTCTGGAGAACTCAAATTTCGGGCAGATTTATAAAGGTAATTTGTTTCCTTCATAACTCCTTCGATTCTTACTCTTTTCCGCCCATTCAAATTCCTAAATGATCTACCTATTCTTGTTCAAACCTCCCTGTAAGGTTTGAGTTTTTTTTGAAATCATATACTAGTATTTTTGGGGGGCGATTTCTACAAGATATTTTAAGTAAGTTGTTCTCCTCCTTTCTTCTTTCAATATGTTTAGGGTTACATCTAATTTACTTAGGGTTTCTTCTATTATCATTGAGGTTTCTTATGTACAGGAAGTAGGGTTTAAAATTTAAGGTTTTATATTGTGTTTTATGGTCTGATATTCTGGTTTTAGGTCCGTTTTAGCTTTCTTGAGGTGCGGCGGTGGTGCGTTTGAGTTTTCGCACAAAGGATTCAAGGGTTTCCTTGGTTTTGGTAGGTGATTACATTGTGTATGAAATCTTTGTGAATTGGCTAATGATTTTATGTTATTTTCATGCTTATTAAATTTTATTATTTCTGAAAAATATAGTTTTAGTGGTGTTTGTATTTAAAATGAATCCTAAAGGACAATTTCAGGAGAAATTGGGGGTTTTTCCTAGAAATTTATTATTAGTTTTATTGGGGCTACCCTATAAGTAACTAGTTGATTTTATTGAAGTATAATATGGATAAAAATACTGTTTTTAATGATTGTCCCTTGTGTTTGTTGCTGAAAAATCTGGTTTTAATGGTGTTTGTGAACCACAAGAAATTCTAAGAGTTGTGTTTTGTAAAAATGGAGACTTTGCAATGATGTCGTTTCTGGAACCATATAGGGTTGACCTAAAATGATTTTGTGTTTTCACTGAAATGTAGTGGGATCTCCTTTCTGTTTTGGAAACTTAAATATGTGAACATAGTATGCAAGTGAGGTTTATAAGGTGTTTTGTATCCGAAACACTACGAGATTTTTAGGAATTATTTTATGAAAAATCTAAGAGTTTTGTTGCATGTTTTAAGTGGTATAAAATGTGATAGCTACTGTATTGGTTGTGATTGACCAGTAATGGTGTTTTATATCAAAATTTATTTATGTTGCATGCTAAAATTGATTGATCACAAAAGGGGAAGCCCGGGTACCTAGGTGGGGCGGATTTGTACTAGTACGGCTTGTGGACCGGATGGGTTTTGTCCCTGTTTCACTTAGCATTTGGATAACGACAACTCTAACTAAACTATGTGGATGATTATTGGGTACCACTAGGTTATGGGTATGTTCCCTACTAGTGGCTCGTGCACGAGAAAGGATTTTGCTATGGTTACTTTACACCGAGGTACGAGGTACATAGGGCCCAAGACAACCTAGTGCCTAGGGGTGTTCCCAATTTGTTGCTCATTGGATTTGTAGTATTTACCCATGTCTTAGGGTGTGTTTGAAAGTAAATTACAGTATCTAACATTTCTATTTTAATGTGTTAATATTCTGAAAATTTTGGATTGAAAACTATTTTCAATTTGAGGTTTCATTTTTTTGAACTTTTAACACTACTTTTCCTTGCGTTTGAAAACTGCTTGCTTTTTCACATTGTATTTCTTACTCTTTGAATCATTGGGTGGTATCCTATTGGGCTTAGGCTCACACCCTACTTACAACCCTTGGGTGTAAGTAGACTTGGTTATGTTTGATTCAGGTAAAGGAAAGGCTAAGGGTGATGGTGGTTCATGGTGTTAGTTCCCATTCTTGGTACGAAGTTGTGGAGATAGCTTGGGGGCGATGACCCCTAGTCGTGTGGAGTCCTTGGGGCTATATTGATGCTATAATTATTTTTATTTGGACCACTTGTATAATCATTAAACAAATGTACTATGTTTTGGTTTTCACTTAAGTCTTGTTTGGCACAAAAATTTCAGATTTATATTATGGATTGTTTTTAATGTTTTATGCTTTCATACTCGGGTAAATCGTTCCCAAACCTATATTAATGATACTCGGGCACTTGTGCCAGCCCGTGGGGATAGGGAACACCCTTCAGGTCATGTCACGGGCTGGGTTTGGTGCCGGTTTTTGAGGTGACCAGATTCGGTTCGTGACAAAATGGTATCAGAGCAGGTTTGCTGCCTGGATCATGTTATTTACGGAAGAGTCAGCATAGTCTGGAGCTATGATTTTTGGGACTTGAAATTTCAGTCATGGGTAGTGTGCCTGGCCAGCACACCTCATGAAGGGATTCAAGTCACCATGGGAAGTATGGATTTATCTGAGTCCTTTGGTTTTCATGGTTTAATGATGACTATGGGAAATGAAAAGAGAGTTGGGAGAATAATCTCAGTGAGCTCACAGGGCCTAGCAAGCCATGTGGAGCCATTGATATTTCCCTAGAATACTCTCTGTGACGGTGAAGTGATTGGAATATGGCTGCCAACCATATGTCCAAGACACCCACCGAAACTAGTTTCCTATTGCATTGTTTTGTGCTTTATTTTTGAAATCTTAGAACTTTGGTTTTAAAGTGACTTGGGTTTAAGAAGTGTAACGTTTTTATGAAGTGATTTTCAAATAAAGAGGGAATGTTTTGGTTTATGAAATGGCGGAACTATATTTTGAGAATTGTTTTGAAATATAAAATGGTGTGCTTACACCTCTTTGAAAGCAGGAACTATATTGAATTTGGTTTTGAAAAACATTTCCAATAGAGTTTTCTAAACAATTAGAGTGTGTTTTAATGGGATGATATGTTTCGAAATTGACGTGAATAACATGAATGTTAGTTCTTTTCTAAATGGTTGTGTCCTTATGAAATGTTTTGTAATAAGTGAATTGGGATTTCGATCTCATTGTTAGCAGTTTTAAGAAAAAGGTTGGGTTGGTTGACCATTTTGTTTTTGAAAAGTGGAAGGAAGTTTTGTTTTACCCTTTGGTATTTCCATGAGTGACCACATGCATGGGTTATATGGGATGATGGATGGTTGATGGCACGACTGGATGAGTGCTGGGATGGATATGAGGAGGGTGCCTGGTGTGGCACAAAAACATGCATGTGTGAGGCCCATGGGGTACCATTGGTGGATACGCTTACTGCTAAACCGTTTGTTTTAAAAAAAAATTGGTTTTAAAGAAAAACATGATTTTTTGATGAATAGTTTTGTATGGTTTGTATTATGGGTTTTTGGAAATGTTGATGTTGTGGGATGTTTTGAGTTCAAGAACCCCTTCTGTTTGAACTGTGTTTTGGGTTTTTGTTTGGTCGGTAAGTTGTGTTGTGGGGATGGTTAGTGGTCTCTTTTGAAAAAAAAAATTGGGATGTCTTTACGGTGGTTCTCTTCATGTGTTTGGATCTAGTTTGTGTCATGTTTTGACCAATAGACTAGCTTGGTTGGGTCCTTGGGTTCTCTCATTGGATAAGGTACGCCCCCATTAAGGGTTAATGCACAACTGAAGTGCAACCCGTTTTGTTTCGCCATTGGAAAATCCTCTAGTTGATCAATATAAAGAATATTTTATCGAACATTTTTTTTATTGAGTCTACACCCATTCATTTCTCATATTTTTGGATCTTCTTGTAGTGGGATAGTGCTGGTGGAAGGTTGAAAGTGACCTTAGTTTCTTAAGTTTCCTGATTCATCAAAGGTGGGAGTGTTCTTTCGTTGTTAGTATGGATGAGTGTCTTGATGGTGTCTAAGAGGGCCTCTGGGTTCTTTATAGTTTCTTTGAAGAAAGAGTTATTTTTAAACCACCAATTTTGAGATTTTGGTCATGATAGGATATTGTGTCCACTTTTTGGACTTATCTGTTGTTTAGGGACTTTGAATATGGTCACGTTCCATGTATTGTTTCTATCAATCGCCAGGGTCATGTTCGGTGACGCATTGTGATTCTATGTGCTCTTTTGACCATAAAGGTGAAGTTCACACAATCCTCTAAGGTTCTATGTTATGTTGGGATTATGTCTCCCTTGGGAAAAACATCAAATCCTATATCTTAGAGGAAGGTGTTTATATGTGTCTTTCCCTTCTGTTGTTTCTCACCCAAAGAAACAAGGTGCGATGTGTGTGCATCTTCTGATCCCTTGTTTCAGTGAAATGATTGTTTCTGGGCAAAGTGGGTTATGAAGTGTGTTATGTCTTGATGAACCCATCGGGGTATGAGGTGTAGTTGTTTGTGGCACCGAAATAAGAAGTTCCACATAGGGGTTTCAGCAGCCTAACAGCGTGGCCGAAGATGCTTCAATATTTTGATCTCCAGCCATAGGTCCCGGAGAGAAGTTGGCACGTAGTTAGGGTAAACTCCAGTGTTGTTTAAACCCTTGTACAATTTCATATCCTCAGTGTGAAAGATAGAAAGTGTTTAAAACTATGGTTTTATCATCTTCCTTCTGTTTTTATCATTCGGTGGAAATAGGTAGAGGGCCTTGTACCCATGTCATTGCCTAATGTCTTTCCCTCCCACGTTGGTTTACATTGAGTCATTGGAGAATGGTTGGAAATTTGGCTAGAAAGTTTGAGCACACATTTTGTGCACGATTAGTAGTGACGGTGTTCTAGGAATCCACGTGGAAAGAATTATCAGTATAGTTAGTGCACGGTTTCCCAAACCGTACGGACTGACCCTGCACCCTTCCCAAATCTTAAAAAAAACGGGTCATTCTGTGTCGGCCCATGCCGGCCAGTTAAGATTGTTGGTTCTTGTGGTGGGAAGACCCACTGTGGGTATCATGTATACTATTTTGTAAATTTCTAATTTATGTATACCCCTTGTACTAGGGAGTCTGTTTGGGCCTCCCCCTATTAGTGTCTTGATTCTGTCTCAAAAAAAATTAATTAAGTTGTCTCTTACGGTGGGGAGCCCATTTGTGTCTCTTCATACGAGTAACTCATATTTTTCCTTGTTTTTTTATGGGAAGTAGGTATTATAATATGGAGATATCTAACTACCTACATCTTACTTTGGTAAACATTGATATTGGAGAGTGACAAATGGTTTAGTTATAGAAGGGAAAGTGTAACCTTGTTCGATGTTGTTGTTTATTTGGGTAAATTGATTGAGTATTGTTCAGATTGTGTTTGAAGGGTTTTCATTTGGGATAAAGCCTTAATGTGCTTGATTCTTTCTGGAATGTGGTGTAAGTCATGTTTGTGATAGTATTCCTTCCTTCATTGATCACTGGAGGTGTTATGGCCTTTGGGGGAGAAACCTGGCAAGAGAGTAACTCTTGGTTTCTCAGTTGAGTTTGGTTGTTGATTTGGCCTTACTGTGAGTTTCCGGGGCGGAAAGTTTTCATGGTGGGGAGAATTGTCACATAAATAGCTTATTTTAAATGTATTTTTATTTTACTTTCCATTAATGCTTTGTTTTGGGGGGTTTCCAAAGTTTTTCTGGAGAATAGGTGAGTTTTCATGAATTGGGCCAAACCGTGAGCCCAATTCCAGATTTAAAAATAAATTTTGTTTCTTTTTTAACATATTCATTTTTTAATTTTTTTCACTCATTCGAACTCCTAAATGTCCTCTCCTGATTTATTAACACCACAATTAAAATTTTGAGTCTTTGGAAATCCATAACCAAGGTGTATATGGGTTTTTATTTAAGAGATTGGGCCTGCCCGAATGCCCAATTCCAGTTTTAAAAATAAAATTTGATTAACTAATAACCTTTTCATTTTTAAGGATTTTTCGGTGATTCCAATCCCCAAACACGCCCCTTGAACCGAGTCGCGCGTCCCATATCCTCCCACCCTCTTTTCAGCTCATTTGCATCGCGGTTTAGGTCGAAATTTCTGGAGAACTCAAATTTCGGGCAGATTTATAAAGGTAATTTGTTTCCTTCATAACTCCTTCGATTCTTACTCTTTTTCCCCCATTCAAATTCCTAAATGATCTACCTATTCTTTTTCAAACATACCTGTAAGGTTTGAGTTTTTTTTTGAAATCATATACTGGTATTTTGGGGGGGCGATTTCAACAAGATATTTTAAGTAAGTTGTTCTCCTCCTTTCTTCTTTCAATATGTTTAGGGTTACATCTAATTTACTTAGGGTTTCTTCCATTATCATTGAGTTTTCTTATGTACAGGAAGTAGGGTTTAAAATTTAAGGTTTTATATTGTGTTTTATGGTCTGAAATTCTGGTTTTAGGTCTGGTTTAGCTTTCTTGAGGTGCGGCGATGGTGCGTTTGAGTTTTCGCACAAAGGATTCAAGGGTTTCCTTGGTTTTGGTAGGTGATTCCATTGTGTATGAAATCTTTGTGAATTGGATACTGTTTTTATGGTATTTTCATGCTTATTAAATTTTATTATTTCTGAAAAATATAGTTTTAGTGGTGTTTGTATTAAAAATGAATCCTAAAGGCCAATTTCAGGTGAAATTTGGGGTTTTTCCTCGAAATGTATTATTAGTTTTATTGGGGCTACCCTATAAGTAACTAGTTGATTTTATTGAAGTATAATAGGGATAAAAATAATGTTTTTAATGATTGTCCCTTGTGTTTGTTGCTGAAAAATCAGGTTTTAATGGTGTTTGTGAACCACATGAAATTCTAAGAGTTGTGTTTTGTAAAAATGGAGACTTTGCAATGATGTCGTTTCTTGAACCATATAGGGTTGACCTAAAATGATTTTGTGTTTTCACTGAAATTTAGTGGGATCTACTTTCTGTTTTGGAAACTTAAATATGTGCACATAGTATGCAGGTGAGGTTTATAAGGTGTTTTGTGTCTGAAACACTGCGAGATTTTGAGGAATTATTTTATGGAAAATCTAAGTGTTTTGTTGCGTGTTTTAAGTGGTATAAAATGTGATAGCTACTGTATTGGTTGTGATTGACCAGTAATGGTGTTTTATATGAAAATTTATTTATGTTGCCTGCTGAAATTGATTGAGCACAAAAGGGGAAGCCCGAGTACCTAGGTGGGGTGGATTTGTACTAGTACGGCTAGTGGACCGGATGGGTTTTGTCCCTGTTTCACTTAGCATTTGGATAATGACAACTCTAACTAATCTATGTGGATGATTATTTGGGACCACTAGGTTATGGTTATGTTCCCTACTAGTGGATCGTGCACGAGAAAGGATTTTTCTATGGTTACTTTAAACCGAGGTACGAGGTACATAGGGCCCAAGACAACCTATTGCCTAGGGGTGTTCCCAATGTTGTTAATCATCGAATTTGTAGTATTTACCCATTTCTTAGGGTGTGTTTGAAAGTAAATTACAGTATATAACATTTTTATTTTAATGTGTTAATATTCTGAAAATTTTGGATTGAAAACTATTTTCAATTTGAGGTTTCATTTTTTTGAAATTTTAACACTACTTTTCCTTGCGTTTGAAAACTGCTTGCTTTTTCACATTGTATTTCTTACTCTTTGGAATCATTGGGTGGTATCCTATTAGGCTTAGGCTCACACCCTACTTACACCCCTTGGGTGTAAGTAGACTTGTTTATGTTTGATTCAGGTAAAGGAAAGGCTAAGGGTGGTGGCGGTTCATGGTGTTAGTTCCCATTCTTGGTACGAAGTTGTGGAGATAGCTTGGGGGCGATGACCCCTAGTCCTGTGGAGTCCTTGGGGCTGTATTGATGCTATAATTAATTTTATTTGGACCACTTGTATAATCTTTAAACCAATGTACTATGTTTTGGTTTTCACTTAAGTCTTGTTTGGCACAAAAATTTCAGATTTATATTATGGATTGTTTTTAATGTTTTATGCTTTCATACTCGGGTAAATCGTTCCCAAACCTATATTAATGATACCCGGGCACTTGTGCCATCCCGTGGGGATAGGGAGCGCCCTTCAGGTCATGTCACGGGCTGGGTTTGGTGCCGGTTTTTGCGGTGACCAGATTCGGTTCGTGACAATATTTCTTTTTAAAATCATCCCATAATTATCGGTGGAATGAAATTGTTTTTAACCATTTTTGTTTTTCCTTAGTAGATTTTGATTCCATTCTATGTATGTATTTACATTATGTTGATAATTCTAAGATCGATTATAGTGCTAAAGATGTTTTTTTATAATGATTATTAGGTTGTATAAAATAAAGAACATATACAACTAATAACATATTATGCCGCTGAGAAAATATTTAATGACGCAAAATTAATATTATCATTATCATATAATTGAAATTATGGTAACAATTCAGATTAATGATTTTCTAGTCATAAATGAAGACCATTTTATTTTTTTTATTATGCGTTACCTGGTGTAATACCTAATCGGGAGTTGAATTTACATTTGAATTTGTTCATTGCGGTAAGACAATTTCAAAACCCCCTTATTTAATGGCTCAAATGGAACATCATTAATTGAGAAATCAATTACTGGTGTTTCTGGATATATTCTCCATTCATCCTAACACATCACCATGGGGATCTCGTACATTAATAATTAACACAAAATATTGTTCCATGAGACATTTAATTGACTAAAGACATTTGAATAACATTACCATTATAAATAAATATCATTTGTCTGACATAAATGACTTTTTTGATAAACTCCAGGGAGCTCAATATTTTTCCATGATTTAATTTACAATAAGGTACGATCAGCTGAAGTTGAAAGAGGATGACATTTTAAAAATATCATTTGAAACTCGATATTGTCATTATGATTTTATTTTTTATTTTTTTGGGTTAACAAATTATCCTACTATATTTACGGATTTTATGAATAGAATATTCCTTGAGTACATGGTTATTTTTTTGAATTTCATTATTGATGACATTATGGTATATTCATGAAGTAGAGAGGGTCATAAAGAACATCTAAGGGTTCATTTTCAATCATTAAATGAAATGAAACTATTTGGAAAATTCAAGAAAGTTTGATTTTTGTCGAAAAAGGATTCATTATGTGGTCACATGGATTTTAAAGAAGGAATAACATTTTATTATTATAAAATGAATGTTGTTTGTGAGTGGAATAGTACCAAAAAAAATAACAGAGATTTGTAGTTTTTGTGGTTTGGAAGGCTATTACTATAACATTGTTGTAAATAGTGAAAAATTTTCTAGTCCACTAACTAATTTAACAATAAAATGAGATAAAATAATATAGACAAAATATGGTGATGATTGCTTTGAATAATTAAATAAAATATTTTTTAATGCACTAGTTCTAACACTACAATCCAGAAATGTTGGGTATTCCATGTACAATGATTCATTATTATAGGGAATTGGTTGTGTTATGATGTAGAAAGATTAGGTATTTTGATATGCTTCATGAAAAATAAAACCATTTTAGTTAAAATTTATAAAAAAATATTTGAAATTAGCAGTTGTGGTTTTTTATTTGAGTATTTCAAGCATTATTTATATGGAGTCAAATGTTAAATATGTTGTGACCAAACAAGTTTTATGTATATATTGTCAAAATAAATTAAACATTAAGAATAGAAGATGGATTGTTTGATAAAAGTTAGTGTGGAATGATCAATTATTATCTGTGGAAAAAATGGTTGTTGTTTTTGGAATTCAAAAACTACATGCCTCATTAAATATGATACGACTAAAATGAGACCCATTGATTATAGATTGGATGGAATTTTTCTTGGAAGATGTTGGTGTAAGAAACTACACTATTTTGTGTTAGTTTTCTATGTATTCATCATTGTTCGATATAAATAAGAAAGTGTATAATGTAGATATGGAGTTATAGAAAAATGTTGCATTGGATAAAATGGGTATGTTTTCTGAATTTTACATTGATAAATACTAGGTTTTGAGTTGTGGAAAAAAGGTTTTTTTTTGTGTTGTGGGTTTCCCAGATGAAGAATGAATTGTTATGTGAAGATCGTATTTTGTTGTTTTCCATTCATCCAAGGAGAAAATAGATGTATAATGACCATAGAGTGTTTTGTTGGTTGGAATGAATGAGAATATATATTAAATATTTTACAGTGAAAAGTTTTACATGTCTGCATGTCAAATCATAGAAGAAATTATCGAAATGGATGATTTCACCTATACTATTACAGAGTGGAAATTATATAATATATTTATGCATATCATTATGATACTAAAAAAGACATCTGGAGTTAAAAATTCAATATTTGTTATAGTTGATATACTAGAAAATTCATATCATTTCATTCACATTTGAGATACTACGTGTTTGGTTTAGCATTCTATATTTACATAAAAGAGATTGTCAGGGTACATCAAGTTCCTCATTCCATTGTATCAGACCATAACCCCATGTACACGTAAAAATATAAAAAGTTCTTTTAGAAGTAATTGGGAATATATTTAAATTTTAGTTCATATTTTCATCCTCATTCATTAGATAAGTAAGAATGAAAGATTTAGATATTATTGGATATGCTTAGAGATTGTTCAATGTATTAACATGGATGTTGGTATCATCATACTTTCTCAGTTGAATTTTCATATAATATATTTTTAATTCTTGTATACATATAGAACAACATGAGTAATTAAATGTGAAGCAGTGTCGAACTCCATCATGTAAAGATGATGATAGGGAAAAAAAGATTATCCAAAAAGAATTAATAAAGGACATGACTGAGAATGTGAAAGTGATATTGCAACACATGAGGACTGCAGAGAGATAAAATAAAAGATAGACAAAAAATGGAGGAATGTATTTTTTGAAGTAATTAATCATGTTTTTTCATATTCACTTCATGGAAAAGTTTAATGCATTTTGGTAGCAATGGAAAACAAATTCCATGGTTAATTAAACATTATGAGATCATATATAATGTTGGATGTGTTGTCTAAAAAATAGATTTTCCACTTTTTTTATATCATGTACAAAATGTTTATAATGATTCAATGTTGAGAATGTAAATTAAATAATCATCTAATGATTTGAGACTAGAAGGATTTAATCTAGAAGAGAACATTTCTTTTGAAGAGAAACATTTTATGATTCATGATACAAGAAAACATCTTATGTGTAATATGATAATTTATCATGTAAAGATTTTGGGGAGAAACCACATGGTTCAATATGGATCATTAGAATCTAAAAAATCGTTGATGTAAAGGTACCCTCACTTGTATAATATGTAAATAAAATTGTGAGGACGCAATTTCCGTAATGGGGATATAGATAAAGACCCCATGGTTTTCAAAATATATTAAATTACATGAAACATTGGATAAATAAATAATTAAAAATTGTTTGAAATATATTATTATAAACTAACTGTTAAACACAATTTCGAGCATCATTGATTTCAATATCGAAAAACTGACCTCTATTATTGGGATGAATAACATATTTGTAGTCTGATATAACAAAAAAATTTGGGGAATAATAACATAATCTATTGAATATTTTTATCAATATTTATATGAAACATTTGAATACTAAATCAAATCATTATTTTATTTTTTTATTGTTATAATATATTGAGATCTTGATTAATTTTTCAAGGAGATATAAAATGAAATATTGTTTTTAAATATATATTTTTCAAATAGCTTAAATATTAATATAATGCTGTTTAGAAAAATATTTTTAAAAAACATTGTTCATATTTTTATTTTTCATGTTGAAAAATTGTTATCGTCAATTTTATGGATATTACTGAAATACATCAACTTTTTAGGAATACTAAAATATGGTAATATAACGTATATATACATTATTTGATAAATAAATTGTTCCTAGAATCGTGTCTAATTTATGCACTGTGGTTATGAACTCACATCCCCTAATTACTATTTTTGGACACCAAAATCCACACTATTCATCGTCTTGAGAAAAAATATTAAACTAATGATTATAAAAATTTAAAACCCCCTAACTACTCCAATATAAATACCGCCCTCACCCATATTCATATCACAACTATCATGATTTTATAATTATCTAAATTAGGCCCAAAACCCTTCCAAACTACCTTCCCCATGTCCAAAACCTGCATGTCTCACCCATTGGAGAAAACAAAAGACTATAACACTGATATGATTCATAGGAATTCAAGTAGAAAAATTATTCTTCAATTTAATTGTGTTTTCATTTAAATTCTATTATTTATATATAATATATTATACTACACTTATCCATGAGGCATTAAGGATTCATTTATATATAATCTGTATTATTTTCATGAATATGGAAAACCTAATCATCATTCTTCATATCCTATTCTTATGTTCCTAAAAATTGAAGCATGATTTTCTGATGTGTCAATTTACATATATCATGGATGATGTGTCTTCAATTTCAATTAATTCCATTAAATCATATTGTAAAACCCTATTAATGGATAAAATAGTTTTTAATTTTTTTTTTCTGACCTCTATTATATTTTTATTTAACATATATGCATAATATTAAAGGTATATGATGAAAAAAGTTCATGATAATAGAAGAACAACCAAAATGATTTAAACGAGTATCCATGTTGATTTACCCTCGTAACATTTAACCAATATGATTTATGGAGTAATTTAATATAAAGTATTCATATTGAAACAATTGTATTCCACATATTTATTTTTAATTCAATTATGTAAAATTTTTCATATGGAACCAACTATTGAAATCATGTGAAGCACGCACCCAAATCCCTTGAAATAAAAAAATGTCATTAATAAATGTGTTGCATTTTGTTAGAAAAATATCATATAAATATAATAATCCTGAATATGATTTTATATAATATTAACAACACACTATTAAACATAAAAATTCATTTTTAAAGAAGTTTTATGTATGAATAACCCGAGGTAAGGGAATTCATAACCCAATTTCCATTTTTTGGGTTAACCTTCTACATAATTAATTATATGGAACTGAGATACATTTTTTATAGAATATCACTTGTATTATGATGTATTTTGTGGATTTTTTTGTGTTACTCCTAATACATTAATTATATTTATAATCACAGGAATTTATTATAACATTAAGGTAAATAAATTAAAAATCATCTTTTAATTTTTTTTACAAAATTCTAAGAATATAAATGTTTTTATGAAATTATCCATGTTTTTTTCTTATGTTCTAATTCATGGGAATTTTTTATGAATAATTGGTGGACTTATATGACCCACCAATGCATTAGGTATGTCTACATTTGATGTTGGTCATATGGTTAGTCAATGTGTAACTGTGATGGTGACATCATAAGGTAGTCGTGAGGGATGCATTGTAAGGTAGCATTGTTGGTTACCAATCAAATGAGACCCACAATGGTTACAATATAATTATGTAGTTCCCCAAAATACTTTTATATTTTCATATATGCTATCTAATGTATTATTAAAATCTAACTATTCTCAATGATAATATATAAGTGTGAGAAGTATGTCATCGTGAATATGATTTCATATCCCTCTATGTTTTAATGGACTAATGGTTCCATTCCTTATTTTTATATACCATACTGATATTTATATTTTCATGCCATATTTTTAGAAGTTTTTCATAGGTGATAATGATGTGTAAGAGAAATAAGTTGGTCATTTTAAATTATAAGATGTTTTTTCAATGAAATCATGAGTTGTTTTCTATTAAAAATATCATGTTTTTGAAAATAATGATACTCATTTAATGGTACCCAGATCATATTCTTATGTGTTGATATGTATGATTATTGATTTAAAATTATAATAACCTAAAACGAAAAGATAATTACAAAAGAAAAAAATTAAATCTAGTGGAAATAACTAGGTTTTGTAATTTTATAGGATGGGTCCTTATAGGTATGAGTAATAGTTATTATGAAAATAATTAATTGACAATGGATGAAATATAAAAGGTATTATTAGTTTAAAGAGTATAAATTGTGATAATAATTTGAATCAATATTGAATTGATGTTTATGAACATTTAGATAAGATTTTATTTTCATATCATAGGGATGTGGTGTTAAGGAATATGATGGTCAAAACTACATAAATATTTAATAATGAAATTAGATGGTTGATGAGTCTATGTATTAAAATTATTGAATTATGTTTTATTAATTCAAAAATATATACATATTGGTATGTATAAACCTTTGATTATGTAATTTATGTAATATGATTATTAGTACTAATTACCTCTAAATGTGATCAATTGCGATTATCGATATTTTATGAATAAAAGGATGAAGGAAATATAACACACAATAGATTACTGGTTTTATGTAGATTTTGTTTATTTTATGAAAAAAGTGATGTTTGCTATTAAAAATTATAATTGGATAGTATTTATGAACATGGAAATGATTAATGATTTCTGGAAAATGTGGCTTATGTTATCATCTAAGAAGATCATTAAGTAATTGGATATATATAATACAATAATTATATAATGTTTTTATTTAAGGAATGTGAAATCATGTTTTTTTAATGAGGATTTAAGGTATTTTAGCTTATCACCCTTTATAAATAAAATACGTAATAATGTTATTCAAACTTTTGGTATGTTTAAAAAAAGAGCCACTTTATGCCATATGAGCTGTTAATGTAATTTTTTTATAAATTTAGTGTCCGATTTAATATGTTTTTTATTTTATATTTTATATGTTTATACATTTATAAAATGTTTTATGGTGAACATTGGTTGTTGAAATAGATATTAGTGAATTACATCACCATATACAATGTTATCCACATTCGATAATCTGTGGTAACCATTTTATTATGAGGATGAAAAGGGATAGAATGAATAAATTTTCGTCCTATTTTGTATCTTATGATCCAATAGTTATTCGGTAATAATTAAAATTCATCTTATATTATTGATTTAAAGATGTAGTAGAAATTGAAATTATCTCATTGAAATGTTTAAATTGTTATTATGATCTAACGGAAAGATGTGACCTTTTAATATTGTGCCATTTGATAATATTGATTATTTTCAAGACTATAGAATCTAATTTTTATGATCCACTAAACCTATCTAAATGTTATCATATGTTCTATATACCTCTCACGATTATTTAAATACTGAATCCATCACACGTATTCACCCCATAGTTCATTCCATGGGATAATGTTCATTCTCATAAGGAATAATAAGTTGATATTTTTGAATGACCGTATAAATTGATTTGAATCTATTGCACTCACCATGTAAATATTTTTAGGTGGAAGAATTTTCTGGAGGAATCAAAGTAGGATCCTAATGATTTTTAGATATAATTATCCACATTTATTGGTATCAAATTGATGAATGTAAAAATAGATATTTATTTTACTGGGGGTAGAATGGTACAACCCGATATATTGTGAAATATTTTTTCCCAAAAAATGATTTTAATCAGTTATATAATATATGATATAGGAAACATTAATTTTTTTAAGGGATACATGCAACACTGTATCTAAAAGAAATGTCACATAATATAAAAGTAATAACAATTATTTTTATATCATAACCTGGACATCAGAATGGATGTTTTGAAAAGGATTAAATAGAATAATGAAATATATTATTTATAAATTTTTATAAAATATGTTTTTTGGTGACAAGATAATTATTAATGAATGTAAAAATTATTAGAAAATAAATCAACTATTTTTCTAAAAAAATTCGTTATGAAAACTATTTTGTTTCAAAACAATAAATTTTTTATTACATTTTAATTAAAATAAAATAATATATATTCAATAAAATGTTTAAAATTAATCATCAAGATTTTAAATATAATATAATATGATAAATCAAATTTTACGGGATACATTTTTCTAAAAAAATCATTTTTGCCACATTTTTTCAAACAAATACTAATATTTTAAAAATTATAAACACTATATGTAAAAATAAACATAATTTTTAAAAATTCATTATAAAATTATTGATGGTTGAATTATTAAGAATTTGAATATATTTTTTTGATGAAGAGTGAAAACGTTATAATTCTTTAATAATGATCATTATTTTGAAAAATTATCTGTAAAGATAAATTATATTTAAAAATTTATTTAATATATAATTAGTTAAATTATATATATATATATATTATTACAAAAAAAATTATTCTTATAATATTCATGTAGAATAATGATATAAAAACCATGTAATATTTTGTAAATTTTTCATTGAAATAATGCATCCTAGTTGCACCTATGGGGTTATTTATAAATTATCTTTTTCCACTTCATTGAATAGAATTAAAAAATTGGTTTCAATATCTTGATTCAAAATAATTTATTCCATATAAAATTTTAAAAAATATTAAATTAAAAAATTATATTTGAATCTAGTAATTATTAATTATCACATTTAATATAAATAATCATTTCACAGGGGGATTACCTAAAAAGAATTTGGAATAAAATACCATAATACACGTATAAAAATAATTTTTTACATATCTTGATTGTATTATTTATATGTCTCAATTATACTATAATGAACCAAATTTTTAAAAATATTTTTTAATTATATTTAATTTTACGAGTCAGCAAAAATTGACAGCTTGAAATTCTGAGGTTTGGTTTGCCGGAATTAATTTCTAATAATTTTTTCGCATCATTAGTAAACACGATACAAGTTTTTTATAACTTTTGAACCAGTGCTCAGATAAAAAATATGAGGGCAACGTTGATTTTTCAATACCTAAATTCTCTTAATGGAGGCTTTACATTGACCGTGGTAGGTCCCAGGAAGAAGTTATGTTTTGTGACTTTTAAATGAAATGAAATGAAATGAAATAATTTAATTATTTTATTTCTAATTCCACCAACAGACTAGTGGTGTGTGGGACCCATAATGATTCATGCCAATGACTGTCTTGACATTCCAAATCCTAATTAACGACGTCGTTGAGGAATTTAGAAGGTTCATAATTTATGAGCCCCAATAACTCCCTGGTTCATTACATACACTCCCCCTCTCCTATAAATATATATCATGGGGGAGGGGTATCAGAAAAGCTTTTCCATACAGCAATGTTCTGTTGGAGTGCCCTAACACCAATACCTTAGAGGACATAGCATACCCTAGTAAGAAGTGATGTGTGACACTGAAACCCGAAACTGTAGTTTGACGTTCGAGCGATGACGAGGGTGGCTTGTAGAGGGGACAACAAACAACAAGAATCCCACTACCGCACGTTCTCTATAATGTTTCAAGGTAGGGATTTTTGTTTATTTTGGATTTCCCAACATTTAATTCTAAAATAAATGAATGGATCAACACACAAACAAGTTGACCTGTTATATTGTATTATGATTATGCGGGAGGGTGTGTATTATCATTAGGTATGGAAATTGAAACCATACAATGTAATTCAGTTGATCTTTTACACAACCCCCCTCCTTATTATCATTATTGTGGAGGGCGTAGGCTGACATGAAAAAGGGCTGAGCCCATCCATTATTGTGTGGTTGTGATCGTCCATTTGTTTGAAGATGGTGAAACCCTGATGTCGGGCCTACCCTAGAAAAGAGTGTGACCCGAGGGAACCCCATGCATAGACAGTGCAAGAAAGCAGGCCACTGGTGTGAGACATGTAGATAGAATAACACTCTACTGCCATCACTGGTGCCGGCAGTGGCGCAATGTTGCACGACAGCCGCACGGGGCGGCACTGGCTGCGTGACTGGCGGAAGACGGGCTGCTACCAGTTGCGGTGGCATAGCAGTGGAGGGGTGAAACACCAGAGGCACACCCACATGACTATAGGGACATGGCATGCAATGTTCATGGTGGAAAATAAGCCACCGGTTCCAACCAGATGCCGGGGGATGTGGAACCCGCCAACGGAGGACCTGCGGCCCGTCGGCAGCGGCGTAGAGGAATCGTAGTGCCCCCGGGGAACCGTGTTGGGTCATCTTCTGATGTTTGACCCACTGACATGATCCCATGTCACGTCATCCCTATATGGAAACATCATGTCCGAGCATCCTTGTAGGCCCACGCCACCAGGTAGGTGGCACCGCCAAGTCTGTCCAGCGGACCGACACGCAGACCTGCCGGTTGTATGCAACCCAACGTCCTGAACCGTGGCCCAGTTGGGTCAGGCCTGGCCCATTGGTCCATCTTGACCTTAGTCGAGTTGGACCCGAGTCTGGCCGGGTTGACCGAGGCAGACCGGATAGGGGCCCAGTACCAGATTATTATACAAAAAAGGCAACAACTTCTAAACCTTTTATCTTATCGAAAAACCGTATGCATCTTCACGGCCATTAATTTGAAGAAATTATTTTTGGGATGCTCCATTTGAGTTTTGTGGAAATTTTGGGCACATCTAGGTTGGACCAAATTGGAATACAATCAGAACCTCGATACTAAAACGCTCGTATCTCAAAAACTGTGCATCATATTGATGATTCATTTGTGGATTTGAGACTCTCATGAGGGGGCATATCCTTTCGAATAGATTTTTTTTTACTTTGATGGATTTCTAGATCCAGAGAGTGTCTTGAGGTTTGATTCGCCCATGCAGACTACTGAGGGACCACTGCAGTTGGATTAGACCTAAATAGTGCATGATGATTGCCCGAGAGGGAAGTGGATCTGTGTGACCAAGAATGAACATGGTGGGTAGCATCTTTTCATGCCCTGAAAGACCCATGGAACTCAGTGGGATGAGTACCTCTGTTTTACTATGGTGGAAGCAACTCTGTGGGACCCGGCATGCCCACGGTGGGAAGCGGCTCTATGTGAACCAACATTCCCACCGTACCCACTATGGTTTGGTACCATATTAGTTCAAGGATAGTGGGAAGTGGATCTATGTGACCATGAAGGCCCAATGTACTTAATAGTAGAGTTCTCTAGTAGCTAATGAGTTTGATGATGTGATACTCCTTCTATTCATGACCTAAAGTGATACCTATTGTGAGATGACTTCCATTGTGTAATTTTTCTTCATTTTGGTGGATTTTAATTTGTGAAAATCTAGGAGGCCTATGTGCATCTTGGGGACTATAATGAGTATCATTATACTCACCCCTTCATGGGCATCGCCTGCACATTGTTGTGTCTAGTGTGGACGAATTACAACACTGACCAATGCTGAGGAACTAGTACTGAACGGTGCTTGGAGATGGGCCTTATCGGTGTTACATGATATAGATTCTACTGATTGTGAGCTGTACCTACCCTTGAGGTAGGATCTGAGGTGGATAATCCTAGAGCTGCCTTTCATTGTTCCACTGTTTTTTAATTTTATGTTATTGTAGAACTTTTTCTCAAGTTGGGTTTGTATTCCGGCCCGCTTCACTTTCTGAAATTATTAATATCAGCTAAAATATTGTGGATATTGACATTCTAGGTTCACGATTAGGTGACCCACACTTGGATTGACTTCAATAAATTTTTTCGGTTGGATTTTTTCCTACGACGTTGAGCTGTGTGCACATTCAAGAGTTGCTTCATCTTCAGCAGGGCAACATGACGGTGGTAGAGTACTCAACAAGGTTCACAGAGCATTCTCACTAATATAAGAATACAGTGTGAGGAACTTTCTTTAGGGATCAGTCATTTGAGTACTAGATCAAGATAGAGATATGGGATTCTGTGGTGACCCTCAGCATCCCCACCCTGGCTGGAGTGAAGGATTGGTCCCTTCTTATAGAGAACGTCCTAAAATAGTAGGAACAGAAAACTAGAGCCACTATTAGATCCTAGGCATCAGAGTCATCAGAAAAAGATAGGAATCAGGTGTGTTGTCCCCAGTGGGTCATGACATTAATTGGGAGACCCTAGGACTCTAGGATGGCAGTACGAGGCTCCCAATAAAGATGTAGTCAACAGGGATCCAAACAATGATTTACGTGCGGCGGACAGCGCCACACGGCTCATAACAACTCAACCCGCTACATGGACGACTATAAGAAGGTCGAGTGACTGCAATGGAAGAGGCAGTGTTTCAAGCGAGTTGTTCCATTGGATAGAGAATGTGGTAGGGGATCTTGCAGTGCAACAGGTGGTGGATGGATATTTGAGGTGCTACCTCCACCACCTACTGGTGGTCGACCCCGACCTCCGGGAGTAGAAGGACAGGGGCAAGCTCAGCTCTTGGTAGCTAATTCCTATTACCACGACACTCCAGAGATGATTAGAGGTATGATCTATGCTTAATCAACCCTAGCAGTAGTTCTTATAGACACATGATCCAATCACAATTTTATTGAAACTACTCTATAGGAGGCAAGAGCTTCAGTTGTGATCTTCTAGTAGTGTCTTCAAGGGCTTATGGCATTATCATGGGTATATACATGTAATCCACACTCTATTATCAGATCGACTATATTAGGAATACTGTTTGGGCTGACCAAATGGATGGTAAAATGTTTTCCTTCACCAGATAGAAGTGAACTATTGCAGCATAGGATGGACTCACCCAGAGAAGTGTGCAATCGATCACTAATCAGTTGGCTGGCCTTACCCATGGTGCAGTCGACATTGAGAGTCCAAGTTATTTTATTTTTATGGAAAAATATGATAATTTTGTCCTTTATGATGTTCCAATACTACCTCCACTCAAAGAGGTATACATTTTCATTGACTTGTACCCCAAGACGACATCGATATCTACACCCGCATTCTGATGGCTCCCACAGAGCATCATGAGTTGCATGTATATTTGGTGGAAAAGTGGGGAAACATGTTCCAAAGACCCATTCCATTACATGGGAATCCCCAATTTTGATCTCAAATAAGGATGATTATTGTTTGAGACTCTGTGTTGACAATCAGCACCTGAATCAGGTGATTGTGAAAAACAAGAATCCACTTTCGGGAATTGATGATCGTATCGATCAGCTGACGGGATCTCATTGGTTTTCATAGATAAACCACAAATAAAGGTATCAACAGCTAAGGGTATCAAATTATGTTGTGTGGAAGATGAAATTCATATGTTGGTATGGCCACTATGAGTTCTTGGTTATTCCATTCGGCGTGAAAAACGCCCATGTAGTTTTCATGGGACTCATGAACAAAATATTCCAAATATACATCAATCGTTATCTGGTGGTGTCCATTAAAAACATCCTAATATACATAGTGTGTAGGGACTCAAGTTTTGGCCCTGTCAGAATTTGGAATATTACTTTGACTAATTCCAGAGTTAGGCACAATGATATAGTGTGATTTTCTGGCCCGGCGTGCCCAGAATTAATTTTATAAAACTATTAAGCATTTTATTACTAGGAATTTGGAGGGGTTGTGTTATATTCTAAACGATATCTTTGAATGGGAATCAGACACCCCGGTTGCGTCTGAAACGTTCCGTTTACCCTAGGCGATGTGTAAACATTTCCGGTGCGGGCCTAAGGTGGCAAGCGCCACCATAGTCATTTTCGTTAATAAATAGAAAACATTATTTATGAGTGCCTCCTCAAATAACTTCTAAAACGATCCTCGGATCACAATTCACAGTCCGTCATTCTGTTCAGAACAACGCATTTACTATATGGGTAGCCTTACTTTTGTCTACATCGGGCATGGGGCGAGGCGTGTAGGGAACCGGAGTTATTTAAAAAACATATCTTGTATCTCCCCCTCCCTTGAGTGTATCATGTGTAGAAGTGGAATATTTTATCCTCTTTCTTCCTCCTCCTCCCTATTACGACGGCAAATCAACAACCAAATCGCACGATCAAGGTGCCGTCGAGCTCGGATTTTGATGGTGGATGCTTCAAGATCGTGTAGCGGATGCTTTGGAGCACGGATCGTCGGTGATTCTCCCGCAAGGTAGGAAGTTTTAGTATTACATTCCTGGATCCCATTTTTTTTTTCATTTCTTCATTTTTTTTGCGAGGGTTTTGTAGTTCGGGTCTCGATGTTTCCGAATCTTTTTTCAGATCATAATTTGGTGCACCGGGGTGTTCACGGTGGCTCCCGGAAGTTTTCCAACGAAATCCCAGTTTTCCAGCATTTAGTGGTAGCGGCCATGGCTAAAGACGACGGCGGCGCAGCGGTGGCACGATTTTTTCCAGCAGTGGCAGCAGAATCCAGTGGCAGTGCGGTGTTTTCTGGTGGTGGTGCAGTGTTTTCCGACATGGGAGGTCGTGGTCCGTCCAGGTTTTTCAGGGGGTTATTTAAACACATGTAACTTGAAAACCGGAAGTTCGATTTGCGAGCCACTTGTGGCAACACGTTTCTTGCATCAGGAAATACCTTTTGAACTTTCTTTGGGAATTTTGTAAATCAGGTTTGTGTAGTGGGGCTATGAAATGTTGAAATAATAATAATATCTTATTAATATTTGACTCCAGGCCATTGTATCTTCTACTCGTAGTGTCCAAATGACGTGACATCAGTGTAGCTGAGGCTCTAGTGGTGTGACGAACATTTATTGATGGATTTCGGGTGTTGGGACTGAGTTTGGGTTGCGGGCCGCACGAGTCCAGGTTTTGGCGTTTGCGGAGAAACGCAACATTTGCACCAGGAGCCTGATTATGGCGGATGAACAGTTGATCCTGTTTGTTTTTCTGAGAGGATCGGAATGGTGTGATCCGTTCAATGTGTTTTGGGATCTAGGCATGGGCCCCACCAATGCTTGATTATGTGAATATTTCCTTTGTCACCGGCTGTCTGTTTCAGACGAATAAGTAGTCGATTCTGTGCTTGTCTGAGGTGATCGTCGTGCTATGATCTGCTTGATGAGTTTCAGAATCGTTGTGTGGGCCTCGTAGGGGCCAGCTACAGGGAATAGTTCGTATTCACCATTTTTCTATTTTAGGCAACTAAATAGCATAGCTTTCACATTTTTCCACGTAGATCGCGATGGTGGCCTCGGTGTCGGCCTTGGTGCTGCGCAATGTGGCGTTGTTGTAGGTTTATCGGGTCAGTGACGATTGGACTAGTATCGGTTGAGGGTACTCCATTGGTTCGTTCCTATGAGGGTTCACGTGGTATCACAACCATCGTATAGTTTTTTCATCCACTCGATTGGATGTTTAATTTGTTAGAGTTTTGGCATCCCCACAGTGGGCCCGGAGTGGGATCCTCTAGCATCGTTACCCTAGATCGGGTTCTTGGTATCGCTGTGACCGCTCATCCAAAGGCGGTGTTCCCCTATTTAGCAGGTTACACCTGAAGGGATTGTGGAATCATAAAAAATATGAACCCCTACGCTATGATCTGTGCTTAGAAGGGTTGTGGAATCGTTGGGTATACGATCCCCTACTAAGCATGAGGATTATAGTAGGGTTGCAATATCATTGGTTATACGATCCCCTACTCAGCGCGTGGTGTCGGTATGGTTGGGGTATCATTGGCTATACGATCATCTACTTAGCCCATGTTGTCGGTAGGTTTGTGGGATCATCAGTTTGATCCCCTACAGCGCGAGATGTACCAGATAGAGTTATGGTATCGTCAGGGCCATCGTGACATGAGTGACAATCTGCTATCTGAGTAACGTGTTTCTATCCAGTGCCATATCTGGTTTTGGAATCCCCCAGCAGATCCTGGGAGTGAACCCCTGTATGTGATATCTTCGTATACCTGTTTGGGTTTTGGTATCCCTTATTAGATACTAGGAGTGATCCCTTATCCAAGGAGTTTGGTGGTCATGTTGTTTTAGTGAGGTTGCCTTGGTGACGGTATCCGATGAGCGAGATCTCTCAGGTGAGCATCTGAGATGTATGTATGAAACCCGATGGAGTATATCTCTTAGACGAGTATCATCTGGGATGGCAGTGATTGTGGATTTTTTCTTTCTTTGTTGTGAATGGTTTCTAGTACTTAGGTTGGTACCTCATGTGGCTTGGTGCGTGAGTTGATTAAATCTAGATTGTTCAAGGTGTATATATGGGCATACACCTGAGTTGAGCTGATTAGTTTTGTTTATCCGAGGATGTTCCTAAGATGGAGTTTCTCCCTCATCTGGGTTTCCTCTGGATGGGATGAGCGGACTATTTCCTTTTAGATTCTCACATTTGTTTTTAGTTTTGGGGTACCTACTGAGTATGTTTATACTCACCCCTACACGGGCTTTTCCCGCACATGTTTGTGTCTTTTTCCAACTACATTCCTTTCGACGGAGTCCCAGAAGGACTCGGATCATGCAGATCTGATTGAGCGAGACTGACCGAGGTGTTTACAGGTGTTGTGCTGAGGGAGCTTTTCGGCGGGTGTTTGTTGTAGGGTTTTCCTTCTTCAGAGCACGTTGGACGCACTTTGTAGTTTTCTTTTGGTAGGGCCGTGCTTTTCCCTTTTTGTAACATTTTTGCACTCTGGTTTATATAGTTGTATGCATTCATTTTAATTTTCAGTTTTACTTTTCTCTGCACTGTCTCAGGGAGATGTTTGTGGGTGCATGTGTGCAGGTTTTTTAGACTATTTTCTCCCATGTGTGTGATATCCTACTAGGCGCTAGACGCCATCCCCTGACCTATTAGAGGATTTCTTGGGGTGTCACGGATCGAGCCCCGTTGGGTTGGGTCATGAAAGAGTGGCATCAGAGGAGGTTCCACCATTGACCTTTGGGATCTCAGAGCTTAGATGGTGTAGCTGTGAGTTTAGTTTGGGTTAAATAGTGGCAGTGTTAGGTTTTTTCTAGTTCAGCATTCAAACCACATAATCTAGTGTTCGTGCAACAACTGATGTATCCATACACCAGGACTCTGGAAACCTACCTTTCATCTTGGGTCATTCGTACACGGGTCACTGGGACATAATTGTACATGCCTCATATAGGACTGGGTTTTGGGTTTTTCTTTTTCCTTATTGAGTCATCTCACCAAATATACACTTTGACTATGGAGCGTCTTTATTGTATTTCAGGATTCCTCTATGACGACAGCCATCGAGGGTTCCCCATCCAGATTTTGTTGATGATCCGCCACGTCTAGAGGTTGTGGAGCAGGGCACGAGTTCTGAGGCTAGACCTCCAGGTGGTCCGCCAGTTGAGCCACCACCTGTTGAGTAGTTGGTTCTGCCGCAGTGCAGGATGAGTGCACTGCATGAGTTCCATATGTAGAAACCTCTGAGGTTCTATGGTGATCTAGACCCTTAGGCAGCTGATGAATAGCTCCAAGTAGTCACTCGTGTTTTCTTCCTAGTGAGGACTCATCCAGATCAGATGGTGTTTATAGTAGCAACCCTTATTCATGGTTTGTCTAGGTGATGGTGGAGCCTAGTGATGAAATCTCACGACCAGGAGACACTCACGTGGGAAGAGTTTGATCGGCACTTCAGGGAAGAGTTCTATCCAGTGATGATGAGGTCAGTGCAGATTCAAGAGCTTCTGCAGCTTTGGCTGGAGGGCATGACAATGTCGGAGTACTCATCGAGGTTTATAAATCCATCACAAAACTCCCTAGATATGGTTTGAGATACATTATTTAGGGCTCAGACCATCAAACAGGTCCTATTCAGGGACATCCGAGAAGTTGTGGTTTCTTTGTGACTGCCCACCTATGTTGGACTGCTAGATTGAGCATTGGTGGTAGAGAGATTTCTGGCTGACTAGATACCTTCGGTTAGTGATAGCCATGATAGAGAAGATATAATGACATCTGGAAGCCGACGTGAGACACATGGGAGTGTGTGTGGGCGCCGTTTCAAGAGGCGACCCCAGGATGGAGGATCTGAGGCTCAGGGATCACAGGGCTTGCATGCCAATTTTGGTCAGCTATAGGAGAGGAGTTGTTACACTCACGACGGTCGGGGAAATCTTGCTAGAGATTGTCCGACCCATCGTACTACTGAGAGGGATCTAATCGATGGATCTCCTTGGAAGATGTATCATCTTGAGCATTGAGGTTCACAGGGTGGTGGACGTAGCGGCGGAGCAGGTGTAGGAGGAGGAGGTGGTAGGCACTTCCATTTTCCACCACCCCCACCCCCAGGTGGTCTACACCATGCTTAGGGAGCTGGTGGATGTGTGCGGGGAAAACTTCATGCCCTGGAGGCTATTGACCCAGAGGCTCCACAGATGGATAGAGGTACGCCTTGTGTCCTTTCTACATTCTACAGTAGTTTGATAAACGCTATTTAGCTATACCCTTCCTTTTTGTTTCCTTCTGGAGTTTTGTGCAGGGAAATGGTAAGACCATGGGTGGGTGTTGTTTGGCATGCTTCAAATGCGTAAGGAGCAAGGATCCTTCCCCCACTAAGATGTGTATTTGTGATATGATTAAAACTGTGTGGGAATGTTTGTGCCTCCCAAAGTGGATATTGTTGAGGTGTGGTGTATGAGTCTCCCTAACATATGTGTTTGGGCATGAGTGTTTGTTGGCGAACTCATTGGTGTGGGATACACATTTGAGAGTCCAGTCGCATTCCTTGTTCTTATGGATTTTCAGGAATGAAAAGTCCTAAGGGGTGGAGGATGTAGAGACTCGATTTTTTTCTCTGTCAGACATTGGAATATTTTTATGAATAATTCAAAGCTATGCGCGAAGATTGCATGCGATTACGAGGCCCGGTGTTCCGGTAATTATTTTTATAAAAATATTAAACTTTTTTATACTATGCACGTGGAAGGGGTGTGTTATCTTCTAAATGGTAGCTGGGGGCAGGAATATGAGGGCATAGTTGCATTCGGAACGTACCGTTTACCCTAGGCGAGGTGTAAACTTTTCAGATGCGGCCCTGCGTTGGAAAGCGCCACACTGGGCATTTTTGTAAATAAATGGAAAAGTTTATTTATGAGAATCACCACAAATAACATCTAAACAGAGTCTCTGATCTTAATTCTGAGTCCTTCATTGTGTTTATAATGATGCTTTTACCATAAGGGTGACCATACTTTGGTCTGCAACAGGTATCGGGCAGAGGCGCATTGGGAGCTGGATATATTTAAAAAAAATTAATAAATATATTGCATTTCCCACCCACCATGGACGTATCGTGGGATGTAGAGGATGGGTACTTCCTCTTTCTCCTCCTACTCCCTCTTCCGATGACGAATCGATGACCAAATCGCGTGATCAAGTTGCTGTTGAGCTCAGATTTCGACGGCGGACGCTCCAAGATCGTGTCGCGGAAGCTTTGTAGCGCAGATCATCGGTGTTTCGCCTACAAGGTAAGAAGTTTGAGTTTTACAATCCTAGATCCCATTTTAGTGTTTCTATGCTTCAATTTTTTGTAAGGGTTTTGTATTTAGGGTCCCATGGTTTCCAAAACCTTTTTCAGATCTGAATTAGGAGCCCCGAGGTTCTCCCAGTGGCTCCCAGAAGTTTTTTGGAGAAAACCCAGTTTCCCTGTGGTGAGGGGAAATGACCATAATAGAATTCAAAAGAGGTGCGACAGTGGCATGATGTTTTCTGGGGGGGGGGGGGGGCGGTAGAAATCCGACTATGGCGCGGTGATTTCTGGCGGCGGCACAGTGCTTTCCGGTGAGACAGGCGGTGCTCCGACCAGGTTTTTCTGGGGGTTCTTTAAACCCATGTAGCTCGCAAACTGAAAGTCCGATTTGTGAGATGTTTTCAGCGACACATTCATTGCTTCATGGTGGACTATTTGAACTCAATCTGTGAATTTTTTGAGTCATTTTTTTTGCCCAGGGCTACAAAACGTTGATATAATAATAATATCTTGTTATTATTCGACTTCAGGTCGTTGTATCTTCTACCCAGAGTGTCTGATTGACGTGTCGTCAATGTCATTGAGGCCCTGGTGGTACATAGAACATTTATTGATGGTTTTTGGGTGTTGTAACCACGATTGGGGTGTGGGCCCCACGAGGACAGGATTTGGCGTTTCCGGAGAAACACAATTTTCACACCAGGAGTCCAATTTTGGCCGATGAATAGTCAATCATGGGTGTTTTTACGAGAGGATCGCAATGGAAGAATCTGTTTGATGTGTTTCGATATTGATTCTTGGGACCCACCCATACTGGATTTGGTGAATAATACCTTTTCAGTGGGTGTCTGTTTCGGATGAATAAGTAGTTGATTCCATGTTTTTCTGAGGGGATCGTCTTGGTATGATCTGCTTGATGAGTTTCTGGATTGTGTGGGCCCCCAACGGGCTAGCTATGGTAAATAGTACCATTCCACCGGTTGTCTATTTCAGGAAAGTAAACAGCCTATCCTGCATGTTTTTCTGAATAGATCGCGTTGGTGGCCTCAACATTAGCCTCGGTGCTGCGTAATGTGGCGTTGTTGATATTCACTCGGTCAGTGATGATTGGAACACCAGTGGTTGATGGTACTCCCTTGGTTTGTTCATACGAGGGTTTGCATGGTATCACATCTATCGTATAGGTTTGTGATTCTCTCGATTTGATGTTTAATTTGTTAGAGTTGTATAATTCCTCTGGTGCGGTGGGAGCAGTGTTCTCATGCATAGTTACCCTAGATTGGTTTCTTGGTATCGTTGTGATCGCACATCCACGGGCGGCGATCCCATATCTAGCAGGTTAACCCCGTAGGGTTTGTGGCATCATCGAGAATATGATCTCCTAGGCAGTTAGCCATGCTCAGTAGGGTTGTGGCATCATTGGGTATATGATCCCCTACCTAGAATGTGGATTATAGCAGGGTAGCAGTATCATTGGTTATAAGATACCCTACTTAGTGCGTTGTGTCGGTAGGGTTGCAGTATCATTGGTTATACGATCCCCTACACAGCGCGTGGTGTCGGTAGGGTTGGATCATTTTCAGTTCGGTCCCCTACAGTGTGATATGTGCCAGATTGAGTAACGGTATAGTCGTTACTATCGTGACATGGGTGACGATCCTCTATTTGAGGGACGTGTTTCTGTTGAGTGCCAGATCGGGTTGTTGTATCTTCAAGTGGATCCTGGTAGTGAACCCCTATCTGTGAGATCTATTTATACCGATGTGGGTTCTAATATTCCCTAGTGGATCATTGGAGTGATCCCTTATCTGAGTACTTTTGTGGTTATGTTGTTTCAGTGAGGTTTCCTGAGTGACGGTATCCAGCGAACGAGATCTCTTAGGTGAGCGTCTGACATGATTGAGTGAAACCCGGTGGATTGTATCTCTCAGACGAGTATAAGTGGGGATGACAGTTATCATGGATTGTGCTCTCCTGGTTGTGAACCATTTCTAGTGTTGAGGTCGTTTCCTCATGTTGCTTAGTGTGTGAGATGAGTAAATCTGGATTGTTCAATATTTATGTATTGGCATACACCCGAGTTGACATGATTAGTTTTGTTTAGCCGGGGATGGTCACAAGATGGTTTTTATCTCTCGTATGGGTTTCCTATCACTGGGATGAGTGGACTATTGCGTTATTGTTTGTCTCTTTATTTATGGTTTTTTGTGTGACTACAATGTATGTTTATACTCACCCCTGTACGGGCTTTGCCCGCACATTTTTGTGTCTTGTGCAGACCACAAGCCTTTCGATGGATTCCCAGGAGGACCCAGAGCAGGAGAAGCTGAGTGAGCGAGACTGACCGGGATGTTTACCAGTGCGATGTCGAGGTTGATTTCTGGTGGGTGTTTCTTGCAGTGTTTCCCTTCTTCAGAGTAGGTTGGTGGCACTTTGTAGTTTTCTTTTGGTGGGACCTATTTTTTCATTTTTGTACTTCTGTTGCACTCTGGTTGGGATTGTTGTATGCATGCAATTTAATTTTCAGTTTTACTTTTATCTGCAATATTTCATGGAGATGTTTGTGGGTGAGTGTGTATAGGTTCATTAGGCTAATTACTCCCATGTGTGTGATAGCCTAGTCGGCGCTAGATCCCAGCCACTGTCCTATTGGAGGAATGATTGGGGTGTCGTGACTCGAGCCCCGTTGAGTTGGGTCATGACACATAGAAGGGGGAGGAGAATGCCTATCATATGAAGATAGTTATGGATAAAGTCTTAGAGAACCCCCTTTATGGTAAACACTCGATGTGCTAGTTCTGGATATGAGAGGGCTACTTTCTTGAAAACGTTATCTGAGAGGATGGAGTTGTAGTGGATCCAGTGAAGATAGAGGTTGTACAATCATGGAAACCTCCCATGATTGTCACCGAGCAAAAGGGATTCATGGGGTTTGCTGGATATTACTGGAGATTCGTGCCTGAATTTCCCAGAGTGGCCACACCCTTGTCATTGTTAAGGAATAAGAGGAATCCCTTCATATGAAGATAGAGATTCCAAAAAATGTTTCAGGAGTTGAGGTAGAGACTGATGGGTGCTCACATCTTGAGGCTACCCGATGAGGGCATAGGGTACGTAGTCTACTACGACACATTAGAGACAAGACATGGGGGTGTCCTGATTTATGAAAGAATAGTTGTTGTCTATGGCTTGGGATAGGTGAGGCAACATTAGTAGAACTACACTACCCTTGACCTGGATTTAGCGACAATGGTATTTTCCAAAATGATATTTCAGCATTACTAGATGGGATAGTGTTTTATAGTCTTCTCTAAACACTAGAGTCTCAGGTATATCTTCTATGAACCTAAGATAGCGGCATTGGCTAGAGTTCCTCTAGGACTATGACTTTGAGATCTTCTATACTAATGGGATGTGGAACATGGTAGCAAATGAACTTAGCATGAGGTCTGGACTATATTTACATGGTGAGGTGATTGAAAAACTATTTGGGTTGCATATATCCTTCATCGATAGTGATGGTGAAGCCTATATCCATTCTATAACTGTAACTGCCCCGCTTCATTAGCAAGACAGGGAGGTTCAACTTGGAGATACTAACTATGAGGCTCGACATGATCAGATATCCTCAGGAAAAGCACATGATTGTTTTCTTGAATGGGGGGAGCACGTCATCCTCTTCAGGGGATGTACCATGGTACAAGTGGCACTGCGGGAGGAGGTGTTGAGGGATTTCCATACTTCCCCTTTGGCGGTACATCCTAGTGTGACGAAGATGTACCAGGACCGCCGATGTCAAAACTGGTGGCCAAGGATGAAGAGTGTTGTAGAAGATTTTGTTTCACGATGCCTCACTTGTCAGCATGTGAAGGCTGAGCATTAGGTCCCCATAGAGTTATCAAATCCACTAGAGGTGTCAAAGTTGACGTGGGATGGTATCTCCATGGACATTGTGACTAGGCTTCCACATACGTCTAGAGGACATGATTCCATCTGGGTTATCATTGCCTGACTCACCATGTCGTCCCACTTCCTACTTCTTAGTGAGAAGGGGTCAGTAGAGGTCTAGGGATGCCTTTACGTACATGATATTGGGGGCCTCCATGGGGGTCCATCGATGATCATGTCTGAATGTGAAGCATGTTTCACATCATAGTTATGGAAGGGTTTGCATGATGTGCTCGGGACTCAGCTACATCTGAACATTGCCTTCTATCCTCAAATGGACGGTCAGACGAAGCGGACCATATAGACACTAGTAATCATGCTTCCTGCATGAGTCTTAGATTTTAGCCAAAGTTGAGAGGATCATTTTCCCATGGTGGTGAATTCATACTACAACAGTTACCACTCCACCCTTGGAATGGATCCATTCTAGGCCTTGTACGGTTTACCATTTAGATAACCTCTATGTAGGACAGACCCTGGGGAGTCAACACTAATGAGTCTAGATTTGGTATGGGTTACAACTGAGATGGTGCAGATCATCCAGGAGTGTATGAAGAATACACAAAGAAGACAATAGTTATATGATAATTAGAGGAAGATACTATGGGATTTATAAGAGGATGACCATGTATTCTTGCGGGTTCAACTAGAAGGGGATTGCAGAGATTTGGTCATGGTGAAAAGTTATCAGCGAGGATTATCAGAACTTTTCTGATACCTCAAGGGATTAGCATGGTGTCATACTGCATGGGACTCCCATCGTTGTTGGAATGGGTGTATAGGATTAGATTCATGCTCAGTACCACCATTTGTATTATTAGTCTATGTTGGTTGATTTTTGGGACGAAAATCCATATGGTGGAGAGAATGTAAATACCATGAATTTTTGTGTAATTTTTTTAATTATTTGGAATTTAATAACTCCGCCAAAATTGAAATCGCGTAATTATGATGCCCGGTGTGCCTGGAATATATATCTAAACATTATTTAGAACGTTCTATAAATATGTAACAAGAATTTTCTATCTTTTGAAACGGTGTTCTGATTATAAATATTTGGCCACCATTGAGTCCTCTTTTCCAAGATTCTATTACGGGAGGTATTACATTGACTGCAATAGGTCCCATGAAGATGTTATGATTTGAGATATTTTTAAATAAATGAATTGAAATAATTTAATTTTTTTATTTAATCTTCCACCAATAGACAAATGGAGCGTGGGGCCCACAATGAGTCATGTCAATGAATGTATTGACATTACAAATTCTACACAATGAAGTCTTTGTTAAATTACGAAGGATACTAATTTATGAACCCCAATGACTTCCTGCGTCATTACTTACTCTCCCCCACTCCTATAAATATATAGATTTGGGGAGGGGTATCAGACTAGTTTCACCACGCAGTGAATTTCCGTTGGAGTTCCATAACAACGAGCCCTTATTGGATGGAGCTGACCCCAGAAGGAGGTGACGGGCAACACAAAAACCTTAAACCGGAGTACGAAATTCGAGTGGAGAGAAGGTTGGCCTATAGTAGGGACGACGAAAAAAGAGACTCCCACAACTACGAGTGCACTCTAATTATTCAATTTAGGGGATTGTTTTGACTTTGGTTTTTCAATCCTTTTCTTATATAAGAATTATAACAGATGAACTCACAAAAAATTTGATCTATTATTTTATTTTTTTATGCAAGAAGGTGTGTATTATTGTTGGGGTATGGAATTGAAACCATAGAATGGAATTCAATTGAGATATCCCCCAAAACCCACTCGTAATTATCTCTAATGTGGAGGGTGCAGGCTGACACGAACAGGGCCTGAGCCCCTCCATTCTGTAGTTTTTTGTGATCGGCCTTTTGTTTGATGTTTCTGACAACCCAAAGAAGGACATACCCCAGGAAAGAGTGTGAAAACCGGGAACATTAAGCACTGACAGCGCAAGAAACCAGGCCACTAGTGCGTGACCGGTGGCCTGACGAAGGCCCTGCCACTAGCATCAGTGTCGGTGGTTGTGCTCTGCAGCGCGGTTGTGTAAGGCGACGACACCGGCCGCGTGCCCTATAGAAGATCGGCGACCGCCCTCGGTAACAACTCAATAGTGGAGGGGTTCCCCCCGGTGACGCACCCACATAGTAGCAAGGCCAATGCTTGCAATTGTAGCGGTAGAGCAGAGGCCGCCAGTTTGAACCCATGTCGCATGGACAGGGCGTGCGCTAGTGGTGCGCCCAATGGAGGACATGCGGCCCGTCAGTTGGGGCAGCGACTATGGCATGGAGGATCCGCAACCCATTGACTGCGGTGCCACATGGCGCCGCATTAGGTCAACCCATGAGGGTTGAGCAGCTAACATGAAATTGTTCCATGTATGCCATACCTAAACGCTTCATGTCCTGGAGTCCCCGGTGGTCCGCGCCGTCAGGCGGGTGGCACCACCTGTTTGGTACTACGGGCCGACCCACCGCCCATCGGGCCGACCCCCAGACCTGCAGGCCAACTGGCGACCCAACGGCTGGACCCACGTCCCAGCTAGGTGTGGTCGGGCCCAACATGTCGGCCAGACCTGAGTCGGGTCGGACTCGAGTGCTGCCAGGTTGACCCAGGGCGCATTGGATCGGCACATGCTGAACCGGGTCAGTCTGGTCCGATCGAGGTGGATCAGAACCGGTCCTAGTACCCGCTTATTACTCAAAACAGGCCCTGAAATCAAATACATACGTTATTTTGACAAACTATCTATAGAATCGTTCCCTTAGGATGATCTGGTAGTTTTTGGGATGCTTTACATATGTTTTGGGTATAGTTGGGGTGTGTCTGGTTTTGATCGAATACGAATCCCACCGGGCCCTTGGAACTAAAATGATGTTATCTTGAAAACCATGCAACTGATTGATGAGTAATTTGTGACTTTGGGACACTCTATAGGAGAAGAATAATATGGAATTCATTGTGGTGACTTCCATAAATATCATGACGTAGCGAGTGGTTAGAGGTGTGGTTCTACCAAGAAGACTATGTACGGACACCAGCAGTTGGCTGAGACCTGAAGACTACGTGACCATTGGCCCGGTGGGAATTAGCTCTGTGTGACCCAGAATTCCCCCAGTGGGGAGAAGATCTATGTGACCTAGGGGACCCAAAATACTCGAAAGGATAAGTACCTAAATTCGGTAAAGGAGGGAAGTGGCTATGTGTGACCCAACCTGCCCACGGTGGGAAGCAGATATGTGTGGCCCTGCATGACCATGATACCCATCAGGGATGGGTATCAAAACATTTCATTGTTATTGGGAAGCGGATCTGCTTAACCTGACAGTCCCACTGTACTCGATATAGTAGGTGTTTTCCAGCAGCTGAGGAGTTTGATGATATGTTACCCCTTATATCCTTGACCTAATGTGATACACGGTGTGAGATGACTTGTGTTGTGTACATTTTCTTCATGTATGTTGTTTTCACTTTATGGAACTCTAGGAGATATATTGGGGTCTCAGTGTCCCTACTGAGTATTTTGATACCCACCCCTTCACGGGTTTCACCCACACCTTTTTTTCCTCATATAGTTGACGTACAACGTTGACAGAGGAAGAGGTAGCTAGGACTGAACGGTTTTTGGAGATGGATCTTGTTGGCGAGACGGGAGATAGAGAATAATGATCTTGAATGGTACCTACCCTTCCGGTAGAATCCATGGTGGACAATATAATAGTTTCCTTTTTAGTTTTAGCAGTTTTTTACTCTTCAGTTGTTATTGTACATTTTTTTAGAAGGGATTTTATTCTAAACCCCTTCAATTTCAACACTCGTTACTACTACATATTACATCATAGTTGATTTTTGTTTTTTTCCAGTCAGTGTGGTTTCCTCTTATTACGTTCTACTCTATGAAATCATTCAGGTTGAAAGGAAATTCCTTCCCATTTTAGCGATTTGCCTATCCGGTTCTAGTCTCCAGCCCTTGGCCCATGAACGGCGGGTTAGGGGTAGTCATGGAATAGGTCTTGGGGGACGGGTCATGAAATATACTTCATTATTGACCATTTCTTCTCTCATAAATACAAGGTTACACCTTATTTATTTAATAACATTTTAAGTGGGACAATTAAACTCATTAATAAAATGACTCCCATGCTCAACAACTCATAACCCCATAAGCCCCTTTTAAATCCACAAGACAATCCCTTATATCATCCAAATTTATAAAAAAAACTTCATATAAGACTTATTTCTGTCATATATCCAACCATGTGTGGTATTTGTAGGAAACCTACGAAGTATACCCAATTATGAAATAATGTTATCTAATAAGAGGTTTTTATTTGCATTCATCCCCATTCTCCATCAAGTATTAAAAAAATATTAAATATAATTAATTTAGCATATTATATATTGTGAGATTATTTATTATAGTCTAATTATATTGACCAATATATACATTCAACAAATGAGGTATGAAATCATCTTTAGTGTGTACAACGGACTCTTGCTTCTTAAACTGATGTCTTTTTATTTCCCCCTTACCCTCTCTCATGATAATATATGTTGATTGAGGTAAAGTACATATATGATATTTATAAAATAATTATTTTTATTTTATAAATATATCAGACATATATTTTATCTCATTCCATCCCTTAGGTGATACATTAACATCACAATTCTGTATGGTGGACTACCGCCTTGTAAATGAAAGTGTTTCGTTTCTCCAAATGCTTTTCATAGAGGATAATAAAGATAAGGTTATGTAATATAACTAAAATAAATGATATAATTATTATATTAATGACTTATTAATAATTTTGAAAATATGATATATCATTTTATTTATTTCATTTTCTTCAATTAATGATAATAACATTGTTCTTGTACATGTGAACTACAACCTTCACAATGCAACATAGATATCTCCGTTTTATCACCATGATACATGGATAATAATAAAAATAATATTTTTATAAATAATACATTATTTATTTTCTTATAATCATTATATAATGAATTAATATGACATACCATATTTTTTTAACAATTTTTGAAAAATAGAGACATCACTCTTGCATCTGTAGGGCCTACCATCTCCATGATTGCGGTATACATCACCTCTCAAAACCATCATTCATGATGGATCATAAAATTGCTATTTATTTTAAAATATCAAAAATTATTTATTGTTTATTATTATATATATTATTGAAACATGATCAATATAAGAGGGACGAAAAAATTCAAAACATATATGAAGAAAGAGGTTATTTACAGAACATGATCTTAACAAGGAATTTTAATTAAATGTGTAATAAATTGAAATAAGTTAATATTTTATGAGATATATATATTTATATATTGACATTTAATGTATTTATAATAAAACTATATTTATAATACTGGAGTTTCTATTGTCTATTAATAAAGTTGATAATTATGGTATGTTATATCTAGTCTGTCTACTCTTTATGAGAGACATCCATAATCACCAAACAGTTTTATTGTGTGATGTATATATTCCCCCTATTAAATATTAGATATAATATATCATAATTTTTATTAAATTTAATTGTTGATATTTTTTATTTATTATTTTCTATAATGAGATTAAATATTACTATAGAAGTATGGGATTTCCATGAAACTTTTTACTTATGTAAGAAACATTCTATATTCACCACATATTTATTTTATTATGGTTTATATAATTATCATTAAATTATTTTAATATTAATCCCCAATAAATTATTTTTATTTGAAAATTTATTTTATAATATATATTTTATGGGATTTATAGATCAAATGTAACCAATGCGATAAGTGATTTTTTTCATTATATTATTTCTTTGAAGAATATGTTCTGTTATTCACCATTATACATTAATGATGTGTGTATAATGCCTAATTGAAATGAAATATCATAATTTTTTTATAAAAATGGTATTATTTATTTTTTTAACATTAGTATTTCATGGTTATTATGAGAAACATTTGCAACACAACTTTTCTTACCATATTATTACATCATATGATTGCTAAACAAAAAAATATAGTTAAAAAACCAGGATCCAAAGGTTTACGATTTTAAAAAAATTGGTAAAATAAATAAAATTTACATTATAGGTTGTAATAATTATTTAATTCCATTTATTGTGTATTCTTAATGGCTCTAATCTACTCTTTGGAATTCATAATCTCATTATGATATGCATCAATGTTTTGGTTGGGCTAAAATCCCAATTATATTATAGATAAAAATGTAAATCAATATAAAATGAGTCATAATAATAATTATTATCATAAAAAATCATGGTATTGTCATCATAATCATGAGAATAATAACTATATAGAGACATGGAAAGTGGAAAATCAAAATAAATGAAATATCAGGTCTTAGTGGTCGACTACAAGAGAATATTGTGAAAAAATATAGATTCATGTTCATGTATAACATATGTTCATCAGAATAAAATAATTATTATTTGATAAGATAAAATCATTTTCACACATGTTTAAAATTATCTCATTTTATACATCACCTTACCAAATTAAATGTAGTACAATGTGATATTAGTTAAACTAATCACAACATTACATATACATAATCATGAATGCCACATAGAACATATAACAAATTTTAACATAAAATTACTAATTGAATGAATATGGGTTTGAAGACAATTTTATTAAACATAGATTGATGAATAGTAAATGGGGATACCAGAAAAATAATGTAATAACATAGTTGATATAAGAATCTTCAATTATAAGTGATGAAGAAATAATCTCAAGAGATATAAAATAGCAATGTTTTAGAAAGAAGAGTTCTTTATGTAAAATATGATAATTTGTAACAAAATGATATTGTAAATTTTTTCATCCCATAAATTAAATGTTATGAAAAATGTAATAATATTTGTTTATTATTATAAGATCATCTACAGTGAAACATGGCTTTAAATATGAATAATCAGAATAATGGAATTTTTTTGAGAATCCCCTTACATTATATCTTAATGGTTTATTCACATTAATTTCTAGTAAAAGAAAAATATATTCATTATTTAATTTAAAATAAAATATTCTAAATGTATTTGAATCATTATTACTTTATTAAGTTCATTCATTTCTATTTTTTAGATTTATACTCTTCAATCAGATCATTCGAGAATTTTTCTTTTCTTCATTCTCCTGACTGGATCACTTGTATTCATGTATAAAAGATCATTAGAAATAGATTGAATTATTTTAATTATTATTATATAATATTATTAACATAAATAATGTTAATTGGTGATATATAATATTTTTCATCTATATATGATGATAATTGATTAGTAAAATGATAATGATAATATCGTAAACTAAATTTGACATGTTTCAGTCACAGTGAACTCATTTCCCATTATAATTTAATATCATGTATATATTATAGATAAATAAAAATAAAAATATTATAACATAAATTTTAAAATATTTTATAACCATTATAATGTTTTTATGACCACATTTAAAGGTTGGAATGGAAAATGATGACATTTCACCCCTATTGTATATAAATTATCACATCCCAAAGAGCATTTTCATTTTTAGAATAAAATTTGGACGAGATGTTTTTTGATGATGAATTATTCCATTAACATAATAAAATTACAATATATATATATATGATAATGGAGCTATCATGCCACATTTAGTATCGTATTTGAGTAGATCATAATAAATGAAAATTAAATGAAAAATAAATTAATAGAAAATTAAAGAGAAAGTTTACTCATAAAATTCGTCTCATTGAGAACCAACTTATGGAAAATAGATTTGGTAATGTTTGAAGAAAAAGGATCTTATACATGTAAGAGGTTATTGGGAAACATATTATGGATAAATAGGAAAATCTCATAGTCTTGGATGGGGTGTGAGGAAGTGGAAGTGAGGGATGACATTTATATGGGAGGAGAAGTGATTTTCTTTTTTATTTTATTCATTATATTATTATTTTTAATTAAGATTATGAATTTATTTGATTACCATGACTAAATTAATAATGATACTGGAAAGTTTCGATATTAGGGTTCTTAAAATTTATATTCATCATATGTTACTAAAAAATTCATGTATTTGTTGAATACCATAAATTACCATATTTCTCTATTCACCAAAATTTCATATATTTTTAAAAAATATCAAAAACTCAGACTAACATTTCTTGAACATTATAAATGAAAAATATATCCATTTTATAATAATAATTTCCTAAATATGACAATATTAATTTTTAATTACAATCATTATTTATTTAGAAAATTACCCAATTTATTATAATAACTGAATTTATGACACATTGAAAATTTTATTAAGGTATCATATAATTATATTACAATATTATGAAAAACATATATTAAATTATAAATATATATTTATTTATATTAATTTTCATTTAAATCAAAATATTAATTATAAAATAATAAATAATCATTTATGCTTAATAAAAATAACAACACTTGATATCTCATTTTTGGAATCATTTATTTACACATACTAGGATATAAATATTTCATATTTTCATTAAAAATATGCATTAATTTTATTTATAATTTAACAGAATAGTCTACTATTCTATTGGCCTACATAAAATTCCCAGTGGTCATGTTAATATTCCAAGGGTCAGGTTACTTTTCCATTGGGGTAGGTTCCTTAATTTCGATAAATATTACATATTTAATTTTACATTTATGAGAAATATTTTTTTAATGGCCTCTCCATTAGATATATGTATTTTATAATATAAAAAATAATTATAATGTCGGAAAAATTTGAATTTATAATTGTTTCTGTTTTTTCATTTTTACCCATATTAAAATTTCACCATAACAATTGTATTTTAAATAAACTAGTGAGTATTTTTCAGTTTCATTAATTCCTCAAGTTCACATGTTGCATCGTATAACTTATTGTTAATCCACTATTCATTGAAAATGTTTTTTTCTTTGTTGAATAGTACATTATCATTATAGTCCAATGTATTTAAATCCTTCCCTTTATAAGATATATTGTTTTCCAACTGTAACACCTCTTTATTCATTACAAGTGGGTGATTTGGTATGTACATACTAATTAGAGATATATCGAATACATCGAGTAATTCAGACATTGTTGGGCCAAGTGCTAGCCAATTGGCCTCATATTTGACATGATTAATAATCTTGTCTGGTCCAATTTCCATTGGAATTTTCATTCCCTTATTCAAAAATCTCATTATCCTCTATGAGGGTGATCTGTAAATGAATACCTTGTCTCCAACCATAAAATATAAATATCATCAATTATTTTTTTGCATAACTGTTATGTCTAAATTTGGCTGCCTTGTGGTGCTTCTTAATGGTTTTCACCTTATCTACAATTTCATTAATAAATCATTTTCATTAAAGGTTAGGATCACTTATTACATATGAGCATGTATTTTTCTAAAAAATTTCATATAAATTGATATATATAATTCCATTTGTAAGATTGAGTGGAATGAGTTTTCGTATGATAACTCCTTCACAAAATAGTTTTGTACTATCTTTATTTTAAATCTATAGAACACAATTTTTTCTGGTCATCCAATTACTTAATAGTCCACTCTATTTTTCCATCAATTTGGTGAAGATCAGTGGCAGAGAATTTTACCTCACTACTCATATAAGGATGGGGAATATTCAAGAACACGATGCTAAATCTCAAATCCTAATTAGATATTATTTTTTTGTCACTCCATGTTTACAAACCATATTGAATTGTATCTTTTTGATGTATTCAGAAATCATGTTATATAGTCAATAGTGATTTGTTCCCATTTACATGTTTTTATGTGTAATGGTTGCTTCAACCCCTTATTCTCATTCTTTTCAACCATCACATGAGGGAATACTGTTGAAATTGATGTATATTTAGAGGTTTCCTTATGCATATTTTCCAAAAATTATTTCTCTCAGAGATCATAATATTTATTTGATCTTCTTGGGCTAATATAGAATTTTGAGCATTTGTGTCACTCAAAAGTTTGTTTTTTATCATTGAATTTGATGGTAAACATAGTTGTTTCCCAAATACTATAGTTCTTTCCTCTTCAATATTTAATAGTGAGGATTTTCCCTTCTTAATATCTTCCATCTTCTTCTAAGAACCAACATCATTTTTATGAGTATCCAATATTTTTACATGAGGAATGATTGATACATACTTTTAGAAAGGATATATTGTTTTTTCCCTTAATTGTTCCCATATAAATATTTTTCAAATTTATGATGATTCGATGCTTCTCAATTCTCGTCATTGACAATGTTTTTTGTACCCATATACTTAGAGAATCCACAACAGTAATTATTATTCAATGATGGTATTGTGTTGATAACCTATAATCCATGAAGAGATATATCCTTCTTCAATGGAGCATATTAAACACATTTTGAGTTAATTTTTATTTGGGTATCTTCTGATGAGTATATATTTCACACTTCTCCCCATAGAGTTAATGTCACAATATTTTTAATGCGAATACATAAACTAGAAACTCTATATCATGCATGCAATTATATTTCTAAGGATTTATCAACTACATAGAGTCATATCCTAATGTAATCATTTTTAAAAAATTTATATCTTAATAAAATCATTGAATCACCTTTATATACCATAAATTGTTCCCTGCATATCAGAAGTGTGACTATGGCCAAAATTAAAAGAGGATTTTTATAAAATTGAATAAGTATTCAATGTAATTGGTCAAAAATAATTATCCCTTCTAAATAATCATGGCTATCTGTTTTTAAAATCATGATAATTTATTCACAAATAACAAGTAATACCTAGATAGTATATGGAAACTATGGATATCCATTACATATTTTTCATGGGACACTCATTGATTACCTTCATCTTGGAATATTCTACATATATTCCTATAATGGTGATAACATGCTCCACGAATGATACTTATACCATAAAGAACTCACAATTACTATACATGGAATATAATTTCTCCCTTGATATGCTATTTAGTGCAATATCTAAATGTTATTCTTGTTCTCTGTTTCTCTTAGATTATATTTGAATATCATCTATAAATAATACCTAAAATTTATCAAGGTAATATCTAAAGAATATAACCATTATCTCTATGAATATTTATATATAATTAGTAAGTCCTAAGGGAATCACTATAAAATTAATGGGTCCATACATAGTAAAAAATAAATATTTTGAATATTTTAATTCTCAAACATTTATTGGTGATATCCTAGAAAATGAACCACCATAAAGAATTACATGGAACCAAATAGTTGTTCGAAGAAGTCACCTATCTATATAACACGATACTTTATCTTTATCATTATTTTTTATAGCACATGATAAATAATTGAATAGTAACATTGATACGTTATTATTCATGATTATGTGGACTAATGTAGACCATGGTGAATTAATCTGGCATATAAATTAATTGAGATCCTCCATAGGGAAATTATATTTGATCTTATGTGGAGACCAAAGAGTAAATGATGTGGTGGAGAGGATGGGATGAGTATTGGGAAATGATTATACAATAATCACGAATTCATAATTTTGATGAGAACAGCTTGTGAGTGATTGTATTTATACGGCAGGAGATGTGTGTCTTTTTATTATGTTATTAATTTGTTTGTTATTTTTGATAATTACAATGACTTGTTTTAATTACATTGAAGAAACACAATAATTTTATATAGATTGATAAAGATTATAGTTTTTATAAAATCGATATTTCATATATGACTTACAAATTAAACATTTTTCAAATAGAGAAATCTACCATATTTAATATTAAATAAAATTTTATAATTTGAAAAAATTAACAAATATTGAGAAAACCCATTTTTTATCGGTAAAATCACAAAAAATGGAATCCATTTCATTAAAATATTTTTATAATTTTTAGAAATTTAATTTTTATTTAAATTCATCATTTACATTGAAAAAATATTTATTTTAAAATGAAAACCATTTGTATGAATCATTGAAAATTTTATTAAAAACTAAAAAAATTATCTTATAATTGTAGTGTAAAATTATGATAATTTATAATTTTGTTATATGAAAATTTAACTTCTTATAAATCATTATACTAATCAAAATATTAATATAAATATGTATGTTTTTGAAAATTACCAAATCATAATTTATCATTTTTTAAACACTTTTTTTCTTTTATTGTGTTATAATTATCAAATATTTTCATTTACAAAATTAATATAAATTATTTTTTCATTCATAGATGAGGTTACTATTATTTTTCAGGATGTTATATTTCTAATGGTCGTGTTACTATTCCAAATTTCATGTCACTATAAAATCAATATAAGATCCATTATTTCATTAAATATTTATTATTTTTGTATAAATTTATGAGAATGATGTTTCTGTTGGGATCTCTATGATATGTATTAAATTTACAATATATAAAAAAATTATAATAATGTAACCATCTCCATTAATAAAAAAATTGTTACATTAAATTTTACCAATGTAGTAGGTGTAATATGTTACAATCTCATCATTTATCATCATTGTTTGTTATTACTCATCAAATCTTGAAATATAAGATTTATCTTTAATTACGGTAATTAAAAATAGTGACACCAACATATTTTTTTTGAAAATACACATCATCTATTAATTTTACACTCTTTATGTTACAATGATTTTGAATGCATGTTTTTGATAAAAAACTAGAGTTACAAAAATCTTATGACAAAAAAAATATTCCAGACAAATATATGATTTCAAAATATATTTTATAAAAATATTATAATATTAATAAATTTTTTTTCTATATAAATATTAATATATGATTAATTTTTTTAAAATTACTTTAAAATGAAATATTCATGAAATTACCAAAAATAATTGATTTTCTTTTTGGAAAATTTTAAGGGGATCATTTTTTTAACATGTAAGTCATGAATAAAATTTTTATCCATAATGAATGTTATTTTTTATGATAAATAAATTTTTTTTTATTTTTATGAAATTTTTAAAAAAATGTAATTTTTACACTTTTTATTAAATATTTTATAAAAAAATATTTTAAATATTATTTTCCTCAATTAATCATCCTTGTTACAATTCTAAAGAATCCATTATATAAGACTATATCAAGGGATGTTTCTTATTTTTTTTATATTGATATGAACAATGTATTCAATTAATATTTTTTATCTGAATGGTTTATCAAAAAAATATGTTTATGAAACAAATTTCTCTTCTATGTGTAATACAATGATAAAATTATTATGAAACCAACATTTATTCAAAGGTTGTTATATGATGAATTAATGAAATAATAATGAATCCTATCTCTTTTCAACATTTTATAATTTTGTTAAATTTTTATTAAGCGAATTTCAGTTCAATGGTTAAGATATTGTTAATTTTATACGAGTATGTGGAACTCAGATGTATAATTGTTTTTAATGTGATGTGCGGGACATATATCTCCATCCAAATAATTTGTAAAATATGGATATGAAAATTTAAAATATGTTATGCATGAATTTAATATAATGATCAAAATGTAATGTATGAACCTTACATCATGTTCACCATGCTCTGTGAGAACCTAATTACATGTTCATTGTGTTATTCATGAACATGTCTTTCATGTACAGAGTATTATTCATGGACCCAGTAAATTATGCATAATTTTTTGGGTCAGTATATCATCGACATAAATTATGATGTGATTGCCTTTCAATTTATATATGTTTACAATGATTAAGATTAAATTATTCCAAAAGTACATGTCGTGTACCAATTCAATACTCTCTTTGATGATGTCCTTTTATTCTTTAATGATTCATGACTTATGAAATAAAAAATTTCATCTCTTGAGAAAGGATTACAATTTTTATTATGAATGGTATTTTTATAAAATGATATCCTCATTTTCATAGTTCCTTGTTTTCATGTTATGAATATCTGTGTCCGTTAATTTAACTATCATTGTATAAAAGCTCACAATAAGATATAATTCAATCTCATAGGACATGAATAAAGGAATTAAGTTGGGATTGTTGGTGAATAATACTAATGAGGAGGATCTTTATGAGGGATGCCAAATATCTTTCACCAATTTAAAATATTGTGTATCTAATATCCAATGAATCAAAATGTTTAAAATTCTCATGAATTTATTTATATAATGTATTTGATATATATTATAAAACATATAATTGTCATGTATTAATATTTTTTATTATAGTGGACTAATCAAAAACCTTGTGTGGGTCTACTAATGGTGTAATAGGGAGAGTATACCATCATGATTATAAATAAATAAAAACTAATTAAATATAATCATTATATGTATAATATAATAATAAATTCCCATTAATATTGTCTTACATAGTTGTGATTGATGAACAATGCAAATTTCAAAAATAGTAAACAATAAAAAATAATATAGAAATGGAGATAGACATACAATACAATACACATGGATTTTATATCATTGAAAGTTAATATATAAAATACATAGTTAAAATATTTTATATAATCATTGAAATTATCTCAGTAAAAATAACACTTTCTCAATTTCATTCTATATTTATAATATCATTAAAATCAAAATGAATGATCTTGACATAGAAAACATCAGTTCTGTTGAGTTTATATATTTTTATAAAGCACCAAACATGTATTGAGATATACTAAGTTGGAAACCACCAATATTGTCTATAGAAAATACATTATGTACATATAATCTATAGTATATTTCATTTATAGCTTGTGAATCTAATATATGATAGACTATTATAAATAAAACTCTTTAGATTGAAGTATATATTAGAAAAAAATAGATGATGAGTATAAATACATAATAGTAATGTGTGGAAGTATATATTAGCCATATTATATGACATATATGTTATATTATAATAATACATGTGGAAAGTCACAATAAAATAGACAATAGATTCTTCATCATGTATAGGGAAATCATAATTTTATTTTTCCATTATGGTATAATAACAATGGAAAATGTGTCCATATATCTGAATATGTATATGTATATAGTGGTTGTAAGTCCCACAACTTGATCCCGTCAGCAGTGTAATCATTTAAAATTATGTGGTTCTATAAATGAAATTATCAGTTGGGTGTTGTTGTACATAAAAGAGCTTCCACTCAATAACAATTAATATCAAAACATGAAGAAAATACATTGTTTTCTTAGTGTTATTTCACATGTAAAATCATTTTTTCTAATACAATAGATATAATTAATCCATTCATATCTCATTCAATTTTTTTGGTTTACATTACTAATGTAATGACTACACAACCATGATGTATGTTCATAGCATAGTCCAATGGATAAACCCACATAATTTGTGGTTTGGGATGTGGATGACAACCTATAGTGATGTCATGGTTTTACATAGGCCTCAAATAAATGGTAAAACAAATAATTTTAGAAATAGATAAATATTTTAGAGTAACACCTTTATACATCAGTATGGTCCATTATCCCATTATATGGATATGATTCAAGCTGGAATGGGTGAAATTGGTCGAAGTAAAAAGAACCATGAATATAATAAAAATAGATCACATAGTTTTATAATTTTTTATTACAAGACAGATAAAGATAATAATAATGAGGGTATAAAACTATATATATATTGTTCTAATGAAATGAAAAGTGAACTAAATTGAATATAATATGGGGGATATCCACCCTTTGATGATAGATGAAGAGTAAAGCTTGAATGGGGATCGATAATGAGTGAATAATATGTGTAAAATACAAAAATACAATTAAAAGGCGTGGAACTTCAATTATTTTCCCCATTATAAGAGGTGAATTCATTTGAAACATTGTTTGGTAATCTTTGTACCAATATTTCATTGATTACTACACAATAGATCACCCTAAATAGTTTTGATTGACAAACCATAATAATGGTGTTGCAATTTTGGGGTGCTATTAGATAAAATGAAATATTCACTAGGTAAGAAAAATATTTGATACATAATTTCTAAAATCATGTGAAACATATAAAATCACATCAATGGATTACTACATAGATCCACAATATCCATGAACCATACATTTCAGTGTTTATCATGTTAGAAGGAAAATTGTAATAATGTTTTCATGGAAAATTAATGTATTTCATCTATATCCAGAAATTGATTTAGGTATATATCTTTCCTTTATTTTAAGCCTTTCAAGTCATCCATGAACTCTCCACATTCACCCTCTTCCATGAGTTGATCTCCCTCATAGGAGGTCATATTCAAACAATATTGGGTGTACTAGAATCATATCTATAATATATTTTCTCCTCCTGGAACATTTCAATATTTTTATATTAATATAAATTTCATAATATGTGAATTATAATTTTCTCTGTTGTTAAGGTGTTTTTTCCATTCATCTAATTTATCCATTTCTATTTTGATTCCAATAATAATGTATTCAATAATTATTTAAATATTTTTTGTTACAAATAATATATGACTATGTGAACATTGTATTTTACACAAAAAAATTATTGGTGACCATTGAACATCATGATCCATCAATGTAAAAATACATTTTTTTACATAATATTTAATTGGAATAAGATCTAGTTATACATTATTTATTGTTTTATTGGAAGACAAATTATTGTGAAGAAATTGTTTTGAAAGATGATTACTTCCCAATGATTTTGTTATGATGAAATTCTTATAAAAATGTTTTCTATTTATTGTATATAAAGTAATGAAGGTTTTGAAATCTCATGCAACATAAATATATGAATTGTGAGATAGGGGACACCAATATCTCCCCACAATGAATTTCATAATGGTTAATTTTCCATGAGCTCAAAGTGTATATGAGATGATATCCCAAACCTAAAACAAGGAACATGAGAAGTTATCATTGGCCAAAGGAGGGAATAAATTAGGTAATGTGATTATTGAAGTATTTTTATATGTGGTGATCTAAATCCTTGAATGTTATTAATGTCTTGGTTGAAATCCATTATATAATATTTTTTTTGTTTATATTTATGTTATAAATATTTTTCTAAGGGCAATGTTGTGATCATAATTATCATGTTATTTTCTTCCTATATAAGTAATGTATTATGGACTACCCAAATTTAATAAATGATCCATTTTTTATCTATTTTATAAAATATATGGGTTATAACTATTATTCATAGGTTCTCGTATGATTATGATCATGTTATTTTGGTATCACTATTTTATAACCTCATAAATAATTTGAGATAAACAATAATTACATTTCCCTTCTCTTGGATTCCAAAACTGTAATTATGCTTGATATTTATATGAAAGGTGATTTTCATGAATGGAATTGAGTGAGATAATGTTATTCACATATGAAAAAATTGTTTTTGTTTTCATGTTCCTAATAGCTCTATACATAATATATTTTGGAATGGAACATTATGTAATGTATTTTATTTTTTTATAATAATATGTGATTCTTATGGGTGAAAAGTTGGTGGTTTTTTATATTTATGAGGAATCCTAATGATGAACTATATTTAATTTTAAAGGATATGATGGATTGTGTAATAATGTTATCGTAATGTATTAATGTTGTATCGTATATTTTTATGTAAAAGATATGTATTAATCTATTCTTCAAGGACTATGAAATCGTTGGATCATAAGGGAGTTGCATTATTATATTAAAATATTGTAATACAACTACTAGATACAAGAATCTATCATATGGGTTGTTTCATTTCACAGAAGTTATTTTCCACTGTTTCCCCATGAATTTATATCTTAATAATTAACTAAGTAATTATTAAAATCAATTTTTAAACATTCCCAATTGCATCACATGTCACTAATATAATACAATTTTAATCTCTAAATTACAAAATCATCTTCACATATCATTTTTTTCCCAAACACTGCTTCAATCAAAAAACAATTATACATTATATAATGACTGATAATTATAAAATTTAATCCAACAAATACATTTCAAAAAAATATTAACTAATATTATCTAATATCCTATATTTCTTAATATACTATGATAAAATAAATATATTAAAACATTCATTTTTATATCCCAATTTATTTTTAATAATTGATGGTGTAATATTTGAAAACATAATTTCCTATACTTTTTATGTATCAATAATAACACATCTAAAGATAAAATCAAATTAAAACACATTATTTTCATAACAAATTTCATCATAAATTCCAAATACAATTCTAAATGAAATTCACTATTCAAAAACATCATTATTTTTCAATATAAAAAATTGATTAAAAACATTTTTATTTGTAAATTTAATCACTATTATAAAGCAGAAAATCCTAATACATATTATGATTACATATTTCCATCACATGTAACATGTATTTATATCTATCTATTACACATGAAATATGACATCGATTCTCATCAATTATAAAAAATTTCCAATGACATGATTTTATGATTAATCCATTTAAAATTTTTAATATACTACAAAACTGTACATGGAAAAGATAATACTATCAAATGGAAATTATCAATAGATTTAAAAAAATATAGGCTTAAAAATATAAAAAATAAATATTAAATTAATTATCTATAACAAATTAAAATATATATATAATCATATTTGGTGCCAAATATGGGGATAAAATATAATATTATATATAGGAAAAATATATTATAAATCATAATATATTCATAATATATCAATTTTAAATTGAAGAAAGTGGAATTAATTGACAAATAAAATAAGATTCATAGATAAATATTTTGGAAATATAAATTTAAGTCCATCAAAATCATTTGAACAAATAATTATTTAATGCAAAGCCAGTAAATTCCAATATATATATATATTGGAAAACACTATATATATACATATATACTTTATATAAATGATTAAGTAAATACCAACTATATCAAATTCATACAACAAAATAAAAACCCAAAAATGATATGTAGAATGTTGTGATATTCATTCTATTCAAAAATACTTATTTCTAACAGGATTCATGTTCACAATATAGGGATTCACTCATACAAGTTTGTTAAATGTATACAACGTGTATTTTTCATCATAATTATCTTGAAAAACTGATGGATAAATGTTGTCCATAATGTATACTAATATCAGATACATCCCAAGGAAATATTATATTAATCCACAAGTAGGTTCGTTATACATTTTAATAGTTATTGTAATGAACCAACATAGACCCCCCAATTCGAAAGCATTTTTTAATCCACTAAAACGTCCCAAGGGATTCCCAATCCCTATAGTATGAAACCTTGTCACTGTGTATCAATATATACTCTCATCGTAATGATTTTCAACAGAAACTAAAATTTAAATACAAAAAAAAATTAAAATTATTTTTTGGATTTAAGGCTATATGGGTCAACTGATCCAACTTAAGAAATACGATGATCATATTTTCTAAATTATAAACTAATAATAATTTATTTAAAAAAAATTAATAACTATTATCAAATCACATACTCATAACGAATTTAAAATACAAATATAAAATAGTGATCAGTATTTGGGATAAGAACAAGGAATACATACAATGAATAAAATATAAAAAATCGAAAAGAACCAAAATGAAAATAATGACCTAAAATTATTTGAATCTACATAATAATGTTTCCAGTGAAAATAATCATCATCTTACTCCAATTTAACAAATTCTATTGAAAACATATCATCTACTAGATCAATATAGTTCCCTTACTTATTATAAGATATAAAACACATGATGAAATAATTCCATGTAACAATTCAATAATCACCCATTCCATAATATGAAAATTTAAATATAAGTTATTATATTTAAAAAAATAAAATTTTATTTATTTATATTCAATTTATAAAATGCTATATGGAATTATTATTTATATTCTGTTTCATTAAATTAAAAATATAAGTATTTATTATTAAAATTTATTTACAACACAAGAATAATTGAATAAATATTATTAAATGAAAATATATGAAAATATCACATGAATAGTAATAATGATAGATATGGAAATTATTCAATGATTTTATGAATGGACATCACAACATACAAAATTGTAATATAATAATCACGGTAATACTATATAAAATTTTAATGTAATAAATATAAATAAAATATCACTAATGTATTAAAAACTCATATATCACTAAGAAAACTATTATTAATAAGTTCTATAGAGTATATATCTTAATTAAATCTTTATATTTTTTATCTAATTATTTTTAAAATCTAACAATCTAATCAGTATCTCTATTAATTTAGGTAGGCTGATCACCTATGTGATCCATAATATAATCATAAGGACATTAGGATTTATTTCTTCATAACTAAAGCATCACTAATGCTAATATTTATAAAAATTTTAGCCAATATATATGATTACAGAAAGTGGACGTGAGATATCAAAATGTAAAATACATACCACAAAATATGGAAAAAATTCAATCACAGCATCACCACTATACAACCTAAATAAAAAAATCATTATTTTCAATATATAATAATGTTATATTACGTAGGAAAAATAATTAGAACAATCAACCCACTAAATTGTTTTCATTTTTCTCATCAATGTTGGGATCACATCATGGGTTACTGTATTTTATGAATTCTAATTCAAAATAAGTGTTCACTACAAATTTATTAAATGATTAATGAAAAAATGTTTCAAAATTAAAAATCAATAACTAACCAAGAAAATATCATTATAACACCACAAAAAAATCGGTTTTTCTCAATTATAATACAATATATGTATTAATATAACATTTTTTGAAAATAAAAAACAATATAAATGTGAATTAAACACATTATTTAGTCTTCTAGGGTAAAAAAACTCACAAATTTCAATTTAATAAGAATTAAATATTATATATCAGTTTATAATAATGATATATAACATAAAAACATATAGAAGTACCCAATAACTAAATATATTTACATATTATAAAAATTAACAATTGTAAAATATATCATAGAAAAGAATCATGATATCATGTACAAAATTTTAATGATTTATTCTTGGAAAAAACTACATCACATTCATATAAAATGTCCAAAATAAAATCAATATCTAGGTAATATGATGAGATTTAAAAATAAGATCCTTTTTCTATTTCATTTTTTTAATGGACACATAGCTTAAAAAATGATGTAATATATTACTATAAATTTAATCTCTTCAAAAGCTTCTAGAACACATAACCCCGAGTGAAAATGGACAAAAATTTTGTGCCTAATTATAACCATATGATCTATTTGGAATTTATGAATAGAACTACCTATATTATAAAAATTATTATAAATAGTTTTTTAAAAATAAAAAAATAGAATTGGATGAAAATAAATGTAATAACAAAAACAATAATTTTTATACAAGACAATTTAATCACACATTGTACACATATTTTAATATAATTGTTTTACCAATTCTATGCAATTTATATAATATGATGAGATTTAAAAATAAAATCTCTTTTCTATTTCATTTTTTTCAATGGACACATAGCATAAAAAATGATTCAATATATTACATTAAATTTAATCTCTTCGAAAGATTCTAGTACACATAACCCCGAGTCAAAATTGCACAAAAAATTTGTGCCCAATTATAACCATATAATTTATTTGGAATTTATGAATAGAACTACCTATATTATAAACATTATTATAAATATTTTTTTAAATATAAAAAAATATCATTGGAAGAAAATAAATGTAAAACCAAAAAAAATATTTTTTATAAAAGACAATTTAATCACACATTGCACACATATTTTAATATAATTTTATTACCAATTCTATGAAATTTATATAATAAAATGTAATTAAATTTTAAAATTAATCATATCATTATTATCTTACATTTATTTTTTGGGATATTTCTGAAATGTATCACATATTGATGAATATTGAAAAAATAGAAAATTAATTGAAAAAAAAATCTATGTTGATTAAATTAGTTATGATGATATCTGTAATTATTAATTGATTTTAAAGTAATATTTTAATATATAATAAAACTTAATCCATTTTAGTTCACTATAATCAAATTATATTTTTATATTAACATAAAAACACTAAACATTTTTTATCTGATTCCCATTGAAATGTTGCTTTCTCATCAAATATATGAGATTAATTTTAATATATAATTTTTTTATTATGTCAATGAAATTTGAGAAAATATAATTCATGTTAAGAATCATAATAAATTATACTTTATAATTGGGTAAATATAATCTTTCAACAATTTTAGTTGTAAAAAATTATTATTTTCCATGGATAAGGTATAATTGGGTTTATCGGGGTTAAAATAAACAGTTAAAGTTAAAAATGTTGAAAAAATGAATAAAATATACATATGAACCTATTTTTCAATTATAATAAATAAGAATAAATTATAGTATCTTTGGGGAAACATTTTTATTAAATATATCGAGTATACAATTTTAATTTATAATATTAAAGTTATGCTAATAACCTTAAATATAAATCGACACCAATGTTTTGCTATTCTTCACACCGTAATACAATTTTATTCCATTTAATACCTTACCAAATAACATCCCAAATTCTATACAGTAATCTTATATTACATATATGGTCATTTATCTATATTGTGATTTCATTTTGTTCCTTCCTAAAGAGGTTACCCGAACAAAAGTTAACATCCATTTACCACTATTTTTTATTTTATTTATTACATCACCTCCAAAATTTATTATTAAAATATGATGATATAAATATTATCAAAATTTTCATTATAATGATATATTTTTATGTTTTTTTACTTACGTAAAACATTCCCAATTCTAATTAAATTGTTTTTGAAATAATCATTTATGTGTAGGATAGACTATAACAACAAAAAACATTATCACTCTGTTTTCAAATAACATCTCTCCTAGTTGTGTACTTTGAAGAATATAATATATATATTTATATATATATGATATTTATAAGATAAATATACCTTGGGTTCTATTATATCTTATATATACCTTATATTTCCATTCATAAATGGGAAAATAACATCACTTCTGTATTCAACAGACTACCACATTACGAAGTGATTTTATTAATTTTTTAATAACACTTTGAAAAGTCTGAAATATAGATAATGTAAATTAATATATGAATATAAATGAAATATATATGATCTTAATAACATTTCATCAATCTTATAATATAATATTTTATTTTATTTCTTACTTATTTACTCACTTAATGATGATAACATCTTACCTATAAGGGTGGTCTATCAACATAACGAAGTGACATTAGTTTTTTTTCATTACCACAAAAAATGTATCAAATATATATATATATATAATCAAATAATAAAGGTGGTATTTTTTATTTTTTGATCTTTATTTAATGAATAAATGTCACTTAATACCATTTAATAATAATTTTTGTAATATAGATTAGTAAACCGTGTGTTTGTATGACATTCCTTATTCAAGGGCATAACATTGTTAATTTATAAAAACAATCATTCCCTATTATCATAAAAATTAATTTATAAATATAATATTTATTTCATTATTGTTTTTCTGGAGATCACAGAACTTTGTAATATTCATATCAACTAAAACATTCATGATAAAATAAGAATGATAAAATACCAATTGACACAATAAAAATTTAAAATAATCATGGATTATCATTTATCATGTGAGATGATATTATTAAATGACAGTATATTATATCATAAATATTAATATTTTTCAAGAAAAAGATTATAATTTTTTTTAAAGTACTATTCTAGATGTTGAAGCATGTTCAACCAAAAAAAGTGTAGCAGAAAGGATTTTATAAAACAATATATATTAATTTGGATATTTGTATTTTTCATTGATTATGTCATTATAATATTATGATAATAAAAAATGATAATTTTATGGTTTAATTTTACATTTTTATTTATATATACATTTGATACAAATAATCAATTGATGGATTAATCCTCAGATAAATGATATGATCTTTGTAAGGGACTTTGTCTTAATTTGCCTTATGTTTTGTATATTTTATTGTTGGGAACATAATATATTTTATATTTGTTAAAATATTCCCCAAGGAAATGTAATATCACAATTCATTAATATTTATTGGACTTTTAATATTCATTAGGGGTTATTTTATAAATGTTAATTTAATTTTAGTGTTACCACGTTGTGAATAATTTCATAACTAATTTATTTCTATAGGGATATGTTACTTTTGGTTGTGATTTAAATTATATTATTTTATGGGTGTTTAATTTTGACTAAATTATGTTTTAAATAAAATTTTTTATTTGGATTTACAGTTTATACCCATAATCAATCCAACTGTTAATTATCACTTCATGATTATGATTTTTGTATTGGATAATTTCACAGTATCATTTTAATTCATGATTTTATATATTATTGAATTTAAATTAATTTTTTTTATAATTAATTAAATTATTAATAATTTTCTTTTATTAGGGTTAATCATGTTAATTTTCACGTGATTGTAAAATTTTTCCTCTCCTTTCTACATAAATTAATTGATAAAAAGTGTTAACAAATTATGAATTCATTTCTCTTGGATGTCAAGTATTCCTTTTCTTCCAAAATAATGTGTTATATTAATGTTTCAAAAAAAGTTATTATAATTTTTAAATGATTAATTATATTATTTTTAACACATTTTTACTTTTTAAAAAATATTTTAATGTATTCATAATTTCATATTCCATACAATTATAGTATGTCTATTACAAAAAATTAAAAGAAATAATTGTTTTATAATGTTTGTCATCAACGAAATTTTTTTCCATCAGGTCCACTAAAATATTTTAAATGTTTGTTTATATGTATCAATTATTAGCTTCATGTAATGTTATTTCAAATTGTTTGGTGTCATTTTTCATTCTAAAAGTTGATTTTCAATGTTTAGAGATCTTTTACATCTAAAATGTTTTAAAAGTTTGTTTTAATTAATATATATTCACTAATACAAACCTCATACTACTTGTTCTCTACATGGGGTATGTTTTATTGTTACAATAATTATTCACTCTAGGAATGGTTTCTGGTTTTTTTGGCCAATTAATGTATCAAAACTGACTTTCTTGATTGTTTTTTGAATTTATTAACAATTTGTAGAAATATTCAATTTTTTTACTATTATTTATTAAATATATTCTATATATCACAATTATTTATGATTTATAATATTTTTAATTAAACTCTATATCATTTCAATATTATGAATTCTTAATTTGTTGTTATTTTTTGAGAAATATTGACCAAATATGTACTCTTTGGTCCTATTGAAAATTTAATAATAAGGAATATTATTTATTAAATAAATAAATTTTTTCTATTAGAGAAAGAATTTAGAAATCCAGTATTAGTAAGGACCATTAATTATATAAAAATTAATAATTGATATTAATAAGAGTAAAATTAATAGAAAAAATTAAAATTATTGCTACTTAATGGTTAAAAATTCCATGGGCATGTTCTCTATTGTATAATTCTCAAAATTCTTAAGAACATTATTTAATATAAATAATTATTTTATTAATTCATAAATAATAAGTATTATCAATGGAATTTTCACAATGATATTATATAACAGATCATTTAATTCATATGTTATTAATTAAAAAGAAATTTGTTCTCTATGATTTACCATGAAATATTGGGTATGCCATGTCATATTATCATTTATATTTTATAAGAAATATTAGATTAAGATTTATTTAATGTTCATTTTATTAATTAAATGACATGTTCATTCAATTAATTTTCATTCCATTTTGATTATTACATCTCTTAAAATGATAGTAATGTTTCTAGAAAGAATGTTTCATCAATTATTTATCATTCAGTATTAATTACACAAATTGATTCATGATAGGTTCTTTTGTATATACCCATTACTCTTTATAATCTCATCCTTATTTCAATCCTTATATTGGAATCCATGTAAAATAATATGATTTATATCAATGTAAATTATAGTGGTAATAATTATATTATGGAGAATTTTATTCATAATTTATATTTTCAAATTTAAATAATTACTGATGTATATACATAATTTACCAATAATACTAAACTATTTAGTTTATTGGGATGATATTACCTCTCTATTACCCAAATGTAATAAAGAAGAAACCATATCTGACCAACCAAGGATGGGGATTATATCATTTTTAGTACGGGATTTTTATGAGAAACCATAGAAATTTGATTTAGGGATAAATATATTACAAATAATTACCCTAAGAAAAGAATTGAATATTTTTATATAATAACACCTAATGTATTTGTATAATATATATATGAGGGGTTTTGAGAAGTAAATACCTATATAGATACTACATGTGGACATGGTTATGGATTAGAAATACCTTTGGGTAATAACTCTTTAAAGAGAACATTAGTCTGGACCTGATGTTCATTTGTTTCGTAACAACATTTCTTATTAAAAATATTAATTGAAACTCTCTATTTTTTTGTTTTCATAATGAAAATATTCTATAAAAACCATTATAAAGTATTTGAGTAGATGTGGATAATTAATAACCTCGGTTAAATCTATGGTTTGTTAGATTAATTATTATTCATTATTTAAATATTATATAATGTAAAATGTGTGTTTCATATTACAATTCTTGTTACTAATAATACAATTTTTTGATATATTAATTTTCTTCATCAGGAAAGAATCATGTAAATAGTACAATGTCATATAAGTTGGTAACTACAAGAATAAAAATTGTATTATGACTGGAATACAATATATCATTATTAATCATTATCAATTATATAAATTATTATTAAAAATATATACATTACCCTTCTCTAATATTCCCAAAATAAGAGAACAATGAAGTTATATATGGTATACATTAGTTGAGAACATTGTGGAATAAATTTTGAATTTCTATTATTCTATATAAATGAATGGAAATGTCCAAGAATTTTTCCAAATGGAACATGAAAATTATTTATGTGTGGAAAATAAGGGAATAACTAAATAATTTTTTTAACAAAAATGATGATTATGATAGAATAAAATAAATATCATCAATAGGGTCCATTTACAATTTTTTGTCATAAATATGGATATCCTTTGAACTATATGAGAAAATTACAAATTCTAATGGTTGGAATCTAAAACAAGGAAGGAAAAATTTGGAATTAAAAATAATGAAGTATTTTTTTATTTTAATTGATGTATAAAATTTTAGAAACGTTTTAACAAATGTAGATTTTTTTCTAAGAATCATGAAATATATATGGATTCCAAAAAAATTTAGAAACAGATATATCTTAATTAAAATAAGTCTTATGGGTAAAATCAGGGGTTAATGATTTTTTGATTAAATTAAGTGAAACATCTTAATCAACCCTTTTTTATGAATTTGGAGATGATACTCTACCATTATTAATGATATTTTAGAGAAATGTATGGAATTTATTTGGTTTAGTTGAACTGTTATGTGAGGAATATTGACTACACATTTTCTCAACATTTTTAAATATTTATTGATAATATTTATTGATGAAAAAACTATTTTAATAGATTGTGAAAAATAGTTGTATTAGATAAAATAGTGAAATGTTATTTAATGAATAATTTTATTTCTAGTATATCAATCATAATTTTATTGAAATGTTATAAGAAATTTATTTATATAGTTTTTGAATAATGATAATATCTATGGTGATTGAAGACATATCATTTCCTAAAAGGTCCTCCATCTAGGACCAAAAACTGAAGAATAATAATGTTATAATTCCTACACATATCATACATGATTTCATGGTAAATATGGATTCATTTTTATTTCAATAAGCTGATGAATAAATTTAAATAATAAACTACTTGTGTAAATATCTAGGATTTAATATTATTGTGTTTTATTTAATATCATGTTTTAAAAATTTTTGTCTTGGATAACAGTTACAGATATATGGAATGAATTGCCACTCCATTATGGAACATATAAACCAAGAAAACAATATTTTAGTTCCTCAGGAATAAAAAACTCATGTTTTGATTTCTTCATGTCAGCGATGATTTGGAAATATTCTATGTCAAAGAAAAGTAAACACATTAAGCTTATAAAAAATAAACAATCAAGTATGATTATTTTAATATATTCATATCGAGTAAAATAAATCATTACCTTCAAAAAAAGGTATTCATACAAAAATATTATTTCATTACATCAATATCCTAGGAATTTTATACATTTTAAGTAATAAAAATTAATTTTTTTTAGGTTCTTATTATTAAATTTTCATTTCACCTTATTGTGATGATTCACATCTATCATTCTCCAAAATATTATATGATTTTAATCAATTTACATATAATAATGTTACACAAATTTCATCCTACCTATAAACTTCATAATGTCGAATTACATAAAATCAGTTTAATTATTATTCTATCTTATTAATATTTTATTTTATTTTCACTTCTATTATGTGTGTTTTTTAAATGATTTTTTTTAAAAAAATTCAATGACAACTAAGATCATGTTTAAATAGTGATGATGGAATTTATTTAATATATTTAAAAAACATAATCCTCAAGAAATTAAAATAAGGAATATTTTTTATATAATATGTGACATGGAAAACTTATCATAACCAATCTATGAATTCTATTTCATTAATTTTAATCTCCTCAATTTATTATATACTAATAAACCATAATATGAAATAAACAATAAAATTAAATATTATTATAACATACCATTATATAGGTGGATTTTAATTTAAATAAAATTATTTTCGGAAAAATATTGGTTAATAAAAAAATATTTATCATTTAAATGAAAAAATTATTAATTCAAACATTTTATATTTTCTAAAATAATTTTAGTGAATAATTACCCATAAAATTTATATTTTTAACATATAATTTATTAAATTTTGATGATAATATTTAGATTTATTTTAAAAATAAAATATACAAATTATATGATGGAATAGTTTTTTTATTTTTGTGATATTTTATTTTTCCACGAATCATTTTGATTACTAAATATTATTTAAAAACCAACATTTAAAATAAAATATTTAGAAAATAAATTTATATATTAAATAGGAAAAAATTAATTTATTTTAAATATATATATATATATATTAAATCATGGTAATATTTTTTAGATTTTATTTTAATATATATCTCTAGTATAATTTTAATGATTATGTTTTTAAAACCCCACGTTCTCATACTATATATGTGTATTATTTTGAATTATATTATAAATTTATGTGAATAGAACTTTGTATTATATATTACATTTTAGGAATTAAAATAATTTATATTTTATAATATGTTCAACATAATTTTATAATGTAATAAATATTAGTAATAGTAAAAACTATTTATCATGGTTATGGAAAAAAGAATTTATTAGGGGTTCAAATGTAGACTATTAGTTTTAAAATTACAGTAAATATAATAATATTAATTTTATGACTATAATTTTATCTTATAATTTTATTTCTTTTGAATAATCCATTTTGGTCCCATGATAAATGTTTTAAATGAGGGTGCGTCATTTTGATTTTGAACATTACCAGGGTTCCACTAACATCATGTATAAAAGACCACCAATTCCCGTTGATTCTTCAAACCATCCAGACAATTGTTGTCAACTTAGACTAAAAAGATCACTTCACCATTTTTATTCCCACATCATATATAATATTTTAATGTCATAAATACATCCTAGTATGATATTCAACAAAATCATAACGATGTTTCCCAATTATGTGGTAACATTCAATAATGATAATTTATATGTTATTTCATAATTAACCTCATTAAATTCTCATTAGAAAATGATAATATTAAATATTATGTATATTTCATATATTTAGATATCATTATTAAATTGATATGGCCTTAAACCATCCCAACATATATCAATTTAGTTATTAATTCATCATGTGTGTGTACGGTAGTCTACCACATTAGGATTTGATGTAATTAGTTTTCCATTACCACATCTCATAGTTAGGTATCATAATGATTACAAAGTATGTTTGTGATATTTATATCATTATTATACATAATTATTACTTATATTAAATATAAAATCCTAGATTCCATTTTGTATATGATATGATAATGTCACTCTTTTGTCCAGTGGACTAATGCAACATGAACAATGTGAGTTGTTTTCCTGTAATTATTTTCATTTAATTTAATCAGGATAATGTTGATGAAAATATTATATATTAATACATTAATTATGATATTAATAAAATATTTTTAATTAATATAATTTAATATATAATTTTTGTTATGTTTTAGCTGAAATTATGTTAATAACAATTTCCATATATTCATGTATTACCAACTATTATTGTGATTTGACTCTATATTACTCACCACTCCTCATGGATGATATATTTTTCCAAAACAATCCAAGGAACCCTAGTAACCAGAAAAATGAGCTGGTCTCACATGGCTTGAAGATCACTGTAGACCCATCGGGTTAGTGACAATAATTTGGGATCATAAAATCAATAGTTGGATTGAATTTTCCAAAGAAATTATATAAGAAATACAAAAACATGGGTAGTCATATAAATCATACTATATGGTGGGAAGTATACCATAAAGGAAACATGTAAATAGACCAATTTACTGAAAAAATAACATGAAAATTTTAATTTGGCAAAAGACTCAACTCTCCATGTCTATAGATCAACAGTTAGAAGCACCTCCAAGTGATGGTTAAACCGGGCTCAAACCCAGAAAGAGATAATATGCCTACACCAAATGAAACATATAGGGTTTGAGATAAAATACTAGTAGGTCCACTCAAATGATTACACAATAGATGAAAATATTTAGTTATATAAATAAGGATTTAAATTAAAAATAAATAGGTTTTTCATTATAAAATAATATTTAAAAAATCATGTTTTACCTCATAAATGATATAATTAATTTAAAAAAATATTACCTCGACAAATTATATAAAACAATTTATATTAATTTGATGATATGTAATATTTTTACAATAATAGATATATTCTATTAAAATAAAAACAATCTAGAGTCATTATCATATTCCTAAAATATGTGATAGTTCTTATCTATAGGAATCCATACAATCAACGTGTAACAATATTATTTGTATAAAAATTCCCCTTTCTAATAGCCAATGATGAAATCATCACCATCTCATTAAAGGATGTGATGTGCTTCTTAATGTTTTGGTAAGTTGAAAATTATACTTTGATGTCCAAATAACTCCCTTAATACATAAGGATTTCATGTGGTCAAATAAAAAATAAATGTTGGTTAAATTACATTATGAATTATTTTGATAAAATTCACCTCATTATTTGTTTTATATAATTTAATTTTCAATTAAAAACCCAATTGAATATTTTCTAATAAAAAAAATCCTTTTCATGATAAAACTATAATGTTTCTTCCAAAACCATTATATTAGATTTTTATTAAATGCCAATTTTAGATAAGGTTCAAAAATTCAGTTTCAAATTTTAAATTTCACATTATCATCTACAATAATAATTTTAAAAAATTTCCATCAATCTTACAATTTAACACATATTCATTGGAATTAAGGGTTCTCCCAATTGCAAGAAAAAACCGATTTTCAAAAACTAATTCCATTAATTCAATAAATTTGGTTTTTAAAAAATTAAATTACATATAAATAAATTAGTAAATATTCTATTGAAATTTATTTAATAAAATAAGGATATTTAAGATTAATTAAATTCTCTATTCAAAATGGATCGTCCTACCTCGAGATCCCTAGATTAGAATACAAAAAACCCTAATCAGGATTCTCAAATGAAGATTGAAAACAATGGAATATAGGAATGACACATAGATCAATATTATGAAGCATATAATATTATATAATAAATCCTACAATGAGGTCATTAAAGCCCTTGGGAGGAAAAGAGAGAGATATATAGAACGTGAATGTACTGATGAAGCTAACACAATATAAAAAATTGTTGTTTTCCAATCATCGATTCACATCCAGTAGGGTTTTGAGGGGACACAAGTAATGATTGGGAGACCCTAGGGAGGAAGAAATCATATATTGGTTACACAGTTCCTTTGATGGTCTTAAAATAGTGTTTTAGTATTTTCAATACAATTATCAACTTAATTGTTTCCCATAAACATTGTTAACTAGTAAAGGGTCCATGGTTTTACAAATTGTACACTATAACGGTGTTCCCCCTATTTAATAGGTGTATTTGTTTTTTTATTTTATGTTTGATTTATTAAACTATGTTACAACAACAAAAATCCCTACACCCTTTGTATTCATGGTTTTATCTATTAGGGATCCCAATTTTGGAAGGTGATGCACTAACTATGCATAAGTAAGAATGATTCAACATGCACAAATTTCTCACAAAAAACATCCTCAAATGAAACCAAACCAAAAAAATATAGAATTTGGGGTTTATGATGGACTATATATATAGAAAGATGTTTTCTAAAACTCTGCATTATTGATACTTTTTTTCCAATAATTCCTTGTCATAAATAACCATGTCAAAAATACAATGCAGCTACACTCCCATAATTTCCTACTTCTCTCACATCTAATGAATATTATATAAATAATATTATAGAACATGAATATAAGGTATCATCCTCCCATGAATATCCATAGATTCGACATCAGATTTCTTGACTAGATGTTCATTGATGGATATATCAGATTTAACTACAAGATCACTTCATCATAAAAAATGAGATGGATCAGATGGATAATAATGTAACTAAGATACATGGAATACATTATTTTTCAATTTTTAATATGGTGGAGGAAATAAATGCCTCGAATCATTTCCCACATTGTTAACATCATTAATAGGTCCTACATAAAGAGGAAAAAATTTACATGCCTCATATGTCATTGATGGCCCAAACGAGTTAATTATATCAAGAAACCCTAATCACCAACTGAAAATTAGAATGGTCTATAATGACAATTATCATAAAAAATAAACAAAAATTATTCCAAAAAAATTCTTTTATGAAACAAGTGAATATTTTCAATCACCTCTTGAACGAAGCATGGTCCTTCAACAAAAAATCTCTAATCTCCACGAAATACAACATAGTACTACAAGGACAACTATTAATGTCTTAGAAGGATCCCTTATCATCATGGAGTGGTAACTATAGATACAAGAAAACCCAACTAGCCCAAATGGTTTATCGGATTCCCCAATAATATTGAGTACACAATAATGATGCATATCGACAATAATATATATAGTTCATTATTTTTTGCTATCTTAGTTTGGTGGGTATATCATACTAAGATGAAACTAAGATCCAATTGTATCTTAAATTCAACATCAAAATCATGATGTCAAATTATTATCCCTATTTGAGGCTATATCATATGTATCTATATACAATCAAACTATCTCTTTCACATATATATTTTGTAACTCCTCAACATTGGATGTGTCATGAATATGTATAATGTGAACCTATTTTTTCAACTGATCGATCAAAAAGGATATCACATTATTCATATTATGGTTACATGAAATCACACCAAAAATTTCATAATGATCACATCCCACATCAATGTAGAAACTATAAGTGAATGAATATAACTTAAATGTTTCTGCTACTCTTTCATAAATGGTTTCCATCTATAAAAATAATAGTAAATTTCACAAATTCTCTGTATCATAAATGGACACCATAATTGAAGTCATATGTTATAGTACATCTCCATGTTTTATCGGTGTACAACCCACATTGAGTTATTGAAATCACACATCATCTATTAACTTTTTTCTAATGACATAAAATATGTTTTCAAAATCATTGAATGCCATCTTTGAGGAATAATCAATCGACAACTGTTTCCCCACTCTAAAGAGTATATCTATCATTGTGGAACTCATAATCAAGTTTATTTTCTTGATTAATCATCTCAATATGGGATGAGATAAAAATGAGAACTATCCAAAGAACCTATGGGCCCTGATTCCAAGACTCCAACATTAAACATTCCAAAGAGATAAAACATGTTCAATTCTCCTAATGATTCCATAACTAATTGGTTCATCTGTTTCTAAATGAAAGTATATTCAACAATATTTCATTTCACCTGGTTGTTGTATAATTCATAGATAAATTATTTCACATACACCATACAAAGCCTATGGTCAATATTAAAATTATTTTTATAGAAGATATTAATCAATATCTTGTTGTCTGAAAACATAGTAGACCTTTCTCATTAAATTTACAATAACCAAATATTATGTGTGTACATAAGAGTTGTATGTTTAATGTCATGTGATAGATAACTCTTTTTGTGTGGCCTAAGTTAATGAGATACATATGAAATGACATGATCAATATGCCTAATGATACATCACAATACCCAATGTTGATCTATCATAGAATACCACATAGCCATACCCAACTTTTCTATGATTTAATGCTATTGCATTAGCCAAAATATATTTAATATAAAAAAATAATTATAAAAATTCTCATCCCATCCATTATTTTCCACTTCACTATTTAGATAATTCATTGGTGAAGCCATATTTTATATTCCATTATAAAACCAACAATTAATAATTCCTCCTAGACGACACACATGATTCTCATTATAAATTGAGTAGACTAAAATTTCAACCAAAAACATGACCACTAAATTATCAATATATTAAAGGAAAATAAATTTCATTAATTACATGATAATTGTATGATCATTGGATTCGTCAAATTGATTGATAAGGTACTCATAATGGTCTTACATAATTTAAAAACTGTTTTTAGATGGAAAAATATTTTATCTTAAACTAATGGAAACCGGAATGTTGATCAATATTAGAGAACCACTTCCCCCCAATTAACAGATAAAACATAACACTAATCTATTGGGAAAAAATTTATTTACCATGTCTTGACAGAGTTTTTGGTAATCAACACATAGGCAGAGTGAAAATTCAGATTTCATAGCAAGGTAGAATGGCACCGCCCTACATGACGCACATGGTCATATAAAGCCTTTCTCTATATGATCATCGAACTGAGTCTTCAACTGTTTCATTTCATCTAGTATACTTTGGTAAGAGGAAATTGGAAATGTATAAGTACTATGAACTAATTCAATATAAAAAAAATATCAGTTTCCACATATCTAGATAATATGGTCATTCTATACCCCATCATTGGAGCAACTATACTTTGATTCCACAAAACACATAATCGGATGTAGTGAAGGTGACCAATGGAATATAACAATCAATCCTGAATATATTTTAAATTATCCCACACATACAATAAAATAAATTTATGTTGTTTCATGTTGAGAACATGAAACCCTCAACAATAATCAACAAAAAATAATGAGAAAACACATGAGATACTATAGAGACCCTATACTATATTATTTATGAAGGAGGTATTAATATCAATAAATTTTGATAAAATTTTCAGTTGATGATTTAAAATATTAACAAAACTTTTTGAAATAAATGAATGAGATGAAATAGTATCAAAGAAATTATTCACTATCTATGATGCTATAGTGATGATATCTTTCACGTGTTGATGTACTTATGTCTACTATATCTCGAGACTCTTCCTATTTGTGATGATTCTTAATTATAGAATCTGGTTGATGGAACCCCTTCATAAGTGATTAATCTGACTGTGTTGAAATTTTAGAATGTTCATATGATACCCTATGACATAGTGGAGTGTAATAGATCATGGTGTACATTTTTGGTTGACTTATTCATCCACCATTAACCACGTACAGTTTGTGCTTTAGTGAAAACCCAATTTAAATTCCATATCAATCCACATTTGTTTCAAATTCATTTTATCATACAAATTACTCCATGAGGTTTTTGAAAACCTTTATTTCAAGAGACAGCAGGATAATAATTATTAATTCACATCACATTTAAAGAACATGTACCACCATCGGGAGGGAAGGAAAATCATGACAACCCTAATGTACCAACCATGTCAATTTTGAAAATCAATTTTCTATCCAACACATCATCATTAGAGGGAATATTCAAAAATAATAAATTAGAAAAAACATAATATGGTTTTCCCCTCTCTAACAATTTCATCTCTAAATCCTCATTTAATACTATATCATGTGCAAATTGTACTAGCTCAGTAACATAGTTTTCATGTAGTGTAATTGTTCTATAAAGAAGTTGTTTTATTTAATACAATATAGACATGTAAAAATCAATAAAATATATATACATATACGTGTTGAAAATATTATTGATGTATTTATACTCTATGCCCTAAATTTTCATCACATTCACAATCATGTACCACCATCTTCAGTTCGGTTCTTATAAAACCAAGGTGTCACACATTGCTTTGATATTATTAGGTGTATTTAAGAATTCAAACCAATATTAAATCATCCTCAACCATTCCTCATTCAGTTTGCAATCATTAGAACCGTGGAATGCTAGAGAATCATATGGACTAAACTCATGAGAATGATTCATGAGACTGACCATTTCAATTTCAACAACAGAAGCCTAAACCGAAACTACTGTCAGTGCATGTACCAATGATTGGATAGTTCATGCAATCACATTAACTAGATTCAGTACCAAAATAAAATTTTCTTCATTTGGTTTTGTCAAAATGATCATCTTGATCTGATTCAAATATATTATTCATTTCATGATGCTACACAACATTAATAAAAAACATAGAATTAAATAAATTAAAACACAAATAAAGGAAAAAGTTGTTATTAAACAAAATAGATAGAAAAAAGTTATTTGGAATTCATTCTATATAAATCAAAAGAAATTAACAAACTAGAACTAATCCTAAATACGTAATACCAAAAAGAAACCCCAATGACATCAAAAATGATACTGTGAATGATATCTAGGTACTCTGTCATAAAAACCTCTTATGTCCAGATAAGAATACCCAATTTAATATTAAGATCATTAAATGAATATAATCCTAAAGCATCAAAAAAAATTTATCAGGAAATAGGCAAGGTACAATGGTAACTTGATTTCCATTCTAGCAGGACATTGGCAAAAACGTGATCCCAATTTCAATATTTTCGAAACTATCACCAGGAATCATAAATAACAAAGGTGAGAATTAATTCTCCACCAGCATTAAGGAAGAAAGTAAAAGAATATAGTATACATAAGAAAAAGAATCCCTTGGGAGAAGTGAACATTAATTTAAACTGGTGAATCACACATATTACTACAATAATGTACCATAAAAACATTAATGGTATTCCCTAAAATAATAAATGCATCTCACCATGACTATAGATTAAAAGCTGGAACCACCTCTAAGTGATGATTTTCCCCAATTCAATCCTCGAAGGATATATTTCGAAATCAACTCATGTCATATTTAGGGTGTAATCCAATACCCCATTAGGGTCTCAATAAGTATTCATCAATATATCATGCAATTTAATTAAACAACGAGATCATTAAATTTTAAATAATGTAGTTTTTAATTTCAAAATAATTTAAAAAAGAATCATAATATAAATTTGAAATTATGGCCATAATAAACAAAATATTTTTTTGTCTTTATATTAAAATATTTACATAATAAAATAATGTAAAAGAGTTTAGAAAATGGAATGTATTAATTTAAATACAATAAAAATTAATTTATATGTTCATATAGATAATGGTACAATATTTCCCTGCTATAGGAACCCACACACTCAGGGCGACGAAACAAATTTATTTATACACACATACCTTTCATGCGGATGAAGGGTACACAATCTCCATCCCATCTAGGATGTGATGTTTTGTATTTAAGTTTTTTAATGTTATAAATCATAGATTGTTATTCATAAAACACACCAACTACCTAAGAATTCCATATTCAAGAAATTACTACTCAATGATTATAAATTTACAATATGAATTAAGATAACTAATATGCATAACTTTTTTATTTTAAATTTTCAAATTCTAATTTTTTTAAATAAAACAAGTGATTTTTTAAAAAACATGTCTTTTTTGTGAAAAAACAAAAAGTTTCCTCTACAAACCATTTAAATGAACTATTAAAAAAATATATTTTAACTCACAATCCCCAAAACAATTTCACAAATCTAATTCCATAGATAAATTTAACAATCTAAATTTTTAAAAATTTCATCAATATTACAATTACACAATAATTCAATGGGATTGGTGTTTTTCTTAATTTTATTCAAAAATGAAATTCAAAAACTAAATACCCTAATTTAATGTTATATGGTTTTAAATAATTCAATTACATATGAATCAAATCTGAATCATTCAAATGATATTATTATAATCAAATAAATAAATATAATGATGATTAAAATGATCAATAAAAATGAAACCACCATAATTGGGAGTACTATATTTAAAAGATCCCAACTCATATCGGGATTATCTATTGAAGAGCAAAAACAATAGAATCTAAGAATCAAATATATATTGGATATGAAACAGAGGATATTAGATCCTTAAACCAAGAGGGAGATCTATAAACCCCTTGGGAGCACAACATAGAGAGATAGATAAGGAAATGGAGAATGTAAATTAGAATATGAAACTAACAAAAAGAAGATCAAATTTCATTCACCAATCTTTGATCTGCTTCTGAGAGGGTTATGAGGGGTAACCACTTATAGTAAGATCATTATGGGAAGATTAAAACACAAATCGATAATACAGTTCATTATTGTGAATAAAAATAGGGTTTTGGGAATATTAAAATAATTTTCGAATTAATAATTTTATGTATATATAGTTACCTATGTCTGCATACATGATTTGAAAAACTATTTTCCCAAATTTTGTGCCCTATATTTTCAAAGTCCATAATTTATCTTTAGTGGGAACACATTTAATCTATTCATGGACCCATAATGCAATACCACACTACCTTGATTTGTATGATTTCAATATTAGGCCATAGAGTTTAGGAAAACCATTTTACAATCATTTATAATCATCATACAATCATAATATTAAATGTTCTCACCCAAGAAACCCCAAACAAATCCCAAACAAAACATTTTAAAAAGTGGGGGCTAGGAATACCTAAAAAAGTAACATAATGTTAAATATATATAAATTATTATTAAAATAAATAATATATTATTTATGATATTATTATAATTATTTCAATATACATTATTACTGTCCTCCTTGTCATAATGATCCTTAAAAAATGGAAAGCTTACCAAAGTGTGGGTATACATACCATATCAATTATAATAATGTTTATAATTTCTCAAACCGATCCTTCATGACTAATATTAATCTTTTAATTTATAATATGTTATTATAGTAATTTCATGGTTATTATTATCGGTATTATAGAACTATTATATATTAATAATAACAATGAACAATCAGAAAAAAATAGGATTGATAAAATATGGAATATAACAGATCAATCAATTAAAATAACAAATTGGTGAAAATAAGATACAAAAGGATCCTATATGACATTTTAAATATTAGTATTTTAATTAAATAAGTTATTAAAAATGATAAAACCAATATATAAGAGTTTAATTCATTTATAACCAAAATAAAGCATGTGGTAATGTATATCATAAAAAAATTTCTATTCATTGGGTTAAACATATATATCACTAGTTATTTAATGAAGTGATTATGTGTGTAATGACCATTGATTATTAAATTATTTATTTTCAAATGTTTTTTGTTTTTACATAAATGATATAAAAAAGTTATTATATCATTAACACCCATACCAATGATATGATCTTTTCAAGGTATTTGATTTCAATTTTCCATCATTGAGGAATATTTTATTGGTTTTCACAATATTTATTTTAATTTCGGTAAATACATCGCTATTTACAGTTAATATAAATATTATTTATTAATTATATTTAATTCATGCTTCATTTTTTATTATCTCATTCATGTTTTTTGGATATAAAAGATATGGGGTTGGAAAAAACATAAAAAATCAATTATTTTCATTGGATTATTTTACTTTTTCCGTCTATTTGATATTATTTTATTATGTATTGTTTTAATTTTTTATAAATTATGTTCTTAAAAAACTCCTCTAAAATTTATTTACATTCTATAATCATAATTTATTCATTTCTTATTTCTCACATAAATGTTATGATCTAATTTTGGGTTTATTTCAGAATCACATTTTGAAAATGATTATATATTATTATATTTAAAAACAAGAAATTTAGTTAATTAAGTATTTAACAAAATTAAATATAATCATCACTGGTTAATCAAGAACCTTTAGAAATTATAATACCATTTTCCCACCGAATGGTATATAAAATCATTGGGAAATTGTTTTTATTTAATGTTGAATTTATTTAACACTTCAGTCAAAGAAAAAATAGTCTGTAGAGAACCTAGTTTTCTAAAAGTTTTTCACAACTGTTTATAATTTTTTTGAATTGAATTATTAATGTAATGTTTATCACATAATATATTTTTAAAAATTATTTTAAATTAATCTTCGTATCATTTTCAAAACAATTATCATTATATATTTTACAAAAAAACTAAAAGGAATGTCTACTTTCACATGTATAAAATGAATATAATATGTAGCATTCCTGACCACTCAAAATTAAAAATTGTAATTTAATTTAATTATTTATTATTTTTAATGAAATTTTTTTTTAATTTTTTTTTTAATATTTATGTTTTAATATGTTATTTTTTTAAAAATATGGTTGTTTTCATGGAATTTATATTCTTCGTCAACAAAAACCCATATTGTAGAAAATTTCACATGATGATTAATTGTATTAGTAAGATTATTATCCAGTCTATGGATGTTTTATGATCACTTTTCCAAGTAATATGTTTGAAATAAACATTATATTTTTTTCCATGACCATTCCCTTGAAATATTCACATTTATGTGTTTATTGGACAATAAATTTGAAATAAATATTTTTTTTATTTATCATGTTTATATTTATATCTTTATCCATTTATCATATATATATAAAGTGATCTATATTGAGTGATATTTGATTATATAGTGTGTAAATACACTGAAATATCCAGAATTTTATTCCAAAATATATCGTAATTTTATAAGTTTGTTGTTTCAGACTCTACGTGATTCTGAGGCCCGATGATCGTGAAATCAATTTCTAAAGTTTTGTTTGGGTACATTCAGTAAACACGCGTGTAGGTTTTTCTATCATTTGAACTAATGCCCAGGATTGAAATATGAGGGCAATGATGAACTCGCATCGGTAGTATTCTCTTAAGGGGACCTTTTACACAATTTCATTTGGTCAATAGTAGATGTTTTAATTTTGGGATTCATAACTAATTAAAATAAAATTGTTGTGTTATATTATGTGTACAAAATTTTATTTATTTATTAAGTGGTGGTTATTTCCTACAAGGGGAAGTTATATGTGGGACCCACACCAACATTACCTCCAATGTGATGATAATATGTCGTGCGGCCCACACAAGAGCCTAACCCCTCAACTACCCCTTAAACTCCTAGGAAACACCCCTTATTAACTCTTAAAACTCTCGACCTCCTCTCATTTAATTTAATCATTTCACCTCCCTTCTCTCTTAATTATTCCAACCCATCTAATTAAAATCGTGATTAATTAATTTGTACCTTTTTTTGAATCAATTGAATTGCATGGAATTTCTATTAAAATTGGGGAAGCCTTATTATTATATGGCCTTGGAATATATTTCAGTGGGGAATCCTCTTGAGAATTAGAAGAAAAGTGTTCCTTTATCGATGAAAACATTCTTCTTTAACGAATAACATCCCTGATGGAGAATGCGAAGGACTTCTTCCAACAACGCTTCCTCCTCGGACGCACCCCGAAGTCAACGAAACTATTTCATCTTCAGATTCTCTTTCCACTTCATGACAATGAATCTTCATCCAACATTGACGTGATGACATCATTCTTCGTGACTCCGTCCTCTGTGACGCTTGACTATGTTGACACTCATCTCCCGTGGCTCGTAGATTTGTGAAATCAATTACGAGGTAGGGGGTTTGTATAATAAAATCATAATAAATTATACCTTCATTCTTGTGAATGAAAGTGATCATCTATGTCCATTTGATACCAACTAATGCGGAGGGTGCGGTCTGAATGAACATGGCCCGATGACCCACCATTAATCCTTGTTTATATTCACATTAATGGATGAGAAGGAAGAGGCAGTGATGGCGGAGGTGGCAGTGGAAATGATGTCCATGCACCATCCCGTTAGAGGACGACGACACCAGATGTCGCGCGGAGTGGGGTATACCACAACCCAAAACTCTTCCGCCAAGACGAAGAAGATCCGGCTGGTTGTAGCTGGTCAGAAAGGAGGAGCACAAACCCATGTGGAGTCGTGCTACTAAGGACCACGACCCGGTCTCCACGGGCTTCTTCGGCGGATGAACCGGCCTGCCGGGCTGGGAAGACCCCGCAGCACCCTCCTGGGGCCGCGCGGGGGAATCAGAGGCCTGTCCACATGGACTGCTTGTGCCGAAGGAGACATGCCAGATTTGGCTGGCCGGACAGGAGAGGTGGCTCTGCTCGGCACTGTCGTTTCGAAAAAACGAGCGGTCGTGCCCTCCCGTTTTTCTCGGCCAGCTGGCTGAGACGCGTAAGTTGGGTCGGGGCGCGCCCCGCCAGGCCAGGCCACGCCCTACTAGGCCGGACTCGGGTATGGTCGACCCGGTTTGGGCTATACCCGCACTCGGGTCGGGTCAACACGGTTTGGCCGACCCATGGCAGTTTGCACCGGATCAGACTGGAGCAAAACCCCCCTCTTCGGACACATTTTAGTATTTCACCCATAACATGAGCTAGTGACCTCCGATCGACACACTATCAGTTGCATAGGATTCCTTAGATGGATATGGTCATTTCGTTATATTAAAATCATGGTTTTGGTAATGTTTTTATACGTCCAGGAAGGTTCGGACTCGAAACCAACTGGGCCCTCAGAGCGGAAACACTTATAACTGAAGGATCAGACATCCGATTGACGTGTCGTCAAAAATGAAGTATTAATTTTTACAAGATTTTAATTTTGGAATATTCCACAAGGGATTCATATTTGATTGTAGTATGGATGGGTTTGATTGTACCTAAAATCCAACCGGGCCCCTGTAATGCAAAAACTAATAACTCTCAGACTGGGTGTCTCATTGACGCGTTATATGTCACGTTGTTTTCCTTATGATGAGATGAAAATTCAGGTAAAATTAACTCAAGACATTGTGATAGTTTGTGTATTGACCCATTTGATCAATGTGAAGACCCTTCCAGATTTGAGCGTGTAGTGTGCGGGAACCCTATAATTGGTTGCGACTGCGATGTTTATTGGACTGGAATCCTCTATGGGTATGAGAGTAATGAAACTAAACTGAATAGTCCATGGGTTTGACAACAACGAGACTGGACTAAATCCTCTATGGATTCGACATCAGTGAGACTAGACTTAGTCCTCCGTGGCATCGACCTTAACAAGATTGGACTGAATCCTCCGTGTGTTTGATAGCAACGATGTACTGATGTTTTATGTTTCTACGGGTATATTTTGTTTTAAAGTGATTGATGATTCAGTTTCTACAACTAATCATCTCTTACTCTCTTTATGTTTTGTATACCTATTGTGAGTTGAGTCTTGACTTTCAATCATCATCATAGATGTCATTGACTTACATTCATGTGTTTACTGGATTGTGCCTCGGCTCGAGAGTTGGATCCAAACTGTGATGATAACATAGGTATATGTTTTGACATATAACTAAGTAATGTTGTTTCTACTTCTTGATCATGTCTCACTTCGGAGGTTTATCCTTCATTGAATCTGGGAGACCTTTGGGGTCTCAAGGTCCCTATTGAGTATCGTATACAAACCCCTGCATGGGCTATGCCTGCATTACATTGTGTTGGACGCAGATGATGGACAACATTGATCGAGTTAGTGACATGTAGAGTGGTACAGTACCCGGAGGTGGACCTCATGGTGAGACCTAAATGTGGCGGACGGACAGACCTGAAGTGTTGAGGAGGCCATATGTACCCACTCTTCAGGTGGGATTCCTGGAGGATGACACAATAGTTTTTGTTTTACTTTACTTCAGTTGTACTAGCTTTTAAGTTGTATAGTTCATACTGTTGGTCTTGTATTTCCTTCCCCTATCCTTTCATCACTGACTTTTTGTATACGGTATTTAAATATTGTTTACTTCCTATTGCGTACTCTATTGTGTTTGTTTACTTTCATAAATGAAATGCCTTCCCAGCATAGAGATTTATGACTTTGGTGCCAGTCGCCAATCCCTGGCATATGGAAGGCGGGCTTGGGGTAGTCACAGCATGAGCCTCGAGGACAGGTCCTGACAAATTTGTATCAGAGGAGTTGGTTCAACCATAGAAATCTGGGCTCTGATCATTAATTTTTGTGAATCAATAATGTTAATAGTATTGAGTATGGTTTTCAAACCAGGGAGTCTAGGGTTGGTGCTGCAGCCGACGTTTCCATACACCAGGACCATGACCTCTGATTTGTGTCATATTGCACAGAAACAATGATTGCGTGTGTTTTTCAAGAATTTTTTTTGTGGTCTCTTTGAGTCTCTTCATCAGGTATAAATTTTTTACAGTGGCACACCTATTCATTATCATGATACCACTGCGAAGACAGCCAGCTAGGGTTCCCGAGAGAGAGTGGACGATGATTGCCCACTGAGCGACGAGGCTCTGGTGTCGGTCCCTCTTACTATGATGGCACCTTTGTGTGGTGCACGAGTAGCCCCATCATCTGTTGGGAAGCGTAGGATTGGATGTAGGCTATTATTGGAGTTTTTCGCCTAGTTGAGACAATAGTAGAGAAGATTTTGATCATAGATAAAAATAATTTTCCGCATGTGGCCATGATCATGATCCATATAATTAAAGAATTTTGGTACTTGGATAGTTTTCTGAGATGGTATCTCCGGGAAGTGTGCCAACTATAAAACTACCTGTTGGTCAGCAGACAGTGCTAGCAGTACCGATAGGGGACACTTGTAGGATTAGTTCCTTACATGTGTTTCAGCACTGGATGTCCATCATGTTCTAAGGCAAGACCGACCCACAGGTGGCTGAGGACTGGCTTGACGAGAACTTTCCGTGTTCTCAAGAGATTATACAACTTTGACAGGATGAAATCTCGGTATTTGGGTATTCATTGAGGCATACCGACCATTCCTACTAGTCGATGAATATGATTCAAATAGTGATTTATTGCCCAAAACTCTGAGCAAGATGTGTTTAAGGACATATGAGACATAAATTTTTCTTCTATGAATTCTCACTTATGTTAGGGTACTAGAGAGAACCTTTGTGGTTGAATGTTCACCGGCTTAGTGGATACATCCAGTGAATGTTAATAGTTAGAAAGCATGAAACTAGCATTTATCTTAGAGACATGAGCATGTAAAATGTTTTGAGAAGAGGAAGTGTTAAGGAAAGATGAAATTTCAATAAAGTAGACAAGGAAGCTGATCTACAAGAGTAGCATGAGATGGTGAACATTTTGACATGTTACAACCACCCAAATTTGTAGTCCACGCTAGGCTTATAGAGATGGAGGGCAGGGGAAGAGAGTAACTACATGCTGTCACGGAGTGTGACCCAAGGGCACTAAGATTGATTTGAGGTATGTTCTGTGTATACTCATAGTTGTCTTATCAATTGAAATAGGTACCAATAATTCCTTCCTTCCACGAATCATTTCCTAGACCTAGAGTTTCTGGTTAAGTTGTTGACATGATCCTCACATCTGCAGATAAATTTGGGAGGAGACTTTATAATAAAACATATCCCAATGGTGTGATCTGACCCTTGAGTTGAGAGTTTCAGTTGGAAACTCTTGTTGGTAGAGTCAAGGCCTTATGATGTTAGTTAGGGTATGGACTGGGCAACCACAGCTCATACCCAGATTGACTGTATTAGGCAAAAATGATGTGGTTTAACTACAACGTTGGGATGAGTTTTCCTTGGTCAAAGAATAGGAACCCACATGGATCATAGTATAGAATCATGCATAATTGGGTGCAGTCAATCACTCATGAGTCAGCCAGACATACCTTTGTGCCAGACATCTCCAGAGATGCAGCAACGCTTTCAGCATTGACGAAGAAGAGGATGACCATCGTGTGATCAGACAGATGCCAACAGAGATTTCAGGAGATGAGGTAGAGATTGACAAGTGAACCCATCTTGAGGTTACAAGAGGAGGTGTTGAGGGAGTTTCAAATTTCCCCTCTAGCAGTATATCTAGGTGTGGCGAAGATGTATCAGGACCTCAAATGACAGCAGTGGTGGCCAGGTATGATGAAATCTAGAGCAGACTTCATTTCATGATTCCTCACTTGTCATCAAGTGAAGGTAGAGCAGCAAGTACCAGCAGGCTTGGTACAACCCGTAGAGGTCCCAGAGTGGTTGTGGGATGGGAAATCCCTGGTTTACATTAAGGGGATTCCACGTACTTCCAGTGACATGACTCTATCTGGGTGATCGTAGACCAACTCACCATGTCGGGCTGCTTCATACTGATTAGAGAGTAGATCTCATTAGATAGCTTGGGATGCCACAATATTCAGGTGACCATATGGCTTAATGGAGTGCCACATACTATCGTCTCTGATAGTGACGCTCATTTCACATTCCCGCTATAGAAGGGGTTACAGGAAGCTTTTAGGACACAACTTCATTTGAGAACCACCTTCCATCCTCACACGGAGACCATTCAGAGAGAACCATTCAGAATCTTGAGGACATGCACCGTGCATGTGTCCTCGACGTTGGTCATAGTTGGGATGATCACCTACCCTTAGTGGAGTTTGCATAAAACAAGTGCTACCACACCACCATCGGTATGGAACCATATGAGGAAATTACGACTGACCTTGATGATCACCTCTGTGCTGGACTGACCCAGGGGAGTCAACACTTAAAGGACCAGAGATTATTAAGGCTACGATAGAGAGGTTCTGGATCATCCAGGAGTGGATAAATACTACACAGAGCAAACAAAAGTCCTATGCTGATAATAGACGGAGACCACTGGTGTTCGAGGATGGTGACCATGTATTCTTATGGGTATCACCTTTATGAGGTCTATAGAGATTTTTTCGGGGCAGCAAGTTATCTAAATGATAGATCGGACATTCCCAGGTCTTCAGCTGAGAAGGCGAGGTTGATTACTGCCTATGCCTTCCACCTCAGCTGTATCGACTGCATGATGTCTTCCATGTTTCTCAGCTGAGCAGATACATACATGACCTGTACCACATCATCGACCATGGGGAGCTATATATCTATGACGGGGTGACATTCAATGAGGTCTTGGGGGAGATCGAGGATTGATAGGACCGGGTCCAACAAGGACAGTCCATTCCTCTGGTGAGCATTCACCAGCATCATGGAAACCTCCAAGAGATAACATGAAAGCCAGAGGCTCTAATCTATGCTCAATACCCTCTTTTGTTTCCCAATAGTGTGTTGTAGCTTTACAAGGACATAAAGCATTGAGGTGGGGTAATGTAAATACCTGGAAATTTCATGAAATTTATTTCCTAAATACTTTTGAATTTTATGAGTCTACTGTCTGTAACGGAACATGATTCTGAGACCCAGTGTTCCCAGAATCAATTTATGATGTTTTGTTTGGATACGTTCAGTAAACGTACGTGCGGGTTTTTTTATCTTTTGAACTAGTGTTCGAAATTGAAATCTGAGGTCACTGATGAACTCGCAGTGCCTATATTCGCTTAAGGGGACCTTTACCGCAGTTGTGTTTTGTCCAAAGTAGATTTTTTTATTTGGGGATTCGTAACAACTTAAAATAAAATAGTTGTGTTACATTATGAGTAAATATTTAATTTAATTTATTATGTGGTGGTTATTTCCTATAATTGGATGTTAGAGGTGGGCTCCACACCCACATAACCTCCCATTTAAGGATAATGTGTGGTGGGGCTGACACGAGATCCTAACCCCTTAAATCCCCCTTAAACTCCACTAAAACCCCCCTTATTAACTCTTAAAACCCTCCAGCTTCTCTATTTAAATTTTAAACATTTCACATCCTTTCTCTCTTAATCATGCCAACCCATATAATTAATATCTAGATTAATTAATTGGCACCTCTTTTTCAATCAATTTAATTTTCCTGGAAATTTTTTTAAAATTGGGGATGCCTTATTATAATATGGACATGGAAAATATTTCTTCCAGGAAACCTCTAGAGAATTAAAAGAAAGGTGTTCCCCTGTCGACGAGGAACATCGTTCTTCAACGAAGAACATCCATGAAGAAGAAAACGAAGGACTTCTTCCAACAAAGCTTCCTCCTAGGACACACCCCGATGTCAAGGAAACTAAGTCGTCATCATATTCTCTTTCTGCATGATGACAATGACTCTTCCACCAATTTTGAGGGTAAAAAACCATTTTTCACAACACAAACTTCTATGATGCCCGACTACCACAACGCTCGTCTTCTACGGCTCATCGACGTGCGATGTCACTTACGAGGAATGAGATTTGAATAATTTAATCAGAATAAATTATACATTTGTTCTTGTGAATGCAAGTGAATTTCCATGGCCATTTGATACCACCTTACGTAGAGGGAATGGGCCAAATGAACATAGCCTGATGACCCTCAGTTAATCCCTGCTTATATTTTCATTGGAGGCGGAGATGGATGAGGCAGCGATGAACGAGGCGGCGACAGCAATGGCGGCCATGCACCAGCCCATTAGAGGAAGGTGACACCGGATGCCGCGTGGGTAGGGGAAGACTGTGGCCTGCAACCATTCCACTTAGCTGAAGAAGAACCAGATGGTCATAAACGGTAGGACATGAGGACCGTGGCGCCATGTGGCACGGTGCTTTGGGGGACCGTGGCCCACGCTCCGCATGCCATTTTGGCGGATAGACCGATCGACAGGAAGCCGACCGAGATGGGAAGACCCCATGGCACCCTTCCAGAGATCTGCATGGGAAATAGTAGCCCGCCCATGCGGGCCACTCATGCCGGAGGAGACTGGCCATCTTCGAACAATCAGGCAAGAGTGGAGGCGCCGCTGTTTCGGAATGACCAGGGGATTCACCCCCTGTGTCGATCGTCCAGCTGGCCGAGTTGCGCCATCCGGGCTGGGCCTCACTGACCGAGCTAGGCCGCGCCCCTCCGGGCTAGGCCGCGCTCCCTTGCCCGAACCCAGACTTGATTCGGGTCGACTCGGTTGGGCCGACCCATGGCAGGTTGGGCCGGATCGATCAGGACACAAAACCCCCTCTTCGGACCCATTTTAGTATTTCGCCCATAACATGAGCTACAAATATCTGATCGATGCACCATCAGTTGCGTAGGATTCCATTGATCAGGACGGTCGTTTCGATATATTAAAATGAAGGATTTGGTGAGGCTTGGGAATATCGGGGTTGGTTCGGACTCAAAACCAACAGGGCCCATTGAGCAGAAATGCTTATAACTTAAGGACCAGACGTCCGATTGACGTGTCGTCAACTACATTGGATTAATTTTGATGAGACGATATTTTTGGAATACTCCCCATTAGATTCGGAAGATATCGAAGTATGGCCCAGTTGGATTGTACATGAAATCCAATTGGGCCCCTAGAACGAAAAAGCTAATAACTCTCAGACTGGGCGTCGGATTGATGCACCATCTGTAGTGTTGGGTTCTTTATGATTAGACGAAACTTCAGGATACATCAAATCAGGTATTTGTGGTTGTTTACGTATTTAAACCTTTGCTCGAGGAGCAGAAACTCCCAGATTCGAGTGTCCAATGTGCTGGAACCCTAGAGCTTACAGCGACTGCGACGTCTATTGTACTGGAATCCTCTGTGGGTATGATAGCAATGAGACTGGACAAAATCCACCATGGGTTCCACAACAACGAGACTGGACTGAATCCTCCATGGGTTTGACATCAACAATAATGGACTGAATTCTTTCGTGGGTTATATTGCTACAAGATTGTACTGAATCTTTCATGGGTTCGATATCAATGATGTACTATTGTTTTAGGTTTATGTGGGTATCTTCCATTCGACAATGAAAGATGATTCAGTGGCTATAACTTATCATCTCTTACACTCTTCATGTTGTCTATAACTGGTGTGATCTGAGTCTTGACTTTCAATCATCATCATCGATGTGATTGACTTACATTCCTATGTGGACTGGGTTGTGTTTGGTCTCGAGAGTTGGAGCCGAACAGTGATGATAACTTAGGTATATGAATGGGCATATTCCAATGTAGAGTTTTTTGATACTTCATGATCGTTTCTTTCTTCTGTGGTTTATCCTTTGTGGAATTTGGGAGACCTTTGGTGTCTCGGGGTCCATATAGAGTATTGAATACTCACCCATGCACGGGCTATGCTCGCACTACGTTGTGTTTGATGTAGACGATAGACAAAAGTGATCGAGGTAGAGACTTGTAGAGCTGGACGGTAACCGGAGGTGGACCACTTGGCGAGACGTACATGGAGCTGACGGACATATCCGAGGTGCTGAGGAGGCCATCTATACCCACCCTTCAAGTTGGATTCCCAGAGGATGACATAGTAGTTGTTGTTTTACTTTACTGAAGCTATATTAGCTTTTTAGTTGTACTTTACATACTATTGGGCTTGTATTTCCGGCAACTTTCCTTTCAGCACTTGATTTTTGTATACATTATTCGCTTAGTGTTTACTTCCTACTGCGTACTTTGTTGTGTTTGTTTACATTCATAAAGGTAATGCCATATTATCTTAGTGATTTACAACTTTGGTGCAAGTCATCAGCCCCTGGCCTATGGAAGGCGGGCTTGTGGTAATCACGGCACGAGCCCCGAGGACGGGTCATGACATAGTGAAATACTGAAAAAAAATCATTCTTTAATCATTATATATATTTTTTGATAAGAATTATTGTTCATTAATTAAATCGATTATATAACATTTGATGAATATTTTTTACATGAATTCATTGGTGGGGAACAATTTATATATATCCTTAGAGTATCAACTGTACCACAAGATGAAAAAATAATATTTAATAGTTTTTATATCAAATTATTCTTCTAAACCATCCATTGAAAGATCATTATGATAGTTGTACCATAATACACGAGATCATGAAATAATCTAATTTAGTATTTCTACCATTGTGAGTTTAGTTAATATAATGTATGATATTTTCAAAATGATATTACTTAGGAAGGCATTTTTTTTCAATGTTGATTAATTAAATTTTGTCGGTATTCAATTATTTAACTTCTATGTTAATTATGACATATCATATAATCCATGAGATTTTATAAATTATATTATCATTGGAATTATCTCAATATAACTTTAGTTATTAAATATATATTTATTTTCAGTTTATTACATTCCATATTTTTTAGTACTTATCATATCTTGATGGTCATTGTATAAAATTTAAATGTGATAAATTTTCAAACGTTCCATGATTATTATTCTTTTTAAATCATGATATCTTCTACTATATATAATCTATACATATAATTTGATCTCACATATAGTTTTTAACATTTTACAGTAATCTATGAGGCTTAATATGTTTTATATGCAATGAAATTCTTGAGGGAATAATGTATTTTAAAAAAATATTGTTGTAGTTTGTGTTTTAAAATTTGATGGTTGAATGATGTTGGAATCATTATACCTAGGATACAAAATTATTTGGTCCATTCAGATGTCATTTTATGTATTTTATAGAAATATATTAATGAAGACCCATGTTTTGGGCTACAAGGGATATGGTCCCTACAATCAATTTGTATATCATAAATAATAAAATTATATATATGTGATAAATAATAAAGTACTGTATATATACCTATAATGTAATCGACCTAATAATATATAAAATAATTAATGATAGAAAATAAGTTTATTTGATAGGGATATGAGAATGAAATTACCCTGGAATGGAAGCCACTACAATAATGTGATTTTTAACCATCATATATTTTTAGAATCATTTTTATATTCACATATCGGGGAACCCATATGCAATGATACATAAATGATAATTACATCAATAAAATATCCAAATCTAATATTCCATTAATGTTATTACACCTTCATTCTACTAGAATATTCATGGACTGTCAGTAAAAACAAATATTTTGTAATCTCGATGATCTTTATATGTTTGAAAGAACATACACAATAGTATATTTTCATAGGTATAACATACATATAAAAATAATCCAATTTCATACTTGTTCGACTAATGTCATAGTGTAAGCTTGTTGGTTTTGGAATAACATAAAAATGTAACATAATATGCAGTTATTGTCCCCAAAATTTCACATTGTTATTTTAATATGTCGTTGAATAACCCATACCATAGTAATGGAATTTATAACTAAAAAAACTCAATATGAAAATATAAATAATGAAATTGGAATAAATAAATATATTCATTATGTGATAAAAATGATACTCAAAAAATACATTTTGGGTTTTATAATTCTCCTCAACATATAAATTTCTTGACTCTGAATGTCTCTAAAAAATATCGGTAAAAAATATAACCATAGTTTTTGTTTTTCATTCAGTTATGAAAATATAAATAATAAAAAAATACCCTCCAACTATAAAAGTGATAATATACTAGATTTTAAATATTAAAATATATTTCAAAAAAGGGCGGATTATGTGTAAGAATATAATTCATGGATCAAAAAGATATTCATCGATAGTGATGAAGTAAATAAATTATATATATAATATTTCTTTTATTTGATTAATATATTTAATTGAATAATATAAATATTCTAATATTATATAATGAAAACCCCCAATCATTATCACATAAATATATTTGCAGATCAACTAGTTAAAACATTCATTAAGTACAATAAGATATCCCATAGTGGTCTCAATAATATATTTATCTTCCCTAAAATAAAATGTTACTAAAAAAATAAATCATAAATATTAGGATCCATTTATCGCTAATGACCTCACACCAGATATGATATTATTAAAAAGTAATTAAATATGGATTTTTTCTACCCATGTGTAAATCTAATAGAATCCCAGATATATTTTAACATATATTCACTATTGATATAAAATTATGCATGATAAAAAATTGACTAAATAACATCCTAATAATTAAATATATTGGATTTTTATACCCATGAATATATGTCTATAATGGAAAACATGAGATGGTAAAAAAAATTATATTTTATTCCATAAATATTTTTACATCAACTCTAGGTTCAACTCATTCATACATCAAATCAATTTATGGGGTATAATTATCTTTTCATATTCCTCATAACGATTATATTATAGGATGATTTAGTTTAAAAAAAATAATATATAAACTATTAGAATTTGGAACTTCCTAATATGAATGATTATTCATTGGATACATTCAAAACTAATAAACTAACAATTACATACTAATAAATAATAAATAATAAATAAATAAGATAGCCTATTAATACATCTTCTAAACTAGAAATATTCAAATGATATCTAATTTTTACTACTATAGTTCCATTAAATAAAAATGTATAAATGTGAAATACTATCCACTTATTAAATACCAACCATTCGAGTTTCTTCATTGATGTAATTTTTCCATACCTCCTTGTATAATTTTGGTTTCAACAATTATATTATAGACACAATATTAAAATGAAAATAATTAAGAAAAAATTTAGAATTTATAGAATAATCAATAATCTGTCTAAAATAACATTTTGTAACACAATAAAGTGACTAATATACTTTAATAGATATTAAATTACTATACTCAAGGTTATATAAATATATAGACTTTGATAGATTAATAATTCCAATAATGTATTATTTTATGAATAACATCTTCAAAAATTCTAATAAAAAGACATTTTATTGAATATTAATGATGATATACTTAACAAACTAAACCACTTAATTTAATTTAATTGTGGAAATTATGAAAATATCCTTAACGGATATCCCCAAGGGACCAAATGATTGATATATATTCCATGGGGTTCATTGTAATTGGGGTTAAAGATTCTCCTTTGTAACAGAATGACCAAACAAAAAAAAATACCAGAACCGAAACAACCAAATGACAGAAGATTACAATGTATTAAAAATAAATGTAATTATATAATACAATAGTACCAATGTAAAATATAACAAATATTAGAGTACCTAATGGATGAAAATGGAAAAAATATCAATGATTAAAAATATAACACTCCATAGCTATCATCAGGAACCATGATCAAACTATACAATCCATGGCCAAGAATACCAATGTACCACTATAAATTGTGATGATGTACCACTACATGTGTCTCAAAAAATATATCTGAACATTCAGTAATGTTTAAATTAATTGGGTGAGTAAATAATCATATTATTATATTCACAAATGTCTTACCTACCCATGAAATTAGGATATTTCATGATATAACATTAATATAACATTATTTATTTAAATCAATTTAAAATAGTTTATATTATAATATTAAATAATTTATATAACCAAACTACTTCCATGGAATGAAACTATATGATTCATCTATTCTTTTGTAAAATTAATTTGGAATAATCAATCACACATAACATAGACACACACACAAAATTAATCAACCACAAAATTTTGTTGTCTACCATTGATGACGTAACATCACTTCCATACATCATCATTTTAATGGTGGTACTTCACAAAAAATATCCATCATATTCAACTAATAATAACAAATTTACTCCTACAACAATTCCGACACAGTAATATGGACTCCATCCATCATTACCACTTATTTTGTATAGAATTTAAAATATTTACCCACCTTATGTAAATCATGAATATTTTTTATATGGGATTACATTGTGTGTAAATCTAGTATCACCTTTATAGTATCGTGTTTATTAACTATTGATCGGATACCAATTAAAAATTATGTGAAGGTTTTCTCCTATTTCTAAAGATAATTAGGTATGGAAAACGATATTGTTACTATTTATTTATTCTATGCATTAACATACTAACATGTTAAGAATCTTTATAAAAAATCAACCAGCAATATTTTTACAATGTCCCTCCATAACATTGATTTCGATGGCATATATATCTAATGAATTCCATGATGAACATCCCATATCAAATGCTGGTATGGATGAATATGTTTTTCTTACATTCCTTATGTATGGAAATCAAAATTCAAAATAATTAAAATAAATTTTCATCAATGTTCTATCCCTATTTGGTTTTCCTACCATTGAGTTTTTACTCATAGAAATACTTTCTTCATTTGATGTTTATGCCTCCAAAAAAATTTCAACCATGATAAGAAAAAAAATAAACTATATAAAAAACTGGTACACTACCTTAGTATTATCAATCCATGTTCATGTTGTCAAACATTTATATAAAATATCACTTTTCTAGATCTCATTTTTCTGATAGAGAAAATAAAATTATATTAAATTATTCTTTTATAAAATTTTATTTATCAAGGGTATGCCTCTTGTCAATGTTTATCATTATTTGATACTCAATCCACCTACTTTTTCTCATGTTAAAATTTTGTTTTTTAGAAAACATGTTTTATGATCATATAATCTATAAACAAAGTAACTTTTTCACCAATGATGTCATTATTTCAAGACTTCAAATCATGGACTATGACATCAAACTACAATTATTATTTTTCCTTGTACATCTCATGAAACTATAATAATATTATCCATAATAAAAATCATGTTATCCTTGTATATAATCAAATCTAATCCCATATCCAAAATAAATACAATACACAAAGTACTCTTGTACTTATTCTAGAAAAATCTTAATTGGTATTGATGAAAGTTTAAATTTAATACATTAAAATGAAATTGTATTTTATTCACTCTATTATAATATAAAACCCTTATAGATCATATCTATCATACGCGAATCAAGTTTTAAAACATAATTAAGAAACCATCGACAATAACCACCCAAACCAACAAATATGTACATCTCGAATTATTCTTTTGAAATTCCAAGGGATAATATCATCCCTCTTTTCTATACCCACAATAGTACCTCATTTAGATTTAAAATGTCTGATGAAATATAATTCATGTGTCAAAAAATCACACAATGATAATGTCTCATAAATATATAGTTCTCTAATGATTCCCAAAATTATATCGATGTTTTTCTCAGGATCATCCCTTGTCCATGAATTTTGTATTATGAATTCCTCAGACTAAAAGATAACAGAATATTGATATTTATAAATTAGTTTTTTCAGGAATTCCATGAAGACATCATGTGAAATCCTAAGACTACTAGGTGTCACCACGTACTTGTAATGTCCATATCTAGTACTGAAAAATATCTTTGTAATAAATTTTTTTCCATACAAAATTTTTTGACATTATGATCACAATTTAATTTAATAAAACCATTGTTATTCTATAAATTGATCAAATATAACATCATTTCATGGTAGTCGATACAAATTCTCTTTTATACCATTATTATTCATTTTATAGTTTGCACAAAGTCGACGTGTTCAATCCACCATATTGAAAACTTAGACATGTGCCGCCAATAGACACATGATAGGCCAAATGAACATTTTTAAATCCAAATCATACAAATTCGTTTTAAATTTCAGTAATTACATTATTTCCACGTGATAATATTGAAGGGATATAAAAATGGTCAAAATGAAGACAACAATTTTCAAATCCACTAGTCTTGTGAGTGGTATCACTAAGAATTAATAAGGAAGAAAATATAGAAATTTTCTAAAACGAAAAGAAAATAATATTTTTGATTTCATCCATTGAGGCCAATATCAGCAGTTGAATTTAGTATGATATTATTCCAAATACTAGTAAAAACAATAATTTTTCACATATCCTTAGATTCTTGCCTCTAATTATGTCATACTTAATTCCATCATATGTTAGAAAAATATATTTTCTCATATAACAATAGATTTTTTCCAACAACACTATCATAAAATTAATATATATGATTTTAACAAAGAAAATCATATCATGAAATTGTAAATCTCAAATAATTGAGATCTATCAGTAGTTATAGAACAATATTTAAACATGAAGGCTCAACATTCACTATAACCAAGAGGTGTTCGATTATAACATTCCATGTGAATAAAAAATATGAAATTTTCATATTTATTAACATATTTGAATTAAATATTAGTTTATCTTTAATGGGTATTCTATGTTTGATGGAATACCTGACACACAACTATCGATTTCTGAGATGTCTTATGTTGCACACAATTCTGAGTCATAATGAAAAAATATAATAACATAATATTACTATTTTAATGGATTGCATACGCATAGAATTTTTATAGGAGGGAATGAACATAACTAACCATATTCTGATTAATCATGTTTGTTAAACGTTTTTTACATTTATACAATAAATTTTATAGTCAAATAATGAGAAATAATCCAATTTTAATAAAAAAACCCTAATATTTTTTTAAAGGTAGTTTTACTGCCTTTTAATGCAGAAACCCATTTAAATACATGTTTCATTTATAAAAATAAAAATATAATTTAAATGTGGGATTTAAAAATTTATTGTTTGTAATGTTTTAGAATTTCTCTGATAATATTCATTTTCTATGAATATTGAAAAATACTACATTTTAAGTCAAAAGTGTCTTTTCATCTGATTTAATTTTATGGATAGATTATCATTTTAAATGGTTTTAATGTGTAATGGAATTATATTTTTAACATTTAATACAATTTTGTTAATTTTTTGTAAATTCACATTGAAATTGGACATAAGAACATGTCAATCTTTCTTTTACTTCTTAAAAATATGATTTCTTGTTATGACCACATAAATTAATTTTATATTAATTAATAAAAATTTATGTTATTAATTAGATAATATAGGAATTATTTTTGAATTTGGAATATCAAAATTATCTTTGGGTGAATTTTCGGTACTTTTTTGAAATCGTTCTCTTTTTTCATGTATAATGAAAAACGCTACATAGTAGTAAAAACAACTACATTTTTCACTTAAATAAAATTTTACCACTTTAATGAATTGAATTTAAAAAATATGATATACATTGTTTTCATCATCATGTAAAATTTCATTAAATTGGATGAATGTATTTTTTATGTGAATAGTAATATAAGATGTTTATTTAAAGAAGTTAAAGGTATATAGGGTAATTCAAGGAAAAAGAAAATTATAATAATATCAACATTACATAACACATTTATTATCCTTATTGGATGAGTCATGGATGACCAATAAAATCCGTGGGAGTAACATTTGGCCTTTAAAATACACTTGGGTAATATAATGACATTATTATCATTTTTTTAAGTAAAAATAAAAATATCAAAAAAATGAATATTTTTCTAAGACAACTTTAAGGTGTTTTTATTATTAATATTTTTAACTACAAATTATCATTAGAAAGCTAAAACAATTTCCTACATCGTGGTATTTATAATTTTATTCATCAAATAAATAATATTTAAATGAATAAAAGATGATGTACGGATTACCTCATTAATGAATGTTTTAAATAACATAGATTATAAATATTAAAATAAATTAATATTGACACAATATATGCCATAACAGAATTTAATTGATGGTTGTGAATTTTTATATTTGAGTTAATGATATTTTTTTAATTTATCATGTTGTTATGGATTTTGTAATAAGTAATGATATGAATAGTTATTAAATTAATTTAAATGAGTTTTGAAAACAAATATTATTATACTAGAGGAAATAATAATTCTAATAATCATAGAATCAGTAAAATGACATAGAAAGGGTTTAAAATTTTATTAATGAACCACTTATTGTTCAATCGGAATTTTATATTGAATATATTAACCATATAGAGTGAATAAACAAGAAGAAAAGGTAAGAGTAAAATTAGTTATCTATGGGTTAAAACAAAATGATATGTTTAAACTTCAAACCAAGAAAATTCTAAAAACAATTGAATGAAATGATTTGTAATAATATTCATATTATATTATAATTTAATTAGATATGGACCTTTTGAAACCTAGAATACTATTATAATAAATTAATACTTTAAATCATTCCTAAAGATCCCCTTCTACCCTTATAAATGGTTATCACCTCTATCCCTTACTTACACTCCTCAATCCCCCTTGGACCATTCAAAATCTACCCAAATAAGATTCCAAAATACCTTTATTACCACAAGATTCCTTCCTCTAAGAATAAGAAATTTCAAGAAAACTTTTGAGTTCAATCATAATGGAGTTAACCGATTTAAAAGTAATGTCTCTTCTCTAGTTCTTTTCATTTATTTTTTTTTTCTCAAGTACCAATTATATTAATATTATTTGATAAAATAAAAAGAACGTTATCCTAAAAATAATAGGTTTTTTATGAGAAGTGTTATAATTAAAATTACACACATCTCCATCAAATGCGTATAAAACATACAATTTTTGTGGACGACAAACTACTTACTCACGAAATAAAGGTTCTTCAATATTATCCTAAGACCTATAATGGTGGCCATTATGAGGGATCTATATTTATATATTAAATTTATGATATTTATTTATCTATTGGATTTTGGAATTATCTTTTAGAATATACATTTATGCATTTCATCTTTTATATATATGAAAATTTAATTTGAGGGATTGCAGACCACAGCCCCCACAAATTGATATGAATCATTCATACCATACATAGAACATATAATGGATGGAATTATTGAAATTTTGTAACATATATAACATAGATATTATACTAGATTTATAATAATCCTATGTATAATTTATTTTTCACTATTAATTATGAATGATAATTAAACGTAACATTCATTTTCACATACAACTTACTGTATCCATGAACGACACATTTTATTTCTTATATAAAAATGTTACGAACTATTCTAAAAACATATATACTGGATATATATTATATATATGATATATAAAAATTTAATATAATTCTAGAGATAATTTAATTATGACCAAATGAAAAATTTATAAATATAACAAGTTCATTTTTTTCTCCATTTCTGAACATGAACAATTTGTATGATATGAAATCAAATAATTAAACAGTTATTATAACAAGGTAATGAATTATATAAAATGAATAATAAAAATTATAAGGGTTCTTAAGAAATAATAAATTAAAATATGATAATTATTAAGGAAATTAATGAATGAAAGAGTTAAGTGAGTCATCAGATAAGGGACATTGCCTTGGTCTCCTTTCATTGTGGAATGTTTTGATAATATATAACTCCTTCATTTTGACGGTGTGTAAAAAACTCTTTTAAAATGTATTTTCATTATAATTGGATATTTTTCCAATGAAGTTTTTTACTAAATTCCAACAGAATTTTTTTAATGTATGTGGTTTCAATGACATCACCACCACCATAATCGTTATTTGGCTTCTTATACTAGCCTTAATGATATTAAAAGGAAAAAACACCTTATTATATTATTAGGTTTTTTTATTGAGAATTGTTTTTATAAATGTATTGAGTATTTATATCTCGTGAAATGATATCTTGTTATTTTGTATTAAATTTAATTACTGAAATGTTAATATTTACAGTATTTTATGTGTTATAATTATGTAATGGTACTTGGAAATTTCATGGGTGGTTACAGGATAAACCAAATGATGAGTGGTTTGGTGATAATCCAAGGATTGGTGGTTACGTTATAAACTCAAATTAATTTGTTATGGAAGTCGGCCATATCACTATTCAATTTAGTTATAAGTGTGTAGGTCAACCATATGGTTATTCCATTTATGTATGTTTATGTGCTATATTACCATTATATTTTATGTGTGATTTCTATGGGCTTTTTGGTAATTTTTTGGTTAAAAATGGGTATGAAATGATATTTTATTCAATGATGAGTTTTTATTAATTAAAAAATGTGAAAATAATTTCATATGATCAAGTATTGATGGTAAATTTTTTGTTTTGTAAAACTAACAGTTTTCTATCTTCATGTATCCCTTACAGAGCTTATTAAGAACATTCCAAGTATTAAAATGTATTTAAAATGATTTAAAGTAGAATTTCGTCAAGGATATGATCAATTAAAAGTCATTATTTTTAGAACATGGACTTAAACATGGTTCTTTTTTTATGATTTTTTATTTTAAGAAAAAATGGATACTGAGTTAGTGTGTCTACATTGTAATTGTCGAGAAGTAATGTAATTGTAATGTCCTAATTATATAAAACTATAAAACTAAAAATAACATCAATGTGAATTATTTTTCTAATTCATGATTATGTATTGTTTAAGGCTCGATCCATATATTGGGTATAAGAGGACAATATAGATAACTTTAGGGGTTCGAGTGTTATTAATGCAGAAGTGACATGATGATAATTATTAGAAAATTAAAAAGTGTTGTAGTTTTTTTAGATATATATAATTAGTTTAAGATAACATGAATAAGTATATATTAGTGTTTATAGTCAGTATATGTTATTATATCATGATTTAACTAATATACTCACACTAACCTTATTGGATTTAGAAAATTTAATGATATATCAGGAACCCATGTGACAATGGATGTGAATAAAACAGTGATAGTTTTATGATTAAGAAATCAAATGAAATGGGATATTCAAATAGAAATAAAGTGGTTATTCTCAACCAACTATCTCGAGACACAATTGACCACCTGATCCTTAGTTATTTAAATAAGGAATTGTATATGTGAGAAAAAAATCCCAACATTTGTTATGGAAATAATCATAGAAGAAATTATATTAAAAAACCTATGTGTCAAGGATGTGGATAGAAACACCTAGAAAAATGATCTCATGGGATCGGAAGATATTATATACGGGGTAATTAAGGTCATAAAGAAAGAACCTGTCATGGAAAAAAGGAAGTGTCATGTTGACTCGAGGAAGGAGAAAGAAGTTCATTCAGAGGGATCAATTGAACGTTTTAAATGTGGTGTACATTGCCATTGTACAAATAGATGTCAAACAATGAATGTTTGAGAATGAAATTAGAAAGATTGTACAAATATATGTTTAACAGTACATAATTTTATTCTAATATAGGATGTGGAAACATACAATGACTAATGAAAGGTACTAATTATTTATTAGCTAATGTACTAACATTATTCATTCTTAGGATATGATTCATGATTATGTTTGTAAGAAAGAATTAATGAATACTATGATGGGAAATCATAGACAAAGGATCATGAATAATGTTTGATGATTTAGATGTCTACATTTTAAGAATATAAGAGTTATGTTGGATATATAGACGATTATTTGTTTAAATGTATAAATTATTTGATTACATTTTAAGAAATTGTCTAGTATCTTTAAACCTGATGTTTGATATGTTAAAATTTTATTCAAGTATGAATTATGTTTTATTTTGGGGATGTAGTTATAAATAACCATTTTGGATTATATGATCCTTGAATTTGAGGAAATTATAGGTTAATACAGTTTGGGATGAAAATTCATGGTTTGAGATAACATTTGTGGTTAAAATATGATATGGTTATTTTTGAGGAATTTATAATGTTTTTAGGAATGTTTTAAAATTATATAATTTTTAAAAAAATAACACTTTCAGATTGTTTGACAACCTATTGCATCGGAAAAATCTACTAGAACGAAACCTATAACCAATGTTTGTGGGAATTTATCACCTAACATTGGACTACGTGAATTCAATGGTTAGTATAACTACTTATTTTATGTTATATGATTTTATGGATCTAGAATAAGTTTATTTTCTAATCATATGTTTTATTAGATGGATAACCTTATTATAGGAAATTTATTTGGTGATAAAGTGATAATGTTTATCTTGTAAGACGTTCTCCCTATTGGGGATTCACTATATGGCTATGGAAAATCGAATAATATGGGATTTTATTTGAGGATAAATGGTTGAAATTTCATATTGGAATAATATATGTTTTTATTGTGAACATATTGAAATTTGGGTTATCTATGGAAATTATTAATCTATCATAAAAAAATGTGATTATGTTATATACATTTCAATTTGATACTTTAAGAGTATCCTTTGTTATTTGTAGATACATGTTTAGATTAATCATGGTTGACTACGTAATAAAATCCCTCTATATTTTTTTGGGATTCAATCATAGTTTAGATTATGTTGATGGGTTTTAAGGACAATTGATTATTGAATTGTGATTTTTGAACATTGGGTATTGTTTGTTCAATTTTGGATATTATGAATAGATTTTCATTTTATAAATGATTACCCACTTTAGGTATTTTCTGACCTTGTACAAACTATTTTGTTTTGGTTAATGTCTAAAAAAAGGAAAAAATATAGTTCATCTTTTATGGATTATGTTCTTCTATATAAGATGATTATAGCACATCAGGTGTGACCACATCACCTTTAATACTCATCATTTTGAAAAGAGAGGATTTTTTGGTTGAATCTTATTAAAGGATGATACTATACTTGAAGTGTAAGTATATTTCATTATGTCCTTATCCAATCATAGAAATAAATTCTCCATCATTATGAAATTGAACATAATTTTTTTTGAATGTTTAATTTACCTACTGGAAACCAATAACAATTTAACCCATCATACATTTTATGTTTTCTTATTGTTAACAATCTATAGATCATGTTTTCTATTAGTCTCTATCAGAATATTACACTTAGTTTATCTTCCATATACATTTTTTTCTATATGGAATCATATTATAGGTTATCTCAAGTGCCCTTGTTACATATCTTTCATTATGTAAAACTGATAGTTTTATTGAAATTTTTCTGAAGATAGACTTTTAATGATGTTTCTAAGAAAAATTTTAAAATTTCGAGGATGCAATTCTCAATTGGGTGGATGGATTTAACATCAGAGATGAACTATTTTGTCCTTTTTATCTTTCCTTGGAGCCTCTATTATTGATTTCTCCCATCTCATGAGTCACCCACAGTTGAACTATTATGACTTTTTTGTCGATCTACAATGTTTGAGGCCAATTCGAGGGTCTATGTACATGATTTCTCAACGTACAACGTTCAGGTATGTGGTTTGTGCCTTTCTTTTGTTGAATTTTGAATATATATGCTTAATTTTTTGAATACCAATGTTTATGGAATTTTGTGTTATAGATTTTTAAACCTTTTTAGTACCTGTTATATTTAGTTTGATAGATAAAGGGTTATTGATTTGGCATAAGGTTTAATACATTGATTATGTATGGGTTGCTGATGTTTGATTTAATATGGTTGTTTGGTATATAATTTGGTGTTTGACAAGTTGGTTTTCTATTCCACTGTTGTTAGAATGGAGTTGTGGTTAGTATGATGTGCATGAGTTTCTAATTGTGAATTTACGACCAAGGGGAATTTACTATGACAGCATCCCGATGTAGGGTTATTTATGTATAATTTCTATTATGATTGACCTAAAATATTATCTGTGAGAACTGTCGTGGGGCCATTGACCATAGGTGTTAGACCATGAGAGATACAAAGAGGGTCGTTATTAATAAATTTTTGACCAGATGGAATTGACTATGAGTTCTTCCAGGGGTCTTTATTCAATATTTTTGTTATGTGTAACAAGGGGGTATTGACCGTGAGATCTGGCCTGGTGTTCAGTTGTTAATGTTTTGTTCTATAAGGGACCAAAGTGTTTAGAATGTGGGAGCTTCCCAAAGGGTCTTTATTTGTTGATGTGATGAAACCTTGTACCATAGGGGTTACAATGTGAGAACTTTCCAAGAGGTATACGTCTTGAATGATTGAATGATTGAATGATTGTGACGAGTCTATCAAACCAAAGCACAACCTTGGACTGAATCTTATTTGATTGTTTTAGATGGAATTTCGAGACGTATGAGTGTTATATTATACATAGGGACACAAAAATTAGGATATATATTGATGATTCATTATTAAATGGTTATAGTAATTGATAAAAGTTATTTATTTTAATTGTAAAATGTCAGATTGTTTACGTTTGAGTTCATACTAGTTAATTGATAAATTTTTAATATTTACTAATATATATATATTCAATGAATGTTAGGAACCTATCATTTGGTGGTTGCCTAATGGGATTCATCTCACACCCTATTTGGGTCATGCTTTTGGAAAAAAATATAATATAGATACAGGTATAAATAATGAAATTCACCCTTCTTCATCACACAATTGATTATTATTGAATCTGGAGACCATGAGACCAAGATGAGGCTTGTGATGTTGTTGGAGTTTACTATTTTATATAATTGGATCTATTATTGAATATCTAGAATTGGGACATGTTTGGAAGAATTCCAAGATACATGTGACATGATTAATTTATTTAGTCATGATGTTTATTTATATTATATGTACTACGTTGTTTAACTTGTTGCATGGTATCACTGCTTCTGAAATTGTTTTCTATTTTTGTCCATTGTTTTACTCTTCCAATGAGTGCATAGTATCACCAAGATCGCACCCAAGGACCTCTCTACTTGTCAGTTGCCTCTTGCATTTGGGGAAATGTGCTTGAGGACATGTGACCAAATGGGTATGGGGCATCATTGGGAAACACCTGGATCTAGGACATTACAATAATGATAGCCAATCCATTCCCATTATTGCATAAAATCCCTTTATAGAATGTATTACCAGATTATATGCATGATTATTCTCACATACTTGAATATGAAAAGTGTCCAACAATTGTGTTTCAATTACATCACCACTTTGGGTTTTTTAAAATATACCTAATTCAATGTTAAGGGGATTCAAGTTAATAGTAATAGAAAACATGAAGGTGATAAATCAATATGTATTACCAGAATAAAATAATATATTTTCCATTATTAAGTGAATTTGATGTTTACCTTATATAAATTCATTTTCTTTTTCCTCATCAGCTATAGAAATTTTATAATACATTCATTTATCCCTTGTATTTGGTGGCTGTTGATAGTGATTACCTTTGAGGACTGAAGGGTTAGTTCATATGATTGCGTAGTTTCTTATCCCCCTAATGTTTTATCATTGTATCATTGGTGGTTCTCTGTGTTCCTTCACCACATATTCCTTCTTCCTCATATATTTTCGACATTCATGAGCTTTGTGTCCTATCCCACACATAAATCATTTCCACACATTTTTTAGGGAGTTCCCATTACCCTTATCTCGTAATTTTGTTTGCATATGGGTGGATGAGTATTCTTTTGACAATTCCCATTATATACTATTTATTGAAACTACCTATATTATTTTGTATCACAATAGCCATGTAACAATAGTATAAAATCCATCTCCACATTGAGAGAACATTGAACAACCTCTTTAAAAGTCCCAATGTCTTGAAATGTTAGGGCCTTTATATGGTGCGGTTTTAATCTAATAAATATTATATCAATTATGAACTCATTTTTTATTACAAAACATAAATCATATCTTTCTAGCAAGGTGATATTTTTATTTTAGGAAATAAAATTTTCTCCTACCTTTTTCATCATCTCTATGAATTTTATATCCATATTTTATTAATGTTTTTGCAGGAAATAAATTTTATAAATGATTATCTAAGAGCTTGTTTACTCCATACCATCAATTTAATCATTCGGCTTGGTGTCCTTACTCAAATCCCACAATTTATTGGCTTATCCATTGAGAGGATAAATATCAATTTTAACCTTCTCCATATAAGAATATTGATGAAATGAAAAGATCTCCTACATTGAGTTGACAGACTCTTCCGAAACTAGAGGATACTAATGTACACTAATTATCACAATTCATTCCTACATAAAACACTCTATATCCAATTGTTCATACATTGGTGAAGGGAGACCATCCACATTATTCAGGATATTGTTCATAACCTGAGACAAATGGGTAATCCTCACAATGAAATTTTATGCTCCACCTTCCAATGTTTTGGGGTTTTCATTTTGAAAATCACTGTATTTTTTCTAGCATGGTATGATGGAATAATTTTTTGTATGTACCCAACATTTATTAAAATAGAAAATGTTAGAAAAAATAGGGTAGGAATTCATGAATAAATATTTTATTCCTTTTTCAGAATAAGAAAAAAAAATTATATTATGTGATCCTTATGTTATGAATTTTCCAAAACAAAGATTCTTAGGTGATTACATGTACGAATCCATATACCAAAGGTTTTCACAAATGTTCTCAAATACTATTTCAAAAATTAACTAAACCATCCTCTAATACCAACAATAATAACCCCACTTTTGCATATATAACATGTTGACACAATATGTATCCAAATGGTTATATTCATTGGTAAATTAGGACCATAAATTATTTTAAAATATTAAAAATAATCCTTTATTTAGTTTCTTTTTATATAACTTCATATTTTCCCTCGAAATCTCCATAGTACAGGTAATCTTTGGAAGATATACAACAACATTAGGTGATCTAAAATCATGATAAAAGGATAAAAATTAACATGAAACAATATGAGATGGTGAGATCATGATAATAACATCATTATAGTGAAATTTGATCATAATTAATGTAGTTATCATTAATAAATGACTTGGAATGTGGACATGCTTTAAAATTAAACATTATGTCTTAGCAGCCAACTACCAAATAAATTTATGAACAAACATAGAATAATATACATGAATATTTCACTTTATATCATAATTTTATTAACATTAAAAAATTCATTATATAATTATATACAAATGGGAGTACCCATCACATCATAGCACTTAAATTTCCCAATATAATTTCGAGTAAACATACCAAATCATAACATTCAAAATATCATGCCAGACACAAATTTCAATATTAAACATATAATATCCAATGGAATGGAAGTGGTCTAATATCATATATCCTAAATTAATATTCATTGGGATCTCAAAATCAATTTTGGAATAATATACTTGTCATATTCAAACTAGAGTGAAGAAGAAACAATCTCGAGAAATAAATGGTGTGTTTTTTGAAAGAATATTTATTTTGGAAAACATTGTGTTTTTTATAACCTCGAGTAGAAAAAATGTATATCCTATGAAATTATGATTATTATTATGAAATTATATTTAACTAATATCAATACTGAAAATAGTGTTAAAGAGGTAAAAAAGAGTTGTTTTAAATAATTCCCCTTAACTTTAGTTATAAAGATTCTGGGAAACCAATGTACAATATAGTCATATCTGATTCATGAATTAAACATCTAGAACACATTATACATGAATTTTATTCATTATAGTTTTATTACGTTAATTTATGGTACTTTTATAGGGTTACATAGTTTTATTTCATTATTTAAGTGGATTCATTTTCAAGTTTATCACGATCAGTTCGATTGCATACTAATAATGGATGTTCCTATAAACAAGGATAAATAACTAGAATTATTATTATATGTTATTAATAATCATTCATAAAAATAAATTAAATTTCAATTAATTTTGATAAACTTTATTATGAATAAATTAATACATTAATTTTTATGATGGTCACTATAATTTAGTTTTGGTAGTTTTACAATCACAATAAACTCATTTTGTTTTATCATTTTTTATCAAGTGTATAAGTTATTTCCAAAAAATTAAATAGTGTTTACCAAAAAATTTCTAATAAATTTCAACCATTATTATTAATTTATTAACAACATTGAAGGTGTTAATGGATAATGATTGTACATCACCTATGATGTCATTAAATTGACATATATTGGGATATTATTTAATTTTTCAAATTACAGTGAGAGATGGTTGATTTTACATACTATATTCCATTAACATGATATAATAAATTTATTATAATCATATTGGATTTATCATTAAACATGGATATGAGATGTTGAGTATAATAGAAAAAAATAAATGAAATTCAATGAATATTAAAAGAAAAAGAGAGATTATTTACCAAATGAAACTATCCTCCCTGAGAACCTCATTAGGGGTCTGTTTTGTTATATTAATGACACCATGAGCTCCTGGAAATTGTGTAGGGACAAGTTTATTATATTTTTTAGAATATAGGAAATAATAAAATATTGATAAGTGTTAGGAGAAAATGTTTATAGGGGTGGTATTTATAGTTGATGTTATGGGTGTTTTCTCAATATTATATGAATTTAATATATTGCATTGACTCATCACTATGATATGATTGAGAATTTTTTATATAAATAAAAACTTAATAAATATGGTTATATATTTTGGTCTTATATAAGCCATAAATAATCTATGACTCTATAAATTATGTATTTAAATTTTATTGTAAATTATGTTATTTTTCTTTTCATAAATAATGACAGTATCATACCAAAATCCCAAAAATTAACTATAAATTTTTTTCAATGATTATAAGTAAATAATTATACTCCATTTTATTTTGATACCATTGTATATATAAGTAATTTTTTAATTAATCCAATATCATTATCTACTTGGAGAATATAAATTTTTAAATTATAATTGATTTTATAACACATTGAATATTTACTTAAAGTCTCATAAAATTATCAAAAAAACATAATAAATATAAATATTAATTTATGAATACGTTTTATTAAATATGTATTATTTTATATTATTAAATTAATCATTAAATTTTAATAATGTTAATTTTTTCACAGAATAAAATCACTTAATTATTAATTTTTTTATATTTATATATATATATATACAATGATATAATTTTTAAATTTCTTAACGTATGAGAGTCTAAAATTTTATTTATACACACATGGGTTAGCATAAAATTTCCTTTTCCAGTTTTATATTAATATGGTTCATATTAGTATCCATATGTTCATGTTGTTATTTCTTTAGTATTCATTCCTTATCTTCAAAAAAGACTACTCATTTCATTAATTTCTTATTTAAAATGTTTTCATTATGGGTCATAATTGAATATATTTTATTTATAAAATAATAAATTATTATATTAAGGGATAAATTCTTTTGATTGATGTTCGGGATATTACATGTACAATGTTTCCACCTGTGATTTCATAACTACTGGTCAAATGAATTTAATTTAATCGATATCTTAAGTCCCACATAATAATGAGATTTATTATACTACTATATATTATCAATATTTTTATAAAACATGACCATTAAAACCATTCCATTTTTCATGTGGGACTAAAAATTTATCCCAATATTTTTAAAATAATGTGTACTTATACTCTATAAATAGAACATGTAGATAAAAATTACAAAATACTTATTACTCTCTTTATATAAATTGATAATTCATTTCTTCATAAAATAATAATACAATCGCATTTTTTGAAAAAGATAAATTTCTTTTTCAAAAATTAGAAATATTATTTAAAAAAATTAAATAAATTCTTTAAACAACATATAAATTTTATCTTAATGATAATTATCATGAATTTTATGAGCAGATTAACTTTTTTATTTATTGTCTGAAAATACTATTCCGTATTAAATATTTTTTTGTTAAATAATATACAATCTTTCAATATAATTTTATTAAACGTAAATTTATTTTAAATATATTATAATTATTTTAATTAATTTCATTGTAATATATTTTATATTAATTTCGTTGTAAATACCTATCATACACATTCACACATTTTTTTTGAAAATGACTATTTCATCATGACTGAGATAATTATTTTAAAATGAATACTAAAAATTCAAAAAATTGAAATATAAAAAATTTGTTCCATATTTGAGATTATACTAGATAATATTATGTAATATTTTCATCCTAATTTTAATCATATTTAATATAATTAATAGACACAAAGTTAATTTCTACAGTTTTGGATATGACATGTTCACTTAGGGTTCAAAATAAATGATAGGGGTTACAATGTACTATTAAAAAATCTAATTCAAATTGAATCACCATATTTAAAAATTAAATTATATAAAGTTATATAGTTACCCATTTTTATCCTCGTGTCATGGGTAAAATTTTTCTATGACTTTCTCATTTAAAACACTCAATTTTATTCCACTCCACCTAATGTAAAAACAACATCGCCTCTCAATTGTCATTAAATGTAGAAATAGTTTTTTATGGCCAATAACTACCTAAATGTATTCCTGGAATATATACCAACATAATTAAAAAATTTATTTATTTTTAAAAACTCAATTTAAGTATTTTGAGAAAATATAATTATGTTCTTTGAAAAAGAGATGTCTTTCTGAACCGAGCATTGATGATTTGTTTATCCATCCAACACCATAAAATATTATTACTTTATTAAAATATAATAAAACTAATGTAATACATATAATATGATTTTGGAATGGAATCATTATAATATATATCATTCTCATCATCCGAAAAATGGGAATATACCACATTGATTGATTGTCTAGTAGACTACCACCTTACAAACCGATATAGTTTGTTTTCAAACACTTCCTCACACAGAAGGATAAAATAAAGTATTAAAAATATTATATTATATTTATAAATTTTTAATACATATATATTTATAATATATCATTAAAATTCATAAAATAAAATTCATTTAAATGTTTTATTGATGCTTGTGTGTATATGTGTACTACCACTTCAACGAATCAACTTGAGGACATTTCCATTATAATTGGATGTGGAAGGTAAAACATATATATTTTATAAATGTATATGATATATATAATATAATTTTTATTTTTTAATGGTTGACATAAAATTAAATTAATCCAATTACATCTATAAAATAATTGATAACATCATCCTTGTGTATGTAAGTTCTACTGGTTGAAATAATTGGGCACCTAATTATTTCAATATAAAACATTTATTGACTTATGTAAATAAATATATAATGAATAAAAGTGGTATTAAAATTATTTTTAACATTTTTGAGAAGGTGGAATCATAATTAACATAAAAGGACCCAAAAAATCAGACCATGAGTTAGAGGATAAATGAAAAAGTATTAATAAGGAATAGTGATTTAAAAATAAAATATCCAAGAAATGGAGAAAATAGTATATAGGTAAATTAAAAATTATATGATATATTTATATAATTAGTTTTTTGGAATATGTTAATATTAAAAATATATTTATTATATTTGAGGGTTGAACATGTTCAATGGTAGTCATTTATGAGTGAAGGGGTTTTCACATTAGTTGTATTTTCATCAGACATGTGAAATATTCCAAAACTACTTCATTTATGTGGTTTATATAATACCATGTATTTTATTTTATTATTATTATTATGAAATATATGGGGAACAAACTATATTAATATTTTTATGCATTTCATTATTTGATGATTCAAATGTAACGAATATTGTCATTGTATTATGTTCCAATAACAATTTATATATATGGTTACTTCTGTTTATGATTTTGAGGATAAAAAATTATAATATACCTATAAATAAATTCACAAATTAGGGTTTTACATTATTTATTTCTGTAAATTATTATTATTTATATCATTTTCATTTCTATATGTAGTAAATATACTTAAATAATTCATTAAAGAACATCTACATCAATTACCTCATTCGATTAAATACATTCTCTTCCAATATCAATTTTTACTGAAACAAATTTATTAAATAATTTATTTTCTATTATAAAATTATTGTTAACATTATTTTTAATAATTTTTTTAATTAATTATAATATAATTAAAATGGTTATTCTTCTTTTTTTCAGAAATTAGTTTTTTTTTAAATTTTATAGATTACGTGGAAAGGTTTATATTACAATATATATACAATGAAATAATGAACCCTCCTTCATAACAGCTGAATAATTTAATTCGACAATTTCAATTTTAAAATGTTATTTTCAATGTAATTTTTTTCATATTATTTCATATTTTTTATATTTTAACACATTTATTTGAAAGTAAAAAAAGGGAATATCCCAAATTAATGCTCTATATTATCTCTAAAAAATAATTTTCTATCTAGTATACAATTTTATAATAATGACTAGATATCCAAACATATAGTGCCGTAATATGGTTGGAAACTTGGATATAATCATTCCACATTTAAGGAACGATCTACCACCATTGAATTTTGTTGAATATTTGTTAAATATATAATAATTAATTTTTCCTTATTATGTACATGTAACATTATGATTATAATTAATTACATGGAATACAATGTTTAAAGGAAACATTACATACTATTAATGTATTATTATTATCAATGAAATTTTTATCATAGACATTGGAATGGAGATTATAAATATTATTAAGTAAATTATTATAATATATTTTTAACACAATTATATTAAAAAAAATTTATTTTGAATAATTAAAAATTATTGGAAATTAATACTATTTGAATGTTATAAGAAGATACTAAAAAACTATTATCAGCAAAAATAGTGCACGTTATCTAAATTAATTAAACAATAAGACATTTGTGGAATTAAATTACTGAAATTTATTTATTATATATCAACTAAAATAAAAAATATTCATCCTTTCAATTTCATATTCATGAGATAAGAATAAAACTATTTTTGTGATATTTTTTAAAAAAATATTGTTTTTTTATTTTAGTGAAATACACTAAAGATAATATTTGAAACATAAATAAAATGTATTGGAAAAAGTATAATTTATTTTTTATTTCATAATTTTAATTTTTTATTAGTGTTTATTTTTGAGTATTTTATAAAAATAATAACTTGTTTATGAATACTGAAACAAGTGAATTTTATTTCTCAATTTCTATATCATTTAATTTATTTTTAAATTTTACTAATATATTAATATTATTTTATTTATATAATAGATAATTCATATATATATTAATCGTAAATAGGTCATTATAATCATTTTGTTTTTCAATTATGATATACAAATTATTAAACCATTGAAAATGTGTTCACTAAATACTTGTTTTCATGCCATGTCTATGGTGGAATGGTCATTGTCGACACATATGTTAAAAGCATTCCTTTTTTTTGTTTAGTAAAATTCATCTTAGAAAAAATTTCCAATTGAAATTTTTTGAATGAAATTAAAATTCAATTTTGTTTTTTATACACCATTAAATTAAACATTGTGTATATAATAAAAATATGTCTCAATGAAAATAGATAGAGACAAAGTCGACTAACTTGATTCTGACTAATCATGTAGAGTAGTTATGTTCTATAATAATAAATATATATTAATATATACATTATTGAGAAAAAAATTTATGTTTATTATTACTTTTATATCCCTTATTTCTTTATTATGAAAATTACACAATTATTTTATCTAATATCAGACAACTTATTGACATTTGATACATGGGATGCATATATATAAATTAAATGTTTTTTGCTCAAATCAATTATGTTTGTGTTATATTTCTCATTAAATTGAATTAATTATTATTACATATCATTATCATACCCAAGTGGATACATGGGTTATTAAAATCAAAATAAGAATGCATGTGCTTAAAAATATCTAATACAATTGATTTATAACATGTATTTTGATAGTGTAATATTATTATAATATTATTTTTCACCATTATATACCTGATTTACCATTTAACCAGGGTAAATAAATAAATTTCTTATGTTACTCTCTATAATGTCCAAAATCATATGTACCAATTTATAAAATTTAGACCATTTTATTCCAAATTTGAAATATATTTTTTAAAATAAAAAATATAGAATTTTTAGTAATTAATTTAAAATTAATTATCATTGTCAAAACCGGAATGTATGTATTTAAAAATTATAAACTGTCAAAAGTTTGACATGTGTTTAAGTCCAATATACTGGTGAAATTACATACAATGAGTGTTTTTGATTGAATGGTAAAAACATAATCCATTTATTCTTTAAAATAAATTACCTGACAGTCTAACAATAAAAATTAACCATTTGAAAAGAAATTTTTCAATTAAAATACTGTATTGTTTCATTATTCATTAAAATATTAATTTTATTAGAAAAATGCCAATATTTCAATGAAGGTATATTTCCATATCCCAATTCTATAAAAGAAGTTTAATTTGTAATATATTACATATTAAAGTGTCAAAATTAAGAATTAAATAGGGGTTTCTATCAAATTGTATTAAAAACATTTTAAAATACTAGAGTATTCTTTATGGATAAAATGACTAAATCTAATGTTAAGAATTTATAATTTATTGAATAGTTTTAAAAAAACATTTATCAGTCATGTATAATCGTAATGTAGTTTTTTCTATTGATTTCATTCAATACAATGTGTAGGCGTTAAATACTATTGAAATTAATAATATTATTATTGAATGATTTTAGGGTATAACTAAATGTTTTGTGCAATTTAAAATTTCGGAGAAACCTGTTGCTGTGTGTCATGTACGCTATCGAAAAACGCATCCCCATTAATGACATATTAAAATATTATTCATAGATATTAATAGGATTTAAAATGTATTATTCTACAAATACATGTGATGTGACAATTATACTGAATTTTTTTCCTAATTTTAATGACATAATTGTGTATCCACCATTCTCTTATTAAATCATTATCACTATTCCATTATCCTCACTTATAAATGTCCACCCTATATTCTCTATCATACACAAATGTGAAGTATTTTTTTTCTTCTAATCCCACTCAAATACCTAAATAATTTTCATACTCTCATCCTAAATTCCATAGTTTGTGATGGAATCTATCCTAGGAAGTATTTTGGACCCAATATATGGATACTACCTGAATAAGAGGTTCTTCATTTTAACCATAATTGTTAATTAATTTTCCCCCCACAAATTTCAATTATTATTAAGCCATAATTATATAATATCATCTATTTAAAAAAAATCACATATTTCAATACGTTATGTTAATGAAATAGAACCATTTAAACTATTATCTAATGGTTTATGAAATAATCATTCCATTGTACGGTAGATTATGACGTCATAATAAGATATAATTTTTTTGAATTACACCATTTGAGGTTAATTTTAATTATTTATATAAATATATTTTTATTTAGATGATATTTATAATATAATTAAGAACAAACATACATCAAATCCCACAAACATTTATTGTATTTAATTTTTTTGGAATTTGATAACATCTATAGTTTATAAAAAATACTATAGCCTCATGATAAAATGTCATTCAAATTCACTAATGATTTTAATTTAATACAATAATTATAATTATAAACAATATATTTAAAATTATTTGAATAATTTTATTATTAATAATATATTTGTCATTTTTAAAACATAATATATCATTTTCAATATTACCTTTTCAAACACTATAACCAGATATTGTGGTTCTTGAAAACGTGGAATATCTCCCACTTGAAGCAATGTGAATCTCTACATTCATCAGAATGCAACATGTATGATATGTATATGTATATTAAAAAAAAAATTTTACAATTATAATGTTGTAAATATAAAATATTACTTACCTACGTTCTATAATGATTGTTTAAAAATTAAAATTTTAATCATGCATACGTAATCTATACCATCTATATAATCGTAATGTTCATAATGTATCAAAACAATTATGCATTATTGGTTTTAATTATAAAATTTATTACTAAAAATAAAAATTATTTAATTATTGATTTATTTTTATTATAAAACCTTTATCTAACTAAAATATTATTACACATAAAATAAATTTATCAAAAAATTTGTCATGAATGTGTAATAAGTTTTTATCACTAAATCATATATGTTTCAAATAGAAACAAAGCATAAAAAATGATGAAATATATATTTTAAAATTTAATTACTTTGAATGCTTTTAGAACACGTAGCCCCATATCAAAATGAACCATAATTATTTGAACCATTATATCCTTATAATTAAATTGGAATTTAGGAATTGAACTAACTATATTATGAAAATTATAATAATCAGTTATTAGAAATAAAAACGAATAATTGGATGAAAAATAAATGTTATTTGAAATACATAAAATTTAATAAAAGACAATTTAGTAACACATTGCGCACATATATAAAAATAAATTTTTAACCGATTTTTATAAATTTATTTAATAAAACATAATAATTTTTTTAATTAATCATATCATGATTATCATTGTTTTATTTTTTGTGATATTTCTAAAATGAATCAAATATTGATGAATATTGAAAAACATGAATTTTATTGAAAACAACATTGTTGATTAAATTAGTTATAACTATAATTATTATTATAGATATTTTTAATGTAAAATTTTATTTTATAATATCTATTAATCCATTTTATGTCCTTGTAATCATATTAAAAATTTATATTAACTTAATTACATTTTAAATTTTTGATAAGTTTCCCTTTGAAAACTGGATTTCTCATCACATATATGAGATTAATTTTAATATATAATTTATAGATTATTATAATGAATTTACAGAAAATATATTACATTTTTTGAATCATATTAAATATTATAATATAATATGTTAAAAATAATCATTCAATAATTTCAGAAGTAAATTTTTTATTTGTCATTTTTAATGTAAAATTATGTTTATCAGGGTTAAAATAAATAGTTAATGATTAATATAACAGAAAAATGTCTAAAATAAACATTATGAACCTATTTAATAATAATAATATATAAGTATCAATTATAATAACATTTTGGCATGTTTTTGACGAAATAATTCTACTACACAATTTTAATTTAAAAATTTAAAATTGTGCTACTCACCTTACAAATAAAACAACACCAAATATCCTCTATTTATCACACTGTTAAACAATTTTAGTCCTTCCTAAACCATCCCAAATAACCTCCCAAATTCGATACAATAATCCTATATTACATATATTTTCATATTTCCATATTATTATTTCATTTTTTCCTTCTTATGGAGGTTACCTAAAAACAAGTTAACATCATTCACCACTATTTAAAATTACTTTATTACTTCACCACAAAAATTTATTATTGAATTATGCTGATATAATTATTATCAAAATTTTTATTATACAGATATATTTTATTTATGTTAATTACCTACAACATTCCTTATTCCATTTCAATTGTTTTCGAAATAATCAGTTTTTGTGTACGATAGATTATAACCGCACAAAATGATGTCACTCAGTTTTCAAATAAAATCTCTCACAGTTGTGTATAATGATGAATATATATTATATATAAGATATTTAAAAGATAATAATACCACTATGTCTAATATATATTATATATCCCGTAAATTTCCATTTATAAATGGAAAATTAACATCACTTATGTGTTCACTGTAGCGGTGGCAAAGCACTGTAGCAGCGGCGGGTATCGTCCAGTATTGTAGCAACGCAGGTACTGTAGCAGTACTATTCACATAATGGTATTTGGGAAAAAATGGGCCTACGTGTCATGTAATGGGATAAATGCCCACTAGGCCTCGGGCTATGTAATGGGTCTCCCTCTACCCAGTTAAAGTGGTCTTTAATTTGAATTAATAATAAAATGTGGCTTCAGCCCCATCCTATTAAAAAAATCACGTAAAGAAGGTATCATCCTCACTATAAGGGCTGTGTATCAACTTAACGAAGTGATATGAGATTGTTTTCATTACCACACCAACTATCTCAAATATATATATATATATATATTAAATGAATAAATGTGTTATTTTAAATATTATGATCGTTATTTAAGGATTAAATATTACTTAACACCTTTCCATAATGAATTTTGTAAAATAAAAATATTAACCATGTGTATGTATGACATACCGTACACATGGGCGTAGCATTGTTTATTTATCAAAACCATAATTCTTAGTTTTCATAAAAATTAATAAATATATATATAAGATAATTAAATATTGATTATTATTATGGAGATTATGGAACTACTTGATATTCATAGGAACTGAAACATTCTTAATAAAATTAGAATGATAAAATACCAATTCACACATGAAATATTGAAAATTATGATGGATTATTAATTATCATGTGAAATAATGTAATTAAATCAAAATATATTATATCATAAATATTAATATATTTCTAGAATAAGATAATAATTTTTTTTCAAACTACTATTCAAGACGTTAAAGCATGTTCAACCAAAAAAAGTGTAGAATAAAGAATTTAAAAAATATATTTCTATTTATTAGGTTATTATTATTTTTTATTGATTATTTCATTATAATATTAAGATTGTAATCAAAAATGAAAATTTAATGGTTAATTATTACAGTTTTATGTATATTTACATTGTATATAATTAAAAAATTGGTTGCTTAATCCTGAGATTAATGATATGATCTTTATAAGGGGCTTCATCTCAATTTGCCTTTTTTATTTATATTTTATTATTGGGAACATAATATATTATATATTTGGTAAAATAATCACCAAGGAAATGTAATAAAACTATTCATTAATATTTAATGGACTTTTACTATTCTTTTTAATTTATTTAATCAATGTTTATTTTATTTTTATATTACAATATTGTGAATATTTTCATAAAAAAATTAATTCTCATTAGGTTATGTTACTTTTGGTTATCATATATATTTTATTCTCTTATATGTATTTAATTTTGATTAAATTATGTTTTATATAAAAATTTTTATGTGCATTTACATTTTAAAACTGTAATAAATACAAAGGATAATTATCACTTCCTAAATATGATCTTTGTATGGGTTTATTTCATAGTGTCGTTATAATTTTTGATCTTTTATATATTTAAATTTTCATTAATAAATGATTATATATATATATATATAATAAAAAAATTATTTTATTTTACATGGGTTAATCATGTTTCTTTTCAAGTGATCATAAAAATTTTCCTCTATTTTTTTTATACATTAATTGATAAAAACTACTAAGAAATTATTAATTCATTTCTCACTAAAGTAAAAAATTTCTTTTCTTTCAAAATTATGTTTTTTAAAACATGTTTCAAAAATGTTATTATAAAATTAAAATTAATTATTAAATAAATTTTTGAACATTTTTACTTTTTAAAATTTAATATAATGTATTCATAATTTCATTTTCAAAAAATTTCTTGTTTTTATTTCAGTGAAAATTAAATGGAATATTTTTTTTTTATTTTTGTCATCAACAAAAGATTTTTCCTTCATGACCCCTAAAATGTTTCAAATATTTGTTTGTATGTTTTAATTATTAATTTCATGTGAAATTATTTTCAAAATTTTTAGTGACATTTATCATTCTAAAAGGTGGTTTTCAATGTTCTGAGTTATTTTTCATAAAAAATGTTTTAAAGGTTCGTTTAAATTAATATATATTCACTAATAAAAAACCTTATACTAATTATTCTCTACATGGTATATGTTATAGTAATACCGTAATTATTGAATCTATGAATGGTTTCTGATTTGGTTGACTAATTAATGCATCAAAACAAAAGTTCATGATTTATTATTGTATTTATTAACAATTTGTAGACATATTTACCTTTTTTTAATATTATATATTACATTTATTCTATATATCATAATTATTTAAGATTGATGTTATTATTGATTAAACTCTATATCATTTCAATATAATGATTTCTTAATTTAATGTAAATTTTTGAGAAATATTATAAAAATATGAACTCATTAGTGCTTATAAATTTTAAATAACAATGAATATTGTTCATGAGTTAAATAATGTGTTTGTTATTAGAGATATTATTTATAAATACAGTAATTGGTTGGTCCGATAATTATTTAACAAAATGGAAAATTGAAATGAATACGAGTAAAATCAATAGATAACATTAAAAGGATTTCTACTTATAGTTTAAAAATGACTTGTGCATGTTCTTTATGGTATACATATCATAATGCTTAAAAATATTATGTAATATAAATAATTATTTCTTTAATTGATAAATCATTTATTATTATAAATGATATTATATATATAATCATATCATTCATAGTTTTTTATTTAACAGGAATGTGTTCTCTATGATTTACCATGAAATATAGATTATGCCATATCATATTATTTTTCATATTTTAGATGGAATATTATATGATGATGTATTTAATGTTCATGTTATTTATTAAATGGAATGTTCTTTAAATTATTTTTCATTCCATATTGATCATTAATTCTCTTATCCTGATTTTAATGTTGTTAAATGGAATGCTTCTTCATTTTTTCATCTTTCAATATTTATTATTCTCATTGATTCATGATAAGTTCTGTTGTACATACCCCTTACTATTCATTATCTCATCCTTATTTTCTTCCTTTTGTAAGAATCCAATATGAATACTTTGATTGATATTAATGTATATTATATTGGTAATAATTTTCTAATGAATTTTTTTTCATTATTTATATTTTCAAATGTATATAATTACCAATGGATATATATAATTTACTAATAGAAATAAACTATTTGGTCCTTTGGGATGTTATTAAATATTTATTTACCGAATGAAATAAAGAAGAAACCATATCTGTGCAAGTATGGCTAGGGATTCTATCATTTTTATTTTAGGAATTTTAGAAGAAACCATGGAAAATTTATTTAGGCAAACATATATTAGAAATAATGACCCGATGATTGGATTTTAGGATTTGTATAAAAACATCTAATGTGTTGGTATATTATATATTTGAGGGGTTTAAATAAGTATGTATGTATAAAGATACTACATGTGGGAATGGTTATGGATCAAATATACCATTGAGTAATAACTCTGTAAAGGGGTCATTAGTCTTTACTTGATGCTCATTTGATTTGTAACAACATTTCTTACTAAACACATTAATTGAAACATTCTCATGATATGATTTTTTAATTTAAATATTCAATAAAACCATTATAAAGGATTTGAGTAGATGAGGATAATGAATTACCTATGTTAAACCTATGGTGTGTTAGAATAAATTTATTTTCTTGATTTATAAATCATATAAAGGACAATATTACTTTCCCACTACAATTATTGTTACTCATAGTACACTTTTTGGATTAATTCATTTTCTTCATCCCGAAATAATTATATAAATATTAAAATGTCATATATTATTGTAACTACATGAATACAAATTCTATTATGACAAGACTACAAGATATCATGATTATTTATAATCAATTATAAATAATTATTTTTAACTACATATATATTTACCTTCTCTAATATTCACCAAATAAGGCAATGATGAAGTTATATGTAGGCTAGAGTAGTTGAGAACATTAAGGAATGAATACTAAATTTCCATTATTCTATATATATGAAAGGATATGGCTAGTAATTTTTTTTGAAGTAAAACTAAAATTATTTATGTATAGAAAATATTGGAATAACGAAATGATTTACTGATGAAAAATAATGATTAATATGGAATTAAAAAAATTTCATCTGAGGGGTAGATTTATAATTTCTTGTCTTTAATATGTATATCCTATAAACTATATGAGAAAATGTCAGATTCTAATGGTTATCTTCTAAAACATGTAAGTAACTATTTGGAATTTAAAATAATGAATTATTTTTTTATTAGGAATAATGTATTTAATAATAGAAAAAATTTACGCAGTGGAATTTTTTTAATACGAATCATGAAAAATATATGGATTCAATATAAATTTAGAAACATGTATATCTTAATTAAAAAAATTCTTAAGGGTTAAATAATTTGTTAATAATTTTTTGATTGATCATAAGTGCTATGTCTAAATCACACCATTTTCTGAAAATTGTGATAAGAGTCTACCAATATTAATGATATATTGAGAGAAATTTATGGAATTCATATAGATTAGAGGAACATCTATGTGTGGAATAGTGACTTCAAATTTTTCCCATATTTATTAAAATATATTGATAATATTTTAAGATGATACAAAAATAATAATACATTCTGTGAAATAGTTATATTATAAAAATAGTGAAATGTTATTTAAGGAATAATTTTATTCCTAGTGTATCAATCATATTTTTTGGGGAATGTTATATTAAATATATTGATATTGTTTTTGAAGAAGGATAATATCTATGTTGTTTGAAGACACATCATGTCTAACAAGTACCTCTATCTTTAACCCACAACCGATGAATGATAAATTCATACTACAAACCCTTATATTACATGATTTCATGGTTAATATGAATTAGTTTTATTTCACTGATTTGATGAAAAAATATAAATAATGAACTACTAGTGTAAATATCATGGATTTAATAATGTATTATTTTATTTAATAACATGTCATAATAATATTAGTTTGGGATAACAATTATAGATATACTGAAAGAATTTTCACTCCATTATTGAATGTATAAACAATGACTGTTTATTTCAGTCCCTCGGGAATAAATAATTTTTCATTAAATTTCTTCATGTATGCGAAGAATTGGAAATTGTCAAAGTGAAAAAAAATTAATGAAATTAAAATTATAAAATAGATACATATCAATTATGAAAATTTTCTTATATTCATATTCTATAAAATAATTAATTACCTTCAAAAATATTTTATTGATACAAAAATATGATCACATTACGTTAATATCTTATCATTTCGATATCCTTTTAAAACATAAAAATTTTATTGAGTTGAGTTCCTTATCATTCAATTGACTCTTCCCTTATTTTGACGAATCACATCTTAAATTATCCAAAACTATATATGGTTTTCATCCGATTGCATATAATTATGTTACACGAATTTTATCCTACCTTGAAATCCAGAAATATAAAATTACATAAAATTATTCTAATTCTTATTCTATCTAAGAAATAGGATATTTTATTATCAGTTTTATTATGCGTGTTATTTAAAATTCATATTTTAAAACAAAAAATAATGTATTACTAAGATCATGTTTAAATTGCGATGATGGTATTTATTTCATATAATAAAAAGGATACACCTAAATACAATAAAATAAGGGGTAATTTTTATAAAATATGTGACATGGAACAATTATCATAAACAAACCATGAAGCATATTTAATTAATTTTAATCTCCAAATGTTTTGGTAAAAAAAGAAACCCCATGATTAAATGACAAATAATTTTATATACTATTTTTACATACCAATAAAAAGGTGGGAATTAATTATAATAAAAATAATATTTGTTAAATATTGGATAAAAAATATTAATAATTTAAATGATTAAAAATGGCTTTTTTTAAAACATGTAATTTTTGCTAAAATAATGTTATTAAATCATTACTCGAATAATCTAAACTTATTTTGTATGTATTTTATAAAATATTGATGATATGATTTAGTTTTATTTTATAATTGAAATATCAAAATTATATGATGGTATATTTTTATACAAATATTTTATTTTTTAATGAATCGTTTATTGTACTAAATATTATTTTTAAACCACCATTTTAATTATATTATTTAAAAATAATTCTTAAATATTCAATTTGTATTTTTTTTGATTTTATTGTAATTATAAATATATATATTCAAATTAAATCATTGTAATTTTTTAATATTGAATTTTAATATAAATATGATTTAAAATTTTTAAGATTACATTTTTAAAAACTCACATTCTTTTCTCATCTATGTGTTTAATTATTAATTATATTATGCCATTTATGTGAAGAGTATTTTGTATTATGTGTTATATTTTTTGAATTATAATAATTTATGTTATCTAATATGTTCAACATAATTTATAATGTAATGCATATTAGAAATAGTAAAAACAATTTATCAGGGTTATAATAAAAATGGATTTATCAGGGCATCAAGGGTAGAATATTAGAGTTTAAATTAGATATAAATGTCCTAAAATGCATATTTTTAACTATAATTTTACCTTATAATTTTATTTCTATTGAATAATCCATTTTAAACCCATGAAAATTTTTTAAAATGAGGGAACACCATTTATATTTTTAAACATTACTTAGGTTCCACTAACATCATGTTGAACAAGGTAGGATTCCTGATCTTCCTAGTCCTCCTACTAAGTTTGGTTAGGAAATGGATAAATTTGGTGGATCCACGTGCATAGAGGATCACATTTTGGATCATAATTTATATTCTGAGATTCATGACCTGATCATGTTTTCGGAATTGGTGGATAACATTTGTGAGCTTGTGGTTTCTTTTTCAGGATAGTGAGAATTCTGGGTTTTCCCAGGTTCTTATTGATCCTGTTTTTGCACCCATCACCTCCCCAGTCCAGGTGGTTGGAGCTTCTGCTCCTCCCATTGCAGATTCTGCTTTAAAAGGAGTGGAAACTGCTTCTTTCAAGTCAGATTCTGCTCCTTCGGAAGAGGTGATTGGGGCCCCTTTTCTTTCTCTTGGTACTGCTTCACTGGTTGAGGTTATTGAGGTTCATGTTGGTCCAGTTGGCATCCTTAGTGATGCTGTTAAAAATGGGAAAGGTACCATCAGCAGTCTGGATATAAGTGATCTTATACAGGAGGACTCTAGTACTAAGAGAAAGGCTGGAAGGCCTCCTATGTCTGGAAAACAGGTTAATGTGGGGGTTAAAAAAGGGGGAAATCATCCCGGTCTTAGGTTTAAATGAAGCTTATTTTCTGGAATTGTCAGGGTTTGGCCAATCATGATACTATGAGGTCTCTTAGGCTTTTCATTTTAAAGCATAGGCCCCTTCTTATTGGTCTGTCTGAACCCAAAAGGGTTTTTTCTCCTAATATTTCCAATTTTAAAAACCTTGGTTTTCATTTTGTGGAATCCAATAGATCCTCATCGGATATTAAAAGGTTATGGGTTTTTGCTCATTGTTCTTTATCGCATATTTCCCTAATTTCTAATTCTGATCAGCATGTCACATGCTCTTTTTTTCTTCAAGGTTTGCAACATTTCTACTCTTTTATTTATGCTCATAACTGTTATCAGGGTCGTAGGAATTTATGGATGGATATTGGGTCTCTCAATTCTTCGATCTCTGGTCCGTGGTCTATTCTTGGTGACTTTAATTCCATCGTGAATTCTGATGAGAATATCGGAGCCATGTCTAATGTTATCTCTTCTAGGGAGTTCAAAGCTTGTATTGATAATAGTGGGTTGATTGAAGTAAATCTTGTTGGGGCTAAGTATACATGGTACAATAAGGTTTTGGACCGATCTGTTGCTAGTAGAATTGATAGTGCCTTTGTCAATGAGGCTTGTCTTGATTTCTGGGGTTCTATTTCTTGTATGACTCTTTCCAGAATCAACTCTGATCATCATCCTATTTTGGTTGACCTTGTGAGTAAGGATCCCAAACCTCCTTTGCCTTTTAGATTTAATAAGGCCTGGGTTAAACATCCTGAATGTAGAACTATTGTTGAACAAACTTGGAATTCTTGGAATGGTAGGGATAATGATTTTGCTTACGTCATTAAGCTCAAACTTCATAAAAGAATTTTGAAATTCTGGAGTAAATATCGTTTCAGTTCCCTTGATTATGAAATTTCCTCTCTTGAGGATTCTATTCAATAAATGCAGGCGCAAAATTCTTCAAATAATTTCTCTAATGATATTTTGGGTGAGACTCAGCTGGTTTCCAAGCTTAATAATTTGTTGAATCTTAAAGATGCTTTGCAAAGAGATAATTTTAAGGCTAATTGGTTGAGAGATGGGGATAGAAATTCTAAATTTTTTAATTCTTTGCAGATAATTAGGAAAGTCTCAAGGCCTCTCTCTTTGGTTAGAAATGGGAATAATGTGTTTGATAACAGAAGGGACCTTTCTGAGCATGTTGTTTCTTATTTTAAGGATCTCTTTTCTGGTTATTTCCCTCTTGATGATCCTGTGGAGAGTATTATTCCGACTCTTGTTAATCAAGAGGATAATTCCAGTCTTACATCCATTCCTTTATAATTTGAAATTAAAGAAGTGACCTTTAGTCTAAAGTCTGATAGCTCCCCGGGTCCAGATGGTTTTGGGAATTTTTTCTTTCAGACTTACTGGGATGTCATTCATGAGGATGTTTGTAGGTTGGTTACTCGTTTTTTTAAAGGTGGATCTCTTAATCAGGGTCTAAATGCTCAATTCCTTGCCCTTATTCCAAAGACTGAGAATGCTAATGAGATTCATTTGTTCAGACCTGTTGCTATGATCAATACTATTTTTAAAATTATTTGCAAAATCTTAGCTACTAGGTTGTCTTCTATTGCCAGTAAGATTGTTTCTCCTAATCAATTTGGCTTTATTAAGGGTAGGTCTATTCAAGATTGTCTTATTACTGCATCTGAATGTGTTAATCTTCTTAAGAAATCCACAAGGGATGGTAATATTGCTCTCAAGTTGGACGTCAGGAAAGCTTTTGATACTATAAATTGGAATTTCATTTATAAGGTTCTTCGTTTTTTTGGTTTTGATGATGTTTTCATTAATTGGGTTAAAATCATTTTCAAGTCTGCTCGTATCTCTGTCCTTGTTAATGGCTCCCCTGAGGGCTTCTTTGCTTGTTCTAGAGGTGTCAGACAAGGTGACCCTCTCTCGGCCATTATTTTTTCCATAGCAGAGGATTATCTTAGTATATTACTTTCTATTATGGCTGGTAATGGGAATCTGTATTCTATTAGTGCTGGTAGAGGTTTTGTTGCTCCCACTCACTTGTTATATGCGGATGATATTATTCTTTTCACTAAAGGGAATAAGAGGAATATTAAAAATATTAAGCGTGCCCTTTTGCATTATGAAAAAGTCTCTGGGCAAGAGATTAGCTGGGACAAGTCCTTTGTTTATTTTGGAAGGAATTTTCCTATTTCTAGGAAGAATGGAATTATTAGGGATTTGGGTATTCATGAAGGTGTTTTTCCCTTTACGTATTTAGTTGTTCCTATGTTTTGGGGGAGGCCTAAAGCTTGTTATTTTTCTGATATTGTATGTAAAATCAGACGTCATCTTGCTACATGGAAGGGTAAGTCCCTTTCCTTGGCTGGTCGGGTTTGTTTGGTTAGAGCTGTTATCATATCTAAGTTTGTTTATTCTTTCATGATTTATAAGTGGCTGATCTCTCTTATCAAGAGCATTAACGTTTCTATTAAAAATTTTATTTGGAGTGGCAATATTTCAGAGAGGAAATTAGTTACTGTTTCTTGGAATAATTGTTGTAAACCCTATGATGCTGGGGGTCTTGGTATTAAAAATCTTGAGGTGTTTAATGATTCTTTACTGGCCTCGTTCATTTGGAGGCTTGTCAATGATAAATCTGAGTCTCTGGACTTTCTCCGCTATAAATTTAGGGATAGGCTCAGGAATGGAGTTTTTAATTATCTGGATTCTTCTGTTTGGCCTGCTTTTAAATACATCTTTTCTTCTATTGACTCTCATGCCAGATGGCTTGTTTCAAGGAACTCGTCTTTATCCTTTTGGAAGGCCAATTGGACTGGATGTCCTTTAGCTGACTCCTTGTTGGATGATGATTTTAATGTTGATATGGATGCTACGATTAAGGATCAGCTTTATAATATGGGGGGTCTCCCTAATCATATTGTTAGTATTATCAATAGTTACTGTTTCTCTAACAGAGAGGATTTTTGGGCTTGGGAACCTGCTTTTAATGGCCTGTTGACTTCTAAAAATTTTTATTGTCATTCTTTATCTTGTAATATAGGTTGTAAATGGATGAGGGATCTTCATATGAACTTTATTAGGCCCTCTCGGTCTTCTTTTACCTGGAGATTGGCTCATGGGAAACTTCCTACTGATTGTTTCCTTCAGAAATGTGGCATCTCTCTCTGCTCTTCGTGTGTGTTTTGTTATCAACATAAGGAAGATATTGATCATTTGTTTATTAGTTGTGTCAATGCCTCTTCAATGTGGAAGGCTGTTTTTGATATCTTTGAAATTCCCATGCCTAATATGTCTTCAATTCATCATTTCCTTCAAAGCTGGAATTCTATTTCGCTCTCTCCCCAATTGTTGGATCTTTTTAGGGTCACTGCTTCTGAACTCCTTCATTTTATTCGGTTTGCTCGAAATAAGATGATTCATGATAAATTTTCCTTCTCGGTTAGTGGGGTTTTATCCGCTATTCTTGGTGCTATGCGTAATGTTGTTATTCCAAGGAAGCATTTTTGCTTTAACTCGGTTGATGATTTGTCCGTTCTGAACAGGATAGGTGTTAAGGGTAATTTCAAGCCTCCGTGTGGTACTTTAGAAGTACTTTGGAAGGAACCTTTTTTTGGTTGGATAAAAGTAAATTCAGATGGTGCTTCTAGGGGCAATCCGGGGCATTCTGGTTATGGTGCTGTTTTCAAGAATCATAAAGGGGATGACCTTGGTTGTTTTCATGGTTCTTGTGGCTTTGCCTCTTCACTTGAGGCCGAAATGCTTGGCATTATTGTTGCTGTTGACCAAGATGTGCAGCGTGGTTGGGATAATTTATGGTTTGAGAGTGATTCTTCTGTTGTTGTTTCTGCAATTAGGATGGGTTTTTATCACTTGTCCTGGAAGCTTACTAATCGCTGGATTAATTGTTTGGAGACTCTTTTTTCTTTGAATCATATTATCACTCACGTTTATAGGGAAGCCAATTCTGTTGCTGATGGTCTGGCTAATAAAGGTGTTAATGGTGTTGATTTTGTTTGGTTTGATCAAATTCCTGATGATCTCCTTATTTTTATTAATAGAGACCGTGACAAATCCCCCATTTTTAGACTTTTGTAAGTTTCTTTTGGGGCCTGTTTGTTTTTGGAGTGGCTTGTTTCTTTTTCTTCAGGTTGGCAGTAGAGCTTTGCTGTGTCGAGTTGCTGTGGTTTAGCAAATTCTGGGATTCAGTGTGCTGATCTGGAGCAGGCTGGAGTCTGCAGAGTAGCTGGCTTCATATGGTTTCCCAAATTCTGGGAATCAGTGTGCTGTTTGGAGTGGACTGGAGGCTTAGTTGCTGGCTTCTTTTGGAGGAAGGATGGCTTTTTTGTTGCTGTTTTTGGCTAATAAAGGCCAGGGCTGATGGAGATTCTTCTGTCCTGGAGATATCTTTCTTGATCCGGCTTTGATCTTCTTTGGCGGCATTGGTGGCCTCATCCCATAGCCCACACTTTTTATTGGGTGTTTGTCGGCTTTGGTTTATTTCTTTTTCACCTTAACCATTTTTTATGGTTTTGGTGTTTTTTTTTGTATTTTTCTTGTTCTGTTTTCTTTTTTCATTAATAAATTTCCATTAACCAAAATTAAATCACCATTAACATTAACACATCCTATAATATAAATTATTATCATAAATACATTCTAGTTTGAACCTCAACAATATCCTAATGATGTACCCCAATGAAGTGATAGCGTTCATTAATGAGATTTTTTATGTTATATCATAACTAAACTTAGTAAATTTTCATTAGACAATGATAATATAATATATTATGTATATTAAATATATTGAGATATATTTATGTAATTTGTATGACCTTAAAAAATCCCAACATTCATCAATTGTGTTATTAATCCATCATTCGTGTGTAAAGTAGTCTACCACCTCGTGATTTGATGTACTTAGTATTCCATTACCACATCTCATAGTTAGTTATCATGATGATTCTAAAGAATATATATGATATTTATAACATTATTATATATCATTATTAATTATTTAAAATATACCATCCTATATTCCAAATTTTATATGATATGATAATGTCGTTCTTTTGTACATTGGACTAATGCCTCATGAACAATGTGAGTTTTTTTTCACTAATTATTTACATGGAATTAAATAAGGATAATGTGGATGAATATATTGGATACTAATGCATTAATTATGATATTAATGACATATTTTTCGTTAATAAATTTTAATATACAATTTATGTTATATTTTTACTCAAATTATGATAATAAAAATGCCCATAAATGTATGTATTACCACCATTTATAGTGATTTTACTTTATATTTATCACCAATCCACATGGATGATATATTCCCCCTAACCATCATTCGAACCCTAATAACTAAAAAAATGAGATGGTCCTCACATGGCCTAAAGATCACTTCCAACCCTTTTGTATAACGATATCCATCCGGGATTATAAAAACAATAGTGGGATTGAAGTGTCCAACAAAATTTAAATGAGTGACCAAAAAATTAGTATGCATATAGAAGATACTCCATGGTGAGTTGTGTACAAGAAGTAAATCATTTTAATCATCCAATGTACTACAAATAATTGCTTGAATAAAATGATTTTCCAAAAAGACTCAACAATCCAAATCTATATATCAATAATTAGAACCACTTCCACATGGTGCTTATCCAATGATCGAACTGGTAAGGATATAATCTACTTACACAAAAAATAATCATATATGGTGTGAGATAAAATACTAGTAGGTCCAATCCATATATAATGAAATAGATGAAAAAATATTGTTATTTAAATAGTGATTAAAATTATAAATAGACAGGTTTTCCATTCCAAAATCATATATAAACAAATTATGCTTTACCCTTAAAATAATATAAATATTTTGAAAAAAAGTTTAACTCAAAATTTTATATAAATAATTTTACATTATTTATATGATATGTAATTTTTTATACAATAATTAATATGTTTAGTTAAAATAAAAACAATCAAGAAATATGTTCATATTCATAAAATATATTATTGTTCATGTCTATAAGAATCCATACACTCAATACGTCATGAAAATATTTGTATAAAAATTTCCCTTTGTAATATCCATAGATGACATCATCATAATCACATTAGTGATGTGATGTGATTCATTGAGTTTTTGTAATGTTATAAATCATACATTGGTGTCCAAATAAATCACTAACTATTTAAGGATTTCATGTGGTCAAATAAAAAATCAATGTTCGATAATTTACATTATGAGTTATCAAAAAGAAATTTAACCCATTATTCATTTTAATTAATCTAAATTTCAATTAAAACCTAACTCACTATTTTATAATAAAAACATGCTATTATCAAGATAAGACACAAAATATAATTTCAAACCCATTTTATTCCTTTTTTTTAATATTAATTTTATATATGTTTCGCAAATTCAATTTCAAAATTTATATTCCACATTTTCATCAACAATGTAATGTATAAAAAATCCATCAATTTTACAATTGGACCGATATTTATTGTAATTAAGGGTTTCCCCTATTTCAGACCAAAATCCATTTTCCAAACAAAAATAATGTAATTCAATGGAATTGGTTTTTTAAAAAATTATATTTTTTATGAATTGAATAGAAAACAGTTGATTCTAATCAATTTAATGAAATAAAGAATTTTATGGTTAATTAAATTCCCTAATAAAAATGGAACCATATACCTTTGGATCCCTAGATTAGAATAATAAAAACAGTAATAAGGATTCGCCAATTAAGAATGACAATAATGGAATATAAGAATCACACATAGAATGATATTCTGAAACATAAAGGAATATATTATAAATCCTACTCTATGATCTATAAAAACCTTGAGGGAAATTGAGAGAGAGATGGATAGACAATGAGAATATGATAACGAAACTATCCACATAATGAAAAAATGTTGTTTTACTAGCAACAATTCACACCTTGTAGGGTTTTGAGGGGCCAAAAATAGCCATTGGGAGATCCCAAGGAGGATGAAATCATATATATAGGTTACATAGGACCTTCGATTGTCTTAAAACTGAGTTTCAGTTTTTTTAAAACAATTATCATTTTAATTGTTTCCAAATGCTTTGTTAACTGGGAAAGATTCCATGTTATTACAAATTGAGCATTTTAACTATGTTCCCCCAATTTTATTGGTGTATTTTTCTTCTTATTAAATGAATGATTTATTTAACTATGTTACAACCCTATAAATCCATACACCAATTTTTTCTTGGTTTTCGCTATTTGGGAGCCCAGTTTTGGAAAACCATGCACTAAACATGCATAGCTATGAATCATTCCACATTTAAACATTTCTCACACAAAACAACCACAAATGAAACCAAAAGAAAAAATGATAGAATGTGGTGTTTTGGAATATCTATATATTATAAAAGGATTTTAAAAACTCCCATTCATTTAAAATTTTGTTCCAATATTTCCTACTCAGAATCCTCCATGTCAAAAAGACAATGCCACTACACTCCCTTCCTTTCCTACTTATCCAACATCTCATGAATATTAGATCCATGCTATCATAGTACATGAACCTAAGGTGTCTTCCCCACATGAATATCTATTTATTCGGCATCATATTTCTTGACTGGATGTTCTTTCATTGATATATCATGTTTAACCTCAAGATCACATCATCTCATAAAATGAGACAAATCAGATAAATAATTTAATAACTAAGATACATGGAACCGAATATTTTACGATTTTAGATATTGTGGAGAAAATAAATTCATGAAACAATACACACATGCTCATCATCCTCAACAGGTCCCACAAAAGAAGAAGAGTATTTCATATGCCACATTTGTCATTAATGACCAAACAAGTTAATTCCTTCGTGAAAAACTAATCACTAACTAAAAATTACATTGGTCAGCAAAGATGGTTAACATACAAAAAAAACCACCATAAATTCGTAAAAAGTATCTTATGAAACAACTGAATAATGTCTATCAATTCTTGAAACATGGATGGTCTTTCAAGGGAAAATCACTAATCTCCAGGAAACACAATAGAGTTATACAATGTTGAATATACATTTCTTTAGAAGGATCCATTATGATCATGGAGTGGTAACTATAGTTATATGAAAACTCAACCAGCCCTAAATGTTTATATGAATCCCCAATAATGTTGAGTTGTCAATAATGATATAAATCCTTGATAATCTATATAGTTCATTCTTTTTTTCTATCGTAGTATTGAGGTTATATCATACAAAGATGGTACTAAGATAATAATGTCATTTAAATTACACTTCAAAATGAGGTATTGAAATGATGATTCCTATTAGAGACTATATCATATATATCTCTATGCAATACAACTATCTCTTTCATATAAATATTCCTGAACTCCTCAATATTGGATGTATCATGCATATGTGTAATGTAAACCTATTTTTTCAGTGGATCAATCAAAGATGGTATAACATTCTTCATTTTATTGGTACAAGATAACACACCACAATGTAGATAAAGATATCATCCCCCTTAAACATAGACTCTAGAAGTTGATGAAGATAACATATATTTATCTGCATCTCTTCCATAAACAGTACCCATGTATAACAATGATATAAAATTTCCCTAATTATTCATAACATACATGTCCATCAAAATTGAGGTCGTACGTTATAGTACATCTTCATTTTTTATCAATGCAAAACCCAAATTGAGTTATATAAATCAATTGAAATGTTTTTCATTTTGGCTAATGAAATAAAATATATTCTCAAAATCATTGAATTTCATCATTGTAAAAAAACCATTTAGCAACAGTCTCCCCACCACAAGGAGGGTATCAATCACTGTGGAACTCATCATCATGTTGATTTTAATGAATAATAATCTCAATATGCGATTAGTTCAACTGAATACTATCAAATAAACCTTTCGGACCTGATTCCCAGACTCCAACATGCCTCATTCCTAAGAGATAAATCAAGTCCAATTCCTCTAATGATTCCTTCACTATGTGATTCAGTTCCTTCTAGATGAAATTATATGAAAAAATATTTCATTTCACCAGGGTGTTGGATAAGTGAACGTTAAATTATTTCATGTACTCCATCCAAAGCCTATTGGTAATATTAAAATTATTTGAATAGAAGTTATTAATAAAGATCATGTTGACTGATAACACAGTAAACCTATCTCATTAAAGGTACAATAACCCAATTTTATTTCTGTGTATAGGAGTTGTATGTTTATTTTCATGTGTTGGATAACTCTTCTTATGTGGAAATAAGCTAATGAGATGCATAATAAATGACATGATCAATCATCATAAAAATTTGTCACAAAACCCGATCCTGATACTTCATAAAAGACAACATATCCATACCCAACTTATTTAATATTTTAAAATATTACATCAGACAAAATATGATAAATATAAAAAAACAAATTATGAAATTTCTCATCCGAATCAGTATTTTCTTCTTCACAAGTTAGAGAAGTCATTGGGGAATCCTTATTTGATATTACCTTATGGAACTAACAAATTAAAAATAGCTCATAGATGACACATATTATTCTACTCAGAAATTATGTAAACTAAGATTTAATCAAAAAAAACAACCACTAAATTATCAATATATTCAAGGAAATCATTTTCAATAATTCTATAAAAACAGTATGATCGTTGTATTGGTCTAATTGAAGGATACAGTACTCATAATGGACTTACATGTTCTAAAAAGTGTTTTTTAGATGGAAAAGTATTTTGTCCTAAATAGATGGAAACCATAACAATTGTCAATATTAGAGAACCAATTCCGCCAAAATAACAGATCAAACAGAACATAAATCTGTGTGAAATATTTTTTTTATTTACCATGACTGTTAGTATGGTATGTCACTGAGTATGATATACTCTATGATACCAAATGTAGGATCAAAATAAGAATGTGATTCTCTGATACAAGAGGGGGGTAAATTGTACCTTTTAAAAATTACCATAGAAAATTTTGATGATCGTTATGTTTAACAAGGTTAAATAAGATCATTCAAAAGACCTCTATGAGTTCTAATATCTTTCTTGATTTCTGAAAATAGATTCTGAAAATAGAACCTAACAAAATTACAATGATTAAGATTCTACCTTAAAGCGTATAGAATCTAACTAAAACAGAGTACAAGGATGAGGAATCATAAGAAAGTATACATTCCCCAACAATACAAAATGAAGTGTAAAAACATGTAACAAGTAACAAGTAACAAGTAATAAGTATTTTAACCGAATGAGAAGGGTATCTAACAACCTTGGATAAAGGTCCCTTGATTTAAACGTTCACGAATGTTCGTCTTACCCACCCCAGGGTAATCCCTCGATATAAAGATCAGAGTCTGTCTTGTTATCCCCACAAACCCTCAATTTTTTGGAAGTAGACACCTCTATCTTCTTCAACAAGTAAGCCCTCAACTTCAATGTATTGGAACCTTTGTCTTCCTATCCTTAAAAGCCCTCAATTGTACACAAAAACAATCAGATTCACACGAACAAATGTGCACAAGGAAAAGTTTGAACAAGACGTTCAAACATTCAGCACAAGCTTGAGAGTTGATAATAGCCTTTCCCAATAGAAATCACTTCAAATAAATTTAGTCACAGTTGTCAAAGTTTTTGTCAACTTTCAAATGAGCTCTAATTTATAGTTTAAGCTCCAACGATCATCTCCCTCCTCCAACGGTCAAATTCATCCTTGAATATTGGAGGGACCTGTACACGTGTCACTCAAACAGTGGTTAGTAAAAAAATGAAAGAATGAAATCTTATTGTAATAAAATATATGTAATCATAACTACAATTATATTCAGAATGTAGAAAATGAACATTCAGAATAGAAAATTTTAATGTTCAGACTGTAGGTAAATGTGAATTTGGAGTTTGTATTACTAAGATATCCAAATTATGTTTTTCTATGGAACTCTTAATGAGAATTTGTAATCAGAATTCTTCATCAGAATTCATAATTATAATTCATATTCATAATTCATCATCAGAATTTCTAATGAGAATTCATAATTAGAATTCGTAATGAGAATTCATAATCAGAATTCATCATCAGAATTCATAATTACAAGTTGTAATCAGAAATCATAATCAGAATTTGTAATGAGAATTTGTAATCAGAATTCATCATCAGAATTCGTAATGAGAATTTGTAAGCAGAATTCATCATATGAATTCCTAGTTAGAATTTTATTTATGTTCATAATTAGAATTCAGAGTTGACCTTCATAAAATTTCGTAACAAGGAATTCAGAGTAGAACTTCATAAAAATTGGTAACAAGAATTCATATTATAAAACAGAATACCTCATATCTATGTATTATATGATTCAGAGGTTTTGTACTATAATCTGAATGTTATACTTAGAAAATTTATGATATGAAAATTGAAATCTAGCCAAAGGGTAAATTTCATTTAGGAAGGAAATTTTCCTTATAGAAGTAAAACAGGGGTTAAATGAAATTTTCCTTAAGAGAAGGTTTTTGGGATTTTCAAAACAAGAAGAATTATCAATTACAATGGAATCCTTGATGACTTATAAATCTCCCCCATCAATGAAGGAAGAGAAAAATTCATAATGAAAACCATATTGAATAATAAATCTACCACTTTTTGGAAAGAACAAAAATCCTTATGAAAAAGAATTTAATGACTTAGAATAAATTTCTAGACTAGTAATGAAAGCTTATCTCCCTTTTCTTATGATCACTGCTGAATACAAATAACTCCCCCATTAGATTTAGAACTCTAAGGATCGTATTTCTGATTTCCGTAATGGGATTTTTATTATGAATATGGAAGTATTCATAATGAACACCCCCTTAGATAAACTCCCCCTCAAATAGAGATAGTTATTCATTACATAGAAATTTTTCTCATCCCTTTTTGAATTCTTTTTCCTTCTACCCCTTTGTGATTTTCAAAAATAAATTGAAGGAATATAAATACATTAATATACCTGAAGCATTAGTAAAGACATACCAACAAACAAGCATCGAGAATTCCTTTAGGATTAGAAGTATTAGTTCAAGAAAAAAAAGAACAACAAACGACCGGAATAATCTTTTTTTCTTCTTTTTTCCTTAGGGATTATCTTCATAAGAAGGATTTTTAGCTTCATTAATTATTTTTTTTCCTCCTCAGCATGCTTTTCTAAGGCTTGAATCTGGTTATCTTGAGCCTTTAGAGCCTCAGAATGAGCTTTTTGAAATTCATCCTACTTTACAAGCTTCTTTTCAATCTCAATCTGGAGATCTCTTTCTCTTTTCCAGCATTGAGAAATAGTGTTAATATTTCCATTCGGATCCTTCACCTTTTGGTTCCTATTATTTTCATCAATGGTCATATTTTCCTAAATATTCTTCATCTTGGCATCCTTCATTTCAAAAGCTTCATTCACATCATTCTGAAATTGATCATGCTCTGCCAAATCCTCATCGATTTTTGATGACTATACAACCATTGTGCTACTAGATTTTCTGTGGACCTCATTATTGTTAAGAATATTTTTAGGCTCTGCCTCAATCTTCACACATTTATCCATCACCATGGATATAGATTCTGACTTCTGATTTAAGCTATGATGAAGCATCTTGCATATAAATTCTATGGTTGTAATGATCAGAATTGTCTCCACCAATTTCATCAGAGACTCAATAATAAAATCATGTCCCAGAGCAGATGACTCTGAATCAATCAACTTGCTCAGAGATTGTTCTTCTTCAATTTTCCACATGAATTATTTTTGAAGAGCCACCAACATCATTATTCTTTATGATATCTTTCATTGGGTGGTCCATACGCACTTGCATACCTTTATCATCTTTTGGAATTGATTCATCATCAGGGGATTCCTCCTCAATTTTAGATAGTTGAACAATTTGGTCTTCATCTGGTATCTCCTTATCTACACCTTCCTCAACATAGTGTTTTTCATATCTTTCTTCCTCATATAATTAATTCACTTTCTCTTCTTCCTTGTATTCATTTTTCTTACCATATTTCTCAGCTCCCTTTCCCAGAGTGACAATCTTTGGGGACTCGACCTCAGATGTTTGGAGTGGTACTTTTTCATATGGATTTTCATTTTCTTGATAATCTTAAACTTGTTTAATCAGATCATCTAAATCATCACATTATTCTTCTTCTTCTTCTAAGTATTCTACTACATTATCTTCTTCTACATCTTCAACAACTTCTTTCTCTTTATATTTTTTCAGAGTGAAGAAATTTTTCCCCAGAGTCTTAGGTAATGGCTTGACAAGGAAAGATTTCAGTAATAGGAAATTATCAGAAGCTAATTTTGTGGTGTTCAAAAATGATTATAAAAATTCAGTCTCGGACATTTTCTTCTTCATCTTCTTCTCTTTTTCTCTCTTCTCTAGGTATTCACTAGACATCTTCCATAATGATTTATCTTCAGCAGGGGTAGGCCGAAATGAGGTCCCCCTTCTTTCCTTTTTTCCATATCGTCCCTCCACTTTTCAACAACCTCATCCGGATACGATTTCTGTTTCTTCTGTTTGGGAGGAGCGGATCGGGCTTCCTTACCTTTAGGGGTTTTATCTGTCTCATCCACTTCCTTCTGCTTTCTCTTCTTCCCAACCTTCTTAGATGGTTCAGCCTTTTCCACGTTTTCTGGATTGGCTTCTACCTCTTCCACTGGCAGATCATAAAACTATTCTATCTCCTTAGAATAGGACATATCCATTCATTTCAGAGATTCATCACTAAAAAGCATAACATTGCAATTCTGAGACTTTTATTTTCATGCAGTCTTGAATGATTCAAGAAACCAAAAAATCATATTCGAATGTAAGTCATGATATATGATAATTTGGTCTCTTATATTTCCATTCATGATGTTATTAATTGTAACAAGAACATGCTTCATAAAATTTATTTTTCATAGATTCACCAGGAAGTCTATCAAATATATATCACTTTTCTTCGGAGTATCCTTTTCACCCTTTCTCAGCAATAAATAATTTTGTACCCATAACTGAAGAATCAGATTATTAGAAGATAGGTGAGCAATTTTGGCTGTCTTGACATCATCATGTCTAATAAATTGTATGTCCTTTTTCCTTAATAAAACTACCTACAACATCCGAATGTTTGTGTGAGAAAAAATCAGCTTCCCCTTCATATTATATCCCCACCAAGATTTCATCCTTGGTGTAAGAAAGATTGTTGTTTTTTCCATAAGACATGAATGAAAATTTTTCTCTATCATCTTCCTAAAAGAAGCACACTGACTCATAAAACTATATTAGTATCTTCGGATACACTATGTCTTGAACACCTATCTTAAATAAGAAGACGTCTTCCCATTCATTTAACATGATATTCATAGAGATTATATAATCGTACTTGAAAAAGTTCGGGTGCACCATCAATTCTCTTTATACATGGAATTTTTAGATTAGCTTCGTTGTAGTCATATCTTGAGACATGGATTGTATAGACATTCAAACTTTAGGAACAATGAGGGATTCCGAACGAGCATAAAAACTGAGGTAGGGCTTCTAGACACGAAAGCATGGAAAAACTGATGTTGGACACCATTGGGGTTCCCCTTTATATAGGCGATGGTGGTGACCTTTCAACATCCAAAACCAATCTAACTGTTGAAAAACACTCTGATATGATATCACAGTTGAAAACCTACCCACATGGAAATCATGAATCTAATCTTTTTTGTTTTTAATAAAATCTTTCGGAATAAGGTAAAATTGAATCTGAAAAATATAAAATTCAAAAAAATATAAGCTTGTAAAAATTTATACGAAAGCATAAGGAATTCATACATTTAGAATTGGCAAGAATGTTTATTCATCATAGGTGATATTCTTCTTGATGATAATTTCACTATGAAAAACTCATTATGAAAAAGAATGTTACTATGAAAAATTCATTATGAAAAAAAATCACTATGAAAATTTTTATTATGAAAAGTTTTCATTACGAAAATTTCGAGTATGGAAAAATTCTCATTATGAAAGTTGCAGTTCTAAAAATTTCTATTACAAAAATTTAATACCTGAATAATTTCATTTTGAAAACATCAGTTCTGAACATCTCATTATGAAAATTTTCAGTTCCGAAAATTTAAAAATACTAACTACGAAAACATTCATTACAAAATTTTTTAAAAACAGAGCACGAATAAACATCATTATGAATGTTTTGAAAAAACATTAATAACATATGTACTCCCCATATGAAAAGGAGTATATTACTGTAAGGAGATTGGTTGAACATAATGTTAATGGATGAATATTAACCTATGGTTATCATCCCTAAAATCTATTTGATGTATTCAAATATATTTGTATGTAATGATTTTATGAAAATACCATCAAGTTGATATTGTGTTCTGATAAATTGAAGAATGATATCTCCTTTTAGTGTGTGATCCCTAAGAAAGTGATTGATAATGTCTATGTGCTTTCCATGAGAGTGATGTCCAAGGTTTTTACTAAGGGAAATGGAACTTGTTTTATAAAAAAAATTTGAGTCTTAGTAAAACTCAAACCATAGTTTGTGAGTGTGTGTTGCATCCACAGCACTTGAACACATCAGCATATAGCTTCTACATATTCAGCTTCAGTAGTGGAGAGTGCTACAGAATGTTTCTTCTTGCAAGACCAAGAAACTAATGAATCTTCTAAGAAATGACATGTTCTGGATATACTCTTTCTATCCATTCTACATCCTCCAATGTCAGTATCCAAAAAACATTTTAAAAAAATCATTTCCAGAAGTATAAATAGTCCAAAATACATGGTTCCCTTTATGTAGCGAAAAATTCATTTCACTACCTTTAAATAAGATTCCTTAGGATTGGATTGATATCTTGCACATAAGAATACTGAAAACATCAAGAACGTTCGACTACTGGTCAAATAAAGTAGGCTTCCTATCATACCTCTAAAAGATGTTTGATCTATTGGTTTCCTAGCTTCATCAAAATCAAGTGTGTTTGAGATACCAATGGAAGTAATTATACTCATAGTGTTGTCATATCAATACTTTTTGAAAAGATATTTCATATATTTATATTGGGATATGTAGTTTCCTTCTGGTTTTTGAGAAATTTGAAAAAAAAAAATGATAACTCTCCCATCATACTCATTTCAATTTTAGATTTAATTTGATCTTTAAAGGAACCAGTTAAGGATTGCTGAGTTGAACCAAATATAATGTCATTAACATAAATTTGAACAATCAAATCATTTTTATTATCCTTCCTTATAAAAAGGGTTGGAACTACATTTCCCTTAACATAGTTATTTTGAAGAAAAAATAATGTAAGTCTATCTTACCATGCTCGTGGGGATTGTTTAAGAACATACAATGCTTTTCTAAGTTTAATAACATGATTAGAATGTTTTGTATCATCATATCTAGGATGTTGTTCACAAAAAATTCCTCTTGAACATAGCCAATAAGGATATCAAATTTTACAACCATTTGAAAAGGCATGAAATTGAATAATGCTATAAAGGCAGGTAAAATATGAATAGATTCAAGACTAGCTACTGGAGCATATGTTTCTTCAAGGTCTATTTCATCTTGTTGGTTATAGCCTTTATCAACCAATCTGGTTTTATTTCTAACTATGATTCCATTTTCATCACACTTATTTTTGCAGACCCATTTTAATAAAATTACATAATTTTACTTTGGTATTTCAAAAAAGGTCCAGAATTTATTCCTTTCGTATTCATTGAGTTCATCTTGCATGGATTTTATCCAATCAATATCACCTAAAGCTTCATCACTGCTTTTTGGTTCCAATTGTGAAAGGAATGTTAGATGCTCTACTTCATTTCATAAGGATCTTATGGTCCTCACAGGTTGATTTGCATCACCATGATAATATCACTGGGATGATTCATGAGAAACGGCTGGTTTTGATTTTTTAGAAACTATTCATCATCATATGTTAGGAAATATTTAGGGGTAAA